>CM048745.1:617903715-619103715 GCA_026315105.1 Locusta migratoria
ATTTTTGATATTTAATTTTTCCTGCTAGGAATTTTTCGTCTTACTATTCGTATCAATTATTAAATGATAATGATTTGCTGAGTTTTCTAAAGTAAAACAGCTTGTGGGTGTGGACTACAAGTTGTCAACAGGCATTTGATTCATTAAAACAAGCACTTGTAAATTCTAATTTCTTGTGTCACCCTGACATGTCCAAAGACTTTTATATTGCCACAGACATTTCGAAGATAGGACTTGGTGCTTTTCTCTTTCAAACTTGTAGATGGCAAGTTAGAGGTAAAACCAATTAGCTTTGCAAGCAGAGTCTTAACCCAGTGTGAATGTTCTTACTGCACAACAGAACTAGAAGCACTAGGAATTCTGTTTGCTTTTAAGAAGTTCCATTACTATGTTTATGGTCACCATGTGAAAATTTTATGTGATCATAAGGCATTGAGTTTCTTGCTGACATGTAAACTGATGCATCAAAGATTAACCCGGTGGTGTATGGTCTCACAGGAGTACAATTTTGAGATAATACATATAAAAGGAGTTGATAACACAGTTGCTGATGCTTTGAGTAGGCTTCCCCAAGGTTTACCTAAATTTAGAGAGTTAGTAGAGCAAGTTGTAAACTACCCCATTGTGCTTATGAAAGACCACTTAGACAGAAAATATTATTTGGATATGTGCAGAAACATGGAAGAATTACAACAGAATGACACACACATAAAACAGATAGTCAATACACTTACAATTCATGAAAGCTAGTAATTACTCAGAGCATCTGAGCATGTACCTGTCCAATTTTCATTACGCCTACACTACAGAGGCACACAAAATGGAAGTTCACACGCTTATTACAGTGTGCAGTGAAACATTCAAATAACAGCACACGCATGTGCATGTATTCCAATGTAACACCACAGACATTTTAATAAAGAGCACAGTGTGGCAGAGTTTCACCAACCTACAGAAACATTTTATGATAGAGGTTAAATCTGCCCTAGTCACATAAACAGTGCAGATTTGCGTACACAACAGACAATAAACAGTATCGACAACTGAACCTGATATACACGCAAATCACTGCAACCAATGGTTTGCATGAGCATTAAACATATTTGGACACCCAATTAAAAGAACTGATACTCTCGTGGAAACATTTATTTTTCATGAGGAGCTGCTGCAGTGCTGAGAGGTCAGCCATCATTGCCGAGCTCGTGAGCTGTCACAACTGACGAATTCAGCTGAGGCTACAAGCATGTGCATCGGCACGCAACAACCAATCACAGACAGGGAGAGGGAAACCCTGCCAAACAGCCACTCTCACCCTCCGATCAATTGATTCTTCCCACAGCTGTCACCACACCACTGCAGAAACCAACCACAGTGTAATTTGAGTGATAAAAAGCATGTGAAATCAAATGAATGGTAGGATGACCTAGTGTTGTGATTCTAGTGAGAAATTAAGTGAAAAAAAAAGTTCTGCAATGGTAAATATACAAGATGTGTTAGTGCAAAACATGAAATATGCGTAATGATTGAAGCATGACAGATAGCATGGAGAGAAATTTTTAATACTATTTCATAATGTAATGTGTACATAGTACAATTTGTTTTCTTGCTATCCAATTCATATGCTGAACATTGATATAACGTCATGTGATACTTGTATGTCATTTTTATTTATGCACAAGTTTATAATAATGTCATACCAAAACAGAGTACTAATTTAATGTACAATAAGCAAGGCTTATACATGGATGAAACCACAACGGAGTGATGCACACCAGTGCATTTGAATAAAATATGAATGCATATGTATGCAATGTTTTACACTACAGATGTAAATAATGATAATTTTTTCAGTAATGTACCATTTCTCAATCTTTTTATTTGTGTATGTAAATAATATTTCATGTCTTTGCATTTATATATGCATGTATGTATGTGAAGTGTATACATATAATGTGTCATTTCTCTGTTTTGCCCCTGTATATCATGAAATGTATGTGAACAAATTCATTGATTTAAATGTGTTTCAACTAAGTTGAAATGATCTCACATAAACTTTAATTAGGAACGAGATCTGAACATAACAAAGTGACGTCCAGATCTCGATGGGGGCCATATAATGTTATGTGGACCACCCAGGAAATATTTATTATCTGATGAACTCGGTTTCATAATTTAACAGTTGTCTTTTAATGAACATTTCTGTGTTTAGATTAATTTATCAGAAGTTTCTTCAAAGAAATATTTTAAGAATCCACATATATGCACAAACGAACTTTAAGCACTCTAAAAAAAAAAAAAAAATAAAAAAAAAAAAAATAAAAAAAAAAAAAAAAAAAAAAAAAAAATAATAATAATAATAATAATAATAATAATAATTACACTCTTCATTATTTAACTAAGCAAGAAGGAGCGCCAGGCTTCGATTTTATCTTCTACTGTTAGCCCTTGACCTGAACGGTCATAATTAAGTGTCGCTCTGTAAATTGTATGATTTTAATTGATCGTTTGATTTCACTTGGATCTTTGTTAAGTCAGTATAAGTGAATACTCCACAATTTCAGAATATAGATAATTATCTTGTAATCATGCATTTGATCATTAATGACCAGCTCATTCCTACCTTATAATATAAAAGTATTTTATATGTGCAAATCTCTTTTTCAGATATCAACAGCCGCCATTACACGGCCTACATAAGACTAATTGTTGGATAACGCACAATTCTATGATATTTCAACTAATAGTTTTCAGAATTGTATGTTCCGCAAAAGCGTCCCTGAGATTTCTGCCGGTTTATTAATTTTCAATTTCTTTCATTTCGCTAGCCGTGGTATACAATAAATCGGCATTGTCAATGTGCAGTCCAACAGTTAATTTTTATGTAGAGGTTTGTGGTGCACTGAATACCAACCTGAAACAGTATAGGGTGCGCCACCATAAATTAATATTCTCTGATGAGGTTTTTTTTTAAAAAAAAAAAAAAAAAAAAAAAAAAAAAAAAAAAAAAAAAAAAAAGGAAATTCATTTTTAGGTTATTCAATTCTTTAGGCACTACTTTCATGTTGCAATTGTTCGGCGTAACCCGTGTTGAAATATTTCCCCCTGTTGTGATTTCAGCACCGTAATTTCATTTGCATTTATTATTTATTTTCATTATTTCGTGGAACATAATTTTCAGGCACTAAACATTTTCTTATTTATATTTCTCCACCATCTGTGTGTGTGACTAAAATTCAAATCTCGCAGGGAGGAGTATTTCAATAGGAAATATAAAGATCAATATTTGTTGTTGTTGTTGTCGTCTTCAGTCCAGAGACTGGTTTGATGCAGCTCTCCACAATACCCTATCCTGAACAAGCTTCTTCAACTCCACATAAGAACGGCAACCTACATCTGTCTGAATCTGCTTACTGTATCCATCTCTTGGTCTTCCTAGGTGGGTTTTACCCCACACTTTCCTCCCATTCAATATTTAGTGTGTATTAAAGTTAGGGCTGAGGATGATTTAACTAAAGTGAGCAGTAATAAGGAATGTTCCTTGAGACTTTGTGGGGCAAGTATAATGATAGTAACAAATTTAATAAATTTTGGAAAAGACTTGAAATAGTTTGTAACAAACTAAGCCCAGCTAGGTGGACATCCAAAGAAGTAAGTAAATGTAGGCAAAGACACAATGACATGGGTAGTCTGATTATTGAGATTCAGTCTCAGGAAAATTCTGATGTTGTTTTCTATGCAGTCTTAATGTGAAAATAATAACCAAGAAGTTAGTCCACAAAATTGTAACTTTAAAGAAATGGAAAGAGACTTATTATGTGAGTTAAATAAAGATATTGAGGAAGACAGTTGCATTGGGTGTCCTTATGTTGATGTCAAAATCTTGGGTTGGCAAAGTAAGAGTTTGATTGATACTGGAAGTCCTATTTTGGCCATCACTGAAAAATTAAGGAATAAATTAAAAGACATGGGGGGGTGGGGGGGGGGAGGAAGGGTTAGAAAAATTGTTGAAATGCCTGTTAGTGGATTAAAAATTCAGGGTGCAAGTGGTAGACAAAGTAAATCTGTTAAAAGTCAAGTGCTATTAAATTTTGGAATTGAAGGAAAAGAATTTGATCATGGGTGTTCAGTAGTTCCAAATTTAAGTGAGAACTTTATTCTTGGAATGGGTTGGATCCTTAAGTGCAATATAAGTTTTGATTGGGATGGTAAGAAATTAATTATTAGGGGAATACATGACAACTACATGCTTGTGTGGCGTCAATAGTCGTACGCCTAAAGTGACATATCTGCGTAACTTATTGCTGGGTTCTTTGTAGTGTAATGTATTTAGCCAGGAGGGTCCCATTTGTTTGTAATATTGAAGTATACGATACCACATTTGGTCGTGATATTGTACCTTAATATTCCATTTTTATATTATATAAGCCTCTTATGGCGCTTATAGCTGGTCACATTGATTATAACTTTCATTACTTGGATCTTTTAATGAACTAAATGAATTAATTACTTATTGAAAAGATTAATGTTGAACAATAACATAAACATATATTAATACTGCACTATTTGTTATTTACTTACGATCTTGTGTATTATTTTGTCTTGATAGGAAATATTATTGTTACGTTTGTCATAATTTTGTGTATCTTTACGTAAAGCAAGATTGATTTATGTTTCAGCAACAAATTGTTTTATATTTAAATATTGTAAATTCCATGTTCCAGAAGGTTCTAGAAATTGTTCTAAGTATTAATACGCGCAAATTGGCGTGAACAGGGGGAGTAATGAGTCAGTCTTAAAGTAGTAATCAGTCAGTAGTTAGCATTGTTCTCAGTCAGTCTAGGTGTAGTCATGCAGTCTTACTTTTGTATTACTTCTGTGCTTCATCAAGAATGGATAAATAAATATACGTGAAAAATGAAACGTGTCATATTAGTAGTTCCGCAAGACTCCCAAGAATCTGACGTCTTATTATTTTGTGATGTATTATTGGCAGGCGAGCTACGAGATCTATGAGACCACCGAACAACCGACAGATGATGGTGATGTATGGAAAAATAATGATTTTAGTATAATAGTATTATTATTATTATTATTATTATTATTATATAAAGACAACTATTATAGTAGGTGTCCGACACCTCCTCAGTTGGAGTATGGCCGGCATCTGTACATGTTGTGCTGTCCAATAAATATTGATTTCAGCTTTTGGAGGTGTTTATCATTAGCCTTCACTGGCTGAGAATTACTAAACCCCTCACTGGTGACCCCACAGATTTATTTAAGGTGTGCATATCGTTCAGTAGTGCCTTCCATGCTGGTTTGTTTCCCACCTCCTTGTTCGACACAATGGCTTGGATACCAACCGCTTCCGACACTCCGCCGACCATGCCACCACCACAGCATCGTCCCTTTGGAGCCGCCTCAGTTCCTGCTCTGTGAAATCCGCTGGCATAGCCTGAAATCTATGGCCAGCAGCATGTACAATCCACGACAGTGCAGCAGCATCCGTTCCACGCGGGATCAGAACAACCGGCATTGCATTCAGGTTACGGGAGCCCACAATTTGATTTGCATCATGGACAATTCTATCCCCAAAGTGCTGCTCCTCATTGTGTAAATACTGTTGTTCAAGATTTGCATAATATGGGTGTTGACAGTTTGAACTATGGACGGTTGAACACTTCAAATGTGCCCACGCCCACTTGTTGGTATCCCTCCGTGCACACACTTTTGTTTCCCGTGCAACCTTAATCTGTCCATGTTGCTCAGAACTCTGCGTCCGCAGTTCCTAATGTTAGTTGGTCTACTGGTGGTACCATTCCCGCTAATACTAGTGACAATAACTTTGATGCTCCTTGGTTGCCCGTGCAACGGCTGGCTGCAACTCCGCGGCAACAAGTAGTTTCGACGGGCTCACCTCTCAACATGTCGCAAGCTGTTGAACCTAGTGCCGACGTGCCTCGCTATCCCATGGTGCATGGGACATACATGCTCCTGCTTTTGACCTCTACTTTAAGTCTACCTAAACTGCATGCTTTCTCTTTAGAGCATCTGGAGTTCTGGTTTGCACTTATAGAACAGACTTTCCTGAATTTCAACCTTGATGACCATGTTCAATATATCTTTTTAATGAACAACTTGCACTCCCATGTTGACTTAATTTATGATTTGGTGAAATTTCCTCCCTCCACGGACAAGTACGCCACCACCAAGCAGACGATATTGGATAGCATCACCAAGTCAACTAAGGAAAATGTTCAGCAGCTCATTTACGATGAACTGCTTCGTGACAAGGCCCCTCACAGCTGTGGCGTTATCTCAGACAACTTGTTGAAGAGCATGACAGTGCCCTTTTGGCAATCTGAATGGAAAAACTACCCCTTCCTGTCTAAACGGCAGTTTCCGCGCACGAAGATAGGACCGCCAGGAAATGTATCCGCACTGCCGATCATGCGTACTCAGCTCTCCAGCGTGAACTCTATGCCAAGCAACTTGAGCACAGCACTAGGCTCCAGTCACATCCTACATCGAACGATTGCGAGCAACGCCATTACAGTGATGCCGGACGTTCCAGGAACTGCCAGAATTGGCCACAGACCAACACACAGACGGCATTCAAGCTTGCCGCTCTACCTCCTCCTGTGCAGGACAACAGCTCATCTGACACTACAGATTCTGACCCACACATCTCAGCACTGCCAGTCAGTACGTCACATGGAGATTCCGCAAGACGATTCTGCTTCTACCACTCTTGCTTCAGTGAGAGGGCAGTAAAGTGTACACATCCGTGTGCCTACCCAAATGCCGATCGCAGGTAGACAACAGCGCCATCTCCTGCAGCACATCCTGTGGGTGCCACGCACATCCAACACTTCACTCCGTGTCGTCGTCGGCCACTGCAGGCCACATCTACCTATACGAATGTCAGAGCAAAACTATGTTCCTGGTGGACACCGGCACAGATGTCTCCTTGCTCCCCTCCAAGTTAGCTATGGGTACTGTCCACCCTAGGAAGACTACACTTCCGGCTGTTAATGACACCCGCCTTCAGTCCACTGGCCAAACTTCACTGATGTTGCAGTTTACGAAACATGTCACCTTAGAATGGACATTTCTGGTTGCTCCTGTCAGCACACCGATCCTCAACATCGATTTCCTGCGGCACTATCAGCTCACCCTGGACCTTACCCAGAACACAGTGTACTACCCTAAGTTAGACATTCACATTCCTTTTGTTAAGTGTAGTGAACAAGTGTCTGCGGATTCAGTGGTGCATTTGGTTACTAAGAATAACAATCTTGCTGCCGAGTTGTGTACCTGGAGCAGTAAGCTCTTGCCCGAGTGCATTGCTTCTGCAAATTTACGCACAGATAATATGGAATGCCGTGCGCAGCTGTCCAAACTGGAAGCCGAGCTTGCTACAGCTCACCAATACATTACCAAGCTGCAGAGCACAACTTCACAGAGCCCACAACATGTACGTGAAAATGTAAACTGTAATCCCGCCTCAGTTAGGTCGTGTGACTTTTCCACGCTGCCTAGTAACACTCCGCGTGCTCATTGTGACTTTAGAAACACTGTAAATAGCACTCCTTGTGTACCCGTAAATCTTGTGTTTGTGTCAATGCTCAGTTTGTTGATAAACATTGCCTTGAGTCATCAGCTGACTGTCACACACTTGTAGCGTCTTCAGGTCCCCTAGTGGTGCTTTCATGTATTAGAAACCAGTGTACCAACTGCTCCGCGCACAACTTGCATGCATCCTGCCTTGGCGTGCAGCCAGCAGACAGTTGGCAATCGTGTAAATCACAGTGCCAGTTTCACAAGCCGCCCGCTGTAATAACTGACTCTCGCACAACGCTCCGCATGTCTGTAGTAAAAGATGGAACATGTCATCGACTTTTGCTTATGGATGGCCTGCCTATTGTTGCATGTGCCTGTAGGCTTAAACTACAACTTATGCAAGTGTGCAAACAGCAGTTAGACGGTATAGAGAAACGAGGAATTATTGAACATTCCTCCAGTTGCTGGGCTAGCCCCATTCATTTTGTTTTGAAAAAGGATAATAAGTGGCGTATGGTCAGGGACTATACTAAATTAAATGCTAGGACTGTTATTGATAAGTAACCTGTCCCACACGTTGCAGACTTTAACCATAATTTGGCAGGCACAAATTATTTTTCAGTGATCAATTGCAAACATGCTTTCCACCAGATCCCCATGGCCCCTGAAGACGTGGAAAAGACTGCAATTATCACTCCGTTTGGTTTATATCACTACAAATACGTGCCATTCGGACTAAAAATGCACCCAACATATGGCAACATTTTATTAACCAAACCTTACAGCTCCTACCATTTGTGTTTGTTTATTTAGATGACATTTTAGTTTATGCAAACCCAATGCAACAGAGCATTCAGCGTGTGAAATTGGTAACTGACGCTCTTGCCGCAGCTGGCATTGAACTTAATGATAGAAAATCCCAACTCCACCAACTCTCTGTCACCTTTTTGAGCTACATTGTTTCTGCGGACAGTCTTTTCCCACCCCCTGACAAAATATCACCCATCATTGACATGCCATGGCCCGTCACGTACAAGGAACTCCACCGTTTTATCGGCACTATAAACTATTACCGCAAACTACTGCCTGCGGCCACTGAGATTCTATCTCCTTTGACTGACATGCTTGCCGGTCCCAATACTTCTGGTTTCCACCCCTTGACATGGACTAATGATATGGACCGAGCCTTTCACAAGCTGAAAGCAGTACTGGCGAGGGCCGTCACCATCACTCATCCGCACATGGACGCTAAATTATTCCTGACCACCGATGCCAGTGATAATGCTGTTGGTGCCGTGCTTAGTCAGACCTATGATGACAGAACTACCCCACTATAGTTCTTTTTGAAGAAACTGAGTAGCGCGCAGAGTTAGTATTCTGCCTTTCAGCTGTTAGCTGTATACGAAGCAACCAAACATTTCCGTGTTGAACTAGAAGGCAGAGACTTCTTTGTATTAACAGATCACAAGCACCTCGTACCAGCCATTAAAAATCCGCCTTCTGATCCACCCCCATGGCGCTTTAGACACATTGACTACATCTTGCAGTTCACAAACGACATCCGCTACATCAAGAGTGCGGACAATATTGTGGCAGACTTTTTATCCTGCATAGGTTCACTCACTTCTTTCATTGACTTATCAGACCTACCACGACTGTCAGATGCCTGTGATGCTACGCAAGAACTAATTCAAGATTCTGGTACATGTCTCCAATTAGTTAAGGCCATTTATCCCAGTATTACCGGCGAAGTCTGGTGTGATGAATCCACCGGGCCCCTCAGCCCTCTCATTCCGCAACCACTTCGACATCAAGTATTTGGCAAATTGCATACTCTGGCACACCCCGGTGTCAAAGCAACCACCCGCCTTGTGTCAGAATGTTTTATCTGGTGCAACTTACGCAGAGACTGTAAAGACTGGACTCGCTCCTGCATTCCATGCCAGAGAAACAAAGTAGGTCAGCACATCTCTCCACCTCTAGCTACTTTCCCTGTCCCGGCGGGCAGATTTCAGCATGTTCACCTAGACATTGTGGGCCCTTTTCCAGCTTCGGAAGGTTATAGCTACCTGCTCACTATGACTGATCGCACGACTCGTTGGGTTGAGGCAGTCCCCCCTCACCAACACAACAGCTGAGGCTGTTTCACGAGTCTTTGGATTTTAAGATTCAGTTGTCCTGTCTATGTCACAACAGACCAGGGGCATCAATTTGAACCTTTGTCTTCCAAGACTTCTGCCATCTTTTAGGTATAAAACATATACATACCACGGCATGTCACCCACAGGGCACTGGCCTTGCTGAGATATGGCACCGCACCTTAAAGACTGCATTATGCTGCCGTGATTCTCAGTGGTACAAGGCTCTTCCACTTGCTCTTCTTGGCCACCATGCCACCTATAAAGAGGATCTTAAAGATTCTGTGGTGGATTTTGTATATGGCCAGCCACTCGTGCTACCCGGTGATTTAGTTTGTCCCACCCTAGTAGCACTGCTGCCCGAACTTTCGTCACTTGTTGACCGAGTACGCACGCACTGTTCTAAATTGGCCCCGGCGCCACCTACTGTGCATACACCCCCGCGTGTCTACATTCCTCACACTCTCTCAGAGTGTATGCATGTCTTTCTCAGAGACGACAGGATCAAGGCCCCCCTGAAGCCCCCCTGTCTTGGCCAGTACAAGGTCTTAGCTCGTGCAGCCAACACAATGGACTTACAGATTGGTGACAGGGTCACAACTGTTAGTTTAAACCATGTTAAACTGGCCTTCCTGGAGCCCGTGTCTCTTCTGATAGCACTGACAGTGCACCTCCTTGCTTGCCTACTGCTGGCCCGAGCACGCCCCAGGCTTCTTCTGCCCCTGGTTTTCATGTTTTTCTCTCCAACCAGCTCATACTCCTTGGTCTCTACCCGGTCTACCCTGACTGTGCGTTCCTTGTCGTCCTCCGATGGCATACCGAGCCCGCCGAGTCGCACCAGGCAGCAAGCTAGGTCATCAACCCCTGCGGACTCCCCACATTTTGCATGTAGCAGTACTGACACACTGCCACAGTCCGTCCAGTGCTCACCAGCCCCACCCACTACCAGCATACCAGCCTCTGTTTCCCCTGACGCCCTGTTTCGACTTTCCACCCACTCTTTCTCCACCACGCCAGTCCAATCACCCCGCACACCAGGTCATCATGAAAATAGATCCAGAACAATTGTGCAACTTGTCCGTGCATGTAAAGAGATATTACATACTAGTGTGTGTTGCATGTGATGAGGGTGGGAGTCAGGCATTACATGTGCTACGGAAGGTGCGTGTGTCGCAATGTGCTAGGCAGGGCAGTGTCCGCGCTTTTGTGCGCCCAAATGGTGAATTGTTTTTAGAGTTTCTGTGCGACATCAAGCCGATGACTTGCTCTGGTCACCCCGTTGCCACCCCTGCATGGCTGGGCGATTTCACGACACCTGTTCCTGGCTTCTCTCCAAGATCACCGCTGCTCCGCCCACCCGTGGACGGCGCCATGGAATTGCAGGCCAACTTTCTTGATCTTAACACCCCCCCCACCCCCACCCCAGGGTCAGTACTCCATACTACAGGGGAGGGGGGGGCATGTGGTGCCGATAGTCGTACGCCTAAAGTGACATATCTGTGTAACTTATTGCTAGGTTCTTTGTAGCCACCTGTCACTTCCTCAGTTGGAGTATGACCGGCATCAGTACATGTTGTGCTGTACAATAAATATTGTTTTCAGCTTTTGGAGGTGTTTATCATTAGCCTTAACTGGCTGTGAATTACTATACCCTTCACTTGTATCAAATATTTATACACTTAACTGTAGTGATACATGCAACCATATTGAAAAAGTAGAGTATTTGGATATTGTTCAACATCAGGAGGCTGATGACAATGACGAAATCCTTGAATTCAATGATTTGGTAGATCTTAATATTAAGAAATCTGATGGTCTAGGTAATTCACAAAAGAAAATTTTAAGTCAGTTATCATGGAAATATAAAGACTTTTTTGACAAACATCCTGGTCAGGTGAAAGGGTATTTTTGTAAATTGCATTTAAAACCTCATGATCCTTTCTTTGTCAAACCATATAGTATACCTTTGAGAAAGAGGGAAGCAGTACGTCAGTAAATTCAAAAGATGGAGAAATGGAGAATCATTGAGAGAAGTAAAAGTAAATATAATATTCCATTAGTTGTTATTATGAAAAATGGAGGGGCTGTAAGACTCGTGTTAGATTCAAGACACCTAGACAAATTTTTATTGAGAGAAAATGATCATCCTGAAAACATGGATGAACTTTGTATAAATTTGAAGATATCAAATTTATGTCAAGTTTAGATCTAACATCTGGCTTTCATCAAATTCCTTTGGAGTATTAATCCAGAAAATATAGTGCTTTTTTGTACTGTGGAGAATCATATCAATACTGTGTAGTACCTTTTGGACTTAACGTTTCTGTTGCTGCATTCATTAGAGCTTTGGATAAAGTCTTAGGACATAAACTATATATGTAATTGATTGTATATGTTGATGACATTGTAGTAACTGGGAAAAATTGGGAAGAACATTTTAGACTTTTGGAAGAAATATTTTTCAGGTTAAAGAAGGGGGGATATGACTTTGAAATTGGAGAAATGTAAATTTGGGGTTAAGGAGTTGAAGTTTTTGGGTCATATAATTAATGAAAAGGGAATTTTAGCAGACCAAGACAAAATCAAAGCTATAAAAAATTTTCCTGTTCCTAAAAATAAGAAACAGTTAAAATCATTTTATGGACTTGCTTGATTTTATAGGAAATACTTAAACAGTCAAGCATTAAATGCATTTTGCCTTAATAATCTTTTAAAAAAGAACATCATTTGGGACTGGGACCAGGATTGTCAAAATGCATTTCAAAACATTAAAGATCAGCTATTACAAAGCAAAATTTTATATAGACCAGACATGTCATTACCTTTTTTGTATTGTGACATATAGCAGTGAAGTTGGTGTAGGAGCACATTTATTTCAAAAAGTTGTATCTAATGGGAAGCTTGAATACAGATCAATTGCATTTGCTACTAGAGTATTTCATAAACATGAAAAGATATACACGGTAATTGAAAAGGAACTTTTGGCTATTCGTTGGGCATTTACAAAATTTAGAAATTACCTTTTGGGACATAAAATTATTGTTTATTCTGATCATAAAGCAAGTTATTTACATGAGTATTAACTTTATCATAGCAGAATTAATAGATGGGCTATGTATTTTACAACAATTCAGTTATGAAATCAGGTATATAAAAGGGGAGAAAAAAGTTGTTGCAGATGCACTTAGTAGATTACCAATGGGGAACGGTGCTGAAAATTCTGGTTCTGATGGCAGAGAATTCAAAATTGTGTTTCTTCATGCAGATAAAGAAGAATCTGAGATTTTAAAAATTTGTAATGGTATTAGGAGATTTCAGAATCATGACGAAAATTGTAAACTAGTGAAAAGTTATTTAGGCAAAAAGGGACATGAAAAAGTAGAAGAATATTTTAAGTTTCACAAAGAGGTATTTTTTAGGACAATGAGACCTGATTTTGATGACTGGCGCTCGCCCCCCTACTGCTTTGCCAGTTCAGCTGCCTCACTCCGTGCATTCAGTGAAGATGCAAGGCACCGATTCGACATACAACGCACACAGTTTCATTGACTGTGTGAACCCCACGAATGTGGATGCTCTTCAGCATGTGCCACCTTGTGCCATACCTCCGAGCCTGCCTTCTGCATCGCTAAGTGGTACCCTTCCACACCTGCACTTTGCTGGACTTCCAACCTAAGCCCCGGCGACGCCTGTGGCCTTTTCTGTGCCAAGTGATGCTTCCGAGCCTTCACCGTTTGACAATGCAAATGCTGCAGTCACTCCGCCACCTCCTGGCTCACCTCTGTCTCCGCCACCTGACCACCTGCCAAAGCTGCCTCAGTTCTCATTCGACTCCCCAACCACCTGGTTCACTCTCATTGAGCGCATATTCGAACATTACAATTTGGACGGTTCCGCTCGCTACCTGTGTTTAATAACCTCACTGCATGACCATGTGGATCTAATTTGTGACCTGGTTACTTCTCCCCCCAGTCAGGACTGCTACGACAATGTCAAAAAGACAATCCTGGAGCGTGTCACCCAGTCTGTGGAAGAGACAGTTCGACATATAATTGAGGAGGAGGAACTTGGTGACAAACATCCTTCCGAACTATGGTGATGCCTTCGGCTCTTGGTTAGTGAGCTGGTCGTGCCTGACCCCTCTCTCATAGCCATCTGGACTAGTAAGCTACCACTGACTGTGCAGACTGCATTGCTGTACAACGTTCTCGAGTCCTCTAGTAAGCATATACGCATTGCGGACTGAGTTCATGAAGCGCATATTTGTGAGTCTCGCCTCGCACAGGCAGCTGCACCAAGCCTCGCGCCATGCCCACCTACCTTCACACGAGGCCGTTCCTGCTACCCAAAGGAGATCACAGATCTGCCTGGCATACCCCGCCGCATCGTCTCTACAATGCTGAAACAGTTGCCGGCACCGGACGGTGTCAGCTCCGGAGAAGAGGGCACGCCCCCTTTTCCTCCGCGCTTCCTGCAAGCACAGCAGCCTCATTATCTGTACTGTTTCTTTCAAGCCCATTCCGGCAGTGCTGCAAGGAAGTGCAGGTCCCCTTGCAGCTACCCAAACAAAGTAGGCAGGCCAGTCTAGGCACTACTGCCTGTCATATGGATTGTAGGTGGCTCCCTACTCTCCACTCTGTATGTGATGTTGCTACAGTTAATGCCCGTCTCTATGTCACCGAGCTGAACTCTGGCTTAAACTTCCTCATTGACAATGATGCTGACGTCTCACTTCTGCCTCCTGGTCTATCCCCAAATCCTGTGCAACCAACCAACATGCTCCTTCTAGCTGCCAATGCCTTGCACCTTCACTGCTTGGGCTCTACAGCTCTCAAAGTACAGCTTTCACCTTCACACGTGTTCGAGTGGGATTTTCCAGTGTTCGCAAGCCTATTCTCAGCATTGACTTTCTCTCATTGCATGGACTATCACCGGACGCCGTTTGACGTGCAGTGTTTCGCTCTCCTTCTCATACTTTTATCACAGTCCAACATATACAGTCACGACACTCCTACAGATTTTTGTTATACACTGAGACAACACTGCTCCAAGCGGTCAGAAAGCTACATTTCTGAATACGATATTGGGTGCATACGAAAAGCATAGACTTGAAACTCTAAACATCCTCACGCTCACTGGTAAATGTGAAGAGCTTGTTGACCTAATGGATAGGCGCAAGGTAAAGCTATTAGGCCTAAGTGAGACCAAGTGGAAAGGGTCTGGCAAGAAAACCCTCAGAAATGGATATATACTACACTGGTGTGGTAGTCAAACAGAGACCAGAAATGGAGTAGCCCTGCTCCTGCATAAAGATGTAGCCATACATACGGACATCAGGTATGTGAGTGATTGAATCATTCAGATGAAACTACATGTTGACAACACCTACATAACCATCTTCCAGGTTGCGCAGCTGATGAGAAAGAACAGTTCCTGGAAAACCTAGAGGACCTAATAGTGGAAGATAATGTCATCATCATGGGTGATCTAAATGCCCAAGTGGGTAAGGAGAGGCAGGGGTGAGAAAATATTATCGAACCTTATGCATATGGTAAGAGAAACCCTGAGGGAGAACAGCTGCTAGACTTGTGTGTACAAAACAAGCTAATCATCAAGAACACTTGGTATCAGAAAAGGGAGAGTCACAAAATAATCCGTTACAGCTGGGATGGACAACATAAAACTGTCATAGACTACGTTATAACAGACCGAAAAGCTAGTCAGACTGTTACAGATGTGAAAGTTATTCCAAGTGAATGTATGGACAGTGATCACCGACTGTTAACTGCGGATCTGAAGAATGTACGAGTCCCGTTAGTTAAGTACAAGAAAATGCCAAAGATTAAGACTTGGCTGTTGAGAGACCCTGAAAAGAAACAAGAGTACCAGAAAAAGATCAAGGATATACTACCCAAAACTGAAAAACTTGGGGTAGAAGAAGAATGGAAGCTCTTTAAAAACACTCTTGTTACAGAAGCTGTCCACATCTGTAGGAAAACAAGTGCAGCACAAAGAGAGAAGGAAACACCCTGGTGGAATGACAGAATAAAGACAGCAATTAAAGAAAGAAATGTGTTAATGAAGAAATTAGACCATGAAAATCAAAATAGAGTAGCTGTAAGAAATGACACTGAAATGGAACATTTGTCTCAGAAATATCGAAACAAGAAGTTGGCTGTTAAAAGGCTGATCCAAAATGAGAAGGATAAATGTTGGGATGACTTCACCACCAAATTACAAGAAGACTGTCAAGGCAATAAAAAACTGCTATATAAGTTAGTCAATGATAAAAGATATGAGTGTACTACCATCGTTGTGCTAGAAACTGAGGAAGGAAAGCTGTTGAGATCAGAATCCGAAATTAGGAGTGAAATGAGGAACCATTTCAACTCGCTGTTGAATGGGAATGTTGACAGCAGTGATGATAGTGATTGTCTAGCTGAAGAAACACCAGAGGTTCTACAACCATTAACTTGCCTGGAAGTTGAGTCTGCTCTGAGAAATATGTGAAAAGGAAAGTCTCCAGGGTTTGATGAGCTAAGCTCAGATATGATGAAGGCAGCTGGAACACCTGGCCTACAATGGATCTACAGAGTTCTGTCACCCATCTGGACAAACAACAAAATTCCAGATGACTGGACAAAAGGAATTATCATTCCACTGTTTAAAAATGAGACCAAAAGAAGTGTGGAAACTATAGAGGTATCACCCTACTTTCACATACCCTAAAGCTGCTGGAAAAAATTATAGAAACCAGACTTAGGAAGATAGTTGAACCCTTATTAGAAGACTAACAGCATGGCTTCAGGAAAGGGTGAAGTACTATAGACCTCATCTTTGCGGTAAGGATTTTGGCAGAGAAATACTGGGAACATGGAGAGAACTTAGTGATGGTGTTCTTAGACCTGGAGAAGGCATATGATAGTGTCCCTCACAATAAAATATGGAAATGCCTGGAAGATCTAAAAGTGCCCAATTACCTGATTGACAGAGTAAAGATGCTGTATCAAACTTGCAAGAGTAGTGTCCAAATAGGAAATGGTCGCTCTGAATGGTCTGAGACGAAGAGGGGAGTCCAGCAGGAAAGTGCTCTACCACCACTCTTGTTTATTATTGTATTGGACAGAATGCTAAAATCTATTAAGGAAACTGCAAATGAGTCGAGATCACTGGTATTTGCGGATGATGATGTAATTTGGGGAGAAACAGAAAAAGAAGTGCAGAAGAGCCTGACTGTCTGGAACAATAAATTTAAAAAATTTAACCTGAAAATCAGCAAGACCAAGACGGTTGAGATGACCATAAGCAGAGAGGGAACAAGTTCAAACATCTACTTAGAGGGAACAAAAATTAAATCAGTTTCCCACTTTCAGTACCTTGGAAGTATTTTCTCCAAGGACAACATCATTTCTTAGGTCTCCTTTACTCCATAACAAGGGATGAAACGGTAAATTACAGGGCAGTTTATTTACAATTATCTTGTAACATATAGGCTTTTACTGAATAATTTCATTTTCTATTAAAAATAAAAAATGACTAGGAAACACCAAAAGACCTGCCCTTTGACAGAAAGATGTCGCTCTTCTACCGAGGAACGTTAATGTTTACTCATTACAGTTCCAGTAAAATAAGTGAGGGTGGAACGCAGGAAACGTATATAGAATGCGATAACCACAGTATTTAATGTACCAAATCTGCCACCACAGCTGTAACTGAAGAAAAAAGTCACAGACATGGCAGTAAAATAGAAAAAGCAATGAAACTGTCTTCAAACAAAGAAGATCCCAATTCCGCAATTGTTGGTACAGCTGAACCACAAATGGCGAGAATAATAAAAACAAATTTCTTTTTAAGCTAATGTAGTTACACTCAAAAGAATCTGCACGTATAAGTAAGAGGAGTGAGATGTAAAAGTGTGTGAATTATTAGCCTCTACATCAAATTGATACATGTCAAACAAATGGCTTCTCATTGTCAGAACAGACCATAATAAAAATATATGTTTCTCCTATATTTATATTCTACTTACTTTCAGCAGAATAAGCTGCAAATATAAACATATTCATAAGTATTTGTTCATGACGAAGGTGTTCTTTACATCACTGAATCAGTTATATTTGGCTGTGTTAAAGTAATTTCTGTATTGTGCATGTCTCTTGATGTTTTACCAATGCTTGTAATGCAAAAAGTATAGTAACTGTATCACTAATTACGTACAAAAATAATTATAAGCAAACGTCACTCCCTCAGCGGCTTGTCCACTGCTAGGAGTGCCAGTGTCGTTGCAACTGTCAGTTGGTAACAACTTAAACAGCAGTGAGTGTCATGACTGTATATGTTAGACTGTGCTTTTATCAAGTGTGCTCCATCGAGCTGTGCAAACTTTAGCATTATTCATGAGTGTTTAGAGACTGTTTCCAATCTAGGCAGAATTATTGACAAATTATGTGCGGAACAAGCTCAAGTTGAGCAGTTACAATGTGAATGCCGTAGTGTTATTCGTGAGAGCTCAGACACTGCAGCCAGACTTCAAAGTGCCATTGTTAAGGTTAATTTGGAACACGTGCAAGTGGAACAGCTATGACGTGAACATGATGACCTGTCTCGACGGCTGGCTGACAATCTATCTGCACTCAACTCTGCAAAACAAGTCCTCTAGCAGCTGTCCAGCTCCACGGTGCACCACCAATCTCAGGTTAGTCACAGTGCTGCTTTGCCTCATGTTCCTAGTGACTCCACTCCTTCATCTGAACTTTTACCTTCTTTGAGTATCACATCTGCTCCTTCCCACTCATACGTGGAAGTCTGCAAAGACAGTCCCAAACTCTCACCTCGTTCGCGTGTCCGCAATCTGTTGCGTCCTCGAACTGTACACAAATCAATTGATCGTACCTTCGTTCGAGTGCTCCGTGAGTTACTTTCCTAAACCAACCCACTGTGTTCACCATCCCTGCCTCTACAAACGATAGCAAAGCATCTCAGTGTGTGTCTGTCAGCACTCCTTTTTCTGCTCCATGCAAATCCTCAATCAAACTCTCGTGCGTGCACCACCCTGCGGAACGTAATTTCATCGACCGGCTCGCCGGCTCTCACTGTGACATTGGCAATGCTGCCTTCTCTCCAGCCCGCAACGCCTCGCCTGCCACTCGTCCAGCTGCATGCGCATCACCTGCCCACCTCTGTGCTACAGCTCCTGTTCCTCCGACACTCACCTCTGCCACCACTTCATCACCACATACACTCGTCTGCGCGCCGCCTTTGGCTGATGCGTGCACCGAGTGCTCGCAGTCGCAACTCGTCTGTTCTGCGGCAGCTTCATCAACTACGGCCGCTTCTGCCATTGCCGCTTCGGCGCCACACGCGCCCACTTGCTCGCCACCCAAGGCCACCACCGCTATCTCCTTGCTGCCGACGACCTCTCCGCCTGCACGGTGTGCCGATGCCATGCCCACCTCCACGTGCTACGTCCTCCGCGCCTAGTGCCATGCCCTCACCTGTCTTGCAAGTTTCTGGCATCATGAATGGCCCGGTTCACAGGTTGTGTCTCATTGACAATATCCCTGTTTTTTCCAAACCACACCCCCTGGGTCCCGAAAAATTAGTCGCAGTCGACGCGCAATTGTCAGAATTGCTTTCGTATACTTAGACAACATACTAATCTTCAGTTCCTCACTCGAGGGAAACAAAAGACACTTGCAGATTATTCTTGACAGGTTATCTGAGGCAACTTGGTGCAAAACATCACGTGTCCCCACACTTACAAAGAGCTTCGTCGGTTCCTCGGCACGATTAACTACTACAGACGGCACCTGCCTAATGCGACTGAGGTTCAGGCCCCCCTTACGGATGCGTTGGTTGGCAAACATACGTCAGGTGACCGTGCAGTACCCTGGACGAATGAAATGACAGTATCGTTTGATAAACTCAAAGATCTACTTACTCGAGCGATCACAGTTGCTCATCCGCATCCTGATGCAGAAGTCTTCCTCACACTAGTGGCTCTGCCGTCGGAGCGGTTCTTAGCCAGTCTCACCCCTACAGTTCTTTTCCAAAAAACTGAACAATGCTCAATGCAAGTACTCTGCCTTTGACAGAGAACGTCTTGCCATCTACAAGGCCACTAAACATTTCCGCGTCGAACTTGAGGGTCATCCCTTTTACGTTCTTACCGATCATAAACCGCTGGCGGCTGCCATCAAAAATCTTCTGGCTGACCTGCCCCCTCAGCGGTTTCGCTACCTGGACTACATTTCGCAATTCATGACGGACGTGGGGTATATTACGGGCACGGATAATGTAGTGGCAGACTTCCTCTCACGAATCAATGGCGTGTCCACTGTCATTGATCTCTCCAACCTTTCTGCCCTAAAATCTACTGACGATGACCTCCTTGCCCTCATCTCAGACCCTTCCTCTTTCCTACATCCTATCCGCACCACCTTTCCATGCGTCACCAGCAAGGTATGGTGCAACGACTCGAAGGGCAAACTCCACCCCTTCATACCTCACTCCTTTTGACGTTACATTTTCCAGAAATTACACGAGCTTGTGCACCCTGGTGTCAAGGCCTCAACTTGCCTGGTATGCAAACGTTTCGTTTGGCACGACATGAGATGGGATTGCCAGGCATGGGCCTGCTCTTGTGTCTTGTCTCACACCTCCCATCCTCTTGGCTCATTCCCTTCTCCGTCCGGCAGATTCCAGCACATCCATTTGGACCTTGTTGGCCCTCTCCCACCAGTCGACAGTTATCAATACATCCTTTCAATGATCAACCGCACCATGAGATGGAAGGAAGCCACACCTCTGCTTAATATCACTGCCGAGTCCGTCACTCGGGCTTTCATTTCACCCTGGATTGCTTGCTTTGGCTGCCCCTCAGTCATCACTACTGACCAGGGACACCAATTCGAGAATGCCCTCTTCACCATTACCTGTCAGCTTTGTGGCATTCTCTGGAACCACACCACTGCCTATCATCCTCAAAGTAATGGGCTGGTAGAGTGGTGGCATCGGACCATCAAAGCGGCAGTTCGGTGCCATGGACCTCTTTGGCTCGATGCCCTTCCTCTGGTCCTTCTTGGCCTGCGCTCAACCTACAAGGAGGACCTCCGTGGCACCGTTGCAGAATTCATATACGGGCAACAGCTCACCTTACCTGGTGAGCTTGTCACCCCGTCTCCACCTCCCTTACTCGAGGATCTCCCCTCTCTAGTCGATCGAGTCCGCAACGTCTGTGCTGTGGCCTCCCAGCCCCCTTCTGCCAGCCACTCCCCTCCCCCCCCCCCCCCTGTAAGGGTACCTTCGAACCTGCAGACGAGCAAGTTCGTGTTCTTGCATGATGACACCATCCATCCGCCCTTACAACCCCGTTACTCTGGCCCTTGTCCTGTCCTCCTTCGGGCGGCAAATACCTACACCATCCTCCTTAATGGCAAACCCACTCAATTGTCTTAAGCCCACGCCCCTCGATCCAGCTTCCTCTCCCGAGGTTGAAGCTACCCCCTCTTCCTTCTCCTCCCCCTCCCTCCTGAGCGTCCCTCCTTCCCCTTCACCGTTGAGTCGTGCATCACCCTCGACCAGTGACCCCTCTTCCCCTTCCTCCTCACCATCCTCTTCCTTTAGAGGATTCTTTTGTCCCCTCCCTCCCTCCGATCCCTACTATCAATTCTCGGTCCCTGTTCCCTCACCTCTCACTACTGAATTGTCCATCGTGGTGCGCAACTACAACCTTTTCATTATGTGTACATCATCCACCAAATGTGAGCTCATTAAATGCTTTCAGCTGGCCCCTGATTCCATCCCATCTGAGGCTCAGGCCTTCTTGCTCCCGTCGAGCACTGTGCTTATTATTATTATTCCAGCTTGTGGCTCTCGCTCGAGCCGGCGTCTCTCATGACAGGTCACGCTACCACCTCGTCTACAGAATTTCATTGTTCATGGCCCCACAGCTCATTGGCTACTACCCCCTACAACTTTACCAGAGGGAAAACTTGAACTCACCATTTGTGTAATCCCCTCAGTGTGTGTTTCCCCCAGTGCCTTTGAATCCGACCCCGTACCCCACCTCCCCGCCAAGGCTCTCAGAAGTACTCTGTACTGCGTGTGGTGGTGCTAGCCATCAATTCGAGTGAAATGTGAAATCTTTTGGTGATGATCTTTGCTTTAGGCTCTGGCTTGTTCGGCTAGCGACATGTTTAAACAGTCACGGTTTGAACATTGTATGATCAACAGTGAATAAAGTTGTGTAACAGTAAAGTGCATTGTTATTTAGCTTCCCTGCCGCCAGTAATCACCACATACTTATCCATGAATGCTTTCAGTTCAAAAATATCTTTTATTATTACTTACCAGTTTCATATTCCATTCAGTTAAACTACTCACAACCGTTAGCTCCCTATACAATCTCTCACTGAACTGCAGCAACTTCTGTATATGTGCTTCAGGTGCTACTCTTGTGTATTCTTCCAGAACATGCATGAGATGAAAATTTGCATGCACATTATGAGTTATTTGTACTATTAATTTTTGGTAAAATTTTCATTTAAAGTAACATTTGTATTGGGGGGGGGGGGTCATATTTGGTTGTTTTTCTTTTTTAATGATTTGTATCTATTATTTATGGTTTTTATTTGATTTATTGACTGTACTTAATACAAGTCTGGCATTATCTATATTTTATTTCTATTTTCATATGATACCATTGTGATCACTACAATAATTTAAAAAAATAAATAAAAGAAGGCACTTACTGTTAATACCTTTCTTCATTGTATATCTCAGTGCAAATAGTTGAATGATTTTTGTACAAGGATACTTTAAGGTGTACTTGTCATTCAAAATTAATGATCATGTAAAATTAGTTTTACCAGTATGACACAACTGCATACCAAACTTGACAATAAACTTTGTGTACCGAATGTGACTATCTACTTTGTATTTTGATAATATGAAAATTTTCGACCTTGATGGCTGGGTCCTTTTGTTGTCATTTAGGAAGGTTATGGGGATGAGATTTGTATTAAATACTGTATTCGTAGAATGATATGAAAGAATACTGTATTTATAAACTAATATGAATAAAATTTAATATTTTCATAATTGCATGGTGAGCTCAAAAACTGTTTTTATAGTGGCAACATGCCCATCTGCTACCTGTAGCTATGCAGGGTGTGGATGTAAAATTTATAGTAGCATATTTTTTTGCATTTTTAGGTGCTTGTGTGCAGCTTGCACACATGCCGAATTGGTAGGGTTCCTGTTCATAAAACATGTGGTACAATTTACACATGTATTGCTTACATGGTTTCTGCCTTATAAAATAAAAATAAAATGTAATAATTAAAATTGTCATAGCTTATCAAAAATTTACTCATTGTATACTTGTAACTAAAAAAATTGTTCTATTAATACATACAGTAATTATTTTCATACTTTATTTCTGAAATTTATATGTATTGTTTACACAAATATGTTATCTGCACTCAGTGTTTACATGTAAGTTCATTTTTTTTACCTATTATGACTTCAGACTGTACCAATTCTATCTAATGAGGTTTCAGCAAAACTAATTTTGTCTGCTCATCCAAATTAGTTCTATAAAACAACTTATGGTTCCTCAGTATCTAATTTCATGGTATTTAACTTAAATAATTGTGCACTTCAGAAATAATATTATATCCTTAGTAGTAAAAATATCCTTTTGGTAACAGTTTTCTATAATATCAATTATTTGAAATGCTACAACTAGTTACTGAATTACGATTTAAAATGACATTGCACAGAATTTTTGTATGAATAATATCTATTTATGCTAACAAAATTGTATATTTTATGTAACATCTGTGTAACTAAAGCAAGAAGACCACCACTGGAGACAACATCAGACATCTATATATAGTTAAATGAATGTTTGTCTGTATGTCCTCTATGTGTTCATAAAACATTCATTCGATTGCAATGAAACTTTGGTGAACTGTTCACCATATGCCCACAAAGGTTCCTGACCAAAAACCAAAAGGGCACAACACATAGCTCAGGAGATATGATGTCATAAATAATGGCAGGCCACTGCATGAGAATACCCAAATTTATGCATCAATTATTGAAAAATGGCAGTAGTTAGGGACCTGCAACATAGTTAGCATGTAATTTCCGATGTTTATGAAGCGTTTTGTAACTGACCCCCCCCCCCCCTCCCACACACACACACACACAAAATGATTAAACAAAAAGACGTCTAGCACTCACTTTCACTACCATTGCAGCAAGCATGACTTTGTGATATTTTACTTGATTACTGCTGACTGTCTTCGAAACATATTTTTCATATAGTATTGATATGTATCACTAAATGGGCCATCAAATTTATATCATGGTATGGCACATACTTCAGAACATATCTATATTAATAAAAATGAATTGCCGCATGTATGAAAGTGCATCACTTGAGAATGGCTTCACCAATTTGGCTGATCTTTTCTTTGTTCTTTTTGTAATTCTCAGGACAAGGTTTGTCTGGAAGAAAATTTTTGGAAAATCAATTGGAAAATGTCAGAATTTGAGAAAAACTGAAACTACGCTTCCAGCTTGGATCATTTTCTAGATTCTCCAACAATCAGCTTATTCATTTATTACTCAACTAGTGACATCTTTGGAGCATTGCAAAGATAGAATTGATGTCACTTTGTGGTATTTTTGAGTGTTGCAAACAAATTGAGAACAGATCGTGGTTTATTTTTTTAATGCCTCCATTGCAGATTCCAACCAAATTGCGTATTAAATTTAAGCGTGTCCAGTCCCCCGGTCACCATGATTTCACAATGACAATAAAGCGCAATGCCAGTCATTGGAAGTTTGTGGAATAAGTCTTGAATCGCTGTACTTTTACTGCAGGGAGTTGTACGTAGCATGTTTGAGAATTGGTAAATAATATGCACTCTTCATTTTTTCTCTGGACAGAAAGACAAAAAATATTATTCACCAACAAGCATTACAATGAACTCAACACAAAGACTTTCGAAATGTTGTAATTCCATTCCAATTATTGTATTCCAATTAATTGTTTTGTTTCAGATGGAATTTCTATTATTAATGATCATATTACAATTATTTTGTTTTCAATTCAAAAACTCTCATAAATATGTAAACTTGTTATAAAAAGCATTTCTATTCTGCTCGCTGTGAGAAAAACATGCTAAGTTTTGTTGTAAAAATAATCGGTTTTGTTTCCCTTTTCCCAGTCATTTTTAATATAAAACAGGAAAGTTAGTTTTATGCCTAAATTTATAATCATACCTATTTGTACAATAAAACTATTAAAAGTATGGCCATTAAAGATAGAGCAGCTAGAAAGGTCTCTCTAATAACTTATATCCAATGGATTTACCCATCTATTTTGACTTCTACGCCCAATTAGGGTCCCGATTGCAATAACAACAAATAAGATAAGAGAGAGGGAGAGGAGGAGATACAGAATGGGGGAATGAAATGGATTTAAAGAGGAGGGATGATATAGACTCAGAGAGGAGGGGGAGCAGATGGATATGGTGTGGGATAAGAGGGAGTGGTGTGAAGATAGTGGAAGGAGGAGATGGCGAAGTACAGAAGGGAGGAAGGGCTAGACTTACGTAGAAGAAGAGAAGAGTTTAGGGTATATGTTGCATACACATGAACTACTGCAAAGCATTGCTGGGTTTGCTAGTACCCCATAGAATTCAGTTCATTTGGATAAATGCAGATCACGATACCACTTTTAAATAAGCCTTTACTTATGTAGAATCATTAATCTATTCATAAAATGTTAAAATATAATACAAAACTGTTTAATTACATCAATGGTAATGGTCTTTAAGTCAATTTGTTAAATTGTTTTTGTTTGTAAAAAAACATAGTTATTAATATTATGCAATAAAACACTATTGCTAATTATATTTCAAACTAACATTTCCTGATGGCTTTTGCTATGTACTGACCTGTTTGTGATGCTCTGCTTACCTTAAAACTGTGTAATTACTTTAATTTAGCCATTATAAACATAATAAACAAATGTATGAACTGCTCCAGTCATAAATTACTTACAATCTTAATTTCTGTTTTGTCTTGATACAAAAATACTTTCACTATAATTGCCATAATTTTGTGTATATCTTCTTTATGAAAATACATTTATGTTCAATTGATAAGCTTTTTAAGACATTATGTTGCAACTTTCTTGTTCTAAAGAATGACTTAATGTATAAATACATGTGAATTGGCATTCATGGAGAGTCTTTCAGCCATAAGTTTATCTACAACATGTCTTAGGAGTCTTGGTACAGTCGTTTGCTTTGCGAAGTCTAAGAATGTCGGATTTTGTTTGTGTGTTTTTCAAAAAAAAGTAAATAAATCAATTTATTTGATGAAATGTGACTTATTTATAATTCAAATGACCTGGCAGAACCTGTCATATCTTAATAATGTATAGGCAGGTGAGCTACTGTATTTACCACTGAACCAAAAAGGTGATGAACTAGTATATATTTATGAGACATTGTTAGAACACATAGCACCTGACAGTTTGCCTCCGTTTGTGGGTCTTCCTCTGGCCTAAACTTCACAATATCTCAGCTCAGCTCCACAATGGAGATGTTGTACCTACCACCCCATTCTGATGACCCCTCCGCTCCTGTAAAAATCATTCTGATCAAACACCTCCCTCTTCTCACCTCTGCAGCCACATAAAAGATATCTACATCCTTAACCATGTTGGGTGTCCTGTTGTTGTTTTTGTTGTTGTGGTCTTCAGTCAGCAGACTGCTTTGATGCAGCTCTCCACACTACCCTGTCTTGTGCAAGTCTCTTCATCTGAGAAAACGTTCGGCAACGTACATCCTTTTGAATCTGCTTACTGTATTCGTCCCTCGGTCTCCCTCTACGATTTTTGCCCCACACGTGTCCTTCTAATGCAAAGTTGACAATTCCTTGATGTCTCAGAATGTGTCCAACCAAACTATCCCTTCTCTTAGTCAGGTTATGCCAGACACTCATTTTCTCCCCGATTCAGTTAACACGTTCACTGCCGTTCACGCTCTGGCGCGATGATGCTAGGTGCCACTTCAAGCTCTGGCGAGTGATCGTATGTTGACAGTATCATTTCGTAGTTTTGAGTAACTGAATGTTTTGGTTTTAGTTTTCAGTTTTTTTGATATGGTTTTTTATTTGCATTTGTATTTTTGTGAAAACACCAAATGAACAATATAAACAGTACATAAATCTATCATGACATCATGAGAAGCATGAGTGGCTTGTAGCCAGTAATGCAAATGCGGAAATCTGGAACCACGTATGTGTGCATATAACTTATACTCTTTCTGAGTGCCTACCAGAGTATACAGCTTTATTAGACAATGCCAGTATACAACAACCCATAATACGATGCTAGGTCGCAGCAAGCGCCACAGCATGAGCGACACCTGACTCAAGTAATGTTTACACGCACCAGAGGCTGAACGGCAGCAAACATGTTAAGCACCTCCTCATTAGTTACATGATCTACCCAACTAATTTTCATCATTCATCTGTAGCACCACATTTCAAAAGCTACTATCATCCTTTTATCTGAACTCCTTGTTGTCCACATTTCACTCCCATACAATGCTACACTCCAGACAAATGCTTTCAGAAAGGACTTCCTAACATTTAAATTAATATTGGATGTTAAAAAGTTACGCTTCTTTAGAAATGCTTTTCTTCCCAAAGCCATTCTGCATTTTATGTCTTCTTTACTTCGGCCATCAGAAGTTATCTTGCTACCCAAATAACAAAATTCATCTACAACTTTTATTGTTTCATTGCCTAATCTAATTTCTTCAGCATCGCCTGATTATCTGACATTGCATTCCATTACCTTCATTTTACTCTTGTTAATGTCCATCTTATATCTTCCTTTCAAGACACTGTCCATTCCATTCAATTTCTCTTCCAGATTTTTTGCAGTCTCTGACAGAATTACTATGTCATCGGCAAACCGCAAGGTTTTTATTTCTTCTCCCTGTACTTTAATGCCCTCTTCAAATTTCTCCTTCCATTCCTTCACTGCCTGCTCAATGTACAGATTGAGCAACATTGGGGAAAGGCTACAACCCTGTTTTACTCCCTCCCCAACCTCTGCATCCCTTTCTTGCCCTTCGATTCTAATAACCGCTTTCTGGTTTTTGTATAGGATGAATATAACTCTTCACTCCCTATATTTTACCCCTGCTACCTTCAGAATTTGAAAGAGTGACATTTCAAAAGCTTTCTCCAAATCAACAAACGCTAAAAACATAGGTTTCCCTTTCCTTAGCCTATCTTCTAAGATAAGTCGTAATGTGAGTATTGCCTCCCATGTTCCTACATTTTTTCATTGTCTGTAAATAATTTGTGTTAGTATTTTGCAACCATGACTTATTAATCTGATAGTTCTGTAATTTTCACACTTGTTTGCACTTGCTTTCTTTGGAATTGGAATTACAATAGTCTTCTTAAAGGTAGAGGGTATTTCCCCTGTCTCATACATCTAGCATACCAGGTGGAACAATGTCTTCATGACTGGCTCTCCTAACGATATTAGCAGTTCAGATGGAATATCATCTAATCCAGGGGCCTCGTTTTGACTCAAATCCTTCAGCACTCTGTCAAATTCTTCTCGCAGTATCATAATTCCTATCTCATCTTCCTCCACATCGTCTTCCATTTCTAGAATACTGCCTTCAAGTTTATTTCCTTTGTATAGGCCCTCTTATATATTCCTTCCACAGTTCAGCTTTCCCCTCTTTGCTTAGTACTGATTTCCCACCTGAGTTCTTGATATTCATACAGCTGCTTTTCTTGTGTCCAAATATCTGTTTTATTTTCCTGTAGGTGGTATCTATCTTTCCCCTATTTATGCATTCTTCTACAGTTCTGCATTTGTCCTGTAATCATTCCTGCTTAGCTAGTCTGCACTTCCTGTCAATCTCATTTTTCAGACGTTTGTACTCCCTTTTTCCTGTTTCACTTGCCGAATTTTTATATTTTCTCCTCTCATCAATTAAGTTCATTATATCTTGTGATATCCAGAAATTTCTACTAGGCCTTATCCTTTTGCCTGTATGGTCCTCTGTTGCCATCTCTCAGAGCTACCCATTCTTCTTCTACTGTATTACTCTTCCCAGTTTCAGCCAGTCCTTGCCTAATGCTCCCTCTGAAACTCTCAACCACTTCTGCTTCCTTCAATTTGTCCAGGTTCCATCTCCTAACCTTTCTACCTTTCTGCTACATCTGACAATTCCCCTGTTTTCTTCTTCTTCCCCTCCCTCTCCGGCCCCAATCTCTGATGTGGGATGGCTCCTTCACCATCCATGTTGGTTGGAGGACTACATCACATTCTCCCCACTGCTGAACCCTCTCTCAGAACACTATCCACAATATACTTCATCAGCTGGGTCAATAGATGTGCTGGAAGTGCATAGCTGCAACTTGGACTCATTGAACACTCTGCAGACAGCACCAAACAGTGTGTGCTTACACAGCCACACCCCATTGCTATCTGTGCTATATGGCAAGACCTTTCAACTACTCAGGCACCACTTCCTGCATTGGGCAATGGATCACCACCACCACACTTCCATTCCAAATCAACATCAGGGTCAAGAGATGACACACAAACATCGTCAACACCACTAGCACCTCCCCCGTTCTCCACACTACTGAGGGTTGGAGGGGGGTGCTATTTCTGTGTGTCATCTCATGTATCAACCCTGCACACAGGTTCCATTCTTTGATTGATTTCTGTCACTGCCATGGCAGCCATTATAGCCAGTTCTGCTATGTGCTTGCTTGTGTCAAATTCTCTTGCTGTAATATGTCCTGGATGTGTGTCCGCGCATATGTGTGTGTGTGTGGGTGTTTGTTTACCTGTCCTTTTTCCCTTAAGGCAAGTCCTTCCGCTCTCAGAATTGGATTGACTCCTTATCCACTCCCTTAAAACCCACATCCTTTCCTTTTTTCCTTCCTTCCTCTTCTCTGTATGTGGGAGTGTATGTGTATGTTTTTATCTATGTGTGTATCAACAAACTGGTGCCTGGTAAGTTAAACTTTCTTTGTATATATAACTCTGAATTTATGGATCCAGCTATGTCCAAATTGCTTCATATGGAGATAAATACTAAATTTGTTTAAATGATTTAATGAGTTTTTTGTAACTCTGAACCCTACTAGTACATAACTGATCATTACAGATCATCTGTATCTGGATGAATAATTCTCTAACAAGACAAAAGAAAACTATATTATATATTGTTAGATAAATGTAGGTCATTTTCTCTGGAACTTGGCTGCTCCTTACCAATATACTTCTCCATGACTGTCAACTACTGTGCAGGGGATGGTCCGGAACCTGTACAAACTGAGTTCTTGGGACAATAACTACCTCCATAAGCTGACAATCCCCATAAGATGAATATATTTGATATCTTGGGTTGAATATAGGACATACAGAGTAATCTGTTACACTACAGGATGTAGCCTTTCCCCAATGTTATTCAGTTTGTGCATTGAGCAAGGTGTGAAGGAAAGCAAGAAGGAATTTAGAGAAGGGATTAAAGTTCAGGGCAAAGAAATCACAACTTTATGGTTCACTGATGAGATTGTACTATCAGAGACAGCAAAGGACTTGGAAGAGCAGTTGAACTGAATGGACAGTGTCTTGAAAACAGGTTATAAGATAAATATTAACAAGAGCAAAACAAGGGAAATGGAATGTAGTCTAATAAAATCAGGCAATGCTGAAGGAATTCAATTAGGTAATGATACAGTAAAGGTGGTAGATGAGTTTTGTTACCTGGGCAGTAAAGTAACATATTATGGTCATAGTACAGGTTATATAAAATGCAGAATGGCAATGGGAGGAAAGCGTTTCTGAAAAAGAGAGATTTGTTAACACTGAATATTAATTCAATTGTTAGGAAGTCACTTTTGAAGGCTTTTGTGTGGAGTGTTGCCTTGTACAGTAGTGAAACATGGATGATCAATATTTCACTCAGCAATAGATCTGTAGCCAAAGACTGGAAAGTTGCACAAGTAACTCCAATATTCAAGAAATACAATACAAGTTATTCACAAAATTACAGGTGTACTGTATATCATTGAGTCGGTTTGCAGCAGGATTTTAAAATACATACTTTCCTCAAATATTATTACAACCTTGAAGAGAGTGACCTACTGACCCATTGTCAACATGGATTCAGAAAGTATAATTCTTGTGAAACACAACTAGCTCTTTTGTCACATGATTTGATGAGTGCTATCAACAAAGGATGGCAAATAGATTGCATATTTCTAGAAGGCTTTTCACGCTGCACCTTACAAGAGTCTTTTAATCAAATTGTGTGGTTATGGATTATCACCACAGTTATGCGACTGGATTAATGATTTCCTGACAGAAAGGACACAAATGTTGTAACGGACACTATGTCATCGAGTAGAACAGAATTGATATCTGGTGTTCCCCAGGTAAGTGTCATAGGGCCCCTATAACACTTTCCTGGGGAACGCCAAATATAACTTCTGTTCTATTCAATGTGTTACTGTCAATTACAATGTACTTTGTCCTTTCTTACAGAAAATCATAAATCCAATCACACAACTGTGGTGATATTCTATAAGCACACAATTTGATTAGAAGATGCTTCTGAGGTAGAATGCCCAAAGCCTTTTGGAAATCTAGAAATACAGAATCTATTTGACATCCCTTGTCAATAGCACTCTCAGTAGCTTGTAACGTTTCTGCTATGTTGCGAACTCCTAAAAATCAGTTGCCAACATAGAAACACGAAATATCTGATACCTAAAGTAAAACTTCATTACCAGACATGTGATATTTGCATTTTCGCCTTCAGTTTGAAATTCTTTTAACACTATTAGTAAAATGCTTTTAATAAATAGTACATTGATTTAAATATAACTTTAGCTGATCTTTTACGTAATTTTCATTTTTTAATACTTTCATTAAATAATAGCTGCAAACACTAAAAACGCATTACACTTAGTTTCGGAAATTGCTGAACCTATATGATACTAATTTGTATAAAAACAACAATGCTACATGTTATAAACTATTGCACAACATGATTTCATATATACCTTTTGTTTAAATAAATTAGGGCAGACCATGTTTTATATATCACTAGATCCTAAATTAAATACTGATAATTTTTCATGCACTAAAACTAATAATCCGTTTGGTACTAAGAAACTATCTTCGAAATTAACAAAACTACGACAACCATATACAAATCCGTATTAATAAATAATTTGACCGCAAACCGAAACACATTAAAATTCCATGACACAATAATATTACGCCTACACAATATTGGCAAAACAAATATGTGTGCATTTCGAAAACACACATAATGTAAATAATTTGACGACTGTAAATACTAGTCAAAAGAATGACGTTAAATTTGTGTACTCCATTTAAATACAAATTTCATGAAACAAGTACATACATTGACATAAATAGTCAAAGCTTAAATGTAATGTTTTAATTCCTGTATTTTGTCATATTTAATGGAAAAGAATATTGTTTAATAGTGAATTACAAAACTTTGTCATCAATCTTATTACGCAGTCATGTAGAAAGATGTTTGAGAGAAACCATGTTTTATTCACTAGTTGAGTGGCCAGAAACCTGTAAGCAGCTCTGTTGGCTTGCTGCTGCATTTCTTGATTGTGAAATGTTTAAGTGGAAATAAAATCGTTTCCATATCAACTAAGATGCTTTTACTTTACAAAAAGATCCTGTAAAATCAATTTCTTTAGTGAATGCCGAAGACAACTCACAACGCAATGGACTTCAGCCAGCATATAAGATAAGTTCAACTTCACCTACAGTGGAATGATTTCGTTATAGACTGAGAACTAATAAACATTTCCGTGATTCAGGAATATATTAGGGCTCAGTTTGAGTCATTCCGAAAAGAGGTGATGGACGTTAGAAGCTCTCTTAGGCATTTTGAAGATGATGCTGTGATTTATCAGTTAGTAAAACCACCAAAAGACCAAAAGCAACTGCAAAATGATTTAGATAAGAATCTGCATGGTGCAAAAATTGGCAATTGACCCTTAATAATGATAAGTGTGAAGTCATCCATATGACCACTAAAAGAAATCAATTAAACCTCATTTACATGATAAATTAGTTAAATCTACAGACCATCAATTCAACTAAATATCTTGGAATAACAATTATGAACAACTTAAATTTGAAAGAACACAGAAAATATTGTAGCGAAGGTGAAACAAAGGCTATGTTTAATTGGCAGTACACTTAGAAGATGCAACAGTTTTACTAACAAAAATGCCTACACTATAGTTGTGTGTCCTATTTTGGAGTATTGCATTGCATTGTGGGATCCACATGAGGTGGGACTAACGGGTGATTTACAGGAAGTTTAGAGAAGGGCAGCTTGTTTTGTATTATCATGATATAGGGGAGAGAGTATCACTGAAATGCTGCATGAGTTGGGATGGAAATCATTAAAAGAAAGGTGTTATTTGTTGCAGCAAGATCTATTTGCGAAATTTCTTTCACCAACTTTCTCTTCTGAATATGAACATATTTTACTAGCACACACCTACTTAGGGAGATATGATCATCATACTAAAATAAAAGAAATAAAATTGAAAACTGAAAGATTTAGGTGTTCCTTTTGCCTGTGAGCTATCAGAGAATGGAACTGGAGAGAAAATCATAAAAGTGGTTTGATGAAGCTTCTACCGTGCACTTCAATGTGACTTGCAGAGTATTTATGTAGAAGATGATAAATACTTTTGAAATGTGGTGCTACAGATGTAAGCTGAAAAGTTGGTGGATAGATATAGTAACTGATGAGGTGATACTGAATAGAACTGGAGAGAAGAGGGATTTCTGCCATACCTTGACTAAAATAATGGATCGATTGGCAGGACACATTGTTAGATACCAATGAATTGTGAATTTAGTGTTGAAGGGAAGTGTGTAGGTTAAAACTCGAAGATGGAGACCAAGAGAAAAATACAGTAAGCAGGTTCAAATAGAGTGGATTGCTGTTCTTATGAAAAGATGAAGAGGCTTGTTCAGAATAGAGTTGGGTGGAGAGTTGTATCAAACCATTTTCTGGACTGAAGACTAAAACAACCACAACAACAACATCCCATCAGGTCCAGTGGCCTTTCCTCTGTGTAGTGATTTCAATTGCTTTTCTATCCCTTTGACACTTCTTTCAATATCTGTCATTTTGTCATTCGTGTGTGCAATTTTTAGAGGAGAAACTGCTATGCAATTTTCCTCTGTGAAACAGCTTTGGAAAAATACATTTAATTACCTTTTGAGTGTCATCCTCTGTTTTAATACAATATACCAATTTGATGTAGGACCAAAATTTCTTAGGATTTCCTGCTAAGTCGGTACATAAAACATTGCTCCAAAAGTCATTGAATGCTTCTTGGATGGCTGTCCTTACACTAATTTTTGCATCATTTAACTTATTCTTGTCTGATAGACTCTGGCTATGTTTATATTTGCAGTGAACATCTCTTTGATTTTGTAACACTTTCCTAACTCCATTGTTGGACCACGGTGGATCTTTTCCATCTCCCATAATTTTACTTGGCACGTAACTATCTAAAGCATAGTGTATGGTGCACTTGACCTTAATCTACAGTTGCTCAAAATTATCAGTATTAGAGACATACTAGCTTGTTGAGCAGTCAAGTACTCTGAAATCTGCCCCTTTTCACTCTGCTAAATAAGAAGATTTTCCTACTTTTCTTGATATTTATATCTGCAGCTGTATTAATTGATACTGTAATGGCCTCATGATCACTGATTCCCCCAGTCTATATCTGGTAAATTAAAATCTTGTCCCAAAACTATAACATGATTGGGAAATCTACTTGAAATATTTTCCAAATTTTCCTTCAGATATTCTGCCACAACAGCTGCTAAACCACAAGGCTTGTAGAAACATCCGATTACCGGCTCGAGCCTGCTTTAACAGTGACCACCCAAATTATTTCACATTTCGGATCTCCATCAATTTCCTTTGATACTAGTGCACTTGTTATCTCCACAAGTTGGCTTTCTATGTAAGTCGTCAAGGTAATTTTTGGATACAACACTTACAACAAGAATGAGCAATTTTCTATTCCTGCCGTGTGTCTTAAGCACGTTTGTCTCCCAGTCTACATCTGGTCAATTTAAAATCTCCACCAAAAACTATAATATGACTACAAAACCTACAGAAAATATTTCCCAAGTTTTCCCTCAGACATTCTACTGCTGAGCCAGGTGGACTATAAAAACTTCCAATGAACATGTTTGAGCCACTTTTCACATTATCTTTTGCCGAATCTGTGCTAATTTCACTCAATATAATCACATTCTTTCTTACTATAAACATTCCTCCTCTTCAGTTTTCAACCTCTTTCTTTCGGTATACATTCCAGTCTGAGTTTCATTACTATTGACACCTGTCTTGAACCAGATTCCCCTTCCGTAGCACTATGTGAGCATTATGACTATTTAAAAGTGAGAGCAGTTCTGGGATCTTTCCACAGATGCTCCTGAAATTAACTGTTACTATATTAATGTTTTCATTCTCTGTTCTATTGTGCCAAGTGGTGCATTGACCAGAATCAGTAAGCGTCTTAAGGGCCTGTGGAGGGATTTCATTACCCCAAAACTCGCACATGTGCATGCCACACATTCTCCACTTCTCTAGTAGCTGCTTCCTGTGTGTACTGCAAGCTTGACCTATTCATTGGGATCCTACATTTCTCCATCTAATATCAGAGGTCAAGACATTTGCACCCAAGATCACCACAGAATCATCTGACTCTGGTTTACATGTTCTACTCATCACCAAACCAGAGGTCCTTGTTCAGTTCTGGGAATGATGCTGCAAACAGATAGCGCCACTTCTACCCTTCAAGCAAGGCTAGCTATCTTCACTAAATCTGCCAGCCACCTGAAGGAGCTGAGGATGACCTCTTTACCCAATCATGGTGCAAGCTTTAAAACAAGAGCATGATAATTTCATAAATATGTAAACTATTAGTAAAGTCATTTGTTCTTCAGTTCATGTGAGAAGTTACTGTAACATGCCATGGTAAAGAATGGTTGAGTTCAATTATCTTACACACAATGAGTCCTACAGGCTCACCTGCAAGAAATTGTAATAACTGATTTGGAAGGCAACAGATGATGATGGAGGTAGTGAAGTAGTGGTGCATCTCATGACCAAAATTATTCTATGGACAAGGTTTAAAACTTTAGTGATGGTATGGAAACATTACTTTAATTCACTTAATGGTTTATTGCAAAGTTGTAATCCCCCTACTTACAAGTAAAATGTTTCATAGTTTAATTTAACTGTCTGTTGCAAATTCTCATAAGAATAGTGACTATTTTTCACTTTTTGTGCCTGTATTAGCTGTTACAGCTTATAGATGCACTTACAGACAATACTTCCGTAAACTGGAATAAATGAAGTCTCGTGAATACTGTAATATGATGGGCTGTGTCACTATTTCATAGAAATTAAGAATAAAAAAAACCTTATTAATATTACATGCCTGTGTTGTAGTAATCTTGGCTCTCTCTTCCAATGGTAGCAGTGAAATGTCACATGGTTTTGTGTCTGGTCGCCACCAAGCTGCTTCCTCTTCTGAATATTGCATAAATTTGAACTGTGGGCTTCTGCTTGTACTTGCATTTGCAGTAATAGATTTGGATCTGAAAATTCAATAGAAATTCTAGTTAAAATACCAATTGATAAATGGAAGAGGCCATAAAAGTCACTGAAAAGCTGTGGAACCAAAATTTCTACCATCTTCCTTCTACAATGTACTGCTTGATAAATGAACATTTTTGCAGAAGAATTTGCAGCCTCTCTGTAATCACAAAACTTTGGCTTCCATTTCTTTATTTCAGGCAAAATATAAATTACTGGGTTCCAAGTTCTTGTTGGCATACCGTTACATAGGGGTAACATTTGTTAACAAAAGTTACCAATATTGCATTCCATTTTGGTGGCTGGTGCAGCAACACTGATGAATGAATCAAATATTGCATTTTCTGTTAAACAAGCAATCCTTTTAGACACCATACTGTTGTGCAGCAGAATAGTAAAGGGTGAGAAAGGGAACGTTTCCTAAATTTTTGCCAGCCAATAGATCCATCAACACTGGATGGCAATGGCAACAGAGCGGTTCTGGGCATGAGTAGATACTCAGCAGCTAACAAGCATTGCAACGTTTAGTCAATGAAGTAAAGGAAAGGTACACATTCAACAGAATATTGTTAGAAGATCCTATTTGTAATGATTTGTTGTCTCACTCTGAAAAACACTTACCTGGGATATAGCTTATCTTATGTGAGGCCTGATGATGCAGTTAGTGAACCATTCAGCAAATGTGAAGCCAAATGATCACTGACAGTGGGAAAATGATCCTGGTTACATTCAGTCATAACAAACCGTATTTCATGTAAATGCTACCAGCCAGGCTGATATAAATCACAGATGGTCAGCACTTGTGCATTCAGTTTTTGCCATCCAGAGAGACAATACAGCTATTGCAATGATCATGTGGCAGTGATAGCCATCATAAACTACCAATCACCTCTATTTGAGTGATATATCTTTGACCAATGATTTTGGGCTAGCTGCATCTCGGCTGCCATAGTATTTTTGTACTAGTCTGTGTATGTTCATGACTGGAGTTGCAATAGAGTGTGTCTCTCCTGTACTTGGTGGTTTCCCTTGGGCTTTCCCTCCAAATCCCATAGTGGTGACCTCAACTCCTTTGTCTACTCCCAAACGTATGTATCTTCCTGTGTCAAACACTAGTAGCATAAATTTCAGTACTGCAAATTTGAATTCTTGGCGTACCATTGGGAGGCACACCACAATCTGCAATCACAGGCTCAACAATCACCACCTCAACCTTGCCCACCTAGTAATGGCAATAACTTGGCCTTATCCATGGACTCCAATGATGGCCCACCCCTGCTCATCCACTATTCCCAGGAGCAGGTTTCGCATTGCTACTATCACAGCTGTTTTGGAAACACCGTGCAGAAGAGCCACCCACCATGCCGAGGGATAACTTAGGCATTCTGTTCTGCCGACAAAAGGCGCCTGCATATGCTGCATTCTGTACAAGTATCTCCTTCTCTGGGTGGTTGCCTCCACCTACACAACTGCATTTCTGGCACTCGCTTCCTGATTGACATGGGTACTGACGTCTCGCTGCTTCCATCATTCAATATGACGGCATTCTACAACCTCACAGAGCAGTTTTCCAGCTGTCAACACCTCTCGGCTTCCTTGTGCTGGTTCTGTCTTGTACTTTGTTCACCTGCCTCCTGAGTGCATATTAAAGTGGAACTTTTTTGTGGCTGACATTCCGGAACCTATATTAGATATGGATTTCCTGGATCACCACAAACTTTCTCCTGATGTCATTCATTGAGCCATCTTTCACCATACCTCAAACAGACCATTTCCATGTGATTTGTTGAGCTCTACCCCTCCCATTGCATGTGACAAAACAGTTCATGAGTGTTTAACAAACATTAACAAGTTCGACAAACTTGTGTCAAAGTGGTCTAGTGTACTGTAACAGCTAATTTAACTGTACACTCCGATACTGTTCCACCATGAGATGTGTGGATACACCCTAAAATATATATATAAAATTACATAAGAATATACTATGTGCCACACGCCCGTGTGTGCAGGTATACGGGAGCGAGCGGGTGCGGCAACCAGAGACAGAACTACCTGCTGCAGAAGTGGCCACCAACATGTAGGACAAATAATAATCCAAGTTCACGTTAAAGTTCTGTGATTATGAATTGTTGTCTTATTGAAACAAATGAACTTATTAGATTTAAGATTAGATTATCTCGAGACATCAAATTGAAATGATGTTTTGTAACAGTTTGCTTATGGGGTATAATATATTTCCTTTGTAAAAGTTTAAAGAATCTACAACATTTACTACTGAATAAGTTGTGTCTCTCTTGAAATGTACACTCTGCTGCATGGATAAGGAGTTCAAGCCTAAATCCAGGCAAAATGTTATAGACATATATAGACCAGTGTAATGACACTATACAAAGAAGAATAACTATGTTAGTTGTGGATCAAAACACCAGTAAACCCACAACCAAATCTTTCCTGTGTTCTGGCAAGAGAGATTAATTATAAAAGCATGGTCATAGGATCTCTCAGCTCTGTGTTACACTACACTAGTGAACATGATGAAGTGATTAAACTGTGTCGTCAAAGAAAAAACATCGCCCGCGAATGGTCTGACACTATTACACAGTTGAATTTTACGTATGTCAAAGGAGGCTACTGAACATCAACAACTGCTGTGCCTTCAACGAGAGAGAGAGAGAGACGACATTGTTCACTGCCTCACTGATGCTGAATTCCAACTTTCTGTGAAGCAGCACCTTGCATCTGAGTGGCCTCAAAGGACACTAATTTCAAGTTTAGTACTTCTCTCAGTGCAAACAGTGACATCATACCCAAGTGCAAGATTAACAGTGATTCTGACAGCTCGGTTCCCCCTTGCCACTCCTACACTGTGGTATGTAAACAAAACTTGGTTGTAATGACTACTCCATGTGCTGTCAATGCATCGTGCACTCCTGTCCTCTCACGTCTGCTCTGTACAACCGGCGCATTCAGCCCATTTCAGAACTGGAAATTTAACTTCCCCAGCCTCAAGCCAGTTTCCCATCACGTCACCTGGTTAACTATGCTAAGAAAATTATTGCTAATCATGGTAAATGTGCTCCTGCTTGAGCTTTCAAACCTTCCTGTCGTGTTTTGAGTGTGCAACTGCTGCATGACCACCATCTTCCACTTTTGCGACAGTGGCTACCCCACTCTTGTCAGTGGCCAGTTGCGAAACTCCCATCCTGGCTGCTGCTCCCTGGCCACCTTCTTTCCACCACACACAGGTGGCACCACCATCTGCACCTGCAGCCACACTTGTTACTACTGAGCCGACCGACCTGTTGGCTTGGCAGCCATCTTGCTCACACTAACCAGTGGCACCTCTAACAGCTCCTGTGGCAGCCGACACTACCACTTTGGCTCCTGCCGGCAGCCACAACTGATGGGATCGCTGACTGAGTGGTGGCTCAGCTCCTACTGCAGCATGCGGCACCTCATGTCACAACAGTGGATGCAAACATTCTTTCTGCCATACCCCCTGCAGACTCACATGAACCTGCTTTGGACTCTGCCGCTTCCTTCACTGATACAGATTCATAGCAGTGCATTTCAGTTGTTACTAATGGTACTGTACACAAACTCTGACTACAGATGAAATTCCTGTCTTTAGGAAACCACACCATCTGTGTGCTGTTAAGTTTGCAGCAGTAGAGGCACAGATTTCCAAACTGCTCAATTCCGGCATTATTGAACCTTCAGAGTAATTGGTATTCTTCCTTCCACTTAGCTACAAATATGATGGTTCTTGGCATATGTGTGAGGACTATCAGAAGCTCAAGGCCAAGATCATCATGGACATATATCTAATTCCAAATCTCACAGATTTCACCCGTGAATTTGCAGGCATGAAGGATTTTTGTGCCATTGGCTGTAAAAAAAGCATACCTTCAGATTCCAATGGTGCCAGAAGACGTTGAAAAAGCTGCCATCGTGACTCCTATTGGTTTATATCATTAACGCATCATGGACTTAAGAATGCCACACAGACTTGCCAATGCTTCATAACAAAGGTTATCTTTCTGCTTAAATCTGTTTTGTTTACTTGGACGACATAATGATTTGTGCTTCTGTTGAAGAAAACAAACAGCACCTGCAGGTCCTGTGCAACACTCTATCTAGGATGGGCATTGAGTTAAACCATAACAAGGACCAACTTCACCAAACCTCTGACCACTTCAGAAGCTATGCTGTCTCTGCAGATGGCATCTCCCCTCCAGTTGAGAAAGCGAACTCTTTTAAGGGCCTACCTTACTCCTCAAACTTCAATGAACTTGGTCATTTCCTGGGCACAATAAACTATTACCAAAATCATTTGCTGGGTGCTGCAGACATTCAAGCTCCACTTACGAATGTGTTGCAGGCAAACATACCTCTGGCACTCACCCTGTGCCATGGACACCATAAATGACTAACACATTCTTAATATTTAATATTCACAGAATATATGACATCAACTGCGATTGGGCAAAGCTGAAAATATGTACCCAGCCGGGATTCGAACCCGGGTCTCCTGCTTTCTAGGCAGTTGCGCTGACCCCTACACCACTGGGGACACAGTGATCACTGCACCTGCAAGGACTAGCTGCCTAGAAAGCAGGAGACCCGGGTTCGAATCCCAGCTGGGTACACATTTTCAGCTTTGCCCAATCGCAGTTGATGTCATATATTCTGTGAATATTAAATAATAAGAACAACTGCAGGATCAGAAGAGACGTCTGTTCTTTCGGAACAGACACCATGTGTATATATATATATATATATGGTATAAAATAAAGATTTTTGACTTACCTAAAGTACAGGCTTGTCGATAGAAACACGAAACACACAAAAACACACAACCATTCGAGCTTTCGCCACCAGTGGTGGCTTCTTCGGGAAAAAGAGGGAGGAAGGAGAGGAGAAAGGGAAGGATACGGGTTTTAAGGAAGTGGAAAAGGAGCCATTCCAATCCCAGGAGTGGAAGGACTTACCTTAGGGGACAAAAAGGAAGGTAAACAAATATATATATATATATATATATATATAATATGCCGGTGACGGGCAATGATCCTTTCGTTAGTGGGGAGGGGTGGGCAAGTTTGAAGCCCTTACTCTTATGGGAATTAGTTTCATAACTACGAGTTTGAGTACTGTGGGCAGGGCGAAACTGGGAATTTGTATCTGACGGGAGGCGTGCTTAGGTAGTCCTTGCAGGTGCGGTGATCACTGTGTCCCCAGTGGTGTAGGGGTCAGCGCAACTGCCTAGAAAGCAGGAGACCCGGGTTCGATTCCCGGCTAGGTACACATTTTCAGCTTTGCCCAATTGCAGTTGATGTCATATGAATATTAAATAATAAGAACAACTGCAGGATCAGAAGTGACGTGAAGAACAACTGCAGGATCAGAAGTGACGTCTGTTCTTTCGGAACAGATGCCACGTGTATATATACATTCTTATTATTTAAAGAACCTTGGGCCTGTACTGTTACCATTGCTCACCCCCACCTGGAAGTGAACATTTTTATCACAACTGACGCCAGTGATACCGCAATCAGCACAGTTCTCAGCCAGTCCCTCACTGGTGTTACTTCACCCCTAAAATTTTTTCCCGAAAAACTTAAAAACACTCAGAAATAGTATTCAGCCTTTGACCATGAACTTTTCACCACTTACAAAGCAATCCCTTTCATTCTGAAGTCAAGGGCCATCCTTTTTTGTACTCTCGGACCACAAACCTCTTGTGGCAGCCATTCAGAACCCCTCGGCTGACCCCCCTCCTTGCCGATTTCACTACCTTCACTTCATCTCACAATTTACAACTGACATCAGGTACATCAAGGGTGCGGACAACATTGTGGCTGACTTTCTATCTCAGGTTGATGCCGTTTCCTCACTGACGGTCATCTCCAACCTTGCCACCTAGCAAGCAGCCAATGATGATCTAATGCAACTCATTTCCGATCCTACTTCCTCTCTCCATCTCTTTTCTGGAGGTCACAGGCAAAATCTGGTGTGATAACCCAACAGGCAGACTTTGTCTCTTAATACCTCAGTCTCTGTAGTCCAAGATCTCCCAAAAAACTTCATTGCCTGGAACATCCCAGCAATCGTGCCTCCACCAGACTAGTGTCTGAACACTTTGCCTGGTGGGATATGAAACGTGGCCACCAAGCTTGGGCACGCACCTGCCTTTCCTATCAATGCAATAAAATCTCCATACACACTTCCCCTCCTTTGGGTCCCTTTTCTGTTCTGTAGGCAGATTTCAACACATCCACACCACCTAGTCAGCCCACTTCATCCTGCTGACAGGTTCTGTTACATTCTCTCTGCTATTTACTGCACCATTCGCTGTGTGGGGGCCACCCAACCCCCCCCCCCTCACCAACATCAAAATGGAAATAGCCGTGAGGGGTTTTTTACGATCATGGATTGCCCACTTTGCCTGTCCATTGGTCTTAATCACAGACTAAGGCAGGCAGTTCAAATCAGCCCTACTCTCAGACCTCTGCCACCTCTGTGGCATAAAACGAACCCACACTACCTACCCACCCCAAAGCAATGGCTAGGTAGAGCGGTGGCACAGGACACTAAGGACTGCCCTCCGATGCCATGACTCACTCTGGACAGAGGCTCTCCACTTGGTCCTACTAGGCCTTTGAGGCACCTACAAGGAGAACCTACGCATCTCAGTCGCTGAGTTCATCTACAGACAACCGAGGGACCATCTCCATTTTACAAACATAAATCCTCCCCCCAACCCCAGCCAGTCACTCTCCCCTTTCCATCTGCATCCCACGGGAGCTGGATGACTGTGAATTCATCATGCTACACAATAACAAGGAGTACGCTGCTTTCAGCTCTTCATGTTCCGGCCCACATCAGGTCCTCAGAAAATAACCAAATACATTCATCATCCTAATCAATGGAAAACCTTTCACAGTTTCAATTAATCGCATCAAACTAACTCATGTCAAGCCCACCTCATCTCCTCAGTATGGACAATGAATATTTGTGATGCAATAGGGCAAAATTTCAAAGTGTGTCAAATGAAGCTATCAAAAGAAAATACACTTTTGCAAAGCATTTCTCACAAAATGAATATTGCAAAAATGAATGTAAATATAAATTAGTATTTTGCAACAATTAATAAATGTAGATATAAATTGGCAATTTTAAAAATAAAAGAAAGAAATGAATGTCTGGTAACTTTGAGTAAAGATACTTTTCATTAATTACGAAATGCTATACTTATGATATAAGGTAAAAACTAAAGCAGTTAACAATCCGAAGATTGGTTTGAACGCCACAGTGCTTTACTAGGCATGGTCCTGTTTGGAGGTGGTATGCCTTGCCTTCCTCCGACTTTCGAACTGACTTACCCACCCACTTATAGGTGGACCTACAGTTTAACGTGGGTTCCGAACCATGGTGCTACTTGGTATTTTTCACATCAGCAACACTGCCAGACGTGAAAGAAGTGAAAAGTGACAGATAAAAATCCTAGGACCTGGCAAGGATCAAGCCTCCAACCTTCGGATTTGTAGTCTGGCATTATACCACTGTGCTACAGAGCCGTCCACTCATGATATATGCAACTGGTATTAATGTATTATAACTTTTAGTGTATTGTAGGAAGGGAAGAGGATGTAGATGAAGATGAAATAAGAGATACTGTACTGAGAGAAGAATTTGACAGAGCACTGAAAGACCTAAGTCGAAACAAGGCCCCAAGAGTAGATGATATTCCCTCAGAGCTACTGAAGTCTCTGGGAGAACCAACCATGACAAACCTGTTTCACCTGGTGTGTAAGATGAATGAGACAGGCGAAGCACCCTCAGACTATAAGAAAAATGTTATAATCCCAATTCCAAAGAAAGCAGGTGCAGACTGGTGTGAAAACTACAGAACCATCAGTTTAATAAGTCATGGTTGCAAAATATTAACACGAATTATATACAGAAGGATGGAAAAGCTGGTAGAAGCTGACCTCGGGGAAGATCAGTTTGGGTTCAGGAGAAATGTAGGGACACGGGAGGCAATACTCACTTTACGGCTTATCCTAGAAGATAGATTAAGAAAAAGCAAACCTACATTTCTAGCTTTTGTAGATTTGGAGAAGGCTTTTGACAATGTTGATTGGAATAAACTCTTTCAAGTTCTGAAGCAAGCAGGAGTAAAATATAGGGAGCGTAAGGTTATTTACAACTTGTACAAAAACCAGACAGCGGTTGTCAGAGTTGAAGGGCATGAAAGGGATGCATTGGTTGGAAAGGGAGTAAGACAGGGTTGTAGCCTTTCTCCAATGTTATTAAATTTGTACATTGAGCAAGCTATAAAGGAAAGCAAGGAGAAATTTGGAGAAGGAATTAAAGTTCAGGGAGAAGAATTAAAAACATTGCGTTTTGCCGACGACATAGTAATTCTGTCAGATACAGCAAAGGACCTGGAAGAGCAATTGAACGGAATGGACAGTGTGCTGAAAGGTGCATATAAGATGAACATTAACAAGAGCAAAACTAGGATAATGGAGTGCAGTGTAAGAAAATCAGGCGATGCTGAAGGAATTAGATTAGTAAACGAAGTAATAAAGAAGGTAGATGAGTTTTGTTACTTGGGCAGTAAAATAACAAATGATGGTTGAAGTACAGAGGATATAAAATGCAGAATGGCAATGGGTAGAAAAGCTTTCTTGAAAAAGAGAAATTTGTTAACCTCGAATATTGATTTAAGCCTAAGGAAGTCTTTTCTGAAGGCATTTGTGTGGAGTGTTATCTTGTATGGGAGTGAGACATGGACGATAAACAGTGAGGACAGGAAGAGGATTGAGGCTTTTGAAATATGGTGCTACAGAAGAATGCTGAAGATTAAGTGGGTGGATCGCGTAACTAATGAGGAGGTACTGAACAGAATTGGGGAGAAAAGAAATTTCTGGCATGCCTTGACTAAAAGAAGGGATAGATTGGTAGGACACATTCTTATACATCAAGGAATTGTGAATTTAGCATTGGAGGGAAGTGCGTGGGGAAAAAATCGCAGAGGAAGACCAAGAGATGGATACAGTAAGCAGATTCAGACAGATGTAGGTTGCCGTTCTTATGTGGAGATGAAGAGTCTTGCTCAGGATAGGGTGTTATTATGATTACAGTACCGCTGGTTCCACAAAGGACGCTGACTGGAAACTGCTGTTATTAAAGTATTCATTGAAGCCATTTTTCTCAATACTAACTGATAACAATACCTAGCACAACAACTCCCACCACATCAATGACAAAGAGCTGCCAGCATTGTCTGACCAGAGTCAGAGTTGACCTACTGCTCTGGTTGCCGTGCTAAAAGAAAAATAAAATGCATTTGATTTTCTCTCCGCCACTAAGCTACACTGTCTGCAGCTCTGCTCGGGGCACCACTGTAATTGCGTGCACTTGTCGGCACTGGTTTGTTTTGACAGTGCTGCTCTGCTTGCAGGACTGCTCTGCTCTTGCTGCACCGTGCTGCTCCACTATAACCTCAGCCAAAGAGACAGCTAGATCACCCAGTTGCTGAACATGTGGCCCTACATGATATGATTCACTTCAATGACTGCTACATAGTCTGTACCTCCTGGATCCTTCCTAGAAAATTTTTTGTAGAAAACTCACTGTCTCATCCAGGTACTATGCCATGCTGAACTCATCACTTCTCAAGGTGCACTAATTTGAGTCGAAATCGGCCAAAAGTTTGTGAGGAAGTCAGTCAGGACTAGCTGTCCAGATGCAGGTGGTAGGCAGCTATACAGGGCATGACAGTATGCACAGTGTACAAAGCTCATCTCGCTGCAACAGTCTTGCAGCCCGGTGGCAGGATGTAGAGGTATACTCTGATGATGCTGCGGGCACATAGCAGGATCGCCTGGGTGTCTGTACCATGATTGCCTGCCTTGTGTTAATGCAGGTGCATTACTGCGTCCCTCCCGTTGTGGGGAAGAAGTGTGTGTTATGGAATACACTGGAGCAGAACCGATGAAGTACCCCCACTGTCGTGACAGCCATGGCCGTGTTGTACTGGTCCGTAAAGCCCCTCCTAGGCAGCTGAGAGGCATGAGGGCAAAAATGGCCCAGGCACGGCTCCCCCCTCTCAAATGGTAGCACGGAGGGCCCAGAGTTGGAGAGAGATCTGCCACTGCTGATGGCGAAGTCATCTCCGCATCAGAATGCCAGAAGGAGGAGGAACTGTGAATGAGCTGGGATTTGACAGCTGTGGACGTGCCCCTGGTGAAGATCGCTGAGTCCGGCCATTCTGCAGAGCACTTGTGGATGCCCAAGCAGTCGACTGTGGGCATACATCCTCTAGAGCATGGGTGCCAGACAGCTGTGGTGACTGCTGAAGTCATCATAGATATCCAGCACTCAGAATCTGGTGAATTGGTATAGATGGGGAGGTACTGAGAAGGGAGATTGGCTTGGCAAAGGGGAACCCAATAGGCGAGACACTGGTGAGGAAGGCTCAGGGGAGGAACAAGGAGGAGAAAGGTCTGGGGTGCTGGGGATCAACAGTCCTTCCACTCACACTGGCATCTGGTTCAGATGCTGAGCGACCAGTCAATCACCCAAACAAAGCACGGATACTTCCTGCTTTTGTTGTTTTTGGACGATGGCTGGCATCCACCAGGCCTGCTGGCCGTATTCTTATGCCCATATCAAATTTCCAGGCTTAAAACTAGAAGACCATGAGGTTGCCAAATGTTGTCAGGCAGGAGCAGGTGAAGGAGGGTTCTCGGCTGACTCCCATGTAAAATCTCAGCAGGTCTTTTCTCCCTTATTGGTGTTGACCAGTATGAACTGAGAAACATAACGAGGGTGGCCTAGCCTGGAAGGTCTTCTTCATACTTCTACATCTGTGACTTAAAAGTATGCACCAGCCATTCAGCCTCATCTTTTGACTGTGGGTGAAATGGAGGGGCCCTAATATGTTGATACTTTTATGTCCCAGCCTCGTCGCCGCTTTTGTGTCTCGTTTCCGTCGTAGGTGTCGGTGGCCGAGTGGAATGAGACCGACACAGGAATAAAGATAGCACGCTGGTGCAGGTACGGAGGGGAGCAGCCAGAAACTAGAAACACTAGAGTAAATTAGAATGAGATATATATTGCACATAATTTATACAATACTTAACTTTTACATAACTCAGTACTGCAGAATGCTGATACATAGTTGAGCTAGAGGCCTGCCTAGTGCCTATTCGATTGCAAAGTCTTCACTGGTGCCTATCTGATACCGAAGGTCCTAACTGGTTCCTATCTCAGTCCCAAGTGAACGATGTCGTTCAGTCGTGGCCACGAGCGGAGTTGCAGCCGAGGGCGCTCGTGGCTGTCGTCGTAATAACGCCGCGCCCTGCGTGCATGGCGTCGCGCGGCGAAAGTAGGTGGCGCGCACTTTGTACTTGTGCGACACCACACCCCTCCCCCCCAAACCGCCGCGCAGTCGTGGCGTAGGGCTGAGGGCCACGGCGATGGCACTGGGAGGAGGGCCTGGGCGGGGGCGTTACTGGTGGGACGGGCGTCGTAGCAGAGGCTGGGATCGAGACGCCGTCCGCACCCCGGCATCCGCCTTGCAATCCTGCAGGAAACCCACCGAAACCTGGGGAAGGGCGCACACCCCCGCCCAGAGGGAGCAGGTCATCTTCTTCTGAGGTGCGTGGTCCAAGCTGGGGGGGCCAGCGCGGTCTCTGAGTCCCTCTCGGTGACGCTGTCATCTGCGGCGGCGACAGCGGCGGCGATGACTGCGTCGGAGGTGTGTCGACGTCCATAGGGATCTCGTAGTGGCTGTGCTCCCTGGCGGTGAACTGGGTCTGGAATCAAGAAATGGGAGACAGGATCGCGAGGCCTGTGCAGGCGCAATTGGTTTGCGTGGCGCCGCAGCTCCGACCCTGTGGAAGAACGTACAACATACATATTGTGACCGAGCACGCGCTGAATGGTGCCCGGCATCCATAGTTTCTTCTTGTTTCCAGCAAACACCCTGTACAGCACCGGCGTAGAAACCTGAAAACGCGTAGCGCCATACGAACCGACTCGGTGCGTGGGAGGCTGCAGCAGGTGAAGGAGAGTGCGGTGATGGCGGTCGTGTAGCAGCTCGGCAGGCGACGGGCCGTCACATGGCATGCACCGATACGTAGACAGGAAAATTTGAAGAGCTTGCTGCCTGGAGTGCTGACCTTTCATCTTTTCCATGTGAGACTTGAATGTTCGAACGAAACGTTCTGCTTCACCATTGGACTGAGGGTGAAAAGGTGCAGTGGTGATATGCTGAATGCCATTCATACGACAAAACTGTTGAAATTCCGCACTAACAAACTGAGGTCCATTATCACTGACGATAGTTTCAGGCAAACCTTCGATGCAAAACACTGATGTTAAGGCACTGATTGTACTAGATGCCGTTGTTGAGTTCATGGCAATCACAAAAGGAAACTTGCTGAATGTGTCTACAACAATTAACCAGCGCGTATTCCAGAAAGGTCCAGCAAAGTCAATGTGTAAACGTTGCCATGGTCCCTTGGGGCGTGGCCAGTCTGAGAAACGTTGCGGGGGAGCCGCCTGATGCTCCACACAAACAGTACACTGTGACGTCATGCTCTCTATCTGAGCGTCCATACCAACCCAGGTACAATGACGTCTGGCCAGTTGCTTTGTCCTAACAATACCCCAATGTCCTTGATGCAGGAGGCGTAACACTTCACGTTGCAGGGAATGAGGAACAATCACTCTTGTTTGGTCATTGTCCGTATGTAACAACAGAACACCCTGACTTAAAGATAATGCATGACGTTGTGCAAAATAACGTCAAACCAGAGGCCATTCAATGTCTTTGGCTCTGGCAGGCCAACCAAAGCGAACAAAACGTGCTACCACACTTAGGTCTGTATCCGCAGCTGTTTCCTGTGCAACCCGACGAGAGTTTAAAGGAAAGTCTGCGACAGCGGAAACATCTCTGGAGTCTATCTGACAACATGCCATTTCTGAAGAATCAAATGACACATCCTGGCCAACCGGAAGTCGAGAAAGTGTGTCCGCATTGGCATGTTTAGTAGTAGGTTGGTACAAAATCTCATACTGATAATTTGACAATATCAAGGTCCATCTCTGAAGCTTTTGTGCCGTTCGTGGCAGAATTGGCTTTGTGGGTGAGAACAACGATGTGAGAGGCTTGTGGTCTGTCAACAAATAGGATTTTCTGCCATAGAGATAATGATGAAACTTTGTGATGCCGTAAATTATTGCTAAGGCCTCCTTTTCTATCTGACTGTAATTCTGTTGCGTTGGCGTCAGTAGCTTGGATGCAAAGGCAATAGGACGATCGTGAGATCCAATACGATGCGACAAAACTGCACCCAGACTGTACGACGAGGCATCAACTGCTAACACTACAGGCTTCTGTGGGTCAAAGGGAATCAAACATGCATCACTGACTAGTGCAGTCTTTAATTTGTCAAAGGCAATCTGGCAATCTTTAGACCATACAAAAGGAACATTCTTCCTACGTAAGTGATGCAGTGGAGCTGCAATCTGAGAGGCATTGGGAATAAATCTGAAATAATAATTAAGCTTTCCCATTACTGCTTGCAATTCATGCACATTCTTAGGAGGAGGCAAGTCTTTGATTGCTCGAAGATGTGACTGTAAGGGATGGATTCCTTGGGCATTAATCACATGGCCTAGGTACTCTATTTCAGTTTGAAAAAATGAACACTTTGCTTTATTACAACGTAGACCTGCTGCAGTCAACACTTTGAAAAGGCATTCCAGGTTTGCTAAATGTTCTTCAACTGTACGTCCGGATACCACAATATCATCTAAATAGTTCGAGCAACACGGTACAGAAACTGCCAGCTGTTCCAAAAAGCGCTGGAAAATAGCGGGGGCAGAAGAACTGCCAAAGGGTAGCCGTTGAAATTGAAAAAGACCCATGTGAGTATTAATAACGAAAAACTTTTTTGACTCGTCATCAAGTGGAATTTGCAAGTATGCCTCTGCTAAATCAATCTTAGAAAAGAAGCGAGACTGTCCTAATTTGTCCATTAGTTCCTCAGGTCTGGGCAGGGGGGGGATAAGTGTCCACAATTGTTTGACTGTTCACTGTTGATTTAAAGTCTGCACAGAGACGAAGTTTTCCTGACGGCTTGGGTATAATTACTATAGGCGAGGCTCACTGACTCGCAGAAACAGGAGAAATCAACTCACTATCTTGCCAACGTTTAAGTTCTGCAGCAACATTATCACGAATTGCGATAGGCACTGGTCTAGCTTTACGAAATTTTGGTACTGCAGAGTCGTTCAAAGTTACATGTGCCACGAAGTCTTTTGTACAACCTAGTTCCGGCGAAAACAAATCACTATATTTTTCACACAATGCATTTATTTTATCCTGAGGCACTACTGATGAAATTTGAAGTACATCTCTTTGAATTGATAAACCAAACAAGTCAAATGCATCTAGTCCAAAAATGTTCTGTGTAAATTTTGCCTGAAGAACTACAAAAGAAACTTTTTTTGTAACACCTTGAAAAGAGGCAGGCAGGCTACACGTTCCTAGCACGGGAATATTTTGACCTGTATAAGCTGTTAATACATGTTGAGACGGCGACAATTTTGGCAAACCCAGCAGTTCATAAGTGTCTTTATTCATTAAAGTAACAGCGGAACCAGTATCAAGCTGAAATTGCACAGTCTTATTTTCTATGCAAAGATTCACAAAAAGCTTTTGCTTGTGGCGCTCGACAGGTGCGCGAATGTGGGCAACGTCTGATTGAACTTGTTTACTACGCTTGCGCATGCGCGGGCTGTGTAGTGAAGTAAGCGGCGCAGACTCGGCACACAGATTAATATCACTGTCACTAGATGGCACTACCGCCGGATCGGCGTCCGCGCAATGCGAGGCTACTACAGAGTCACTAACTACTGCACTACACTCTTGAGCAGCTACTTGATGTCTACTGTCACTAGCTACACAGTACTGGGCACTTTTACAATAAGAAGTTGCAGAAGGCACTAGGTTCACTACAGGATTGCACTGTACATAGTCATTTTGCTTGTCCCGAACCATTTTCCGTTGCACAGTTTTACGCGCTCGTCGGCGCTTGCTACGTGATTCACTACATAGTTTTGCAGTAGGCGCAGAAGAACTTTCTTGCAATTGAGAATCAAGTAAAGCACTGTTCAATTCCACAGCGTCTATGACATTGACTGCATGCACTGCTCTCGCACTTTGCGAAGCACTGTCTCCAACGTTACTGTTCTTTGAGTTTTTAATTTGAATACACACAGACTTCACATGTCCCGATTTGCCACATTGATAACAGGTTGCATTGCGACTAGGGCAGTGAGCTCGCTTGTGGTGAGATTCACACCGGGGGCAAGATTTACGAACATTTTTCTGAAATGAGCGTTGGAGCCCGTTATTCAAATTACTGTTTCTAACACGACGGGGCGACCTTTGTGTCGCACTTTTACACTGGCTACTGTTCACTGTCTGTTCAGCATGACCGGTAGAATTTAAAGAATCACTAGTGCTATACTGAGAACTGTGACTACGAAAGCGTCTGTTGCGGCGCACTGAATTAACACTGTGGCTTTGCATTTCCACATCTGCTAAGTCAAAAGTATCATGCGCTTCTATAAGCTGCAGTACACTATCTAATGAAGGGTCAGACTGCTTTAAAATAGCTGCCCTAATTCTGGGGTCCTGAATGTTCTGCGTAATCGCATCTCTTAACATAACGTCACTATAAGAAAGTCCACAAGAGCAAGTAAATTTACATTGGCGGATTAAGCCCTTCAGTTCCGTAATCCACTCTTGGTGTGACCGCTCAGGTAATTTTTTAAGTCTGAAAAATCGGTACCGTGCAGCGGCCACGAGAACTTTTCTCTCGTAATGAGTATTCAGTGCATCTACAATTTGTTCAAAGTCTACATCATGAGGAGATGTGTGAGGGAATAGTTTCTGCAGTAATACGAAGGTCTGGGGGCCCACAATTGATAAGAAAAGGTTCTTCACTCTCTGACCTGTAATTTGATGAGCCGCGACGAATTCTTGAAACTGCGCTAAATAGTTACTCCATTCTTCCTCATGTTCGTTGTACTGGCGAAACGTAGGAAGCAATGCAGCAACAGGTGTGGGCTGTTGAAGCGGCGGCTGTTGTTGTTGGTTAACTGCTTGCGCTGTGAGATGGCCCACTGCTTGCAGGAGTTGTGTGATTTGCGCCGTCTGTAACTGAATAATTTCCATTAAGTTTGGGTTCGAGGTACTGACCATGCTGACCGATTAGGCGCTGTGCATACAAGTAAATTATAACAAAACACAAATGCAATATGAAAGAGGACGCTCTGCAACAAAAAAGTCCACAAAACACATAACAAAATATCTTCCCCCAAAATTCTTATAATAAGGGTGGGTGGGAGGGAGCAATTTCTGCATGCTCCGACTGCTGCTGTCTGGCTGCTGCAAGCGGGCTGGTCCAAGGTTCATCTATTGCTCCTCGTCGCCACTTTTGTGTCCCAGCCTCGTCGCCGCTTTTGTGTCTCGTTTCCATCGTAGGTGTCGGTGGCCGAGTGGAATGAGACCGACACAGGAATAAAGATAGCACGCTGGTGCAGGTACGGAGGGGAGCAGCCAGAAACTAGAAACACTAGAGTAAATTAGAATGAGATATATATTGCACATAATTTATACAATACTTAAATTTTACATAACTCAGTACTGCAGAATGCTGATACATAGTTGAGCTAGAGGCCTGCCTAGTGCCTATTCGATTGCAAAGTCTTCACTGGTGCCTATCTGATTCCGAAGGTCCTAACTGGTTCCTATCTCAGTCCCAAGTGAACTATGTCGTTCAGTCGTGGCCACGAGCGGAGTTGCAGCAGAGGGCGCTCGTGGCTGTCGTCGTAATAACGCTGCGCGCGGTGAAAGTAGGTGGCGCGCACTTTGTACTTGTGCGACACCACAGATACCATTTGCAGTGCAATACTCCTGAAAGGACTTGGAAAGAAATTGTGGATCATTGTCTGACACCAATGTTTTTGGTAGCCCCTCTATTTTTTGATGGTACCTTTATTATACATGCACTGGAGGTAGTACCTAGGTTCAACATGTAAGGGAAACAGTAGTAGGTGTCAATTAGCAAGAGCCAAGATGTGCCCAAGAAGGAAGATGTGTATATTCTACGTGCATGCTTTCGCATGGCTGTGAGGCTGCGGGTCAAGAGGATAATGTTTTCTTTGAGCCTGCCTGCAGTTTGACACATCTGTCACAGGATATGATGAGATTTACAATTTGGGAAACCAGCTTAGGCCAATAGACGTACCTCCACATGAGGTTTTTTGGGCATGAGATGCCTCAATGGCTACCATAAAAGAGGTGAAAGACTTCCTTCTGTAAAACTAAAGGAATGACAACTTGAGGAGAGGAGTAGTTAGTTGAAAGAAGCACAACCCCATTGACCACCAGTAGGCAGTGTCGAAGCTAGAAATGACAGTAAAGAGGGTCTTCTCATCTAAGGAGCATGGTATCCATCCAGACACCCATGTCCAATGAAATGGTGAACCTGCTGGAGGATCGGATACTCGCAGGCCATTACTGCAATGTGGTTGCTTGTGATAGGGAAACTGTCCAAAGTCTATTGGTTATCCTCCTGAATGTAAATGTACATGAGTTCTCCCTTGTCAAAAGCTTGGTCAGAGCCCGACAGAAGCCATGAGATGGTGTCTGCATTTGCATATTTATCTGTGGATTTGGTAATTATATCGACTCAGGAACAATGGCCACCACTGCAGTCTGTCTGCAGTCTTATCTGGGATGCATGCCAGAGGGTTGAATAGGGCGACCAGAGCAGGAAAAGGCACTTGGTCTGACACTTAAGTTCACATCCTTTGTAACCCTAAACTGAAAAGCATCTAAGGCACTCAACCCAAAAAGATTTTCTGCTGTATCGCTGTCCACCACTAAGAAAGTTAACTGCCATTCTACATTCTTATATTTGGCCTCCACCTTAAACTGTCTGACTATTGGCACTGTCTGCTTATTATTGCTCACCAAATATGTTGTCACGGAGAGCTGTGGTGATCCCAGTAGCAAGTACATTTGCATGTTGAATAAGAAGGCACTGGCTTCTGTATCCACCAAAGCCACACCGATTGTGCATTGATGGAAAATATCATAAGCTGATTGCCGAATGAATCACATTTATGTCCATTGGCTACTCTTGCAGTCTCCTCACGCATGATTGTGAAGAGCAGAAGACAGTGGCAATGTGCCTCATTTTATGGCAGGTGTAATAATGGCAAGTGATTAAGGCAATCATCTTGATTATGTTTTTTAAAGCACACAGGGCAGGAAGGAAGTTAGCATGGAGGGGACCGTTTTCCTGAAGCGGATGCAGCCAGGGCTGCGGGTTGTTTACAGATGCGCTTAACTGCCTCTATTTCCGTGTCATTCAAAGTGAGGGACCTGTGCAGTTAATCATGTGGTGCATTTACCACTGCAACTTCTGCCCATGTGTCAAGTTGTTGCCCTGCCAGCTTGGAAACTTCATAAGCCTGTGCCAACACCAACACCTGTTTGAGGGAGATATCATCCAGTTGCAGCACTCATTGTTGAACTTCCTTGTCAAGAGTGGATTGAATAATAGGTTCTCTCGTCATGACCTATGCATATGTTTTGCTGTCACAATACGGTGCTTCCTGCTCAATCCCTGTCATTTCACTGCCCATGCTCTGTATGACTGATTAGGTTGCTTTTTACACTGGTAGAATTCGACCAACATGCAATTACATGGCGCTGATAGTACGACGACAGTAACTTGCACTTGTCGTCAAACGACAACTGTGACGATTCTGTCAATGGGGCCAGTTTGCAAAGCAAGAGGTACCATACATCTGTGGCTGAATCCAATACAAAAACAAGGCCTTAAACACAGCAGTGTCCATTACCTGAAATGCCACTAAATGCTGCCGCAAACATTTCTCATGTGAATCCCAGGCTTCTGCTGCCTCATTGTAAGGGGAAAATGGAAGCAGGTATAATACCTGGGTAGATTCTTGCCTATTAACCAGACCTGCTAATAACAGATGGAGCTGTGTTGTCCCACTGCATCTGTTCAGGGCAAAGCTGGCTATCTGTCAAGTGTTGTAAAAGCGTCTGAAATAGTGCCTCCCAGTTAGGCTGTGGTGTCACCATGGTAGGGAATTGACATTCTGAAATCGCTAAAGAAATGGAACACTATCCAACTGACTGTAATGGAAAAAGGAAACCACTCATTAGTGTCACTGACTCGTTGCCACTTTTGTAAACACTTCACTGTCTCTTGCAGGAACTATGCCATGCTAAACTTGTCAGTTCTCAAGACATTCTAAACTAAGTTGTAATTTGGGCAAAAGCTCGTGAGGAAGTGATTCAGTACCAGCTTGTGATGTACCTGGTCATTGATTGATGGTTCTCAAAGTTCTTGATGATCGTCGACAATTGTTGCTCTCGGTAGCAGATAGCTGGAATTTCATGGAGCAAGAACTAATTCACTACAAATGATGAAGCCAACACAGAGAATTTATTATTAGTGCCCAATTGTCCCCATTTATGGCCAGCTTACAAGTCTCATTAATTACAACCATTAATGCCAGGCATGCACATTCCACACTTCAATAATATGAATTAACACTGTCCATGTGTAGAATACAAAAGTTCAAGGTGTACATCATAATGTGCCACAAATATTAATTATTCACTGCATAAACACTTTCCACACTAACAACACTGACAAACTTTTACATAATTGTTCAAATTTAAATTCCAAACTGATGTAGCGTGTAATTCAGATCACAGCCAAAACAATAACCAATACGCGGGACTGACATAGGTTCTGCCTCTGATAACTGACTAAAATACTGTCCACTAGTGTGGGTTACACCTCAGACAAAGGATGAAACAATACTCTGATGCACACCACGAGTGCATCCTATTTATATGTTTCAAACAATGTGAATGAAAATTATTTATTGTTAACTGAATTCATTACAGTAATTATAATTGGAAAGTAAACAATTACATTACAATAGTAAAAGTTAGCGTAAATAATAGTGAGTAAACTGATATACAAATTTTGGTTAAATTAACAGTATTTCATTTGCAAATATATTTAAATGGGTTTTCAAACAATTACTTCATAATAAATGGTAACTAAACAGAAACTAATGAGGGCAAAACTTTCCTAGCATTACTTGTGAAACACAGCAATAACTTATTTAACACTAGGAGAAAAGAATTTACCTAGTTTTAATAGAAGTACTAATTAGCATTCTGTCTGAACTTTAACAATATACTTCTGGTACAAGCTATTAATATATGCTAATTAAACAAATGCATCTGGTTTCAAATAATAGAAAAAGACTTCAGCTAGTTACCTTACAACAAATAATAACAAAAGTTTTGGAAAAGAAAATGATAATAGACTAATTACATTCATACCTACTATTATGCAACAGTGGTAATTGGGAGGTTCAGTAATGCAAACAGATGGGAATAAATCCCAACATGCTTTGTTACACGATGCCCAAGTGCAGACAACAGGCAGCTATAGACGGCACACCAGTATGCATAGTGAATGCAGCTCATCTCACTGCTACGGCACTTCCTCCTAGAGGTGGGTTGTGGACATATACTCCCTTGATGCTGTGGCTGTGTGGCATGATTGCTTGAGTGTCTGTGCCGTGATGCTACGCATCGTGTAAGTGTGGGTGTGTTATCATACACGTAACCATCCAGACTTCAGTGTTCACTGGTTCCCATCCCCCAACACCTCTCTTCTTCACAGCTTGTGCTCCAGCCCTACATCGGCCTTCCATTCCAAAACCATGCTCCAGTCCCTCTCCTTTCCTTCCTCCCTATCCTCCTCCCTCTCACACCCTCTCAATCGATAATGCCACTAGTGGCCTGTCCTGGCCTGTGTAGGCCATGCACACTCTGCCACACAACACTAGATATTCCCCAATCCATACCTTACTCCTCCTCCTCCAGCCCTCTCCCAAAAAAAGCTGCTTCCTCATACCCCATTTCCACGGGATGGTCAAACATCATGGTCTCACCAGAGTAGCTGGAGGCGGCAGTCAGGTGTGCTTGAGTGGTACTTGTATGCATGAGTGTGTGTGTGTATTTCTCAAGAAGACTCTTTGGACCAAAAGCTGAATTATTGAGAAGTCCCGTAAGTGTGGTGAGCACCAACCAGAAGTAATGAAACTAAAGTTGTAAGTTACTAAAAGAGATAAAATTGGTGACTTCCAGTCAAGAGGACTGTACTAAAGGAGTAAGTTAATACAGGAGTAAATTTTTCATATACTGCTGCAATACATTTATTTATGCCATAACCAGTGGGAAACAGTACACTGCCAAGTTAGTAACATAAGGATGAAATAAGGCCAAAATTTACTCCTAGGCAGTTGCAGGAGTAAAGTTAGAGATTATGGTGTGTTCTCTGGTTTCTGCATGCTAAACATCGAATTCTACGGATTACCTGGAGTACAAAGTATATATTGACATGTAAGAAAAAGTTGACATTCCACGAATAATAGTTTTTTATGAAGCGAAGAGATCCATTTTTTATATATAGCAACAATGATGTCAAATAGTGATTTTGGCTTTGTGAGGAATCATTTGAGTCGCTGCTTGGTATGTTGGACCTGTTACTGCAGCATAGTTCTGACAGAAACTGTGCTCTATATCCTAAGCTCTAATGTCTTTGTACTTTGTGAATCTATCGCACTGCTGCTTATCAAATTGTAGCAGGGGATCCCATTAATATCTGCCATATTACTGCTGGAAGAGCTTTTAACAGTGTTATAAACAGTTTAATTGCCTTTAAGCCACTGTATGTGTTCATACCAAAGAATGAAGAAAATATATCAAGGAACAAAAGGAAATTTTATCAAACTAGTGGATTCACGAATATAATAGGGGCCACATATTGTATGCATATACCACTATTTTGTCCTTCTGGAAAATAAGCAGAACTACGCAGGAGTCACAATACCAGTAGTTTGTTTTCTATCAACACACAAATAGTCTGAGTTGTCAATATGAAGATTATGAATATGATAACCAGTTGGCTGAGTTCCATGATACATGCATTTGGGACAATAGTATAGTTGTTGCAAAGTTTTAAAATGGACAATATGATGGGTTGCTTGTTGGAGCTAGTGGATTTGCTCTCTCCAAACATCTTATGACACCTGTGTTTTGACCCCAAACAGGAGCTGAAGGGCACTACAATACCGCCAATATTGCTATAAGATGCACAATGCAGTGTACGTTCAGTCTTTGTAAGAAACATTTTCAAAATTCCCACCAAAACAATGTGGTATAAACCAAACAAGTGTTGAAATGTTATTGTCACAGCTGCTGATCTGTACAACTTTGGAATAAAAGGTCTATTTCACTTAATTATTTTAATTAAACATGCATTTTATTGGCCAGTAAAATAATATTTCTGCGGGACTTCCAACGGAATGCATAGTGCAGTGGTTAGCATCGCAGATCACTGTGCTTGCGGTCCCTGGTTAAAATATCGCCACGGGCAGAAAAAATTTTGTTTGTATTTACCATTTCTAGAATGTTCTACGTGCTTCTTATGTTTGATGTACTTGTAAGTTCCAGAAAATTCTTTCTATATATAAAAATAGTGGAACACTCCAAGCAGGATGCAGTCTGTACTAAGTGTAAAGTATCGTGCTCTATTAATGGCCAGCCTCTAAATTCTGGACCACCTGCAGTTTGCAATGTGACACTTTCTGGTTGAGGTGCCAGGTATCCTACAATACATCTGCATCACTGTGGCTCCGATTAGGCAGTGTAAGAGTCAATGCCTACACGGACAAGAACTGGAATACAAAAGGTATACTGACTACCCTCCATCCGAAGGTTCCTGTCATCAAAAGACCCATGGATACGGAAACAGCATTCAGCCAGCTGCACATAAGACACCCATCAGTGTTCTCGGGAGACAATGGACAGGACCCAAACAAATGGATGAGAGAATTCGATAAAGTTGCCAAGTACAACAGGTGGGACCATATTATGTGCTTGGCAGACATATGTATATTTCTACCTGGATGGGACAACCCAGCAGTGGTTTGAAAATAAGGAGGACAAGCTCGATAGCTGGGAAAAATTCCACACAGAACTTATGAAGATCTTTGGGGACCACCAGCAACAAGTCTGTTTATTGGAAGAGCAATTGAAGAACAGGTCCCAATGCAGTTTTATATAGCCTACAGAGTATTTTGGCCCTATATCACATGGTTAACCCAGATATATGACTGAAGCCAATAAAATTTCACACCCAATGAAGGGCATTGCAGAAGACATGTATCGAGCTCTTCTGTTAAAAAGAGGTTTCAGCGACACAAGACTTTATATGGTGTCAGAAAATTGAAGAGATGCAACAGAGGACAGTTGGATGAAAGAAGTATGACAGACTCCCAAATGTAGTCCCTATGGCCATTGTGGAAGATAGAGCACGATTTTGCTTCTTTCATACGACAAATAATGAGAGAAGAATTACAATAGTTTATAGCAGCTGGGACTGTTGGACCAAGCGAGCACCAGATTATGATGATGGATGTTGGTCCTGTACGTCGTGAGGGAGCTGATACTGCTGAGGAAGAGGTATTTCAAATATTAGCACCTGTCAGCCCCACCAGTCACACCCGATGTGAAGAATGGCCTCGCCCTGCTATGACATATGCTGCAGCTGCCAAACAGCAGCCTAGGAACCAATCAATGTGGCCACAACCAAATCCTCAGGCAACTATAACGCCTCGCAGAAGGACAGAAATTTGGAGGACAGAAGACAACATGCCATTGTGGTTTCACTGTGGGTTTCCTCGCCATATCATACAATACTGTAGGGAGAGAAGACGAGCATTTGACAATTAATTATGCCGCAACATGCCAACCATTGGAGCATTCATTTCAATGGCAGTCAACTGCATTGTTGACCTATAGGGCAAAGCCCGTTGCCATATCCTGGACATAGTCGCTCTCCAACATGCTGCCACTGTTCGCCATCACCTTATAGAGATACCAGCTGCTCGCCTAGCTGCCGTGATCAGAAAAACTAGTCGAATTGACCATCTATGGAGGTGAGGCTGCCACAGATGAGAATCCTCCATAGACAACAGTTGCTAAGATGTCAGGAAACTCATTGACGTCATCATCGATGGCCAACCTGTCCGGGCACTAGTTGATTCAGGGACATCCTTCTCTGTATTGTCAAACGACTACCACTGCAAACCAAAGATAAGATGTCTGATACAAGAGCAACTGTGCTGAGGGTCGCAAATGGAAAATAAATCCAGCCGGCAGGAATATGTGTCACAAGAATAACTCTCAACAACAGGATGCAGCCATTTGAATTTGTCATTTTAACTGAATGTAGCCATAACACCATCCTCAGATGAGACTTCCTTCAGGCTGTCATTGATTGTGGAAGATCTGAGCTACAAATTGAGGAAGCCGTTCTGTTGAATACACTTAACACGAACTCCCCTGGGAGCTGGTTTCCTGTCGAGAATATTGATATCCCACCATTAACAATGAGAAGAGTTCTAGTTAGCAGCCCAGATGACCAGCTGAACTGTGAAAGTGTTAGTTGATCACATAAAGCTAATCAGTATAATGAAGGAAATCTACACACCAGTAACAATCATAAGCATTACAGCTGGTCGATGAGAACTTTGGATCACTAATTTTCACAAGCAATCACAACTCATTCCTAAAGGAATGCATATTGGGATAGCTGAGCCAATCTAGGATGGTGAGCTCAGTGACATCATCAAAGTCTCATGCTTTGCTTTTACTGCCAACTACACAATAGAGGAAACTACTATGGAACTGCATAGATGGTTCGGACTTACCCAGAAACAAGTCAGCAGGTGCTAACCATACTACACCATTTTTCAGGTGTATTCCAGGCCAGACAGGAGAATAGCCAGATGACACGGCCCACGAAAAAACACCCCATCAATACTGGATATCATCCACTAATTAGCCAGCATTCGTACAGATTGTCGCCAGCTGAAAGACGGATAATTCGGGAAACAGTGGAGAAGATGTTGCATAATGACATTATTTACCTTCAGAGGATGCCTGATTGTCTTCGGTAGTCCTCATGAAGAAGAAGGATGGCACATGGCGTTTCTATGTTGACTATCAGTGCTTAACAAAATCACATAGAAAGGTGTCTACCCATTTCTGCACATTTCGACACCTTAGACTGCTTGAAAGGTGCTACGTATTTGTCAATCGTGGACATACCGACAGGTTACTGATAAATCAAGGCTGATGAACTGATAGAGAGAAGACTGCTTTTATTACACCTGATGTTCTTTATGAATTCAAAGTCATGAAGTTTGGACTATGCAATGCCCCAGCCACATTTGAATGCATGATGGACAACTTGGTTCAACACCTTAAATGGACAACACTTCTTTGTTATCTAGATGACATCATTTTCTCAAGGACATTTGCAGAACATATAAGCCACCTATCAACTGTGTTGAAGTGTGTTCAGACAGCAGGACTCCACCTCGACTCAAAGAGGCGCTTCTTCATCTCCAAAGAGATAAAAATCTTGGGGCACCCAGTGAACGGAGATAGAGTCTGTCCTGATCCAGATAAAGTAAGGACAGTCATAGAATTTTCAACTCCTCAGTACATCCATGATGTGAGAAATTTCCTTGGGCAGTGCTCATACTATCATAGTTTCATAGAAGGTTTTTGTAACAAGAAACGTGCATTGCTAGAACTTCTGCAGGAAGATGCCAAGTTTCACTGGGATGAGATAAAAGAAAGAGCTTTTCAGGCACTTAAGGCACCTCTAACTTCCACACCAGTTCTAGCCTTATACCATGATAATGCGGAAACTGAACTTCACACAGACACTAGCAGTTATGGGATTGGTGCAGTGCTTGTACAAATTCAGTAAGGTGCTGAAAAGGTGATAGTCTACACATCAAGAGTTCTCTCAAAGTCCAAGATGAACTACTCTATAACCAAGAAGGGATGTCTTGCCATTATCTATGGAGACAGACCATCATTCTTGATGTTGGCTGACCAATTTGAAGAATCCATCAGGTCAACTAGCAAGATGGGCACTAAGACTCCAAGAGTATGATGTCACAGTGGTATTCAAAATGGGCCCAAACACAAGGACGCTGACTGCCTTCCAATGAATCCATTATACAAACGCAAGTGCATGGATGAAATTTCAGCCCTCATTAAGTTAGATGACAATAAAGCTGAATATAAGGAAGATCCAGCATTATTAAAACCATAGAAGCCTTGGAGAAAGGAGCACTGACCAAAGGAGAGTTTCAACATATAAATGGGATATTGTATAAGAGCAAGTATGATTCACTGGGCCCCAAATGGCTACTGGTTGTTCCAGCTCATCTCTGGCCAGCTTTTCTTAAGTATTTCCACGATTGTGTAATATCTGGGGTCCGTGAAGACCCTAGACAGAATCAGATGCAGGTATTACTGGCAAGGTATCTACCAATCTGTCTAGCACTATGTGAGTCACTGTAAGGAGTGTCAAAGACAGAAGCATGTGCCGCAGTTAGCTCCAGGTCATCTGGTACCAATTCCACCTGCAGCAGCTCCATTCCACTGGATTGGAATCACCCTTTTAGGTAGGATCCCAAAATCGACAACTGGTAACTGCCGGATAAGAGTCTGTACTGACTACCTCCTGCTATGCTGTCACCAAACCTGTGCTGACTGCAGAAGCTCCAAAGACCGCAAAATTCCTAGTAGTAGGCATTATTTTGAAGCATGGCGCACCAAGTGTGATAATACCTGAATGAAGAAAAGTATTTATGTCAAAACTAGTATTAGAGGTAATGTCATGGTGCAACATTGTCCACAGAATAACAACTGCCTACCATCCTCAGACATATGATCTTACAGAATGTTTTCACAAGACATTAGCATATATGCTGTTGATGTTGAGCAGAAGGATTGGGATACAATATTGCCAGTCATGACATTTGCTTATAATACAGCAAGGCAAGACACAACAGGTTTCACACCATTTTTCCTGCTCCATGGTCGAAGCTGAGATGACAATGGATACACTGTTCCAGTTCCAACCTGTCGACACTTAGGATGACTATGTGAAACAGCTTATCACCAAGGTTGAACAAGCAAGACAGCTGGCTCGCATATGGACACTGAACGCGCAGGAGAAGGACCGCTAGCAGTATAATGACAAGCACCAACCTATTGTGTACAGCCCAGGAGATCTGGTAAAGATTTTTACCCCTGTAAAGAAGGTTGGGCTATCAGAACAGTTACTGAAGCATTACTTTGGTCCATATCGTGTCATACCCCACCTGTCAGACATCACATACCAAGTCAAGGATCATGAGCCATCCTCAAAACAACAAAAACGAAGAGATAGTGTGCATGTCCTCTGTATGAAGCCTTACCACAATCCCAAAGAACAGACAGCCAGAAACGGCCTCCTGTTCAAGGACTATAAGACATTGTGAGAATAATGGAGGCACGACAGGAGGGTCTGGCACCGGTCATCGTCACCGTCAGAAAGGCATGCAGGCATAATTGAAGGATTTTCTGGAACTGCCATACAGAGAACCCATGACAACATCCAGGACACTGCGGCTGGTTCCAAAGGGAACCTAACAGCGGGTTACTGTTCTTTCAGGAAGGGGAGCAATGCTGTGACTATTACAATGGAAGGTGTGGTGCAGTGATTAGCATTGCAGAATGCTGTGCTTGCAATCCCCAGTTCAAATCCAGCCAGGGTCAGAAAAAATTTATTTGTTTGTATTTACTATTTCTAGAATGTTCTACATGTTCCTTAAGTTAGATGTACTTGTAAGTTCCAGAAAATTCTTTATATGTATAAATAATGGAGCACTCCAAGCAGGAGGCAGTCTGTACTTAGTGTACATTTGTATTAGCAATAAATGTATTGTAAGTTCAAAGTATTGTGCTCTATTAACGGCCAGCAATTGAATTCTGTACCACCTGCAGTTTGAAATGTGACAATATGTTGTTATAAAGACAATTCTATCTCAAATGAATAAATAAGGCAATGGATCATCAGTGACATGTGCAGTGATATGTGACTTGCTAAAGTTATGTATAATTTGATTGTCGAATTTATATCTACTTTTAATTGTTTCCTATTATTTTTTGTTTCTAAGAAATAAAAAATGTCAGTTTCTATAATTTCACTAATATATATAAACATTATAGTGTGGTAATTAAATAAACACAAATATTATGTCATTTGTAAACTAGGAACTTATTAACCATCTGAAAAAAAATCAAGAAAATAAAATATTTTATACAAATAAAATATTTGAATATTCATTTACATAAAGCCAAATTTCTCGATCACATTGCCTGAACAGCTGAAACCTAAAGTTTGTGCCATTCCATTCTTAATCTTGTTCATTATTTTCATTCTTCTTCCATGAGCTATTTTTGTTTTTCAATTAACAACATTTTTGAGTTAAATTCCTATTCTCTTCAATGGATTTTTAACCAATGAAGTTCGTCTGCTTTTTCTAACACCTCTCTGTTTTTCACGTCATTTGCAGGTCCTCTGCCTTTTTTCTTGGGCTCATTTTTGACAGGCTCTCACCAGAGAATACACATTGAGGTTCTTGATTCTGGGATAAAGTTTCAGCTTCAACAGTTGCTTTGTAGGACCACATTATCTTCCATTGTGTTGAAGAAAGTTTGGTGAACAGGTTAGAGAAAGTCCGAGGACTCCTTTCATACACTATACTTTATTCGCACTGCATGTTTCCACAATGGCTGCTCAAGGTGAACTGCCTCAGCCATTTAACATACAAAGATCATAACAACACAAAGATAAAACACACATACTGGTGAGATAAATGTAGGTTGATTGTTGCCACATAGCCTCCTCTCCCGCAGTACAGAGTATGTACCTGAAGGTGGGGGGAGGGAGGATGACAAGAATTTAAGTATATGACATGAAGTTCTTCGGCAATGGCCGGCAGTAGTCACATAGGCGGGGAACGGGAAGCGAACTCCGGAATGTCGATGTTGAAGTTGGAGAGCAACATTGGCGGGCAAAAAGGTCATCCAGTGTGAGAACATTGTTGCAGAGGGTGCTCATTAGCAGGAAAACAAAGATTCACTTTCTGGTTGGCCTAATGAAAGTGCATAAATTGCCATACGCAGCTCTTTTGGTGATATTAAACTGCCGCACCACATGCTGTGGAACGCTGCCTCCCTCACCATTGTAACATGCAAGTAACACCACATCTGCGTCATCACAAAGTGCCTGACTGTGAGGAGGAAGGCTGAGATGGGGGTGTCAGAAACCCATGGCATGAGGAAACTGGTGAACTAATGGGAGAGGTGTGTGTGGCTGAGTGTTGTGGGGATGTACTTGTTTGTGTAGATGGAATAGTAAAAGTTGCACTTGAAGTGTCAGAAGCCTGACTGTGGGAGCCATGAGGTGTGAAGCCTCTAAATGGAGGAGAGCTCAAAAGAGAGCCGGACAGTGGTGAAGCAGTGTTTGAATGTGTAGCATTCCAAGGGAAACCTGTACCTGAATATGTGGCACAAGACGAAGATTTGACTACTCAAACTGTAAGTGGAAGAGAGCAGTCGGGGGTGGCCTCATTGAGATACATCCTCAATTGATGGCAGAGCAGATGCAGTTTGTTACAATGAATTTGTACCTGCTCGGCCAAAGAGGGGAGTTCATAAGGCCTTGCAACAGATGTGGGAGAAACTAACTCACTAGGCAGTATGTGTGGCTGTCCATAAAGAAACTCTGTGACAGAGTCCTTGAAGTCATCATTAAAAGTAGAGCGCAGGCCGAGGAGTATGAACAGTAATGCTTCACTCCCTAAAGAGCCGTGGTAGCATAGGGAAGTTTTAAGTGTCCTGTGCCACTGCTTGATGAGGCTGTTAGTCTGTGTGTGTGTGGCATACCCTAGAATGAATTTTTGTAATACCACACAGGTTGCATAAGTCTGAGAACAGTGCGGACTCGAACTGACGGTCCTGATCGTTAGTGAGGAATACAGGGCAGCCAAACCAAGAAATCCGTGTGTCTAAGAAGACTCGTTCTACCGTTTCTGAGGTTATATTAGGTAAAGGAGCAGATTCTACCCAACACATGGTCCTATCAATAGCAGATAGCAGGTATTTGAACCCTCAGAGGGGGTGAGGGGGTCGACCAGGTCAATGTGGACATACTGAAAGTGGCCAGTAGGTTGTGTAAAACTGCCTAGCAGGGGTGAAGTGTGCCACATGATTTTGTTTTGCTGGCACAGAATGCATGCACAAGCCCAAGCATGGCAGTCACAGTGCATGTCACGCCAGACAAAATGCTCGGATATAAGCCAGGTGGAAGCTCTGATGCCGGGGTGGGCCAAAGTGTGTAATTTATCAAACAGTTGTCTTTGAAGGGTCTTGAGTATGAAAGTACACAGCATGCCAGTGGACTTGTCACACCAAACCTCTCCCATGATTTCTGGGAAGACAGTTTGCACTGGCTTTACTGACGAGCCATGAACAGATATTTGGGTCAGCAGATTGCAGTCAAGGCACATCGTATAGGGCAGGCAGAGTAGTAACTGCACTGATACGGGACAAGAAAACAGCAGCGATATTGTCTGTGCCCTTAATGTATCTAACGTCGGAGGTGAATTGCAATATGAAATCCAGGTGGCATATGTGCTGCAGCGGAGAATCTGATGGGGGTACTAGATAGCCATGAATAACGGTTTATGGTCACAATATAAAAGTCTCTGCTCTTGACCTCAGTTCAGAAGTGCTTCACTGCTTCATACACAGCCAAAAGTTCTTGTCGAAAGTGGGGTACATCTTCTGTGCATAATTGAGCAATTTGGAGAAAAACTGCAGTGGAGAAGTTACGTGTCTGACAGTTTGACTAAACACATCACCTACTGTGTTGTTGCCGGTGTCCATAGTGATAAACAGGGTAGCATCAGGGTGAGGATGTGCGGTGGTAACTGAACTAGCCAGTAATTGTTTGAGTTCAGCAAATGCTTTTTCCATAGAAGGTGTCCACAGTACCGGACAGATGCCCAAAGAATTAGGGCCGGCTAAAGCATATGTCAAGAAGGCCTGAACTGCCGCAGCTGCTGGTAAGTGCTTACTATAACAGTTCACTATTCCAATGAACCTGCACAGCTCCTTATAAGTGTGGGGGTGTGGCAGGTTGAATACCAGTTGACCTTGTCAGCTGGGGGAGTGAGTCTATCAGCCGAAAAAATTTAGCCCAAAAAATTAACTGAAGTCTAGTGTAACTGTAGTTTTTTATTATTGAGTTGTACAGTAGCAGCAGCGAGAGTGTCTTGGACGATTTTCACATACTCCCTATTCTTTTCTAGTGTGAGGCTAAACACTAGAATATCATCAAGGTAGACAAAACAAAAGTTCAGATGTGACAATACCTCATTAACAAACCTCTGCCAAGTCCGTACAGTGTTACATACACCAAAAAGCATGTACTTGTACTGGAAGAGGCCGAAAGGAGACGTAATAGCAGTTTTTAAATTTGTCCTCCAGTGCCATCGGAATTTGGTGGTTTATGCATAGTTCCGATGGAAACCACAGACATTTGGAGGACAGTGCAGGAGGTAGCTGTCTGTGACATAGTGTGCATGGTGGTCACTGGGCTAAGATGTGGCACTGACAGCAAATTATTACAGGTGTGCTAACCGCTAGTGGTCTGAGTATTACTGACAAGTGAGCTACGCGAAGTGGGGTTGGAACACTGTGTCACTGAACTGCTAGTTACGGGTGTCACCGCTGGCAAGACTGAGGGCACTAGTGGGTGCGATAGAACAGCTGATGGCTCTAGGTCAATGACATAAACCTGGGAAGTTAAACGCTCAAGCAAAGCAGGAGAAACATGAGTACTCGAAGATACACAGTCAGAACAGGAGAGAGTGCAAACACAGTTTAAAGTGTCAGGAACCTTGTCGCAAGAGCAGTGGGGTGGCACTGACTAACCTTGTTTGTAGCCGAAGTGATGTCTGCTCGAAGAGCCGTGAGCTACCGGCAAGTCGAAGATAACTCATCATGTAAGTTGTGCAAGCATAAGCATAGTTCCAGCTGGTCGAGGCATAGATGAGAAGACTCAACACGTTTGGTGAGCCACTTGTTGGTCCAAGAGTAGATTTCAGATGACATGTTGGAGCACTTCATAGCCAGACGAACTTTTTTATCTGAACTTATGTCACTTGGTTGAGTACACGGAATGTGAAGTGCTGGTACAGCATAGTGTTTCTGATGTGGTCAGGCCACAGTTTATAGTGCTGCATAAAGTCAATGCCTAAAATTGGCTCATCCACTTGAGCAATCAGAAACGTCAATTTAAGTTTACATTTTGGTGACAAGTTGATAGTATATGAGGTAGAGCCAGAACACTGCAGGCCAGTAGAATTAACAGCTCACAGGGTAGTCTTAAGAGGCCGAATCTTGTTAGTGTCCAGCCACTCGGGCAAAAGTGAAACATCAGCACCAGTTTCCAGCAGAAAACGAGCATCCAAAGTCAGGTCCCAAACATATATTCGGCCAGAGGTAACACTTTGGCTTGACACAGAATGTAGCGTAGGATGGTGCTGGTTACAAGCTACATAGTAGGAGGCACCTGAGCCTGCCTGTGCTCGGCATTTGGTTGCTGGCAAGGAGCCCTGAAACACTTTGCCTGGGTGCCAAAGCGGCAGTGGTAGTAGCAATAGTGGTGTGATGTAGGTAGCTCCTGGTCCCAGTCAGCAGAGAGAGGGGGGAGGCTAGGACACCATCTTCCAACGAGCCAAATTCACTGTTGTTGTGTGGTGGAGGCTGACGAGGTGCCAAAAGAGCAGCAAGCTTAACAGTTTTCTGTTTGCTGGAGCCAGGGGGTTGTGGTGTATAAAGTTGTTTCTTGCCCCTGCCATGACCACGCCCAATGGAAGTCAGCCAGTACAGTGCACCAGGGTCAAATGCGACAAGTCCACATAGATCACCATAAGCTTTGTACGTAGCAAAAACACTGTCAGCAGCTTGCTATGTCTATGATGTCTATGATGGATTCTGCGGGCCATTGTGACAAGGCTATGCCAATATGCTGAGGCAGCTTATTGATTCAAAAAGGCCAATGAGCCTCATCTGGAAGGAGAGAGGTTGTGGTGATGGAGCTGAGACGTCGCCAGAGTTGGGATGACGTTAGTTTCTCTGCATTGAGGACTCGACAGACAGAGTCTGCATTAGAGCAGCCAAGTCATTGTAGGATCATAGCCTTTGCATGACTGTAGCAATTAGTATGAGTGGGTTTTCCGACTAAGTTACAAATTGGGTTTTCATGCTCAAGGCACAGGAAATGTGTAGGCTTGTCCAAGACACAAAGATTAAAGATAACTTCACCTATGTCAAACCACATAGTAGCTTGGGCGGCCTTAAAGGCTTGGCAGCTTAGGTACATGTTGCAACTGCTGATGTGCTGGCAAAGTTCGTAGCAAGGTGAACAGTGAGGTGTTGTGGAATAGAGCTCGACACAGAGCTAGATAGAACCTGTTCTTGTGGTGGAAGGCTGGCAAGCACGTGGCTGTCCCTCAGTGGAATGTGAGGTAGTCCTAATTCAATGTCTCTTGCAAAGCTGTCCATCACTGAGGTAGCCACTCGATTAGAGTGAACAAACGAGATGCACAAATGTTCACAAGAGTGAACACACGGGGAATGGTGAGTGTCTTGCACAGAATAAACAGTCTGTGTGGAAGGATACATGCATGCTCCGCATACACATCATTATATAAATACGCTAACATGAAAATTGTGGTACAGATTACTAATTCATTCGTACAAGAAGGCCAATGAAAGTTACATAATTAGAAAGATTGTTTGTCCTAGATTTCATGAATATAAATATTATGTGTGCATTTAGCCATTAAAAGTGGTAAAAGGAAGTAGACATTTTCCAGCTTGGATCAAGTTCTACATTCTCCAACAATCAGCTCACTGATTGGCTATTCGCCTCGACCAAAGACGCTGTAATGCAGCAGATCTGCAGTATTAAAATAACAGATTAAAATAAGAGAATATCAAAATAAGGAGTGCTCCCAACTCACATTCTTGTGCCGTTCAAATGCTTCATTTTCACAGTGATTAAGAGTGGTTAAAGGAAATGGATGTTTTCATATGAATGCCAATATAAAGGATGATGCGCCGGGAGAGGCATGTATCGGTGCACGGGTGGAACTACGAAGTTGACATGTTATCAGCTCTGGAATTCTGAAAATCGCAGTATTGAAATAACATTATTTCTTGGTGTTGTATAAATATACAAACACTGAAACTGTAGTTCCATTTCAAATATTAGGCTAATGAAAGTTATATAATTTGAAAATGGCATGAGAAGTATATAATTCCTTTTTTATTTGTTGTTATTGTGTTAGGCATTTTCCTTAACATGTAAAAGATACCGTTTCATACCTCCCAGTGCCAGTTAAATTTTACTAAATATCCCAGTGGCCTCCTATGATAATGTTGGCAACAGATACTGAATAGTGAGAATCCTGTGAGTCTTCATTTTAGCCAATCGCTTGACAATGCTAATGTTTTTTCATGGAATCTTCACTTTATGAGGGCAATTAGTTTTTACTGAGAAGACGAGGGTACATACAAGAACCTGTCAACCATAAAGCAGGAACAGCATTATTTGTTTACTTCATGGTCTGTGCAATACACTAATTGAGTTATAGTCTTAAAGACTATGATATTCTGTGTAATTAAAGACTGAATGCTCAAACTATAACACACCAAACTTTATTAATTCGAATCAAGAAGCACATCTCACAGATAAACAGTAATGGAAGTTATATAGACCAAAGAGTAAAAAAGCTGTTAAACCCATTTCATCCAAAGAACAACTTGCACTGTGCGCGCTTCAGTTTAATGACGGTGAATCCCCACCCGTGGTAGACTGGAGCTCCTGGAACATGTGGGTACTTGTATTTAATCCTTCAACCTGTCCTAGAATATCTTGCGGGTGTCAGTAATTTCTCATCCTGAGCTGCTTGAGGAGACAAGGATTGCACACTACCATCCAGTCTTGACTCTTCTTCTTGCAAATCCTCCTGTGTAGGCACTATTTCCTCCTGTCGATTGTGCTCTCTCTCTTCATCGATCCCCAGCATATGTGCGGGTTTTAACTGTTCCAACGTCACAGTTTGTTGTTTCCCATTGCACTCAATCTGCATAGTATGTTCGCCTCTTGTCAGAACTTTAAATGGCCCAGAATACGGGGGTTGCAGTCGTGACCGTACTGCGTCTGTTCTTAGCCACACATGTGAGCATGTGCTAAGTGCTTTATGTATAAATGGTTTGTTGTCTCCATGACGTGAGCCTGGCACTGGTCGGAGCTGGGCTATGTGTCTTCGCACCTGCTGGTTGCACAAATTGAAGTTGCAGTCCTGTAACAACGTTGTGCCGATACTCTAGTAGCTGTGGGACTTTGGCTTGTGCTGCGACCAGCTGCTCATAGTCGACTGTCTGGGAGATGATTTCCACTCTTGACCAGAAATCAGCGACAATGTTCTCAGATCCCTTAATATGGTGCAAATCTGTCATGAACTGACTAATGAATTCCAGTTGTCGGGATTGCTGAGGAGAACACTCATCTTAATTCTTGCTAAACGAAAATGTAATGGGCTTATATTGTGAATGTTCTTGCCTCCACATACCGGCGAAAATACTTCACTGCTTCATACATTGCCAGCAGTTCTCTGTCATATGTGCTCCATTAAACCTGTGCAGGCGTGAGTTTGCGTGAAAAAAATCCTAAAGGTTGCCATTGCCTTTTTATGTACTGGTGTAAGACAGCTCCTATTGCCTGCTGACTTGCATCTACTACTATAGCTAAAGGTGCTTGCGGTACCAGGTGTGCTAATAGAACTGCCTCTTTTAGTACGGTTTTTATTTGTTCAAATGCTTTCTGCGTTTGTGGGATCCATTTCAATGGCCGTTTACCACTCGTGTCCTTGCCCACCAATAGTGATGTCAAAGGTGCCTGCACTTCAGCCGACCCTGGCATATGAGATTGATAGAAATTTCCTGCCCCTAAAAATCTTCTAAGTTATTGATAATTAGTTGGTTGGGTGATTCCTTCAATGACTTTTAGCTTATCTGTCAGTGGGCATATACCTGTTGCTGATACTTCGTAACCGAGAAATGTGCACTTTGTATCATTTACTATTACTCTGTATTTCTTGATGCGTTCAAAAATGGCTCTGATATGTTCTTCATGCAACTGCTCTGCCTCTGAGAACACCAATATGTCATTTAGGTACGCGAAACAAAACTGCAAACCTCATAGTACCTCATCGATAAATCGCTGCCAGGTCTGTGCAGCATTCTTTAGTCCGAAAGGCATCCTGACATATTCATATAAGCCGAAAGGTGTTGTAACTGCTGTCTTTGGTATATCCTCTTCCGCGACCGGGATCTGGTGATACGCCTTCTTACAGTCAACAACACTAAATATTGTAGCACCTGCCAGCATATTAGTAAAATCCTTAATGTTTGGTACAGGGTATCGGTCTGGAACAGTATGGGCGTTTAGTTTTTTGTAGTTCCCACGGGGCCTCCAGGTGCCGTTTTTCTTTTTTATGAAATGTAACAGTGATGCCCACAGGCTGTCAGAGCTACGTATCACACGTGATTCCAACAAATCCTCAAATTCCGCTTTGGCCTCCAAATATTTGTCTGGGGCTAACCTATGAGGTTGCTGTGAGACTGGCTGACCCGGTGTTGTCTTAATTTGGTGCACTGTTGTATGCAACAACATTGTCTCCATATGGTTGTCTGTGCTTTCCGTCACTAAACTCTGGGCATAGGATAATTTGTATTTTGGATAGCTTTTCGCCCAAAATTACCAGAGACCACTTCTCCATCTTTTCTAATCTACGCCTTCTTGATTAGCACTTCTATACCCATATGCCACAAGAAATCTGCTCCTAGTATAGGTTCAGATACTTTCGCTATTACAAAGATCCATCGCTAGCTCTGCAGAAATCCTAAATCTACTTCTATCTCACAATTTCTGAATGTTGCTATAGGGGACTCATTCACAGCTGTGAGATGTGTGTGCTGCACTGCGGTTGCATTTCTATAGTCGTAGTCTATAGTCATGTTCACCTTCCCCTTGCAGGGGCTCATGTTGGGTGTGGCGGCCCACTGTGCCTACTGCCGGTCTCTGCTGCCGTTTAGGTAAGCGCACGGTTGTGTGCATCTCATTACTCTGTCGCTGAACCGCCGATGATACCAACAAACCTGTTCTTGTTGGTCATTTGTACTATGTTTTGTTACGTCCTTCGACAGCAATTTGCCACTTGCCTCTGTAGTGCTTCAACTTGTCCTGTCATCTCGTGCACCTGTTTTGTAATATCAATGTTCTGTCGTTTCTGTACTGCTGAAACTTCTTGCTGTCCACAATCGTCTGTAACTATTGTCACGTTTGTGGTATGTGTTCCATCCAATGTTGTACAAACTTTGTCAGCTATTTTTAACAATACCTGCAGATCGTCTTTTTCATGAGTTACTACCACTGCCTTTACTGCTGCGCGCCATACATGTTACAGCGTCTTATCTGGTAACTCATCCTCACTAACCAAGCTTCTTAGGTGTCTCCAATATTCAGACGGCATTTTGTCTCCTCTCTGCTCGAACCTCAGTACCTTGTTAATACGTTGTTCTACTGGTTTGCACATTCTGTCAATTAACAACTTTTTTAAGCACGTATATTGTCATGCCGTCGGAGATTTTAGTATAACGTCCTCACCCGCAGCTGTCGCTCTGGCATCTAATGCATTTACTGCCACTGCAAATTTCGTACATTCATCATTAATCCCATTCTGTTCAAACGCAAGCTCGAGCATCGCAAACCGAAGTTCCAGCTTGTCTGGTAGAAACTGTGGCATACAAACTTTAACTTGCGGCTTGTTGTTATTACAGAACTGCAGCTAACTTCCGTCTGTGGAGTACAGTGTAGTTTCTCTTGGTTCTCCATCTCAGATTTTACCTCTTCAATTTGTCTCTGCAGCTCTCTGGGAAGGTCTTCTAATTTCTCCTTTGTGAGCGTCCGCGTTTTTCCCTTTACTCGACAATATAACGTCTCTCTGCATGACTGTAGATGTATTTATTTTGAGAGTATTTGTAGTTTGTGGGTCACCAATTTATAAACTTAAAGACTATGATATTCTGTGTAATTAAAGACTGGATACTCAAACTATAACACACCAAACTTTATTAATTCGAATCAAGAAGCACATCTCACAGATAAACAGTAACTGACTTGTCCTATATCATGATGTGCATGTTTGTACAATGTATGATTCAGAGGAACAAAAGTAAATAAATAAATAAAAACAGAAATTATATAAACCAAAGAGTAACAAAGCTGTTAAACATGTTTCATCCAAAGAACAACTTGCATTGTGCGTGCTTCAGTTTAATGACGGTGAATCCCACAGAGTCATTCTATGTTGTTTGAAAAAATGGGCAAAGATGTTCTATCTAGTTGTTGATGTTGCCAACATAACCACGTGAGGCCGCCGACATGATACATAAAATTTTACCACCAGTGACCATTTGTAAACACAATTGGTAAATTTTCGACCACAGGCAATACTAGTTTAAATTAATATTCTGCTGCTAAAAATTAGAAACGTTATGCTGTCACCATTTGCACTAAGAACATAATTATACACATCACTGCCTGAGTGCAAAGAGCAAAACGCATCTGGGCTAACAAAGCTGGAGTGCTGGGGCATTGTTGACATGTTCAGATTTATCAAATAGGGGGAAGTCCATGTTTTGAAGGTGTAGAAAACCAGACGGCGGCATTGGCATATGATGGTAGGCCACTGTCCATCCGTACAACAGCCAAATGCGTGCGCAATTTCCCAGCACAGTAGAGACTAAAATATGGTGTGAACGGATTTTTGTGTCATATATAGTGTTGTTGGGGTCATCCATGAAGGAAGTTTGGTGAATAGGTTACAGAAAACCCGAGGATTCCTTTCATACACTATACTATATTCACAACAAGTGTTTCCAGAATGGCTACTCAAGGTGAACTGCCTCAAGCCATTTAACACACAAAGATCATAACAAGCACAAAGATAATACACATACACTGGTGAGATTGATCTAGGTTAATCATTGACACATTGTCACTTTCATTAATTCCAGATATGTCCTTGAAAAATTGTGAGATTGTAGCAACAGCAATTTGCCTTATGTCGCCTATTGCCTCAGCTACTCTAGCAGCAGTTTGGAATCATTTGTGATTACATTTAGCTTTCAAATTCATTGCTTAAATTTTAGTGTCCTTCCAGATTACTTTAAGCTACTCTTGTGACCTCTGTGTAAGAGTTTCTGCATTGTAATTCAACATGCATTTTTTCCCAAGCATCTTTTTTCTTTTTTAGCATGTCGGTATCATGCTTTTTAGATTCAATGATAGATAAGTAATTCTTCATTATTTGAACAAATCACTCTTCCGCACTTTCTGGTTTTTCTTGTCCGTGACTTTCTCCATGTTGGTATTAGCTCATAACTCAATCTACAAAACAATTTATCACATGATAACTGTTATTGGAATGTGAATCTATGGGAGACTTCTTGCAGTATTGATATACAGATTGCATTACAAGCTGTGCAGCTCAGAGCCTATATTACCTGGAACTCCTTTGTTGTCAACAGGTGATGCAATAATGTATGCAGACACTCGATATTTTTCAGAGTGAAACGAAATGCACACAACAGTTGTGTGCAGAAATGGCTTATTTCTTTAGTAAAACAGCCTCACTACTTTAGTCACAACTAAAAAAGTAATAAAATTGAGCTCTCCAATAGTCATTAAAAGAATATATTACTATGGATTTAAGTTACTAAAGTAGTCCAGGCTAAAGAAGTAAGAGTTACTATTGGAGTAATTTATGCTAGTTTGGAGCTACCACCCTAATTATGCCTGTCTGCAACTCAACATGATGCCTGTGTGGTAAGTAGCAATCTAAACCTTTTCAAAATATTGTTGTCAATCCTCCCTGGATCATCCTCCATTTAAACCTTTCAGTATGAAATATTTGATGTTTCCTTACTCATAATTTAGTTTCACTCCCTGTTGGCATTATTCATTTACAAAAAGCAAGATAACATTTTTGTTTTTATTTCAGACTCAAGGCATTTAATAGGATGGAGAATATGGTGCAAAGGCTTTTGCCACATATGTAATTCAGAGAAGATGATGTTTCTAGGAGGGTGAATACAGATGACGTGGACACTGAAAACTAATGAAGTAGTTGTGATAGGCAGCATGTAGCACCTATGTGCCTGACTTTGTAGTAATCTCAGCCATTCATAACAATACAGAGATTTTTATTTGTCATTTCCATGTAGAAATCAGCACAGTAACTGCAGTACTGCAGTACTGCAGTAATATATTGTAGCTGCTTGCAGGTGCGTCTCTCCCCATTTCATACCATGAGAAATGCCTGTTATTAGACTGTGGTGGATGGATGTATACCAAAGGTTAAATACTTCCATAGTGCCCTCTGATGAATAATATCTGACTCAACATTCCAATGCCCTTCATCCAAATAATGCTTTTGTATGTGAATTCTGGATCATATATGCCAGTATTGTATAGATCATTTATGTGTATGATCATTCATTTTCCCAATAAATTGGCCACCATAACATCATAAACAACATTCACATCAGTACCTATAGCATTTTACTAATTCTAACCACACTATCATAGAAACAACTCCTATAAACAAGGTTGTATGTAACCATTCTTTCAGCATATCCTCCATTCTCACAGTCTCTTTGCACTTTTTTGACTTAACAAACATTTTCTACTCAGTATCGTATTGTTCCTCCTCTGTCCAAATCATATATTTACATGCCCCTAAATTCCCCCATTCCCTCCAATCTTGTCACATATGTCACTCTATCTCTGTTAAGTGACTGGAAATGCAATTCCGGCATGTATTGATCATGATGTATGTACACTTTTCACCATGGATAATTTAATTTAAATGTATAAAGCACTGTGTACTTACCTTAGTGATGGTGGATGCATATGCAAGTCAGTAGCGACACCATAAGGCAAATCTTTTGAATGAGGCTCTCTTTCTCCACTAGTTAAAGAATCACTTTCCTTGATAATAGATCTTCTGCAAATAATATTTGATCCAGATCCAGATTTGTAACTGTCAGTCTCAAAACTCTGTCGACTATTTTCATAATAGGATTCACTTATCAAATAATCACTTGGTGTTGACAATAAAAGTATTGATGCTACTCGATTATACAACTGCTTTGGAAGCAATTTCTTGACTTTTGAGGCACTCTAAAAATGAAACAGAATTATGCATCAAAATATTGTTTGAAATTTATTGTAATATATTGCTTCCAATTATTCCATGACTGACAATATGATCAGACTACATGTTTTTAAATAGGATAGCCATGTTATGCTAAGATGCAAAGGATTAATCATATTTTTCATTAAAAAAACCAGCAATGGAAATTCCATGAAGCATTCAACAATATTTTGGAAAGGATAGATTGCTACCCACCACATAAATGTCTCAATGAGTTGCAGAAAGGCACTCATAACGTGTTACAAGTTTACTAAATTTTTGGCCACTATGGCTTTCACCAGAAAGAGAAAAACACTCTTTCACACACACACTCAGAGAGTATGTTTCTCTTTCTGATGAAGGCAATAATCGCCAAAAGCTTTAGTAAGCTTGATATCTTTTGAATTTGCCTTTCATCAAGATGTCTCTGTGGTCAGTAACAACCTATCCTTCCCAAAATTTTGTTTCATACAAAAATACTTAATGCTACTTGTCCTGCAAGTTGACTTTCCTCTAGTTAAGTGATTTGACTTCAGAATTATGTTACATCTATTCTTTCATTCATTAATGCTCCATCATTCATGAAAACCTGCACAAATGTAGGACAAATAATTGTAAAGACAAGGCCACATGCTAGAGCCCAGTTCCACATTCAGGATTTGAACGTAGGAAGCCAATAGAGTATTTCATCACACCAGCAGTTGCTTTGATAGTGACCCATTTCTCTGAGTAATGACTAAACTTCAGGAAGTGTCAGTGACCCTGAAGTATGTGACAGTAAACTTCATATGCATTAGCAAGGCAGTAAGACACCACTAACACATGGGAGAGTGCTTATCTTTCTGCATTGGCAAACTCATTGTACCTCTGTATTACCTCCGGGCCACCTGGTTCATTACCAGAATGACAGGGCTATGTATCAATGCCCACCACAGCAGGTTGGATGCCACTCCTCTTAAGTGGCTTTTAATTATCATTACAGTCGAGCTCAACCAATGCTTGATGGGCCAAGCATCAGGTCACCTACACTCTGCTGTCATTTCAATGAGATTCTTCTATCACCTCATGATACAAGGCATAACCTGAGGCCCTTCCAGTATGGCAGGTTACTTACACCACAAGCCACCACTCTCCAACCTTTACTCCAAAGTTTGTCTCATTGAGTAACATTGCAATCTGCTGCATCAAGCTATCATGCCAGAAGCTAACATTTGCCACCATAAGCCAAGAGACAGGGCTATGTCTGCCACCACTGTCTGCAGTGACAATGTTCCCCTTATATTCAATGTGATTTGATTCTACATCTACATTTGGCTCTCTTTCTGCATCTAGCCTACGGGTAGACTAAATTTTCCTGTGGTAGTGTTGCTTTAAAGAAGAAAATAGAAAATAAAAATAAGTATAACGAGTTTTCAGGAATGTAGCGATTGATAGGTCGGACATAAGTGCTCCTATAACTCAAGTAGGCAGCTACAGTTGATTTATAATTATCAAAGGAAATAGTTAAATAAATTTTTTGATGCTAATCAATGGACTAGTGATCAACTAAGTTCCTATGATTCATTAATAACAGCTAGACCCCCAATATAGTGAATACAAGTCACTATATAAACCAAATAAGTTAGCTGGAAAATACCTCACTGTGTTCTCAGCTATGCATTACTGAAGTGAAACTGCACCTGAATATTTCTAAGTCGCACTGGACACAAAATATTTCAAACAATTATCTAACTACAAACAAAGGTAATTCCAGGAAGGATTCAACAATATTTTGGAAAGGAGTCATGTTAGTGTGAGTGAGATTAGATTAGATTAGATTAATACTTGAGTGTGTTTCTCTTTCTGATAAATGTGGGAATGGCCAAAAGCTTTAGTAAACGTGAATTTTTTTATGTATGGCTTTCTGCAGCTCACCAAGACATCTCTGTGGTGAGTGGCATCCTATCCTTTCCCAAAATACTTATGTGCTGGAGATTAACCACTCAGTTGACACTCAATGATTACGCGTTAATATCTTTGTACGAACTGCCCATCACCATGCCAAGAGAAGATTTGAATACATTACATGGTGAACATTACTGCTATCCCTGCAATATAGCTTTTCCCCATACTTATCTAACTATGATGCCCCTATTGCTAATCAGATCACAAAACTTCTTCTGTAGTCTTCAAAACAGATTGTCCACTGAAGAGTCTGTAAACAGTCTCTCTCAATGCAAGAGCCCAACCTTCTATTGATCTGGTCTCCCCCCACCAGAAATCCACATTCCTTCTCCATCACCCCTATCCTAAAAGCACATGAATTGAAGTCACATATTGGCTTTAAGAGATCACCAGTACACACATACCACTTTTCACTCTTTCATTTAATTAAAAATCAATTTGCACCTTTTGTTGCATGTTAAAATTCTACATTAAAACAAATATGACAATAACTTTTACAACCCACAGTTTGCTCATAAAATTAAAAGTTTAAACATTTACAACTTACAGTTGCATGAGAGCAAATTACAAATTCTCATGGTCTCCTTATTATCTGTGGTACAAATATGAATGATTGTTCCTCTTCCCATTGGTGTTTTCAGAATTTACATATATTCACTACAAATTAAATTATGGGCATAATAATGAAGATTTCACATATGATATAATAAATGTACCATAAAAAATAAATAATCTTAACATCTAAAGAGCCAACACATGCTGCCATGTGGTTAGTGTTTCTGTGTTCATTCAAGCGATATGCTGATTTTGATTAATTCTTCAATTAAAATGTTTCTTATTACTTAATAATTAAAGTTATTGAAAAAGTGAATAATTCTGTTAATGAATCTCAACAAGATCTATGATTTGAATGCTTGATCACTTTAATGTGATAAATACTTTTCAAGATGTAATTTAATTATTCAATCATGTTCATTTCTATTTGTCTCATATTTCCTCTCATCTGAAACACCCAAGTCATATATGCATATTATTGGATTGGTATTTAAATTATCATTCATTTGTCACCTTGTGTTTCACTGTACCTATAATGGTTCAGGTTACACACTGATATATATGAACAATAGCTATGCCCACTTGCTACTGACATCACATATGCATCCACAATTATCCCTGTGCTAAACTTTAGGCTGCATGGTCAGCCACAGCCAGCTTCAGTAGTCAATGTGCATGTTTCAAAGCAGTGTGTTGCCGTACACCCACTAAATACACAAGTATGACTTGTGACACATGTCACAGCACCCAGTACCCCAGCTTTCACTAAGTATGTTCACAGTTTCCCAGCAATGAGTGTAAACTGCAGGAACATCCAATATGGATACTATACTGATGCAGGGACATTGGGGGTCAAAGCAACAGTACATGTGGGATTAAGGCATGTGCATGTAACCATGCATGCTTATTGGAATAATAAGTGGTGTCTACACCTACTCTCTGTTGGCACCTACAATAGACCCATGTCTCAGTCATCCACCAAATGAAACTTCCATGCTTAAGTGACAGAGCCCAATTCCTCTTGACCAATGTGAAGAATGCCCTTCAAAATTTCATTACAATCATTGCCCAGAGTGCCAATACATTTTGGCTTCAGAAATGAGATGATGCAGACAGAGACTTTGATGGTGACTCTACAAGTGTGACAGCAGTGTAAGTAGCAGCAAGTGTGATGATATATAGCATATATTTCGGGGGAGGGGGGTGTTGGAGGCTCAAGATTAATGTTTATGTAAGTTAACTGATTTTAAATAGACATCACATGATATTTTGCATTATTTTTGCTGTTCATATTCAGAAGATAATATGCACCAAAGCCCCTTTTACATTACTAAAATCAAGCTTTTCTATTGATGACATTAAATCATAAGATACATAGCGATTAAAAAAAACTGACATGAATTTCACGCCACCAACAACACACTCCCATCACCAATATAGAGAAGTATGACTGCCTAGCTACGATTACAGTTCTGAGTATGCACAGCAGTTACTCTGACTCAAGGAGAAGACATGTACACCATTTTCAGATCACTGCTGCCGACATGTGTTTTGTAGTGCTTTTTTATAATGTCATCTGTAATTGAAAATGCCACTGCAAGTGATCTGTGATTCGTTTTCTAAATGCAAAGAAATTTAAATCAAAGGAAATTCATCAACAATCTGTGAGGTTTAAGGACAACATTCTATGAGTGGTTCAATGGTTAGAAGATGGGTCAGACTGTTCAATGAAGAATGTGATCAATTGCACAATAAAGAACAAAGTGGGTGCCTGTCTGTGGTTACTGATGAATTGGTTCACACAACAGCCATAAGTTAATACGGTATCAGAAGATCCCATAGTCATTAGCAACACCTTCAATCAATATTTTAGTAGCATATGCCAAAAGCTTCCACAAGGTTGGATTAGATTAATACTTGTTCCATAGATCATGAATATGAGACTTCATAATGATGTGGAACGTGTTAGTTAAATGAAATGTTTCTATGCATAATATTACATGACACTCAATATTTGAATATTTTATTTTATTTTATTTTATTTTGTTTTATTTTTTTTATTTTTTTTTTTATTTTTTTTTTTTTTATTTTTTTTTTTTATTTTTTTTTTTTATTTGTTTTATTTTTTTTTTCCCCCTTAAGTAATAACTATTATCTAGAAATTCATCTAATGTGTAGAAGGAATTGCCATTCAGAAATTTATTTATAAATGCTAATTGGCTATCTGTCAGAACTTTGATACTACTTGGTAAGTGACCAAAGACTTTTGTGGCAGAATAATTAATCCCTTTCTGTGACAGAGCTAAATTTAACCTTGAATAGTGTAGGTCACCCTTTGTAGCTACGCACACTGCTGTTACATTTGAATTCAGTTGGATTGTTAATAACAAATTTCATAAGTGAATATATATATTGTGAAGCTACTGTAAAGATTCCTAGATCCTTAAATAATTCCAGAATGAAACTTTCACTCTGCAGCAGAGTGTGCGCTAATATGAAACTTCCTGGCAGATTAAAATCGTGTGCTGGAACCGGGACTCGAACCTGGGGCCTTTGCCTTTCGCGGGCAAGGGCACTACCGACTGTGCTATCCCGACACGACTCACGATGCCGCCTCACAACTTCACTTCCGCCAGTACCTCGCCTCCTACTTTCCAAACTTCACAGAAGCTCTCCTGCGAACCATGGAAATCTAGCACTCCTGGAAGAAAGGATATGGTAGAGACATGGCTTAGCCACAGCCTAAGGGATGTTTCCAGAATGAAACTTTCACTCTGCAGCGGAGTGTGCGCTGATATGAAACTTCCGGGCAGATTAAAATTGTGTGCCGGAACCGGGACTCGAACCTAAGGGCCTTTGCCTTTCGCGGGCAAGCGCACTACCGACTGTGCTATCCCGACACGACTCACGATGCCGCCTCACAACTTCACTTCCGCCAGTACCTCGCCTCCTACTTTCCAAACTTCACAGAAGCTCTCCTGCGAACCATGGAAATCTAGCACTCCTGGAAGAAAGGATATGGTAGTGACATGGCTTAGCCACAGCCTAAGGGATGTTTCCAGAATGAAACATTCACTCTGCAGCGGAGTGTGCGCTGATATGAAACTTCCTGGCAGATTAAAATTGTGTGCCGGAACCGGGACTCGAACCTGGGGCCTTTGCCTTTCGCGGGCAAGCGCACTACCGACTGTGCTATCCCGACACGACTCACGATGCCGCCTCACAACTTCACTTCCGCCAGTACCTCGCCTCCTACTTTCCAAACTTCACAGAAGCTCTCCTGCGAACCATGGAAATCTAGCACTCCTGGAAGAAAGGATATGGTAGAGACATGGCTTAGCCACAGCCTAAGGGATGTTTCCAGAATGAAACTTTCACTCTGCAGCGGAGTGTGCGCTGATATGAAACTTCCGGGCAGATTAAAATTGTGTGCCGGAACCGGGACTCGAACCTAAGGGCCTTTGCCTTTCGCGGGCAAGCGCACTACCGACTGTGCTATCCCGACACGACTCACGATGCCGCCTCACAACTTCACTTCCGCCAGTACCTCGCCTCCTACTTTCCAAACTTCACAGAAGCTCTCCTGCGAACCATGGAAGACTAGCACTCCTGGAAGAAAGGATATGGTAGAGACATGGCTTAGCCACAGCCTAAGGGATGTTTCCAGAATGAAACTTTCACTCTGCAGCGGAGTGTGCGCTGATATGAAACTTCCTGGCAGATTAAAATTGTGTGCCAGAACCGGGACTCGAACCTGGGGCCTTTACCTTTCGCGGGCAAGCGCACTACCGACTGTGCTATCCCGACACGACTCACGATGCCGCCTCACAACTTCACTTCCGCCAGTACCTCGCCTCCTACTTTCCAAACTTCACAGAAGCTCTCCTGCGAACCATGGAAATCTAGCACTCCTGGAAGAAAGGATATGGTAGTGACATGGCTTAGCCACAGCCTAAGGGATGTTTCCAGAATGAAACATTCACTCTGCAGCGGAGTGTGCGCTGATATGAAACTTCCTGGCAGATTAAAATTGTGTGCCGGAACCGGGACTCGAACCTGGGGCCTTTGCCTTTCGCGGGCAAGCGCACTACCGACTGTGCTATCCCGACACGACTCACGATGCCGCCTCACAACTTCACTTCCGCCAGTACCTCGCCTCCTACTTTCCAAATTTCACAGAAGCTCTCCTGCGAAAGGCAAAGGCCCCAGGTTCAAGTCCCGGTTCCGGCACACAATTTTAATCTGCTAGGAAGTTTCAAATCAGCGCACACTCTGCTGCAGAGTGAAAGTTTCATTCTGGAAACATCCCTTAGGCTGTGGCTAAGCCATGTCTCTACTATATCCTTTCTTCCAGGAGTGCTAGTCTTCCATGGTTCACAGGAGAGCGCCTCCTACTTTCCAAACTTCACAGAAGCTCTCCTGCGAAAGGCAAAGGCCCCAGGTTCGAGTCCCGGTTCCGGCACACAATTTTAATCTGCCAGGAAGTTTCATATAAGCGCATACTCCACTGCAGAGTGAAAGTTTCATTCTGGAAACATCCCTTAGGTTGTGGCTAAGCCATGTCTCTACCATATCATTTCTTCCAGGAGTGCTAGTCTTGCATGGTTTGCAGGAGAGCTTCTGTGAAGTTTGGAAAGTAGGAGGCGAGGTACTGGCGAAAGTTAAGTTGTGAGGCGGCATCGTGAGTCGTGTCGGGATAGCACAGTTGGTAGTGCGCTTGCCCGCGAAAGGCAAAGGCCCCAGGTTCGAGTCCCGGTTCCGGCACACAATTTTAATCTGCCAGGAAGTTCCTTAAATAATTGTCTGCAGGATGATCTTGGGTGGGCTCCAGCAATTATTCTGATGACCCGCTTTTGGGCAATGAATACTTTCTTACTAAATGATGAATTACCCCAGATTATGATGCCATAGTAAAGCAGAGAATGGAAACAGGCATAGTATGCTAGTTTACTGAGTTGTACAACACCAAAGTTTGCAATCACCCTAATAGCATAAGTAGCTGAGCTCAAACGTTTCAGCAGATCTTCAATGTGTTTCTTCCAATTCAATCCCTCATCGATGCATAAACCTAAAAATTTTGAATATTCTTCCTTAGCTATAGATTTCTGGTTGAAGTGAATATTAATTAATGGTGTGACGCCATTTATTGTGTGAAACTGAATATACTGTATTTTTTCAAAATTTAAAGAGAGTCTATTTACAGAGAACCGCCTAATAATTCTCTGAAATACTTCATTGACAATTTCATCAGTTAAGTCCTGTTATTCGGGTGTGATAGCAATACTTGTATCATCAGCAAAGAGAACTAGCTTGGCATCTTTATGAATATAGAAAGGCAAGTCATTAATATATATTAAGAACAGCAAAGGTCCTAGTACCAAACCCTGTGGCACCCCATGCTTGATAGTTCCCCAGTTTGATGACTCAGCTGTTTTTTGTATATTATGTGAATTACTTATATCAACTTTCTGAACTCTCCCAGTTAGGTATGATATAAACCATTTATGCACTTTCCCACTCATACCACAATACTTAAACTTATCTAGAAGAATTCCATGGTTAACACAATCAAAGGCCTTTGATAGATCACAAAAAATCCCAATGGGTGATTTACGGTTATCCAGAGCATTTAATATTTCATTAGTGAAAATATATATTGCATTTTCTGTTGAAAAGCCTTTCTGGAAACCAAACTGACATTTTGTTAGAACTTTATTTTTATTAATATGTGAAGTTACTCTGGAATACATTACTTTTTCAAGAATTTTTGATAGGGCAGTCAGAAGTGAAATGGGCAGTAGTTGTTGACATCCAACGTATCACCTTTTTTATGCAGTGGTTTGACAATAGCATATTTCAGTCTATCAGGGAAAATACCCTGCTCCAGTGAGCTATTACAAATGTGGCTAAGAATCCTACATATTTCTTGGGAACAAGCTTTTAATACCTTGTTGTATATGCCACCAATGCCATGAGAGCTTTTACTCTTGAGAGAGTTTATTAATTTCTTAATTTCAGATGGAGAGGTGGGTGGGATTTCCATTGTATCAAACTGTGTAGGTATGCCGTGTTCCATTAACTGCCTAGCTTCTTCTAATGCACATTTGGATCCTATATTCTCCACAACATTTAAAAACAATTATTAAAAGTGTTTTCAACTTCTGACTTTTTGTTTGTAATTTTTTCATTCACTTTGATGGTAATGCTGTCTTTCTGTGTTCTTGGTTGCCCTGTCTCCCTTGTTATAATATTCCAGATTGTTTTAATTTTATTATTGGATGTACTAATCTCAGACATGATGCACATGCTTTTGGATTTTTTAATAACTTTCCTTAATACAGATCAGTAGTTTTTATAATAGTTGAATATTTCTGGGTCACTACTCTTTCTTGCTGTCAGATACAGTTCCCTTTTCAAGATATTTTTAGACCTTTGGTGAGCCATGGTTTTTTGCTTGGTTCCTTGCAATTAAATTTGACTAATTTCTTGGGAAAACAGTTATCAAATACCCTTATAAATGTATCATGAAATAAGTTGTATTTTAAATTAGCATCAGGTTCCTTATACACTACATCCTAATCTAACTGCTGAAGACTTTCCGTGAAATTTCTAATTGTCGAATCGTTAATTGAACGAACAACTTTGGAGGACTGATTCAAATTACTGAAAGGAGCTATATCATATAATGTAACAAGCTGTGCACCATGATCAGGAAGACCATTCTCAACAGGACATGCACTAATGTTGTTAAACCTATCTTGGTCTATAAAAAAATTGTCTATCAATGTGCTTGCAGTGAATCAACATTGAAATCCCCACAGATAATAATTTGCTTCCCCCTATCTGACAGATAGCACAACAATGTATCCAAGTATTCCAGGAATAAATGAAAATTTCCTTGGGGGGGGGGGGGGCTATACACTGTGACAATTATAAAAGAACCACCCTTCAGTTTAAGCTCACAGGCACATGTTTCTATATGTTGCTCTATACAATTTTTTTTTTTTTTTTTGTTTCTAAATTTTTTACACTGTGACAACTTTTGACATAAATGGCAACTACTCCTCACACCTTCTTCTCTCTACTTACATGTGCTGCTAGTTTATACCCACTAATATTTACTTTATTCAATAATGATACCCTGCAAGCCCAGAAACTTCTCAAGAATAAACAAAACTCACTCAGTATTTCATATTGTCTATCTCTGGCAACTGATCAAAAGATAAATAAAATAACACACTACTGGCCATTAAAATTACTACACCAAGAAGAAATGCAGATGATAAACGGGTATTCATTGGCCAATATATTATACTAGAACTACATGTGATTACATTTTCACACAATTTGGCTGCATAGATCCTGAGAAATCAGTACCCAGAACAACCACCTCTGGCCGTAATAACGGCCTTGTTATAACTGTGCATTGAGTCAGACAGAGCTTGGATGGCATGTACAGGTAAAGATTCCCATGCAGCTTGAACATGATACCACAGTTCATCAAGAGTAGTGACGCATATTGTGATGAGCCAGGTGCTCGGCCACCATTGACCAGACATTTTCAGTTGGTGAGAGATCTGGAGAATGTGCTGGTCAGGGCAGCAGTCAAACATTTTCCATATCCAGAAAGGCCCGTACAGGATCTGCAACATGAGGTTGTGCATTATCCTGCTGAAATATAGGATTTTGCATGGATTGAAAGAAGGGTAGAGCCATGGGTCATAACACATCTGAAATGTAATGGCTAAATAAGAGGTGTCCGAGATGTATAACCAATGGCATCCCAACCAGCACACCAGGTGATACGCCAGTGTGACGATGACAAATACATGCATCCAATGTATGTTCACCGCGATGTCGCTAAAAACGGATGCAACCATCATGATGCTGTAAACAGAACCTGGATTCATCCGAAAAAAATGACGTTTTGCCATTCGTGCACCCAGGTTCATCAAATGTTCAAATGTTGGTACAGCTTATGGGACTTAACTAACTAGCTAATCCTAAGGACGGCACAAATATCCATGCCCGAGGGGGGATTTGAACACCCGACCGTAGTGGCCGTGCAAACCGTGACTGGAGCGCCTCAGTCCCCTCGGCCACTGCGGCCAGCCCAGGTTCATCGTTGCATACACCATCACACATGCTCCTGTCTGTGATGCAGCATCAAGGGTAACCACAGCCATGGTCTCTGAGCTGATAGTCCATGCTGCTGCAAACGTGTCGAACTGTTTGAGCAGATGGTTGTTGTCTTGCAAACATCCCCATCTGTTGACTCAGGGATTGAGACATTGCTGCACGATCCATTACAGCCATGTGGATAAGATGCCTGTCATCTCAACTGCTAGTGATACAAGGCTGTTGGGATCCAGCACGGCATTCCATATTACCCTCCTGAACCCACCGATTCCATATTCTGCGAACAGTCATTGGATTGCAACCAATGTCAGCAGCAATGTCGCGATATGATAAACCACAATCACAATAGGCTAGAATCCGACATTTATCAAAGTCGGAAATGTGATGGTACACATTTCTCCTCCTTACACGAGCATCACAACAATGTTTCACCAGGCAGCACCGGTCAACTGCTGAGTGTATGATAAATCGGTTGAAAACTTTCCGCATGTCAGCACATTGTAGGTGTCTCCATGGGTGCCAACCTTGTGTGAATGCTCTGAAAAGCTAATCATTTGCATATCATAGCATTGTCTTCCTGTTGGTTAAATTTCGCATCTGTAGCATGTCATCTTCATGGTGTAGCAATTTCAATGGCCAGGTTTGTAGATAAAAATAAAACATCCACAGATATAAACACCTCTCAAACAAAATCTTGAAGTTAACCAGTAAAGAATTTACTAAGCCCCTTTGTCACCTAGTACATGCTTGTCTGGAAAAAGAAATCTTCCCAGATAGAATGAAGATTGCCAGTGTATTACCACTTTACCCCATGTATCCAGATGATTTCAGATCAGTCAACCTTTTGCCCATTTTATCAAAATTTCTAGAAAGTATAATTTAGGCCTACAGGTTAGTATCACTTTTTGAGAAAAACAAGGACATAAACAGAAGGTTATTTAGATTCCTGAAAGGGAAATCAACAGTATCAGATGCTTTCAAACTTACTGACTTAATTTCAACAGATCTAGATCAAGGAAAATCACCTGTTTGTATTTTTGTGACCTATCTAAAGCCTTCGATCTCATAAACCACCATATTTTAATCAGGAAGCTATATTACTTAGGAATTAGAGTCACAACTCTCAGAAAGTCATATCATCAGAAGAGAAAACAGTGGAAGTGTGATATGTAACAGGGAAATACCTATCAGATCTACATGATATAGATCATTGTGTGCCAAAAGGCAGCATTCTAGGACTCCTCATTTCTCTGATATACGAAAATGATCTACCATTAAACATAGAGAGAGAAATCATACTCTTTGCAGATGACGCTACCAGTATAGCCATGAGACCAGATTTACAGGATGCCATAAGAACAAGTAATCAGGCTGTAGAAATAATCTCACACTGGCTTGAATGAACAGATTTTTCTCAATCAAAAGAAAACAAATGCAATACTTCTTAGAAACAACAGAAGCAAAAAAAAGTATTTAAGTGCATTGCAAGAACTAAATTTAGGAGTATTTGAAAACACGAGCTTTATAAGGATCACCATAGACAGTTATTTAGGATGCAAAGAGCACATTGCCAATATAAACAGTAAACTGGGCAGTGCAGTTTTTACTCTCAGACAGATAAGGCTATTATTAAATAGAGATGATTGTGCATGGTATATTTTGCATATTTCATTTCTATAATGAGCTATGGAATAGAAATCTGGGATCACACAACTAACATAATTAAAATCTTTAAATTACAAAAGAGAGCAATAAGAGTAAAAGGAAATATAAGACCAAGAGACAGTTGCAAACCTCTATTAAAAAAATATGAGATTATCAGTTTCTATAGTTTATATGTTTGCAAAATTCTTCTAATAGCTTGGGATCATAAAGATAAATTCATAAAAACAATACAGATGTACACCATTACCACACCATAAACTGCATGAAATCAAGAATTCCACAGTACAACACAACTCAGTTTGAGAGGTTAATTACTTACGCAAATACTATTCTGTTGCTTATGTTAAAGAAATGTTCTCATTGTAATAACTAATACCAGGGTGACCAGATGTCCTCTATATAGAGTTCAAGTACTCTTTTTCAACTTCTTCTCTATGTGCTCTATACTTTCTCATTTTTTACACATGTTGTACTTTCTTTTAACCTCTCACAAAGGCAACTCCTCACTGCAGCCCCCTCAGATTTAATGATAAAATAATGCAGGGGATAGCCCACCAAAAACTGATCACAGATCAAGCGCGAAAACGGAAGGAGTTGTAAGGAAGTACGAAAAAATAAAAATAATGTAAACATAAACGAATAAGTCGTAAGATATATATTACATTTGATGGCTATGTTAGAGTGTTGTTGTGGTCCTGTGGTATAATGTTGGATTGTGATATTTGAGTTCACCTGGTCAAATCCTTCCTAGTATTTAAATTTTTAATTTTTCTTTTGCACAAAATTGTGGGCTCTACCTCCAATCATTGACGTCTATATTTGGTTTTTGTATCCTTGGCAATAGCCAGACTGTACTTAAATTACAGAATAAGAGTCATGCATTAAGAATTTATTACTGTCGCAAGTATATGTAATCCCTAGCGAGTGCAGGCAAGATGGTACATAGGCCTCCCACACACAGAGCCGCTGAGAGCCAGCACCAGGCCTGGGGTAGGAAGCAAGATCAGGCCCTAACCCAAATATAGCAGTCAATTTTTTAAAACAAGGTTTTACTTTGATATTAACCCTTTATTTCTGAATGTCGCAAATTCACATCATACTGTTGTAACCTTTAAATGTGGAAGAATAAGTATGTTCGAGAGCCAGTGCTGACCTAAGCAGATTCTACATGAACAGGCCCAGTGCGTGTGACTGTGCTGCCATTTACTGAACGTTGACTGTACTTGTACGGCGACCCTCATTTATCGTGCTCATGTTGCGAAGAAAGAGCCGAGTTTATGTTCACTCTTTATGAGATAAAGCTACATACAAAGGGAAGTTTCAATCTGAAAGTAGTTTGTTTTTATAGGTGTTGCAATTCACTTTTAGATGTTATCAAGTAGATAAAACTTTCAGTGGACACGAAAGTAATGTTTATGTAAAATACTGTCATCAGGCACTTAGGCATCTTTATAGGCACATGCAAGAGATAAAATGAAATGTAAAAAGTATGGTAATTTCCATTCATCTTTGGTGCTAACATACTTCATTGCCAGATTGTGCTTGTGACTGATTTGACGTTTTTGCAGTTTTCAATACAAGAAGCGTCGGACTCCAACAGAACCAGCCCCAGGTAAGTCTCCTCTTATTGTTGGAGTAGGTCATTGGTCCTGTGTAACAATAAGGCAAAGATACAAAAGATACAGCTGTAAAGGCCAGACAGTCATTACGTACACAGAATGCAAGCCTCACCCGTGCAAACAAATACTCAAATTGTTTCAAGCGATTTCATGAGCAAAGTAACATTTATCCCATGCATTAGGTTTAGGTGTATGGAAGGGTGTCGTTTTTAACTGTCTGTAATACCATACAGGATGACTTGGACAAAATTTCTAGTAGGTGCAAAAAATGGCAGCTAGCTCTCAATGTAGAAAAATGTAAGGTGATGCGCATGAGTAGGAAAAGCAATCCCATAATGTTTGAATACAGCTTTAGTAATGAGCTTCTTGATGCAGTCGCGTCGTTCAAATATCTATGCGTAACACTGCAGAGCGATATGAAATGGAACAAACATGTAAGGACAGTTGTGAGTAAAGCGGACAGCTGACTTCGGTTTATTGGGAGGATTTTGGGAAGATGTACTTCATCTGTACAGGAGACCGCATATAAAACGCTTGTACAACCACGTCTTGAGTATTCCTCAAGTGTTTGGGACCCGCAGCAGATCAATTTAAGGGAAGACATAGAAGCAGTTCAAGGGCAAGCAGCTAGGTTTGTTACTGGTAGATTCGACCAATGTGCGAGTGTCACAGAAATGCTCCAGCAACTCATTTGGGAATTGCTGGAGGAAAGATGACGTTCTTTTCGTGAATTTCTGTTGAGGTAATTTACAGGGCCGGAATTTAAAGCTGTGTGTAGTAGGACCTTGCTGCCACCTACTTACATTTCGCGTAGTGATCACAAGGACAAGATAAGAGAAATTAGGGCTCGTACGGAGGCATATAAGCATTCTTTTTTTCCTCGTTCTATTTGGGAGTGGAATAGGAAAGGAAGTACCTAGTAGTGGTATAGTGTACCCTCCGCCATGCACCTTACGGTGGATTGCAGAGTACGTATGTAGATGTAGACACAAACACACATGCCACGGCCGAGCGCATTGAGGCGCTATGCTATGGTGCACGAGGCCGTTTTCCGTTGGGGGTTTGAATCCCCCCTTTGGCATGGATGTTTGTGCTGTCTTCAATATAAGGTAGTTCATAAGAAGTTTGTAAGTTTAGGGACTGATGCCCCCGCAGTTAAGTCCCATAAGCCTTACAAACATTTGAACAATTTTTTAAACACACATGTAATTCAAACACACGTTGTCCTTTTCTATCCTTATAAGAAAGTTCAATATAAATTTCCCTCATTGAAGAGTTGTAAGCCTTTTATTTCTCAAATACAGGTTATCACAAATTTAAGAGGTACTTAAATAATACCAACTATTTATAATATGTATGAGTGCGTGGTCTCGCGGCGATATGAATTAATAAAATTTTCTCGAGGTTCCAGCCGCGTCAAGTTCCCCTTCGCCATTGTCAAGTGGTAAAATGACTGCTGCATCGCCGTCGCCTTGCCGTTATATAGCCGCGCTGCTGGCTGTGACGTCACTGGAGCCCTCTGCTTGGCCATATAAGACAATATTTACATCCTGAATCGGCTGCGTCCGCTTTTGGCTGCTGGCTGTGACGTCACAGGGGCTCGCTTCTTCGTCTCGTGTCAGCCGCATCTGCTTCACCCTCGCTATGGCCGGGTCCCACACTGTGTTGAGCTGCAAACCGATGTCCTTATTAATGGTTGTTCTCAGATATTTTGATTTCAATAGCTTCCTTTATAATACTATTCCAATATCCTTTCGTTGTATCAATGACAGATGTTTCGTTGAAACTGTAAATCGCAATGAGTCGTGCAGAATGTAATATATTACAAGCTTTTTGCCTGTCAATGTTGTTTTCCGAGCTTTCCGTTCAGCAAACGTTTGAATTACATTATCGAAGTTTGGCAACCTTGCCAAATCAGATTCAATAGCCAAGTTCTCCAAATCTGTGAGACGTTGTTGATGCATGATCTCAGACAGTTTTTGACACGAGCCAGAGGGCTAAATGATCTACCAGAGCGACAGTCACTGGAAGAGAGCAATAGATGCACAGAGTTACGCTCTTATTCAAGAGTTCGAATGGTTTCAAAGAAGTGCCTTCGAAGTATGCATTGTTTTTAAATATTTCATTTCTTCTTCTTAATCTATTGTAACATCATTATGGTATTCAGTTATGAATAAATTGCATGCCTCAGCGATCTGATCATCAGTCATCTTTGCATATTTCCACAAAAATCTAACTGTGTCATCCAACAGCTTTACTGTTTCATATCGTGTTGTTAAGTTGGCGACAAAATTTTCATTAGTGGCATAAAAAAACATATACCTTAAAGCGATCTGAATTCAAAACTGTTACTTCATTCAAGCCTTCATCAAGAAATGATTTCCTCTTGTTACTTAGCTTTTATGTTCGCAAAGAACTCGATATACGAATGAGATGCTGACCGCAAAAAGCAGTGTCCCTTTAGCAACACCACCGAGCAATAGTCACATGACGTTATAAATGGAGAGCATTATTGCGCTAATACCGTATCTACCGTCAGGGCCGGATCTAGGACATTTATGAATGGGGGCAAGCTTAAATGTTCCGCCCATTCATTCACCCCCATCCCAGTGGCGGCTCGTACAAAATTTGAGCAGTGTGCTACAATATTACAAAAATAAACAGGAAACAAATTACACCAAAATAAAAAGTCAACCTTTGTATGATTGCTTTTAATTAAATATCAATTAATACTGTATTGACAGTAAGACTTTCAGGGAATTCTATAACAGCGCTGCCAACTGCATGTATTCCCTGCAGGTAGTAAATATAACGTTTAAAAATATTAATTTTATTTACAGGAATTAAAAATTTGGACTCAGAGGTATTTGAATACGAGCATCACACAGGTAGGTTTGAGAGATAACGCGCAAGACGCCTAAGCCAGCGCGCTATCTGACTCTGTATGCCGCAATATTCGTCATATACTATTCTTCCGCAGCCGTTACACGCAGCGCGAAGGGAAATATTGGTCTGGTGCTGCAGTCGGTCTCAGTACACGAGTCGCCAGGCCTGACGTCACGTCTGCGCATGCCCACAAGCGAACAGACGACTGCGCCGCCTCTCTGCGCACGTACCAGCGCGGCTGAATCCCACTTCAGCACACGGAGCTAGTTTCCAGCTATCGTGGCGAGAGCGCTCCAAAATGCGTTTTCATCCTTATTACTGGCATTGGAAGGGAACTGGCATAATTTTGTTGTGATATATGGCTCGCATTCCAAGAGAAAGGATGTAATTTTACAGCAATTTCTGGCTTGCATTCGAAGAGTAATGGCATAATTTTGGTAATATATTTACAGTGTGCTGCAGCACATTAGCACCAGCCGCCACTGACCCATCCCCATAAGAATTGACATTTTTGACACTAATTTGGGTTACATATTTCTAAATAAATGTCACCACCTCACAACATTAACTTTTTTATTGACTGAATTAAGGTCAAAGAAAAACAGAACAATTTTAATATATACAAAAATATAACATGATTACTCACTGTACAAAAATCAATTTAAAATTTCACTTTTCGAGCTTTTTTTGCTGCAAAAATGTTTATTATATCATCATAGTTTATAGAAGCGGCTCGCTTTTGCTCAATAGATATTATACTCAGATTTGTTAATCTTTGTTGAGCAATCATGCTCCTCAATTGATTTTTAATTAGTTTCAGTTTGCTGAAACTTGTTTCTCCAGACGAAACAGAAACTGGGATGGTCAGGTATATTTTTAACGCTATAGTAAGGTTCGCATACCCTTCTACCAATTTATTTTTATAAATCAAACTTAATGTGGAAGATGCAGTGGCATCTTGCAAGGCTTTCTCTATTGCCAGTGCATGATGTTTGAAACTTTCAATTTCAAAAATAAGTTCTTCCTTGTTAAGATCTTCTTTGTAGGTATCTGCCAGTTCCGCTGCTTTGGCCTTTAAGTCCTTCACTTCCATTTATTGAATCTGCAAACCACACAGAAAACTAAACTTTGCAATAATTTTCTCAAGTGCAGTAAACCTGGTACTAAGCTCGATTATCACTCTGTCAATTATTTCTAACAGGGACATCCTGAACAAATCTTCCCGTGAATGTTCGGATACTTCCTCGCAAAACTCATTGGCCATTTTCTTCTTTCTTCTAATCCTTTTTTCGGAGAATACTGTTGATATCTCATTATCTTGTGCTAGCACTTTTGCCTCAGAAATAGCTTCACAGATACAATAATCCTTGGAAGTTTTAAGAAAGCCCAAAAGGCCTTGAATGTTTCGCAAAGCTTTATCAATTGTAAGGTCTTCTCTTTGCAGAAACTGATTAACATGAGCAATTTCTTTTATTTAATATTGCATACCAGAAACATGTTAAAGCAATGAATTAGAGTTTTCTCATATTTTTTTAAAATAGATCTTGCCTCCGTTTTTGTTTCTGGTGTTGACAATTTATAAATTTCCATTTCTTCCAGGGCCTTTTGAACTTTGTGAAAATGCTTGTAAACAGCTTCAACCGCATCTATTCTTGCAGACCACCTAGTATTGCTCTGGGGTTTTAAAGTTGTCATCTTGATGTGGAAGCCACAAAGAATTGATACAAACGATGGAGAGTTGCAAGAAACGTTTGAGCTCCGGCAGATGTGTCGGCTGCATGTGCTCCCACTAAATTTAAAGAGTGAGCAGCACATGGTACGAAATAGGCCAGTTCATTCTTCTGAAGTATTCTTGACTGGACCCCTTTGTACTTTCCATGTTTGCCCCATTGTCATAAGAGTGCCCCCTGCAGTATTTAATGTTCAGCCCATCTTGTTCCAATTTTTGCACTATCTCTTGACTAAGACATTCTCCTGCTTTGTCTGTAACTATAAAAAAGTCAACAAAACTTTCCACAACCTCTGAGTCATTCGACTTCACATATCGAATTACTTGTGTCATCTGTTCATTGTGACTGATGTCTGGAGTGCAGTCAAACATCAGTGAAAAGTATTTAGCAGCTAAAATATCTTTAATTATATCTTGTCTTATTTTGTCAGCAATCAAGTTAAGGAACACATCTTGTATATTTTTGGAAAAATAGCTAATCTGGCCTTTCTTATGGCGTTTAATATACAAACGAATGGGGACACTATAGTGTGATATGAGGTCAATTGTATTCAGAAATCTGCCGCTATCTGGATCACCAAAATCACTAACTTCTTTTGTTCCTCTAAATGGACTTCCCTGCTTACCTAGAAAAAGGACAGCATCATTAATACAGTGCAACACTGCTCTCCAGTGAGATTCCTCTTGTTTTATCTGGTCCTGCAGCTCTCTATCAATGCCCCCACTACCGAGAGAAGACTCTAGAGCCTTCCAAGAGCAAAAACAAAGCTTATGATTTGATGAGTTTTCGTGGGCAGGCAATTTTTCACTAAGCTTTTTCCAGTTAATAGTTCCTTCCTCTTTAGCTAAGTGTGACTTTGACTACGAAACAGAACCTAAGTGACAAAATAATCTGCAGGGAATACAATATAGAGCATTTTGCTCTCACTATAGCCTAGCCATGATCTTTTAACTTCTGTCCCATTTTTTAATTCCTTTCGAAACCAATCCTTATTTAAATTGTGGCCTTCTCTATAACTTTTACTAATGTCAGGATCACGTTCGTTCTCTGCTCTCATTTTTATAATGTAACATCTTTCAGAGTCAGAAATCCCCTTCGACCATGTGCCAGGATCATTAAAATCGAACTTAAACTCACAAGTTTTCTCCTTTTTCTGAAAACTAACCGAAGTTCCAGGAACTGGTGTCACATATTCCTTCACTGTGCCATCTATTTCCTTCTTACTCAGGTCATCTTCAGTTTCATCTGAAACAAAAAATATATAAAATCCATACCAAACTTAACAGATTTACTGACTTTGAGTAATCTATTTATGTCGTTCTTGTTTTTTTATCTGATGCTTTGCGTCGCTTTTTAACTGCTATGGTCATGTTGCGACGATCTACATCTAACTTAAACTAGGCTAATCTAAGAACAAAGGGGAGAATTCGAACCCCCAGCGGGAGCGGCCTCTCGAACCGTGACATCCGTCAGACCGCTTGGCTGTTCCCAGCTTACGTCGTTCTCTGTAGTTTTACAGTAACTGAAAGGGTGTAATCTCTGTTAAAATGGCCCATAAGTTTCGTTCGAGCAGCTGCCAGCCGGCTCACGCACATGCACAGAGCTGAAGTCGAGTATGAGCAGCCCCTCTCCCGCTTGTGGCTACTTGGAGACTGCAGTGATGACCTGCCAGAATCCACACAGAAAAATTTATCTCCCAAGCTGGCAGATTGACGCATGCACAGAGCTATCTGGGGTTCAGTGGGGGCATAGCCTCACGAGGACTTGTTACGTTTCGTAACTTTTGCTGTTTTCTCGTCGTGTGTTAGTATAGAGTGGCTGGCGTGATAATACGGCCTCAAGGTCAGGCACGCTTCCTGCCACCGGCAGGGGCTGAGGCAACACCAACTAGAAGACAAGGCCTTACAACAGGCCGTGCCTACGTCACACTTAGAGGCCGCGGCCGCCATCTGACTGGCCGCCCGCTGCGCGGCGGTGGGCGTGCCCCAGCCAACAGCCAGTGAGGTGGCGGCCGGGGCCTTTTAAGTGTGACGTAGGCACGGCCTGTTGTAAGGCCTTGTCTTCTAGGTGATGTTGACTGAGGGTTGCGATGCGGCCGCCTCACAGCTTGTAGCCGTTAGCTGTGCGGTAGGTCACAGCCAGCTGAATGTTCAGTGTGCCCATGCGACTTCGTGTGTTCACGTTTGATTTCAGTATGTTGGGTATGTCGTAGATAGGTACTCTGACGTGTATGGCAGTTCCAAAATGCAGGAGAAGTACCTTGGTGTAGTACTCCTCCCGTTGGTATACTTAAAGGGCGGAAAGACATTCGTAAACAATAAAAAAATCATCATATCGAATGTACTGAAGTTTTTTACTGATCTGGCCAACAGTGAATAAGCTAGGAATAATATAAATTTTGCGCAGATTCATAAACTGGCAGCAAAAGCGTGCGGTATTTCCAAGACGACTGTAGGCCGTATTAGCAGGTCAGTAACATCGGCAAAATCTCTGGGTGTTGACAACTGTTTTGATTCGCCTAGAAAGGAATACAAATGAGAACGTAAATGTACATAATTTCACGACTTCAAGGTGAGCTCGTGTGCAGAACTGTCATTGGTTATTATGGCAGAGGAGATCCAACGCCTTAGAAAATACTGGGTGACCTCCATGAGCAAATTAATTATTCTGGCTCAGAGACCTCCGTTCTTCATCTCCTCTCCCTTGGTTTCCGATTCAGGAAATTTTTAATGGAACGCAGAGACATTGCAGCAGCAAGAGCCAAGTTTCTGCGTACAATGCACTTCTTTCGTGCTGACGACATTAGGCCTTTAGTGTAGTTAGATGAAACAGAAACATGGGTTTCACACAACCACACCAATAAATATATAGGGTGCCGCAAAAAAAAAAAAAAAAAAAAAAAAAAAAAAAAAAAAAAAAAAAAAAAAACAGATAACGCTTAGTACGTTGTGCGGGACGGCAAAGTGATCGTTTTTCAAGAAGGATCTCATATCCGGAAACGCTCGGATTGGCCGCTGGAGAGCAGTCTGAGAAAGAATTGTTGATTGAAACAGTTCAGATACACTCGCACGTATTTGCTCATGTGCTTGCGTCTCAGCACCGTCAATGTACGCTCTGCAATAACGTAGAAGGTACACAGTTTGAAGCCCTTTTGTAATGTAGACAGTGTGATGAGCTACTCATGTTGGATTTATTCACGTAATGAGGATGCGCACTCATCTTAGACTTCGTACGCAGGAATGTTATTGGGATTAGGACGTCCATCCGCAAGACACAGATGTCTGAAGCGTTGCGTACCTTCTGTTCAAAAATGTTTGTATAGCTTATGGGACCTAAATACGGGGTCATCAGGCCGTAAACTTACAAACTACTTATGAACTAGCTAATACTAAGGACGGCACAAATATCCATGCCCGAGGGGGATTCGAACCCTCGACCGCAGTGGCCGTGCAGACCGTGACTGGAGCGCCTCAGTCCCCTCGGCCACCGCGGCCGGCGTACCTTCTGTAAGCAGGAACCAAAACGGATCGGATCACAACAGTTCGTTCTCAGACTTGAATGCTCTAGAGTCTAGAGCTTTCCAGGAATGGGCTCCTTCTTGAAAACCGATCAGTTTGCCTTCCCGCACAACATACTAAGTATTGTCGGTGTTTTTTTAGGCACCCTGTATATGGCACGACTCCTAATAGTATGGTGCAATTAGACCTAAACCCAGACATCCAAAGTAAAAGTTTCCCCCCAGCACCAAACTGTTCTATAGAGCCCACATATTGTTTGATAAAAAGTTACACCATTTTGAGCGTCTTTAGCAAGATTATGTACCAGACCATTTTTGTTCGAAATTTAATGTAGATTATTTTTGTAGTTGGCACTTTGCGCGCTAAACCGCATAGTTTTCTAAATATTTAAGAAAAACTGAAAAAAACTGCTAATTTTCTAACTTCTCCCCTCCCCTCCCTCCCAAACCCGACGCTCAAAATGGTGTAACTTTTTACCAAACAATATGTGGGCTCTATAGAACACTTTGGTGCTGGAGGGAAACTTTTACTTTGGATGTCTGGATTAGGCCGTTTTTTGAACTAATTGCACCGTACTATAAGGGAACGGTGGTTTGGAAGTTCCTACTGGTACAGGTGGCCGATTAATCATCTCTCGTGCTGGTTCACTGAACAAAGGCTTCATACCAGAGGCCAAACTTGTGTTTTGTGGTGGAAAGATTTCTCGCTATGCATGTAAGGTAGTTCACATTTACAAATCTAGGTCTCTAGATCAGTTTTATGCAGAGAACTCAAAAATCACATTATCACAAGTAAAGTTAGAACAGTAATTTAACTCTCTCTCTCTCTCTCTCTCTCTCTCTCTCTCTCTCTCTCTTTTATTTATTTATTTATTTTTTTTTTTTTTTCAAAGGCAGTGGTAAATTCCGTGACAAGAAATTTAAGGTCAACTTCGACAATTTCTTATTAAAAGGCAAAGCCTATTTACGCCTTGTTATTCTGCATTTGTGTATGTGTTTTGTCTGGCAAGCCAGTGTAATACTGACAAAGCTGGACCTTTTGTAATTCCTAAGGTAATGGTCCATAAAGTTACCTGCAAAAAATCAGAGCATTACATTTGACCAAATTTGGAGGCAAATCTATTTATATAGGTCACCTCTGTTTTAATTTAAAATGCACCATTGGGAAGAGCAGCTTTTGCTTTAACAGAATATTGTGCAGCTATGACGCGGCAGCTTCCTGTGTCCGCCCACTAGGCGACACGTTTTATTGCCCTGTCGGGGTGCCTGGCGCCACCCGCGGACAAAAAGTCCGGCCCAGGTAAAAGCTTTTTCTGGCCGGGTCTCGCCAGTTGCCACCTTTCTTCTGGGGGTGGACGCACGCCAAATGACGGAGTTGTGTATCCATAGCGATAAGTGTCGGTGCTTGGCGCGATCGCGACGTGCAGCGTGCCGCGACGCCAACGAGCCTCCCACCTGCGCCGCGACGCCTTTTCCTCGGGCCGCCACGCGTCACGAGACCTCGTCGCCCTTGTGTGATCGTCACTGCTACCGTAAGTAAGAACACCATGTTTTTGCATATTAATGCATACATTGCATATAACGAGTTGCGTCATCTTTCAAGTTCTATAACCATTCGACCCACAGAGCACCAAGGATAAACAAACAGTATTCTAGTAGGACCACTGTAGCTGTGCAGGCACATAACGCTTGCTTTCCAGGAATTAAAATTAGCTCTCTGGCAACTGCTTGAACGTACCTACAAAAACATATATAAAAAGAAAGCTCTCCGTAGGTAGCCGATTATTGTAACTTGCATGCTGCCTAATGTTTTGTTAACACCCTTGTCTTTCTCTTTCTTGCAAGTAGGATCCATTTCGATCACATGAACTCGTTAAAAGCAAAATATCAATAAAATTAGAATAAATATGATTTTAAAGAGATGTAAAACGTAACTATTTTAATACAACTAAATGAAATGCATTTTGTTACTTACCATACCCGTTGCTAATCTATGTATGTAATTGTTGTTATGGACTACAGTCAGGAGACTGGTTTGATGCAGCTCTCCACCCTACTCTATCCTGAGCAAGCCTTTTCATCTCCTCATAAGAACGGCAACCCACATCCACTTGAATCTGCTTACTATACGCGTCTCTTGGTCTCCCTCTGCGATTTTTACCCCGCACACTTTCCTCCAATGCTAAATTTACGATTCCCCGGTGTCTAAGAATGTGTCCTACCAAGCGATCCCTTCTTTTAGTCAGGGTATGCCAAAAATTCCTTTTCTCACCAATTCTTTTCAGTACCTCTTCATTAGTTATGCGATCTACCAATCTAATCTTCAGCATTCTTCTGTAGCACCACATTTCAAAAGCTTCTATTCTCTTCCTGTCTGCACTGCTTATCGTCCATGTTTCACTCCCGTACAAGGCAACACTCCACACAAATGCCTTCAGAAAAGACTTCCTTACCCTTAAATTAATATTCGATGTTAGCAAATTTCTCTTTTTCAAAAATGCTTTTCTTCCCATTGCCATTCTGCATTTTATATCCTCTGTACTGCGACCATCGCATGTTATTTTACTACCCAAGTAACAAAACTCATCTACCACCTTCATTGTTTCGTTACCTAATTTAATTCCTTCAGCATCTCCTGATTTTCTAAGACCGCATTCCATTATTTTTGTTTTGCTCTTGTTAATGTTCATTTTATACGCTCTCTTCAACACACTGTCCATTCCATTCAACTGCTCTTCCAGGTCCTTTGCTGTCTCTGACAGAATTACAATGGCATCAGCAAAACGCAATGTTTTTATTTCTTCCCCCTGAACTTTAATCCCTATTCCAAATTTTTCCTTGCTTTCCTTCACCGCCTGCTCGATGTACAAATTGAATAACATCAGAGAAAGGCTACAACCCTGTCTTACTCCCTTCCCAACTGATGCTTCCCTTTCATGCCCTTCGAGTCTAATAACTGCGGTCTGGCATTTGTACAAGTTGTAAATAACTCTCCTTTTCCTGTATTTTACCCCTGCTGACTTCAGTATTTGAAAGAGTGTATTCCAGTCAACATTGTCAAATGCTTTATCCAAATGTACAAAAGCTAAAAATTTAGGTTTGCCTTTCCTTAATCTATCTTCTAAGATAAGACGTAAAGTGAGTATTGGCTCCCGGGTTCCTCCTGAATCCCAACTGATCTTCCCCGAGGTCAGCTTCTATCAGCTTTTCCATTCTCCTGTAGATAATTCGTGTTAATATTTTGCAACCATGACTTATCACAGTGATGGTTCTGTAATTTTCACACCTGTCTGCGCCTGATTTCTTTGGAATGGGGATTATTACATTTTTCTTAAAGTCTGAGGACATTTCGCCTGTTTCATACATTCTACTCACCAGTTCAAATAGTCTTGTCATGGCTGGCTCTCCCAGAGACTGAAGTAGCTCATCTACTCCTGGGGCCTTGTTCCGACCTAGGTCTTTCAAGGCTCTGTCAAATTCATCTCTCAGTATAGCATCTCCTATTTCATCTTGATCTACTTCCTCTTCCCTTCCTACAACATTGTCTCTAAGTTCATTTCCTTTGTAGAGCTGCTCTATGTACTCTTTCCACCTTTCAGCTTTTCCTTCTTTGCTGAGAACTGGTTTCCCATCTGAGTTATTGATATTCGTAGAGTTGCTTTTCTTGTCCCCAAATGTCTCTTTTATTTTCCTGTAGGCGGTATCTACTTTTCCCCTTGCTATACATTCTTCTACAGATTTGCATTTGGCTTCTAGCCACTCTTGCTTAGCCATTTTGCACTTCCTGTCAATCTCATTTTTTAGTCGTCTGTACTGCATTTTGCCTGTTTCATTTACTGCATTTTTATATTTTCTCCTTTCATCAATTAAATTTAGTATTTCCAGTGATATCCAAGGATTTTTTGTAGGTCTTGCCTTTCTACCTATTTTGTCCTCTGCTGCCTTCACTATTTCCTCTCTCAATGCTACCCATTCCTCTTCTACTGTTTTATTTCCCCCTGTTCCTGTGAATTGTTGCTTAAATCTCCCTCTGAAATTCTCCAGAACTTCACTTTCCTTCAATTTATCTAAGTCCCATCTCCTTATTTTCCTACCTTTCTGCAGTTTTTTTCAGCTTCAGCCTACAGTTCATGACTAACAAGTTACGGTCAGAGTCTATATCTGCCCCTGGGTATGTCTTATTTATAACCTGGTTCCGGAATCTATGTCTTACCATTATAAAATCTATCTGATACCTTCCGGTGTCTCTCCTGGTCTCTTCCACGAATACAACCTTCTTTTGTGATTCTTAAACCACGTGTTTGTTACGATTAAATCATGTTCCGTGCAAAATTCTACCAGGCGACTTCCTCTTTCATTCATCCTGCCCAGTCCATATTCACCTACTATTTTTCCTTCTCTTCCTTTTCCTACTACCGAATTCCAGTCTCCCAGCACAATTAAGTTTTCCTCTCCCTTAAGTGTCTGAATAATTTCCTTTAGCTCCTCATAGTGCGCCTCATAGTGCCACAGAGTGGTAGAGTCCCGGGTTCGATCCCCGTCAGGTCCTGAGATTTTTATCTGTCACTTTCCACTTCTTTCACCTCTGGCAGTATTGCTCATGTGAAAAATACCGAGTAGCACCGTGGTTCGGAACCCACGTTAAACTGTAGGTCCATATAACTGGCTGGGTAAGTCAGTTCGATGGTCCGAGGAAGGCAACGGCATACCACCTCCAAACAGGACCATGCCTAGTAAAGCACTGTGGTGTTCAAACCAATCTTCGGATTGATGACTGCTTTACCTTTATATTTCTTCGATCTCCTCATCATCGGCAGAGCTAGTTGGCATACGGTGGCGACGCTAGACGATAACTGGGCGTCAGCGAACTCGTCTTTGCGAGGCCCCTTTCATTATTCCAGTAAGGAGGAAAATGTTAAATAAAATGAGCAGTATTATACACCAATAATCATTATACTATAATTGTATTAGTATAACATATAAGTATTATTGGAATCAAAAAAGTACAATAAACAATTAAAATTTAGAAACATTTCGGCTTTTCGCCTCACAGAAATTTTTTTAAATATCACATCTTAATTGATACTAGCCGCTGTTTCGGCTTCAATTGATAGTATTGGCAACGCAGATAGTCTTTCTTGGCTCATTGTGCTTCTCAAGTAAGTCTTAATCAATTTAAACTTTGTGAAGCTTCTCTCTGCCGAAGCTGCACTGACTGGAACTGTGAGAATCCTTCTGATTGTTATATAAACATTAGGATATACTTCTTCTAAATTGTTTTCTAAAATGAATTGAAGAAGTTGTTTTGCAAGTATTTAACTAAAAATTGCATCACTGCTGCACTCATACGGACAAGTAAATAGCTGCCGGCCGGGAATGGCCGAGCGCACTAAGGCTTCATACCACGGTGAGCGAGATCGGTCTCGTCGTAGGTCGAATCTTACCCTTGAGTACGGATGTTCCTTCTTGTATTAAGCTAGTGTAAGTTAGATGTAGGTCGCCGCTACATAACCTAGCAGTTGAAAAGCGCCAATAAACAACAAATATAAAAAAAGCTAAAATGTTAACAATGTTTTGCGAGGCCCCCACAGGCGCGAGGCCGTCGGCGGTGGCCGACGTCGCCGACGCCTAGCGCCGCCACTGTTGTCATATATACCAGTACTACTGTTGTCGGTGTTGGCTTCGTATCTATCTTGACAATGATAATGCGATCACTGTGCTGCTCATAGTAGTTTACCCGCATTTCTATTTTCTTATTCATTATCAGCCCTACTCCTGTGATACCCCCAACTGATTTTGTATTTATAATCCTGTACTCACCTGACCAGAAATCCTGTTCATCCTGCCACCGAATGTAATTATGAAGTTATATCTACAAAATCGGTTATCTGGGGGATGCAGTCTGACTAAATAGGCTAGACGTCCAGAACGACACACTTGGATTAGCAACATTAGAAATCGCCAATGAGAGTGTTTCACAAATAAAACAAGGGAAATGCGTAAAGCAGTTAACAAATTGTCTTTCATTTAATTGCAAAGATGGAACACACCTACAAGAATGTTTAATAACGGCGGAAAACGGATAAATGACGCTATTAATACAGCTTCACGGTATCCATTACGAATCGTATTCGCATTATATAATCTTACCTGATGTTTTGTTTTCTTTACTGGCAGCAGGCTTTGTGAAAAAGGAATCCAATTTTCGTGTCTGAGATAACACCTCACTTTTTTTTTTTTTTTTTTTTTTTTTTTTTTTTTTTTTTTTTTTTCTCTTCTGCTATTTTGCGATACGTGGCCCCACGACTCTGTTTTCGCCCATCCATTATTATACAAATTTAAATACACAAAAGAGGAACAATGCACATTAGTACAACAGAAAGCATTTAGTACGTCACGTCACGCCAACGCACCCCAACAATGTATTGCTGCAATTACTATTAAATAATTTAACTAACTTGATGGACACTGTTATTAAAGTATTAACGTTCAAACAAGAAGTTCCAATAACTTAGTAATGGGATTAATATTTTGCATGGACTTTCAGAACAGATAGCTTAACATGCTGAGTCAGTATTCTGATTATTGCTGTGAACTGCATGACGCTGTTGCAAATAAGACTGCAGCGGGAAACAGTGGATTGTTCACATAAATATCGCACTTCCTACGTTACTGCCTGCACTGCTTATGCTGCAATTCTTTTCAACAATAAACCTACAGCAGTCTCTAATCGTTACCAGTGCAATTATTTAACGCTTTTGTGTGCACCTGAAATACTTTTTTATACGGACTGAATCGTTACATTGGAAATTTACCTGTTCTACAAATATTATCTTGATATGAAATGTGAATATAAATATCGCACTTCCTACGTTACTGCCTGCACTGCTTATGCTGCAATTCTTATCAACAATAAACCTACAGCAGTCTCTAATCGTTACGAGTGCAATTATTTAACGCTTTTGTGTGCACCTGAAATACTTTTTTATACGGACTGAATCGTTACATTGGAAATTTACCTGTTCTACAAATATTATCTTGATATGAAATGTGAATATTCAGTAGTCTGAAAAAAGTAAATCTATGTAAATAAATTAACATCGTGCAATTAAGGAAACATGTTCCTCGTATTGACTAATCTCTAGTAGATTTTAAAAGTTTGATTAGCCGAAGTAGCCCAAGAACTTTAGTTTTATTAAATGATTCCGGTAATTTATTGCACTAATTTCACTTTTAATAATTCTGTTACACTTCATTTTATTAAGATATAGGCCTATGCTGTATTGTAAAAAAAATAAAGATTGCCCAAATTTGCCACCCCCTAAGTTCTGCCGCCCGGGGCAAGTGCCCCCCCCCCCCTAGATTCGGCTCTGTCTACCGTATTAGTCACCTTGCAGCGTTCATGCAGTTGGACGGCAGGTTCAGTGCATACGTTGTTTTATTCATTCGTAGAACACCCAATATAAAACTGAACTGCCACATGGAACTTAATGTTAGAGGGGTATCATACAGTATCGCTTACTTCACATCACAGACATTTGTCATCTACAAATCTATATCTATAAATGTGAATGTCATATATATATATATATGTGTGTGTGTGTGTGAATGTCTGTTCGGTATACGCTTATCACATCCGAACGACAAGACGCAGAGACTTAAATATTTGTACAGTTACTAAGGGGTGGAAGATATGGTGGTTGAAAGTCGTCAAATTATAAAAAAATTCGGACTGAAGGCCAGCGATGACGTTTGCGACTCTATAGCATGGAGGTTACATACAGCGAAACGTGATGCCACAGACCATATGTTTGGTCTATCCGTGCTACAATGTCTTCAGCTCCTTCTCCGTGAGGATAAGCATACGAATAAGGAAAAATAAGAATAAATAAATAAAGTAGTAAGAAATAAATTTATTTTAATACAAATAACGTAGTTTACCGGAATGCCCGATGATGACATTAAAATGAATTTGGACAATTACTCTCACCGTACGTGTTGAGATATTGCACCACAGGCTATAAGGAATAACCTATTTATTATTTATTGTAAATCATTAAGCACTTCACATAATTTTTTTAAATTTGAATTTTGATTAAAAATGTTTGTTTCTAAAGAAGGTATCGCATTTCATTTCATCCTTCAAAACCAGTCTCATAGCACACTACTGAAAGATACCTTATCTATCATAATCAACCAATACGCGAGCGGAGCCGCGGGTTTAAGCTAGTAAGTGATAAATGTTACCATCTGTTTAGACATTTTAAAACTTAATATGCTACAAAATTTGTTTTACAAAAGCTATCTGATATTCATTATTTCTGAAGCCTGGGTACTCACAAGGTCCGCCCCCTCCCCCTAAAGCCTGGGCCCCGGGCATTTTGTCCACCCGTCCCGCCCCCCCCCCCCCACCCCTCCCCGTCCTCGGCCCTACCCACAGAAATGAAAATGACAAATAAACTGCTGTGAACGAGGATACACATGACGTCTCTGATCATCGTATTCAATTTTGAGTCTATGGCCTCGTGTTAATGTTCGTAGCACACAACTACTCTATTAGCAGCCGAAAGGAAGTGACTCTGAGATTGGAGCCGCATATATTTGATGCCAAGTCGACAAGTCAGCCAAATTCTGTACAAGGGACATACGTCTGGTGTAACCTGGCTCACAGTCGTTTATTTTATTTATTTATTTTATTTTATTTTATTTTATTTTCGCTAATGTGAGTGCTCCATTCACCGTCTTGCCTTCAGTCACGGTTCATCACAGTTGCGAAAGTAAACAAATCCTTACCACACTACTCACATTCGGTAGCTTAATTATAGTCTGACAATTGCCGACGCTACAAAAACAGTATAGAGACGTTAATGAACAGAGGTATAGTTCATAATTTTGGGCAAAATAAAAATTAAAAGTTAGACACTGGAGGGGATTTGAACACTGGACCTCACACTTCACGATCATCTATCAGACCATACGGCCACGATAACGCCTGCTAACATAGTTATCAAATGTTACATATCTATGTACTTTGACGGTTCACTGTTCGTATTTTTCTCATTTTTCCTATTTCTGTGCAGATTCTTCCTTGATCTGTGTTCAGTTTGTGACAGGCCATCCTCTGCATCATCTTCTCACTAAATCTGAGGGGTTGAGATGGGAAGTTTCCCGTTATCAGTCTCGCATAATCTAAAATGTTCGTGGTTCAGAGTTGGCAGCACTGATAGCACTGTCCCGCGCACTTGATCTGCAGAGTTATGTAGCGCACATTGTTGTTCAAGCGCAAGTCTATGTTGGTCTTCTTCAATTAGTTTGAATTTGCTACATCACTTTCGACGGTGTATGATGAACTAGTGAACAGATGCTGAACAAGAACAGTGGGAAAACTGAAATGGCACGTCGGAAATGTAAATTTCAAGATCGTTTTGAGAGCGAATATCCTGGCATAAAGCAAATTAAAGACGACGACTGCAAGACAACGTGTCACCTGCAAGGTAATGTTATAAATTCAAAACAAAGGTTAGCAAGATATTGAGCAGCATTAAAATACGACACTGCACAACTTATAAGTAAAACAAAGTTCGGCTTCCATCACTAGGTTAGAAAAGTGTATTTTTTATTTATTTATTTATTTATTTTTTTTTTTTTCGAGCAAAGCAACTGTGCACAGTCGAGCTGAATCTGCGGTACATGTAACTCGTGTGGTCATATCATAATGTTGCACATAATCAATCCTTTAGAAGTATGGAGTGTACAAGCAGTCTTCTCGAAAAGTCATGTGATCGGCGATTTTCTGTTGGAAGAACTAAATCTGAAGCTGTTGTTACGAATGTTCTATATAACTGGTTTGAAGACAAATTAAAAGAAGAGATTAAATCAACAAATTTCTTAGTAGTGGCAAGTGATGCATCAAATAGGAAAGACAAGAAAATGCTTCCTGTTCTGATTATATTCTTCACGTTTTCATAGAAGAAGTCATCTAGATTAGCTGGAAAGGGTTGGCTAGCTCTCTTCTTAAGAAGAAACCCAAGTATTAGTCTGATAAAACCTGAAGCAACTAGCATTAAAAGAATACAGACATTTAATGAAGAAGGGGTTAATGCATATTTCAAAAATTTAGAGCATGTCTTTGAAAAATATAAATTTAAAGAGGGGCGAGTGTTCAATGTCGATGAAATGGACATAAATACTGTTCAAAAGCCTGAGAGAATTTTGGCTCCTAAAGGTGTTAAACAAATAGGTGGGGCTACCTGTTGGGAAAGGAGGAAAAGCTTTTGAACGATATGTTGTTTCAGCGCTGGTGGCATGTACATTTCCCCTATTTTTATCTTCCTCAGGAAAAGAATGACAAATCTCTTAAGTAAAGATGGACCAGTGGGAGCAATATATGGTTGTTCCGTCAATGGCCGGACCAATGAATCATTATTTTTCGAATGGATCCAATATTTCCAGAAGAATGTAAAAACTACTGTTATGACCCAGTGCTGTTAATTTTAGATAATCACAGCAGTCACATTTCACTTGATATTTTGAATATTGAAAAAAAATCTATTTTCATGGTAACCATACCTCCACACACTTCCCACAAGCTTCAACCGCTTGCTGTTACATTCTTTTCTTCTTTGAAATCAGTCTTCAATCGTGAGAGAGACCTGTATATGAAGTCAATGCTGTATGAAAAAATTACACCTTACGAGTTAGCTGAAGTTTTTAATAGGGCTTATATTAAGGTTGTTCCCATGGACACAGCGCAGTCAGAGTTTAAGGCATGTGGGATTTGTCCATTCAATCAAGACAAATTTCGGCCTAATGACTTACAGCAATGCGAGACCTTCAGAGACATTGTCCTTGAAGATCATGAGGTATCGAATCCAACAAACGGAAATGAAGTTTTTTTTATGTTCAAATGTTTGTATAGTCTATGGGACTTAACTACGGGGTCATCAGTCCCTAAACTTACAAACTAATTATGAACTACTTACGAACTAGGACGGCACAAATATCCATGCCCGAGGGGGGAAATGAAGTTGTTGCTTCTACAAATGAATTAGATCTCCCAAAAATAGCTCAAGAACAGATTCCTGGATCATCGGCAGAAGATGTTCCACTATTGGTAGAAGAGATCTCAACAACATCATCTGAAAGTTCATGTGTCAAGCATGTTAGTGTACTTGAGATATCTCCAATTCCAAACCAAGAAAAAGTTCTTCCTAAGACGAAACAAACTAAAGGGAAAGTTAGTAATCCTTACAGCAACTCAGCAACTCCAGAAAAATACAGCAAATAGAGTTATCACTAAAGAAAGAAAAAGAAGCTGTAAAAACAAAGCTGAAGGAAACAAGAAAAGAAATCTTAAGGCTAAATCACATAAGCGCAAAAATCTACAACTTAAAAATGGCTCAAAGAAGAAACCGACATTATACAAAAAGAAGTCTACCCTAGAAAGTGAAAGTAGCAGCGAAGATTACCTAAATCTCGATTTACAGGAAGTTTCTGATGACGAGGAAATGGACGATATTGAGCCAATGCCGATTTCAGAAGATGTCTGTTTAGTTTATGGAGAGTTTGGGAAAGACGGAGAACTATCGTACCGTAGATGGAGCCATGAAGAATGTAGTGGCTGAGACACTCCAAAGATTACAAGTGCGATCTTTTCAATGAAACAAAATGAAGTCTTTTTTCACATCTATAAAAATTTAAAAAATATTAGCATGTGTACAGAAGAATATTATTTCGTTCAACAGAGTGTTTATTATTTTTAGCTAATAAACAAATAAAAATAACGTGTATTGTCCATGTTTATGGTTTGTTTGTTATGCGTGTTATTACCCAGCACCATGCATGTCTTTACCCTAAGGGGTGGGGAATACCACGCATTTGGACTTTTTTTAAATTTAATGTTTAAAAATAAGATACTCTTTATAACCATTTTCAGTCGGTTGGAATATGTGGAGAAATGTACATCGTATCATATGTACTTCTTTTCGTAGATTTTAATGACGTAACAGACAGTTTAGATCGATTTTTCCCTAGGTGCGTGTATTTCTCCCACCCTCTCATACCTTTTTCATTTCGTGAAAAAAATATTGCATCTTTGTATCGTAAAGAGGATGAAATGCACTCACAGGTTGCTACAGTTTCAGATTTTGTGCCGGCCGCGGTTGCTGAGGGGACTGCGGCGCTCCAGTCACGGTCTACACGGCCACTACGGTCGGGGGTTCGAATCCCCCCCCTCGGGCATGGATATTTGTGCCGTCCTTACTATTAGCTAGTTCATAAGTAGTTTGTAAGTTTAGGGACTGATGACCCCGTAGTTAAGTCCCATAAGATTTACAAACATTTGACTCAGATTTTGTACAATACAGTCTCATTCTTCCTTCTTTGAACTTTCAGTATAAACGACACTTTCATGCTCCAAATAGAGATGATAATTTTCTTCATTTGCAACAACTGTCATAGTATGAATAACGTCCGCTCTGTATGTTAGGCCACAGTAACCACTTTTCTGGTTATTTCTGCCGATTGGTGAAAAACTACAAAAACGAGCCTTGTGGAATTCTTGTGCAGACATTTTCCATATAGATCTGTTATAATCAATACTCAACCAATCTTCAATAGTAAGAAGTTTATTACAACCAGTAATTAATCCAACAATAGTATAGGTAGGCTGACAGCGTTCCGTCGAGAAAGGTGTTGATCTGTCGTGGCTTCAATGCGTCGGTTATCATCGGCGAAGACTAACTGCCGCTGGAGGTTTTTTTTTTTTTTAATTTTTTTTTAATGGAACATGGTGGAATGGGGTACCATCACTATCCAGCGATCTCCAACCCCAGATGGAGCATTGTAGGAGTAAGGAAGGCTAACTTTATTTCTTTATTTTGCCATAAACTTTCGGGTCTGACTTGTAAGGGCCTGCAGAGCTTAAGCCCTCGACCTGTAAGGCACCCCGGATAGATGGAGTGGGGGGCCGCTCTAGGTCCAAGTATTCCTGGGCTATTTGGGCTATCTGTTTAAACTGCTCTTCTGTGAAAACGCAATAATTATTTAAATCGTTGAAACCTTGACGGCCCACTAACCGCCAAATAGGACGCTGAATTTCTTCAGATAATTTAACTGGGTGGTGCGGATGTGGTGGTATTTTCGATTCTTGTAGGAACGGGTAATGGAGATCTTCGTCGTCGCTGTCCTTGTTGCGGATTTTCGTCAATACTCGTAGCAGGACTCGTTTGACGTCATGTTTCGTCGGCATCTCCAAGTAGGTCGCGTCGTCTTCCGACACGCCCTCTCCCTCCCCGTGCGCGGCGGCCGCCCCCTCAGGCGCAGCCTTGTCGCCAGTTCGTGTCGGAGGCGCGTCCACCTCCATCTTCGCCGCGCCCGCGTCCCCCGTCATGGCGGAGTCGAGGGAAGCGGTTTCAGTCGCAGTATCAGTAGAAATACAGGTCACCCCAGCATGCGGGGGCGGGATGTGGCTAATCGTCGCTTTCACGAGCCTCAACTCCCGCTCGAGGTCCGCAATTCGTCGCATCGCGGCGTCGAGGGCGGCTCGATACTGCTCCCTTTCTGTCGCCATCGCGGCCTGAAGACGAAGCAGGGCGTCATCCGCCGTGGGATGCAGAATAACTTGTGCACCCGACGTGACGGCGTCGCTACCAGCCGACCCTCGAACGTCCCCACGTGGTGCATGAGGCGTAGGGGACGGGACAGCCGCGGACGCGGCCGGCGTCGCAGTGCCCGTCCTCGACTTCTCCGTACGTCCCGACTTCTTCTTCGTGCGCCATTCTTCAATGTACGGGCAACGGCGGAAGTTGGCGGCGTGGGGGTCGCCACAGTTGACGCACCGCTTGTCGGCGTCCCGCGGATGCGTGCAGTTGCGCGTGTCGTGGGCGTCCGCGCAGCGCAAACACGCAAACGTCGCCGTGCAGTCACTGGCCACGTGGCAGACCTTTTGGCAGCGGAAGCATTGCACAAACTTCCGTGCCCTCCGTCGGCGCTGCCTTCTACCCGCGCCTGCCAAGGCCATCACCTCGGCAGCGAGGTGTTCTAACGCCGCTAGAACGCCACTTCGTGGCTGTCCCCGTCGATTCTTTGCCGCAGGTTGATTTGCCATCTCCGGCGAGAGTCGCGGCTAGGTGCAGCAGTGGCGCGACGCTCCGCTCCTCACCTAGGCGAGTCAGCTACGACTGCAACTGAGACTGAGACTGACTGGGTTTGCCGCTGGAGGCTGGGTGGCCGTCTTAAAAGTACTTGCCGGCAGAGCGTGGTGGCGCCAGTGGAGCATGTGGAGAATCGCTTCCAAGTCGCAATGCTGGTCCGCCTGGTGGATCGACCAGGAACTGAAGTGCAGGTTTGCCGGCGAGTCGTACCGTGGAGTCGGCTGGTACATCGCTGGCCAGGGCGTTTGTAAACGCCTGGCCGCTTGTTTGGGGGTCCACGCTTCGATCGATAGATCCGGAGACTGTGTTGCGGGTTGCCAGCTTTCCAGGGCGCCGCCTTATCTACATCTACATCTACATCGATACTCTGCAAATCACATTTAAGTGCCTGGCAGAGGGTTCATTAACCACCTTCATAACTTTTCTCTACCGTTCCATTCTCTAATAGCGCGCGGGAAGAAAGAACACCTAAATCGTTCCGTTTTCGATCTGATTTCTCTTATTTTATTGGGATGGTCATGTCTCCCTAAGTAGGTGGGTGCTAGCAAAATATTTTCACATTCAGAACTAAAAGTCGGTGATTGAAACTTCGCAAACAGTGGTACACTGCCGGTACGGAGTTTACTACAAGATCAATATCGCAGAAAAAAAATCTCACTGACGTGTTTTACGGCCCACTTTAGATTTGTAGTTTTATAAGTTTTTGCAAAAATTTTGGACCAAAATAATAAACTAGATAATAAAAAATAAATTAATAAGAGTGTCTGAAACCCCTTTAGGGAAAAAAAATTAGTTAGTGGCGGGATCCGAACCACCGACCTCTAACGTCGTAGTCTAATGCCTTGCCCACTACACTAGGCTATCAATCAAAAGAGGGCTTCTTTAATCTCATACTATTGATGGCCGTTGTTAACTGATGCTAATATGGCATTTGTAGACACTAGATTATCATTTATCGTACGAAGAACGATGTGTTTTTTTTTTTTTTTTTTTTTTTTTTTTTTTTTTTTTTTTTTTTTTTTTTTTTAAATTCTGCAGTGCGCCATTGCTTCGAAATGACAACGTGTAAGTTACAATAAGAAAATCATCAAATACACAACGCAAGATGGCGTTGTTGTTGTTGTGGTCTTCAGTCCGGAGACTGGTTTGATGCAGCTCTCCACCCTACTCTATCCTCAGCAAGCCTCTTCATCTCCATATAAGAACGGCAACCTACATCTGTCTGAATCTGATTACTGTATCCATCTCTTGGTCTTCCTCTGCGGTTTTTACCCCACACACTTCCCTCTAACGCTAAATTCACAATTCCTTGATGTCTAAGAATGTGTCCTATCAATCTATCCCTTCTTTTAGTCAAGGTATGCCAGAAATTTCTTTTCTCCACAATTCTATTCAGTACCTCCTCATTAGTTAAGCGATCCACCCACCCAATCTTCAGCATTCTTCTGTAGTACCATATTTCAAAAGCCTCAATCCTCTTCCTGTCCGCACTGTTTATCATCCATGTCTCACTCCCATACAAGGCAACACTCCATACAAATGCCTTCAGAAAGAACTTCCTTAGGCTTAAGTCAATATTCGATGTTAACAAATTTCTCTTTTTCAAGAACGCTTTTCTACCCATTGCCATTCTGCATTTTATATCCTCTGTACTGCGACCATCATTTGTTATTTTACTGCCCAAGTAACAAAACTCATCTACCTCCTTTATTGCTTCGTTACCTAATCTAATTGCTTCAGCATCACCTGATTTCCTTACAATGCACTCCATTACCCTAGTTTTGTTCTTGTTAATGTTCATCTTATATGCACCTTTCAGCACACTGTCCATTCCGTTCAACTGCTCTTCCAGGTCCTTTGCTGTATCTGACAGAATTACTATGTCGTCGGCAAAACGCAATGTTTTTAATTCTTCACCCTGAACTTTAATTCCTTCTCCAAGTTTCTCCTTGCTTTCCTTTATAGCTTGCTCAATGTACAAATTGAATAACAATGGAGAAAGACTACAACCCTGTCTTACTCTCTTTCCAACCCCTGCATCCCTTTCATGCCCTTCAACTCTGACAACCGCTGTCTGGTTTTTGTACAAGTTGTAAATAACCTTACACTCCCTATATTTTACTCCTGCTTGCTTCAGAATTTGAAATAGTTTATTCCAATCAACATTGTCAAAAGCCTTCTCCAAATCTACAAAAGCTTGTAGGTTTGCCTTTTCTTAATCTATCTTCTCGGATAAGCCGTAAAGTGTGTATTGCCTCCCGTGTTCCTACATTTCTCCTGAACCCAAACTGATCTTCCCCGAGGTCGGCTTCTACCAGCTTTTCCATCCTTCTGTACATAATTCGTATTAATATTTTACAACCATGTCTTATTAAACTGAGGGTTCTGTAGTTTTCACACCTGTCTGCACCTGCTTTCTTTGGAATGGGGTTTATAACATTTTTCTTAAAGTCTGAGGGTACTTCACCTGTCTCATACATCTTACACACCAGGTGAAACAATTTTGTCATGGCTGGTTCTCCCAGAGACTTCAGTAGCTCTGAGGGAATATCATCTACTCCAGGGGCCTTGTTTCGACTTAGGTCTTCCAGGGCTCTGTCAAATTCTTCTCTCAGTTCAGTATCTCCTATTTCATCTTCATCAACATCCTCTTCCCTTCCTACAATATTGTCTCGAAGTTCATTTCCTCTGTAGAGCCCCTCTATATACTCTTTCCACCTTTCAGCTTTCCCTTCTTTTCTGAGAACTGGTTTTCCATCAGTGTCCTTGATATTCATAGAGCTGTTTCTCTTATCTCCCAATGTTTCTTTTATTTTCCTGTAGGCTGTATCTATTTTTCCCCTATTTATACATTCTTCTACATCCTTGCATTTGCTTTCTAGCCACTTCTGCTTAGCCAATTTGCACTTCCTGTTAATCTCATTTCTTAGTCGCCTGTGCTCCATTTTGCCTGTTTCATTTACTGCATTTCTATATTTTCTCCTTTCGTCGATTAAATTTAGTATCTCCTGTGATATCCAAGGATTTTTTGTAGGTCTTGCCTTCCTACCTATTTTGTCCTCTGCTGCCTTCACTATTTCATCTCTCAATTTTACTCATTTCTCCTCTACTGTTTTATTTGCCCCCGTTTCTGTTAATTGTTGCCTAAAGCTCCCTCTGAAATTCTTAAGAACTTCAGGTTCCTTCAATTTATCCAGGTCCCGTCTCCTTATTTTCCTACCTCTTTGTAGTTTCTTCAGTTTCAGCCTACAGTTCATAACCAACAAGTTATGGTCAGAGTCTATATCTGCCCCTGGGTATGTCTTACACTTTAAAACCTGGTTCCGAAATCTATGTCTTACCATTATAAAATCTATCTGGTATCTCCCGGTGTCTCCTGGTCTCTTCTACGTATACAACCTTCTTTTGTGATTCTTAAACCAGGTATTTGTTATAACCAAATTATGTTCTGTGCAAAATTCTACCAGGCGGCTTCCTCTTTCATTCCTTTTGCCCAGACCATATTCACCTACTATCTTCCCTTCCCTTCCTTGTCCTACTACCGAATTCCAGTCTCCCATAACAATTTAGTTTTCCTCTCCCTTATTTGTCTGAATAATTTCCTTTAGCTCCTCATATATTTCTTCGATTTCCTCATCATCGGCAGAGCTAGTTGGCATATAAACCTGTACTACTGTAGTCAGTGTTGGCTTCGTATCTATCTTGACAATGATAATGCGATCACTGTGTTGCTCATAGTAGTTTACCCGCATTCCTGTTTTCTTATTCATTATCAATCCTACTCCTGTGATAACCCCAACTGATTTTGTATTTATAATCCTGTGCTCACCTGACCAGAAATCATGTTCATCCTGCCACCGAACTTCACTAATCGCCACTATATCTAACTTCAACCTATCCATTTCCCTTTTTACATTTTCTAATTTTCCTACTCGATTAAGGGATCTAACATTCCACGCTCCGACCCGTAGAATGCAAGTATTGTCTTTCATGATGATCACATCCTCCTGAGTAGTCCCCGCCCGGAGATCCGAATAGGGGTCTATTTTACCTCCGGAATATTTTACCCGAGAGGATGCCATCATCATATGTCCATACAGTAGAGGTGCATGTCCTCAGGAAAGGTAACGGCTGTAGTTTCCCCTTGCTTTCAGCCGTTCGCAGTAACTGTGTGGCAAAGCCACATTAGCTGATGTTACAAGGGCAGCTCAGTCAATCATCCATACTGTTGCCCCTGTAACTACTGAAAAGACTGCTGCCCCTCTTCAGGAACCACACGTTTGTCTGGCCTCTCCACAGATACCCCTCCGCTGTGGTTGCACCTACGGTACGGCTATCTGTATCGTTGAGGCACGCAAGCCACGCCACCTCGGCATTGTCTGTGGTTCATGGGAGTATGGTTCATGGCGTATGGTACAGAAAGTTCTGCGCGAGGAATGTAACGTGACATCCCCTAACGGCTGGTTTTCGTTAATTCAATGGAGGGTGTCAAATCTCCGTTATTTTTGCAAATATGTCTCAAACTATACAAGATATGAAAAGAAAAAAAAAGAAAAAAAAAACATAAGGGAGCTAAGTTGTAGAGAATTTTCTCCTCTACCAATTAGGTTATTCAATTTTCGTGTCAGATGAATAGTTAAGCAGTTATAGTTAAGCAGTTATTTTCATATAAATTTCGAGCTGTCAACAGACGATCGCAAAGGCCCACTTTTAGTGTTACTACCGTAACCTAAAGTGGGCCAAAAAAGAGAGGAAAACGTAAATAAAAGAAATATAGAAGATGAAAATAAAACGACTGTGTAGCTAATAGAAAGCAACTTAGCAATAACAGGAGACACCTTAGAATAAACTGTAATATGGAAATAATGGCTTACCACCGACGCGAATTGTATGTAACGCCAATACAACAACAACAATAGTCGCAAAGGACCCTCAGTGTGCAGATGTTGAGCATTCCACCGCTACTCCTCTGAACAACGCGAAACAACGGAGAAACGTAGGAAGGTACTTTATTGATGTATTTTTTAGGTGCACCGAGATGAGGAGGAAAGTGAAAAATACATTTGTGCGGATTGTCAGCCTGCGCGCAACTACTGCAGGCTAAGGTATAGCTAAGGTATAGCTTCAAATGTTGCGACTTGTGAGTGAAGAAACAACGAAGTAACTTATATCAGTTCCGACCATGGGCGTAGCCAGAGGGGGATTTCTGTGGTTCAAACCCCTCCCGAAATATTGACAAAGCTTAAAAAATAATGGCTTTGTTCTATATCAGGACAACGCCGGCCTACGTTTTGTTAAGGCTGGGAATTCGTTACACATGTGCAGATTTCTCCCCATGCAATTCCCGTATGTTTGAAGTCCTGATAAAAGACATTCGTGTCCATCGAAATTATTTGGGAGAAGAGGTGAATGCACACCTACGTGAAATCATTGTCCTATAGCTAACTGCAGACGGTAGCAAATATAGCATTTGTGTGTGTGTGTGTGGGGGGGGGGGGGAGAGATTAATGTAAAGATAAGTTAACAAATTTCAAATAGTCACCCCATGATATTTTTATCAGTTATGCTGCTAATATTCTGAGAATAATTTGTGCTGAAACCAGGGCCGTGTTAAGCAATGCAGGATCCGCTGGGCACTCAGTTATTTGGGGCCCTTAAAAAACTAAATGAATGCATCATAATGGTGACTTCAAATTAATGATTTATTTAAAGATTTCCAGAATACAAAATATACAAGTTTTGGAGTATGTCTCTTTCTATGCAGATGACTGGCACACAGATTAGAGGACCCTACAACAAAACAGAATTTTCCTTTGAATGAACTCATCAGAATGATGTACAGTTGTTTCGCGAATTTATTGGTTATTATGGTTAGAAATACACGAATAAAATACTACTGATTACTGTTTTGCAAATTGGACTTACGTTGCTGTTAAAGCTTCTTTTCGGGATTTTTGAAATTCAAAATCTTCTTTTATGTCTTCAAAGTTCAACTGTTGAAGGACGACACTTTCTATGCACATGATTGACAAATTAGTAAGTCGTTCCTGTAGCATAGTCCTTCATAATTCATTTTTGATTCCTTTTAACTGGGAAAATGAATGCTCTCCACTGCAATTTGTTACCATTAGACAAAGAAATATCCAGGTAGCAACTTCTACATTCAGAAAGGTTTCTTCTATTTTATCTGCTGTTATTAAAGAATGTAAGGATGATAAACTTAGCTCTAGAGATTCATTTTGAATGTTTTTCAATATTCTTTTAAATGAAAACATTCTGATATGAGCTCATCAGCATTAACGTCTGCATGATAAAATTCTGCAAATTCTTTGCACCTGTTTCTCAACTGTTCAGGATCAATTTGTTTTAACTGAGAAAGGAAACTAAAATGTTTGCTAATTTTCTAGTATGCTTCTGAACGTCTCTTCAAACTAGAATCTAATGTGTTGATTATTGGCAGGAAAATTTCTACACGAAATTTTTCTTTGGCACTCAGCTGGACAGTCTCTGACGAATCTTGGGAAAAAGTTATATGCTTGCTGCAAATTCTCGTCCTTTGGGAATTACCCTTACTGTCAGCATCTGGATTTTTCTCTCTGGCTGAAGATTCATACTGATAGAATCTACTGCGTGCAGAACTGATGAAATCGAAAACAGATACGAAAGGTTTTGTTGCAACGTCTATTGTGACAGTACTACTTTGTAAAGTTAAATTTGCATTGTTGATAGTTCTCAAAAGGTCATCCAATATCTCCGTTAGAAGAATGGTCTCGAGTTTTTTTCATTTTCTTGCAGAGGCTTTGAGCTTCATTTCTTGTTTCCACTAGCTGATCAGTGTTGCTACTAATTGACTTTAAAGCTTCAAAAATATCATTGTAGTCGTTATGCGAAGCGTTAAGAGCATCAGCACGGGCAAACCATCTTTATTTGCTCCTAAACACTCTTTCAAAACTTTCCATCGATTGTTCAAAGCAGGAATAAAGTTGGACATTTTTTGGACAAAGTGGAAGTATGCTACTGCTTCAGAAACACATGCAGCCTGTAGTGTAACAGAACACTACGAAAGCTAACGCGCAAGTGCTACCGACGAGGAGACATCGTTTTACAACAATGATAGGTTGAAGGGGAGCGAATCTTTCTGCCGCGAGTTATTTCGGCATGTCCAGGTGACTGGTTAGACGCGCAAGTGGATAGTTTGCGTTGCGCTACCTGTTCAAGGAGGTCCAAATTGCGACCAGCTCCTGACGTCAAAGAACAGTGAATGTGTTAACTATACCATAGACTGTGTATTCTTAGATTAATGGAAACAAAAGAAAGACTCTTTGTAGTGAATTGTTACCAGTAAATTTATTCATTCTATGTGTAGACTCAGAAAGGTCTCGTTCTATGTAATACTTTAAGTATAAACTTTTTAATAACTTGTGGTGATATCATGCAATGAATTTTAGAGAAAATGCTCTAAAATTTATGTGTTAAATGAGAACGCCTATTTTCATTTATTAGAAGAAAGTATGTTGAACTGGTAGCCACTTCTCTCCCTAGGCAATCAGGAAGAAGTCTAGCCTGTCCAGGAGCAACACGGAACATGGGAACTTGTAGCAGGTCCCACAAATAACAAAGAAGACCTTACGATAATGTTATTATCGGTCAAATACGTAATTTCAGTGGATTAAATAGAATTGCATCAAGTATCCAGGAGTGGTAACACGGCAAGCCGCCTGAAAACCTACTAAATTTAGTGAATGTGTAGCACATGAAACAAAAATAGAAAATTCACATTTTTCTTTTATACTTGCCTGAAGACCTGAATACTTTCCAACTATATGTGCTGCACATATCATAGCTCTGTCCGCGGCAATCTTTTATTGAAATATCAAAGCTATCCAAAAACTTCATAAAATACAATTTGAGCCCTATGCTCCTCCATAGGCAAAAATTGCTAAAATCTCTCAACAGGCTGGGCATCCTTTATGAATCGAACGAAGAAAGTTAGCTGGTCAACATGGTAAAGATCTGTCGAGGATTCCACACTTATTGAATAGTACTTAGCTGCTTTTAATTCGTTGAAAATCGTCGTTAACACTTGTGCAGTTACCTGATCGTAGATCGACGGTTCTCGATGTTGAAGATCGTTGCTTTCAGTCGCGACTGGCTGAAACCTCATGGGGGAAAGACTAGTTAACTACAAATGATGAAGGCAACACACAGAATTGCAGTTCTTTGACATTTTTAATGATTCATAAGTGCCCAGTTGTCCCCATTTATGGTCAGCCTACAAGTCTCGTTAATTACACTTAATTTGAGCAGATAAGCACGTTTCACACATCCATAACACGACTTAACAACTCTGTGAAACGCTTACATGTATGTAGTAAATGCGTGGACTAAGTAAAGTAAAAATATACTATGAACAGGGTAGGTATATCGTATATTGCAATGAGACATATTTGCTAAGTTTAAATACTACACCCTGTTAGTGTAGTACAACGTCTAATTAGAGCACCCTCAGGTAACGAAACCTAATTTACTTCCAATGGCCAAAAACATTTTACAAATGAGTTAATAAAAATTGATGGAAATGTTTCTGTACCAAATTACTATAATTCATTAAATGTAGTAGTTCTCGTGTTAAATACATTTTTAATTTTCAAATTCGGAGCTAAAAGGAAAGATTGCCATGAAGAGACGCTCATATAACTGTTACACATTGATGTAACAAGTATATACATCAGATGCCCAGAGCATAAACTGACACAAAACTTGCCGAGAGACTCCGTTGTTGTTGTTGACATTTAGTGTGAAAAAACAGCAATAGTACATAGGGGGAAAGATGTAATGCCATATTGGCTAAATGCCCATAATTTTCAATGTGACCAGGAAATCACAATGATATGCAGTGAAAACTCGTTTATACGTTTTTGTATGGGCTTGCTAAAATAAACGTATAAGGGAGTTTAATGCCGAAATGAAACTTTCAGTACTGTGCTTGAAATAGGTTTGTTAGCTGCATGCTTTTGTGAAAAGCAAGTCTGTAGGCATCTGAAATCCTTTCTTTCTCACCGTTTGGACCATTTTTCAAAGCATTGGATCTTATGTGAATTACATTGGCAAGGATAGTAGTTACGGTAGAGTATGAGATTATGAGACCCTTTGCGTAGCTCACTGAGATTTCTTTTGCACTTCCTCAATTACGTTGCATGGAAAGACATCATCTTTCATTTTTTTATGAACTGTTCATTTTCGCGTGTTTGAATATTGGAAACTAATATACTCAGAAATATTGAGTTTACCCATTACAAAAAGACTCCTAGTTCCAATAACTGGCTCTACCATCAGATACCACTGCTCTGTACACTGTAGAGATGTGTTGTTCGCGAACGAACGAATCCAAAGGAACGGTTCACAAGAGTGAACAGAAGGATGAAGGAACCGGTTACAAGGAACGTTCACTTCGGCGGTCCCGGTTGCGTGGCCGTTCCCGTTCCACCTCCTCAGTGGTCGCGCGGCCGTTCCCTTTTCTATCCAACGTTGCAGTTTGTGACGATACTGCTAGACCTCTCATCTCAATGTTATCGTACGATACCGTCTGCCTGGTCCTCTCATCTCAATGTTACCGTGCGATACCGTCTGCGTCGGACCCGCCATCGTGTGGTGTAATAGTGATATATTTTGCGTGTGAAGTTACAAACGAAATAGCCAGCCTAGGAATCAGTGTAGGACAGTGTCTCAGTGATACTGTGATTGAAACAAGTGATAGATTTTATTAATTAAGAGATTCGTTTAGATGCTTTCCAGACAGTTCTATAAACAATAGTTTTGTCATTGTACATTATTTCAAGAACTAGATAGACGAATTTTAGAAACTTTATGTAAACGAAAATAAATAGCGCTGTATGTATGTTAGGCTCATAATCAAGTTGCGTTGACCAGCTAATTGTGTTAATTAATGTAATAGTCGAGATTTGAATATTGTTATTCTTTGTATATATTGACTGACGTAAGATTTGGAGTATATTTTGAGAATGGACAAGATATTTGATAGTTCAATATATGTTAGGAACATGTATGATGTACTCGTTAACTAATTAATTGACATTTAACATCGCACTTTGTTGTCAACAGAAACCTCAGGAATTTAGACTTAAAAAGAGGTGTGCCATCTAAAATTATTGTATGCATAGTTTCCATTTTATATTGAGATTATTTTTGTGTACATGAAATGTTTTATTGTTGTGTTTGTTAATTGTAAATTAGTATATTCAATTATGAACAATGCATAATGTAATGCCATTATTGTCAATGTTATATATTTGCCTCACCGCCTTGCGTGGTTGAGTTCGAGTTTTGGCGTTCGTTATGTGCACTGGAATCTATGTCAGTCTGCATTTTAAAGTGGAAGTACTATCTGCTCTAAGTTCTGTTGTATTGTGTACATTTTGAAGCTGTACTGTTTTGGTGGAGAAGCAGTATGATTGGAAATTAAAGAAGAAGTGAAAAATTGTACCTACGAATATTTATTTCTACCACGACGCCTCAGAAGAATAATGTTGGAGCGAGCAGAACCCCCATACAACGTAATGCTGAAAAGCTAAGTATCTTGTTTGGAAGTGGTAGAATGAACTGTAATTTACTTAAAAATCAATTAAAATGTTTTAAGTTCCAACTCCTGACCATGGTGAAGGGTGAAGCAGCGTGCTCATTTTTATGGAAGGAACAGCGATTTATACCAGTGTTTCATTGACTTTAGGCAATTAAATTTTGTAAAATGTGTAAAACGGAGTTGGTGAGTACAGAGCCAATGCTACTTGTTTGCAATTCCGAATGTTTTGGAAACAGTAGACATTGACAACTGGATAAAAGAGGAACGGTGAATGAGTGGAAAAGAACTGTTCCAAAAAGGAAACGATCATCAGTGAACTAGGTTCCAAAATGAACGGGTTCACCCGTCTCTCATGTACAGCACTGTATGATTGCTGAACCCCACCCCATTACACTCTGCCTCGCTCATGTATTGCCGCGGTGTGGCCGTCGCTACTGGGGCTGTCTGCACCTAGCCTAAGGCTCCTATAAGTGTTTTTAGGAGTTCTAGCCTAACCGCTGCTTGGCCGGTCAACAGCAACTCCGTGTGAAGGCCGCTAGTGGATACAATGTTCCGCCAAGTTATATCTGAAACAGACTGCCACAAGGTCTACTACAACAGTGTCGTCGTGTGTTCTGTAGCTAAGGCCCGTAATAATAACTACGATTTTGCACACAGGCAGCGAACCAAATCACTTGCCACACGATATATGACACATTTCAAGACAATTCTGGGTCTTCATAATGAGTAAGTGCGACAAAAATTCACTTTAAAAAGTCATTCCCTATGAGAAAGTAACGAGTTTCTCGGGGCCCCCATCAGTCTGGGGGCCCTGGGCCTGTGCCCTTGTGCCACTATGGTAAAGGCGGTAGTGGTGAGGACACTGATGCAACAGCAACGGAAAAGGCATGCTAAATTTAAACGAACACAAAAATCCCCAGGATGGCGATCCTACACAGGAGCTCGAAATTTAGCGAGGACTTAAATGCGAGATGCCTACAATACTTATCAGAACGAAACTCTTTCTCGAAATTTTACTGAAAGCCCAAAGAGATTTTGATCATATGTTAAATATACTAGGGGCAAAACACAAACAATACCCCCACTACGTGATAGTAATGACGATCCTTCCGATGATATCACTACTAAGGCAGACTTACTAAACGTAGCTTTTAGGAACTCATTCACCAAAGAAGACGAAACCAATAATCCAGATTTCGAATTACAAACAGAGGCCAGAATGAGTAACGTAGAAGTATATATCAACGGACTAGTGAAGCAACTAAAATCACTTAACAAGAACAAGTCTTATGGTCCGAACTGTATTGTATATACCCATAGATCTGTACCAAAAGATTGGAAAGTTGCACATGTCACACCTATGTTCAAGAAAGGCAGTAGTAGTAACCCACTAAACTACAGGCCTATTTCATTGACGTCAGTTTGCAGCAGGGTTCTGGGACATATCCTGTATTCAAATATTATGAATTATCTCAAACAAAATGATCTTTTGACCAAGGTCAACACGGATTTAGAAAATATCGTTCATGCGAAACACAACTAGCTCTTTACTCACACGAAGTGATGGGTGCTATCGACAGGGTTCGCAAATTGATTTCCAGAAGGCTTTTGACACCGTAGCTCACAAACGGCTTTTAATCAAAGTGCATGGTTATGGTATATCGCCCCAAATTTGCGATTGGAAAGGTGATTTCCTGTCAGGGAGGACACAGTTTGTAGTACTCAATGGTAAATCATCGATTAAAACAGAGGTGATATTGGGCGTTCCACAGGGTAGTGTTATTGGTCCTCTGCTATTCCTTATTTACATAAACGATTTGGGAGACAATCTAAGTAGCTCTCTTAGGTTGTTTGCAGATGATGCCGTCATTTACCGTCTAGTAAAATCATCTGAAGATCAAAATCAACTGCAGAACGATCTGAATAAGAAATCAGTATGGTGTAAAAATTGGCAATTGGCTCTAAATAATGAGAAGTGTGAAATCGTCCACATGAGTATGAAAAGAAATCCGTTAAACTTTGTTTACAATGAAAAACTTTGTTTACAATGAAAAGTGAAAGCCGTAAGCTCCACAAAATACCTAGGAATTTCTATTACTTCAGACGTAAACTGGAAATAACACGTAGATAATGTCATGGAAAGGCGAACCAGAGACAGCGTTTTATTGGTAGAACCCTTAAAAGATGCAACAGAACTACTAAAGAAACTGCATACACTATGCTTGTCCGTCCTTTTTTGGAATATTGCTGCCCAGTGTGGGCAGCTCGTTTTGTATTGACACGATACAGGTTTGAAATTATGTTTAAAGTTTTTGCAACTCGCTAAGTATTCTCGTTCTCATACACTGTATTCATAAAGTCTCGTCGCATTATGTGGCAGTTTCTTTCAACTCCAATTGTTAATGACGTTATATCTCCTAAACCATTTGTCGCATGTGGTTCTTACTACTATAGAATTGGTACCTCAAGGTCAGGAAGATGTGTACCAAATTTTGTTTAAATCGGTCGAGTGGTTAAGGAGGAAATGTACAACATTGTCGCGTAATGCAGCAGTTTTTCTCGCATCTCATTGTTCATGACATCATATCTCGTGAACAATGTGTTGTACGTGATCCTTTCACTTACGGCGGCCGTCCTCATAGATTGAAGCTTACGAATACAAAATTTCATAAAGATTGGAACAAAACTAGATTTGTATGCAATGCGTACTGTAATGGAAGGGCAAGTGTGGACCCAGTCAGCAGGCTAAAATGAAGCACGGGAGGCGGAGACTCGCGAATACCGATGGCGGTATCGGACATTTCCATTAATTCCAAACTTCAAACAAACGTGAAGGAGTAAACTGGGTTTGCGTCGAACAGAAAGAGTACTCACAGACATTACTTGCAATTTTGATGATAAAGAACATTGATTGTGGCGTCCTTAAGAAAAACGTGGGACAGAACATCCGAGAAATGTTCATAGTAAATAAAGGAATAAAAATGATATTAATTGAAATTCACTCGCAGACGTGACTATTAAGTTATAAAGACTGTGTAAAACAGCATTACTTACATTGCAATTAGGCTGGCACTAATTAAAGTTGAAATCTCGTGAAAGATACAAATTGTTCGATTTTGTGTTTGTATATTTTGGAACGACAAAGATAAAAACTATTATCATAAAAACTTACCGGTGTTTGTGCAGAAACTATGTAAATGTTAGTAATGTTATTCAATCAGTAATTAATTAATAACCACGTCTTAACGCATTTGATTGTTTGTAAATAGAATAGTAAGAAATTAGCAAAGAAATTAAAGAAGAAAAACTATAACGTTGTATAAATATAATGTATTTTATATTCGCTGTTAAATAATATTGTATGTTTTAATTAACACTAACTTTTGTAATTATAAATTAACATCTGTATATATATATATATATATATATATATATATATATATATATATATATATATATATAATCGCACTCCAGCGCCAGAGCAGTTCAGTTTTCAGTTGTTTGTCAACGCAAAGTCTGTATGTCCAAGTGGTGTGAACATTCCAGAAAGTTCGATTATGTAAAATCGATCGGTGGAAACCTTTCGCCGAAATAGGTTGCTGTAAATTTGTTGTGAGTTACACCCGTGAGAATAAATTCAGAATAGGAGTTTTTCTAACCTTCATTTAAAGCTATGCACCAATTCTCCCACTTCTACACTATACCCAGCAGACCTATACAAGCTAATTATTTTGAAATGTTATTCACTCTACCTGAGTCACAATTAATTATTAGGTGCTATATTTAGTTACTTAACCTTGAGTTAGAATTAGGTACGAGTGGTAACCTTATAGTACACACAAACATATGGACTCTCTGCTTTATATATCAAGATGTTCGTTGAATGGTTGGTACGCTGATACTTGTTGATTGCCCAGCACTGAAATCGCAGCAGTTTGCGGAACGTTGCACTTCTGTCACGTTGAACGATTCTCTTCAGTCGTTATTGGCCCCTTTCTTGAGGGATCTTTCAAATGTTTGTAAATCTAATGGACTTACCTACTTTGGTCATCAACGCCTAGGCTTACAAGCTACTTTAACTAAGGACAAGACACACATACACACCCATTCCCGAGAGAGGACTCGAACCTCCGATGGCGAGCAGTGGCGCGCGTCTCAGCCGGCGCCTTAGAGCGCTCGGCCACTCCACTACGACTGCAGGATCTTTTTCCGGCCGCAGGTTTGCTGTCTTACCGGATTTCCCTAATGCACGATGCACTAATGAAAAGGTCGTCCGGGACAATCCCCTCCTCATCGCTACCTCGGAGACGTGCCCCCCCCCCCCTGCCGGCCGCGGTGGCCACGGTGGGGACTGAGGCGCTTCAGTCACGGTCTGCACGGCCACTACGGTCGGGGGTTCGAATCCCCCCTCGGGCATGGATATTTGTGCCGTCCTAGTTCGTAAGTAGTTCATAAGTAGTTTGTAAGTTTAGGGACTGATGACCCTGTATTTAAGTCCCATAGACTATACAAACATTTGAACATTAGACGTGCCCCATCTCTCGCGCGCCAACTACAACATCTTCAAACGTCGTGATATCCTGCCATTCTAGCAGCAATGATCGATCTAACACCTGCGCCAGACACCTGTTGACACACACACACACACACACACACACATATATATATATATATATATATATATATATATATATATATATATATGCGTTTCCGAACGTAGCGCCGTCCCCTAGGCGTTTACATGTCTCTGTGTTTGCACACGCTTTCCTGTACCAGTTTCTTTGGCTCTTCAGTGTCAAGGTTGTATAAAGAGTACCACAGACCACACGTACAGTGCAAAAACCAATCAATTTAAGCAATTTTGCTGTGCAATAGAAGTGTGCAATATTTAAATTAGACACTGTACTGTGCCATAGCTACAGCAGCATACCATTACATCTGACATGTATACAAATAATCACGAGGCCAAGGGGTATCCAACCATAGAGGCGCGTATACGTTGTTTTGCTGTGTATACGAAACTTACTTGTGCTGATCTTATTATCCATTCAAAATCTTGGCATCCAAAATGAGTCAAGGTCGCATACTTTCGTTCTGTGGCTAATAGATTATTGAAACTGCTGAGAGGTGGTGGTCCTATTTCAGAATTATTTTCTCCATTTTATTTGGACACTATTGTCTATTATCTTGTTTAGATTCAATATCTTTCATTTGTCTTGTAATTATCTGAGGATAGGAGTTTGGGAGGTAAATTTATGTTCACTGGGAGTATGACTGTTTCTGATTATTGTATCGCCGATGGGATAATTGTCTTTCGAGGCGGAAGGCGCTGGCGACACCAGCAGACCGGCACTTTTGTGGTTCCACGAGAGGGCAGGGATTGCTGGCAGCAAGTTCTCTGAAGTAGGTTGCAAGGCATTCTTCTGACACCGCCTGGAGGGCGAGCCCTTGCAGCCATCGGGGTTGGAACACTTGCGGAGATCCCGGACCCTTGGGGTGGGGAGAAACAAGTTGCAAGACTTGCAGGAAAAATGAAGCGAAATTGGCAGCCAATAGTTGGTTATAAATTACATTGCCTCTTAACTGTATAAATATAAATTACGGAATACGCGGAACAGTCAAAAAGGTCTAAGGTAATAGGCAGTGGTTTACAATCAAATATATGTATCACTCTCCTCCTCAAGAAGTCTGTGTGAAGATTTTTATTCAGAACATACACGAAAAAGGCTACTGTGGTGTTGAAACTACAAGAAGCAGCTCATTTACTCAGGAAGGGAAAACGTTATGGTGCCCGTAAATTTGAATGGCTGTATCTCTTGTAGTAACATTCATTTTTTGATAAAATGTTAAAATCCAATATACCAGAATTTTGTTTTTCTAAACTCAGTGCCAACTTTTTTAGTCGAAATTTTTGCTGGAAGTAGCCTTTACGTGATTTCATACTTTTATGCATTAATATTATCAAACATGTAATTTGCGTCACAAACTGTGCAGCCGGTCCGGTCGGAGGTTCGAGTCCTTCCTCGGACATGGGTATGTTTGTTTGTATTTTGCCTAAGTTATTTTAAGTAAGATTAAGTAGTGTGTAAGTCTAGCGACCGATGACCTAAGCAGTTTGGCTACATAAGACTACACATATACACGTAATTTATTTATTTCATCACCACATTTAAGTACTAATAATTAAAAAAACTTAAATGTAGAAATTTGAAATAAACACTGAAAACAAATGATTGATATTTCTCATAAGATGAATGCACAGAACCGTTGAATTATGTCTTGTGAATGTACCTACAAAATCTGCCATATGAAAATTGTAGTGTGAGTCCGAAATTTGGTTTTTCTATAATAACATTAAAAACAAATTAAAAATTCAGAACTCGAAAACCAGTGACGTTATGGACTTGAAGCGTTTTGTGTTGCTAAATCTTTACATAGTAGACACGATTTTAAAATTTGGTTGCTATCGCCAAAAGTAGACGAAAAGTTTTCAATTTTTGGTGTAATCTTCGCCGTATAGACTGTATGTTGTAGAAGTCTACGCCGAACTTAATTATAATCAGACCTCTGAGGAGAGAACATTGTTTGCACTTCTCCTGCGTTTCCAGTCGGCCGTGCTGTGCTACGTAACGACATCGTACCTCGCTCGGTGGGCCTTTCCCTGAATACGGCACAGGTAGCGGCTGGAGGGCGTGGAGTAGGGGTGGTGTCTCCCTACTTCTGGAACACCCTGTTCACTACCTGCAGCGTCCGGGTCTCCCCGCAAGTGTCTACACATTCCCTTTCCCCTCAAGTGTCACTCCCCGCAAGTGTCACAAACTCAGTTCTGCCGCCCGGGGCAACTGTCCACCCCCCTCGCCTAGTTCCGGCTCTGTCTACCGTATCAGTCACCTTGCAGCGTTCATGCAGTTGGACGGCCCGTTCAGTGCACACGTGTTACTCCCCGCCACCACCCGTGGTGAAACTGCTCCGTCTGCAGATGGAGATATAAATTTGGGATGGGCACGTCTGAGGCTGACCTGAGGACAGGTGGTTTGTTTTGTCGTTACGATGCTGTATTGTGTAGGAAGGCTCTCCACTCACAGCGCGCCAGAAGGGCGCTGGAGTACAAAGAGCAGAGGCAGTAAAAAGTTGGCGTCATTCTGGTCTGCACGTGCTTCCAAGTTCATGGAAGAATGGGGGCAGGCGTCTGCGACTATTTGTGTAAATTGCCAGAGGTGATTTCTGGGGAAGTTAGAGTGGCGCTCTCGCATCGGGAGGCCGGCGTCTGGTCGGCAGTAAAGTCATGTAAGCATCTGCAGATTCGTTCCAATGGTCCGAAATTTCTATGGATTTCTGAGAAATGCTGGCTTACGTGCAGATAGCAGCGTGGGATAGTTTCATGGGGGAGAAGCCTGGCTTGTTGAACAATAGCTCTTGTATTCCATTGGTTTGACCATTAAGCCAAATTTGTGACTGGATTGACGTCACCGATGGGAGGGCCTTGAGAGGAAGGTTGTCCGTTGTGAAATTTTGGTGTAGGGAGAAGTAACTCTAGTCTGGGTCACGCACTTGGATCGTGCTGTCTTAAAGTCTGTGGCTGGAGCTGTTCTTCTATCCAGATCTTGGACTTTGAATTATTTCCGTGTGCTTTTCTGCACAGTCAGGTGTTAGAGTCTTGTGTGGTACTGTAGTGTAAATTGAAACTTGTAATATTCTGAAGTGCGTGTTCACTATCAGCTACACCACTCGTAATCATAATTTTTACCGTTTCTTGAGAGAACACTCCCCCCCCCCATCACTATTGTATTGTCGTCGGCTTAACCGACAGAACCATTTCTATTCGTGTCAATCCACATTCGCGATCGCTGCTGTCAACACTGCATTGCCATCAGCTGGTCTTGGCCAACTCCAACGTTGTTCTACAGAAAGACGGTAAGGTTGTGCCAACGTATCTGCTGAGTAAGGTAAACTGAATGGTAGTAGTCAGGTGGAAGTTTATCGTGTGCCAGAGGGGACCCTTTTGTAGATCAAAATAGACTGGGATAGGAGTAGGGGTTAATTTCACTTGTTTATTTTATAATTCTTGGTTTTGCCACTTCCCTTCTGTTACTTAGCCAGTCAAAACCATTATATTCGTGTGGCAACCTTAGTTAATTTCTGTTTGATATTAATTGTATTTTATTGTCTTTTAAACTGATCTTTTTTGTATTTTTTTAAATATATATCTGGCATATGGTCACATTTGTGTTGTATTGGTCAGGCTGTAAAATCTAAACCGTGAATATAGTTTTTATTGAAATTTGTGCCTACCTCATATTAACCATCTCTGACTGAAATATTTCGGAGGGAAAATTCTTGTAAAGATAGGTAGGTCAGGGGAAAATATTTCAATTGCACAGAGTGTGCAATATTGCCAATTATTGTTATTGACAAATGAAAAGCTTGCATGTCGCCACTGTGTATAGTTAGTGACAGTCTATAGTAAATTCACTTTAGATATATATTTTTTAGTTTTTTGATACCCCCATGAACCACAGATATTGCCGAGGTGGGGTGGCTTGCGTGCCTCAACGATGCAGATAGCCGTACCGTAGGTGCAACCACAGCGGAGGGGTATCTGTGGAGAGGCCAGACAAACGTGTGGTTCCTGAAGAAGGGCAGCAGCCTTTTCAGTAGTTACAGGGGCAACAGTCTGGATGATTGACTGAGCTGGCCTTGTAACATCAGCTAATGTGGCTTTGCCACACGGCTACTGCGAACGGCTGAAAGCAAGGGGAAACTACAGCCGTTACTTTTCCCGAGGACAAGCAGCTCTACTGTATGAACATATGATGATGGCATCCTCTCGGGTAAAATATTCCGGAGGTAAAATAGTCCCCCATTCGGATCTCCGGGCGGGGACTACTCAGGAGGATGTTGTCATCAGGAAAGACAATACTGGCATTCTACGGATCGGAGCGTGGAATGTTAGATCCCTTAATCGGGTAGGAAAATTAGAAAATTTAAAAAGGGAAATGGATAGGTTGAAGTTAGATATAGTAGGGATTAGTGAAGTTCGGTGGCAGGATGAACAGGATTTCTGGTCAGGTGAGTACAGGATTATAAATACAAAATCAGTTGGGGTTATCACAGGAGTAGGACTGATAATGAATAAGAAAATAAGAATGCGGGTAAACTACTATGAGCAGCACAGTGATCGCATTATCATTGTCAAGATAGATACGAAGCCAACACCGACAACAGTAGTACAGGTTTATATGCCAATTAGCTCTGCCGATGATGATGAGATCGAAGAAATATATGAGGAGCTAAAGGAAATTATTCAGACAGTTAAGGGAGAGGAAAACTTAATTGTGATGGGAGACTGGAATTCGGTAGTAGGAAAAGGAAGAGAAGGAAAAATAGTAGGTGAATATGGACTGGGCAGGAGGAATGAAAGAGGAAGTCGCCTGGTAGAATTTTGCACGGAACATGATTTAATCGTAACAAACACCTGGTTTAAGAATCACAAAAGAAGGTTGTATACATGGAAGAGACTAGGAGACACCGGAAGGTATCAGATAGATTTTATAATGGTAAGACATAGATTCCGGAACCAGGTTATAAATAAGATATACCCAGGGGCAGATATAGACTCTGACCATAACTTGTTAGTCATGAACTGTAGGCTGAAACTGAAAAAATTGCAGAAGGGTAGGAAAATAAGGATATGGGACTTAGATAAATTGAAGGAAAGTGAAGTTGTGGAGAATTTCAGAGGGAGATTTAGGCAACAATTGACAGTAACAGGGGGAAATAAAACAGTAGAAGAGGAATGGGTAGCATTGAGAGATGAAATAGTGAAGGCAGCAGAGGACAAAATAGGTAGGAAGGCAAGACCTACAAAAAATCCTTGGATATCACAGGAAATACTAGATGTAATTCATGAAAGGAGAAAATATAAAAATGCTTTAAATGAAACAGGCAAAATGGAGTACAGGCGATTAAAAAATGAGATTGACAGGAAATGCAAAATGGGTTCGCAGGAGTGGCTAGAAGCCAAATGCAAATCTGTAGAAGAATGTATAATAAGGGGAAAATTAGATACCGCCTACAGGAAAATAAAAGAGACATTTGGGGACAAGGAAAGCAACTCTACGAATATCAAGAACTCAGATGGGAAGCCGGTTCTCAGCAAAGAAGGGAAAGCTGAAAGGTGGAAAGAGTACATAGTGCAGCTCTAGAAAGGAAATGAACTTCAGTCAATGTGGTAGGAAGGGAAGGGGACGTAGATCAAGATGAAATAGGAGATGCTATACTGAGAGATGAATTTGACAGAGCTTTGAAAGACCTAGGTCGGAACAAGGCCCCAGGAGTAGATGACATACCCTCAGAGCTACTAAAGTCTCTGGGACAGCCAGCCATGACAAGACTATTTGAACTGGTGTGTAGGATTTATGAGACAGGCGAAATACCCTCAGACTTTAAGAAAAATGTAATAATCCCCATTCGAAAGAAATCAGGCGCAGACAGGTGTGAAAATTACAGAACCATCAGTTTGATAAGTCATGGTTGCAAAATTTTAACACGAATTATCTACAGGAAAATGGAAAAGCTGGTAAAAGCTGACATCGGGGAAGATCAGTTTGGATTCAGGAGGAACATAGGAACCCGGGAGGCAATACTCACTTTACGTCTTATCTTAGAAGATACATTATGGAAAGGCAAACCTACATTTTTAGCTTTTGTAGATTTGGAGAAAGCATTTGACAATGTTGACTGGAATACACTCTTTCAAATTCTGAAGTCAGGAGGGGTAAAATATAGGGAAAGGACAGTTATTTTTAACTTGTACAAAAGCCAGACCGCAGTTATTAGACTCGAAGGTCATGAAAGGGAAGCATCAGTTGGGAAGGGAGTAAGACAGGGTTGTAGCCTTTCTCCGCTGTTATTCAATTTGTACATCGAGCAGGCGGTGAAGGAAAGCAAGGAAAAATTTGGAATAGGGATTGAAGTACAGGGGGAAGAAATAAAAACATTGCGTTTTGCTGATGCCATTGTACTTCTGTCAGAGACAGCAAAGGACCTGGAAGAGCAGTTGAATGGAATGGACAGTATGTTGAAGAGAGCATATAAAATGAACATTAACAAGAGCAAAACAAAAATAATGGAATGCGGTCTTAGAAAATCGGGCGATGCTGAAGGAATTAGATTAGGTAACAAAACAATGAAGGTGGTAGATGAGTTTTGTTACTTGGGTAGTAAAATAACATGTGATGGTCGCCGTACAGAGGATATAAAATGCAGAATGGCAATGGGAAGAAAAGCATTTTTGAAAAAGAGTAATTTGCTAACATCGAATATTAATTTAAGGGTAAGGAAGTCTTTTCTGAAGGCATTTGTGTGGAGTGTTGCCTTGTACGGGAGTGAAACATGGACGATAAGCAGTGCAGACAGGAAGAGAATAGAGTCTTTTCAAATGTGGTGTTACAGAAGAATGCTGAAGATTAGGTGGGTAGATCGCATAACCAATGAAGAAGTACTGAACAGAATTGGTGAGAAAAGGAATTTTTGGCATACCCTGGCTAAAAGAAGGGATCGCTTGGTAGGACACATTCTTAGACATCGGGGAATCGTAAATTTAGCATTGGAGGGAAGTGTGTGGGGTAAAAATCGCAGAGGGAGACCAAGAGACGCGTATAGTAAGCAGATTCAAGTGGATGTGGGTTGCTGTTCTTATGAGGAGATGAAAAGGCTTGCTCAGGATAGAGTAGGGTGGAGAGCTGCATCAAACCAGTCTCCGGACTGAAGACCATAACAACAATTGATATTTAATAAATAAAAAGCTAGTGGCGACCCTTAAATTGATTTCAGAAGTAGGTTGTAAGCAAAATGATTGCATCAATTTACGAAAATAATTTTACATATGACATTTAAGTAGTATTGTGAGTAATCACTCATCTCACTGGCTATTTGCACATCATTTGGTCTGTAAACCAATTACAGTCAATCTTATAAGATTTACAATCAAAATTTACAGCAGCTGATTTACATATTACTTGTATAGTCAATTCGAAGCAAACTGGTAACAAGCAACCATATATACATATATTAAAGACCACATACTTTCACTGCCATTAAGCGAGCAGGAAAGGAACAAGTAAATTGCAGTCACAAACAAGTAGCAATAAGCTACGGGTATCCAGCCTCGACAATAACTAAATTATTGCAAAAAATTAAGAAAGAACAGCAACGAAAGAAACCATGGAAGTAAGCTAACAGGTGTAGGCCTACAAGAAGACAAGAAAATCTTCTACATGCCGATGAGATATAAAGGAAAAGTTTCATAAATCATTGCCAGACAATTTAAAAAACACCAACTTTCGCTTTTGATTTGTTCATGTAAACACTCCAAAATCGTTTCTGGAATCCACTTCTGTAAAGCTGTGTTCGAGTTCCACAATAGATTTTTGTGCCCATGTAAATGCAACCGGTTTTGAAGCGTTCTTGGCTTGTAGATTGTTTTTTCTTGTTAAGAATTTTCGGCAAATACGGGCAGAGTCACATTTTCTACCGTGAAATAAAAGTATAAATATTAGAGTGAGCTTGAATGTGCGTGTTTAAGTAAAGGAAAATAGCCATTATTCTGATTAAATCAGAAACTTAATCAGCTGTTTTTTCAGACGCCATATTAAGTGGGATAGGAAATTCGATTCATTAGTTTAAGATCAGTGACATCTCTCGCTTCACACTGAGGAACAGCGTGAACAAAAAAACCTCGAAATTCACGGCAGAAGGTGTATATAAACTAAAATGTGGAAACTTTACAAAAATTTACACTACGTGCCATTAAAATTAGTACACCAAGAAGAAATGCAGATGATAAACGGGTATACATTGGACACATATATTAGAACTGACTTGTGATTACATTTTCACGCTATTTGGGTGCATAGATCCTGAGAAATCAGTACCCAGAAAAACCACCTCTGGCCGTAATAACGGCCTTGATACGTCTGGGCATGGAGTCAAACAGAACTTCGATGGCGTCTACAGGTACAGATGCCCAAGCCGCTTCAACACGATACGACAGTTCATCGAGAGTAGTGACGCGTATTGTGACGAGCCAGTTGCTCGGCCACCATTGACCAGACGTTTTCAATTGATGAGAGAATACTAGCCAGGGCAGAAGTCGAATATTTTCCGTATCCAGAAAGGCCCGTACAGGACCTGCAACATGTGGTCGTGCATTGCCCACTGAAATGTAGGGTTTCGCAGGGATCGAATGAAGGGTACAGCCACGGGTCGTAACACATCTGAAATGTAACGGCCCCTGTTCAAAAAGCCGTCGATGAGAACAAGAGGTGACCGAGACGTGTAACCAATGGCACCCCGTACCATCTCGCCGGGTGACGAATACACGCTTCCAATGGGCGTTCACTGTGATGTCGCCAAACACAGATGCGACTATCATGATGTTGTAAACAGAACCTGGATTCATCCGAAAAAAATTACGTTTTGCCATTCGTGCACCCAGATTCGTCGTTGCGTACACCATTGCAGGCGCTCATGTCTGTGATGCAGCGTCAAGGGTAACTGCAGCCATGGTCTCCGAGCTGATACTCCATGCTGCTGCAAACGCCGTCGAACTATTCGTGCAGATGGCTGTTGTCTTCCAAAAGCCCCCATCTAGTGACTCAGGGATCGAGACGTGGCTGCATGATTCGTTACAGCCATGCGGATAAGATGCCTGCCATCTCGACTGCAAGTGATTAGAGGGTGTTGGGATCCAGCACGACGTTCCATATTGCCCTCCTGAACCCGCCCATTCCATATTCTGCTAACAGTCATAGGATCGCGACCAACGCGAGCAGCAATGTCGCGATAGGATAAACCGGAATCGCGATAGGCTACAATCCGACCTTTATCAAAGTCGGAAACGTGATGATACGCATATCTCCTCCTTGCACGAGGCATTACAACAACGTTTCACCCGGCAACGCCGGTCAACTGCTGTTTGTGGATGGGAAATCGCCGCGGTGGGGTAGCCGAGCGGTCTAAAGCGTCTCGCTGCGGAGCGCGCGGTTGCTCGCCATGGAGGTTCGAGTCCTCCCTGGGGCATGGGTGTGTGTGTTTGTCCGTAGGTTAGTTTACCTAGGTTTAAGTAGTTTGTAAGCTACGGACTGATGACCACGCAGTTTGGTCCGATACATTTACAAACATTTGAACATTTTGAACATTGATGAGAAATCGGTTGGAAACCTTCCTTATGTCAGTACATTGTAAGTGTTGCCACCGGCGCCAACATTGTGTGAATGCTCTGAAAAGCTAATCATTCGCATATCACAGCATCCTCTTCCTGTCCGTTAAATTTCGCGTCTGTAGCACGTCATCTTCGTGGTGTAGCAGTTTTAATGGCCAGGAGTGTATGTAGTTCAGACAGATAGAACTGAAATACGTTTCAAAGAGCATGCTGCAGTTCATAGTAATAAATCAGAATTTGGAGAGCATCTTTTAACTTCGAAGCCCGCATTTGCAACATCTGACACACATTTAAATGTATTACATAGAGAACCTAAAGGACGCCTCCTGACAACGCAAGAAGAAAGTGAAAAATTTGCACACCGATTACAGGATCCCGATATCACATTGAATCAACAGTGTGACTTTATTAACAGTGCATTTTTTAGAAACTTCGTGGGCCTCTTCCAACCGCCTACATCGCCGCAGCACGCCTCCGAGCGCCACACACGCCGCGGTGGAGCGGCTGAGAGCTGTTCCCCGTTGGAGGTTAGAATCCCCCTTGGGCGTGGATGATTGTGCTGTCTTTAGTATAAGGTAGTTCATAAGTACTTTGTAAGTTTAGGGACTGACGACCCCGCAGTTAGGCCCCATAAGCTTAACGAACATTTGAACATTTTTTGAGCGCCACACAATGTCACGAAGCTCAAGCAACAATAATTTTTCTCCGTACGCACTGATCACTAGTATTTTAATTTTTCGACAGTTACAAACTATAATTTTATTAAAAAAATTACTTTTATGGTATTGCTTTTATCATTTTGTACTTCATTAATTTACACTCCTATTGTTCTTTATACAACATAACGTAAATTTTAATTATCTACCCGTATCTCATTACATTTTTATCTCGGTTTTTATGGTTTCCGCAGTATAATCCGTTAATTAGCTCGCAGTTTTTATAATCTAACAGAATTGAAATTGTTGTTGTTGTGGTCTTCAGTCCGGAGACTGGTTTGATGCAGCTCTCCACAATACCCTATCCTGAGCAAGCCTCTTCATCTCCACATAAGAACGGCAACCTACATCTGTCTGAATCTGCTTACTGTATCCATCTCTTGGTCTTCCTCTGCGATTTTTTCCCCACACACTTCCCTCCAACACTAAATTCACAATTCCTTGATGTCTAAGAATGTGTCCTACCAATCTATCCCTTCTTTCAGTCAAGGTATGCCAGAAATTTCTTTTCTCCCCAATTCTGTTCAGTACCTCCTCATTAGTTACGTGATCCACCCACCTAATCTTCAGCATTCTTCTGTAGCACCATATTTCAAAAGCCTCAATCCTCTTCCTGTCCGCACTGTTTATCGTCCATGTCTCACTCCCAAACAAGGCAACACTCCATACAAATGCCTTCAGAAAGGACTTCCTTAGGCTTAAATCAATATTCGATGTTAACAAATTTCTCTTTTTCAAGAACGCTTTTCTACCCATTGCCATTCTGCATTTTATATCCTCTGTACTGCGACCATCATTTGTTATTTTACCACCCAAGTAACAAAACTCATCTACCTCCTTTATTGCTTCGTTTCCCAATCTAATTCCTTCAGCATCACCTGATTTCCTTACACTGCACTCCATTACCCTAGTTTTGCTCTTGTTAATGTTCATCTTATATGCACCTTTCAGCACACTGTCCATTCCGTTCAATTGCTCTTCTAGGTCCTTTGCTGTATCTGACAGAATTACTATGTCGTCGGCAAAACGCAATGCTTTTAATTCTTCCCCCTGAACTTTAATTCCTTCACCAAATTTCTCCTTGCTTTCCTTTATAGCTTGCTCAATGTACAAATTGAATAGCAATGGAGAAAGACTACAACCCTGTCTTACTCCCTTTCCAACCAATGCATCCCTTTCATGCCCTTCAACTCTGACAACCGCTGTCTGGTTTTTGTACAAGTTGTAAATAACCTTACGTTTCCTATATTTTACTCCTGCTTGCTTCAGAACTTGAAAGAATTTATTCCAATCAACACTGTCAAAAGCCTTCTCCAAATCTACAAAAGCTAGAAATGTAGGTTTGCCTTTTCTTAATCTATCTTCTAGGATAAGCCGTACCCGACTCACACGATAATAGTAGGTGGTGATTTTAATTGACCCTCGATCTGTTGGCGAAATTATATTTTCAAATCAGCAGGTAGGCATAAAACATCGTCCGAAATTGTACTCAACGCATTCTCTGAGAATTACTTCGAACAATTAGTTCATGAGCCGACTAGAATTGTAAATGGATGTGAATACACACTTGATCTCTTAGCAACAAATAATCCTGAGCTCATAACGAGCATCAAAACAGATACAGGTATTAGTGAACACAGAGCTGTAGTAGCGAAATTGAATATCGAAAGTCCCAAAGTTACCAAAAATAAACGCAAAGTATATTTGTTCAGGAAAGCAGATAGAAACAAAATACATTGCTTCTTGAAAGACAGCTCCACTCGTTTCTAACACTAAACGTAGGTGTAGACCAGATGTGGCTCAAATTCAAAGAAGTTGTATCGACAGCAATTGAAAGTTTTATACCTAATAAATTAATAAAAGAAGGAGGCGATCCCCCTTGGTACACAAAACAGGTTAGGACACTGTTTCAAAAGCAAAGGAAAAGGCACACTAAATTTAAACGAACACGATCTCCCCAGGATTTGCGATTGTACTCAGAAGCTCGAAATTTAGCGAGGATTTCAATGCGAGATGCCTACAACATTTATCACAACGAAACTCTTTCTCGTAATTTGACTGAAAACCCAAAGAGATTTTGGTCATATGTTAAATATACTCGGGGAAAGTCACAAACAATATCTTCACTACGTGATGGTAATGGCGATTCTGCCGATGACAGCGCTACTAAAGCAGAGTTACTAAACTTAGCTTTTAGAAACTCATTCACTAAAGAAGACGAAACCAATATTCCAGATTTCGAATTACGAACAGATGCCGTAATGAGTAACATAGAAGTAGATATCATCGGAGTAGTGCAGCAACTAAAATCACTTAATAAGAACAAGTCTTCTGGTGCGGATTGTATACCCATTAGATTTCTATCTGATTATGCTGAAGCGATAGCTCCTTACTTAACAGTCATATACAACCGCTCTCTCATAGAAGGATTTGTACCAAAAGATTGGAAAGTTGCACAGGTCACACCTATATTCAAGAAAGGCAGTAGGAGTAACCCACTAAACTACAGGCCTATTTCATTGACGTCAATTTGCAGCAGGGTTTTGGAACATATCCTGTATTCAAATATTATGAATTATCTCGAACAGAACGATCTATTGACCCAAGATCAACGCGGATTTAGAAAATATCGTTCATGCGAAACACAACTAGCTCTATATTCACACGAAGTGATGGGTGCTATCGACAGGGGGTTCGCAAATCGATTCCGTATTTCTTGATTTCCAGAAAGCTTTTGACACCGTACCTCACAAACGGCTTTTAATCAAATTGCGTGGTTATGGTATATCGCCCCAAATTTGCAATTGGATAGGGGATTTCTTGTCAGAGAGGACACAGTTCGTAGTAATCGAGGGTAAGGCATCGACTAAAACAGAGGTGATATCGGGCGTTCCACAGGGTAGTGTTATTGGTCCTCTGCTATTCCTTATTTACATAAACGATTTAGGGGAAAATCTAAGTAGCTCTCTTAGGTTGTTTGCAGATGACGCCGTCATTTACCGTCTAGTAAAATCATCTGAAGATCAAAACCAACTGCAGAACGATCTGAATAAGATATCAGTATGGTGTAAAAATTGGCAATTGACTCTAAATAATGAGAAGTGTGAAGTCGTCCACATGAGTACGAAAAGAAATCCGTTAAACTTTGTTTACAACATAAATCCATCAAATGTGAAGGCCGTAAACTCCACAAAATACCTAGGAATCACTATTACTTCAGACTTAAACTGGAAAGAACACGTAGATAATATCGTGGGAAAGGCGAACCAGAGACTGCGTTTTATTGGCAGAACCCTTAAAAGATGCAACAGAACTACTAAAGAAACTGCATACACTGCGCTTGTCCGTCCATTTTTGGAGTATTGCAGCCCAGTGTGGGATCCTCATCTGGTGGGTTTGACGGAGGACATCGAAAGAGTCCAAAGAAGGGCAGCTCGTTTCGTATTGTCACGATACAGGGGAGACAGCGTTACGGAAATGATACAGGATCTGGGATGGGAATCATTACAACAACGGCGCTTATCGCTGAGGCGTGGGTTACTTGCGAAACTCCAATCGCCAACATTCTCCTCCGAATGCGAAAATATATTGTTGACTCCCACTTACATAGGTAGAAACGATAATCAGAATAAAATAAGAGAAATCAGAGCTCGAACAGAGAGATTCAGGTGTTCTTTCTTCCCGCGCGCTATTCGAGAATGGAATGGGAGATAAATAGTATAATTGTGGTTCGATGAACCCTCTGCCAGGCACTTAAATGTGATTTGCAGAGTATCCCATGTAGATGTAGATGTAGAAAGTGAGTATTGCTCACGTGTTCCTACATTTCTCCTGAACCCAACCTGATCTTCCCCGAGGTCGGTTTCTATCAGCTTTTCCATTCTTCTGTGTATAATTCGTGTTAATATTTTGCAACCATGACTTATTAAACTGATGGTTCTGTAGTTTTCACACCTGTCTGCACCTGCTTTCTTTGGAATTGGGATTATAACATTTTTCTTAAAGTCTGAGGGTACTTCGCCTGTCTCATACATCTTACACACCAGGTGAAATAGGTTTGTCATGGCTGGTTCTCCCAGAGACTTCAGTAGCTCTGAGGAAATATCATCTACTCCAGGGGCCTTGTTTCGACCTAGGTCTTTCAGGGCTCTGTCAAATTCTTCTCTCAGTACAGTATCTCCTATTTCATCTTCATCTACATCCTCTTCCCTTCCTACAATATTGTCTCGAAGTTCATTTCCTTTGTAGAGCCCCTCTATATACTCTTTCCACCTTTCAGCTTTCCCTTCTTTGCTGAGAACTGGTTTTCCATCAGTGTCCTTGATATTCATAGAGCTGTTTTTCTTATCTCCAAATGTTTCTTTTATTTTCCTGTAGGCTGTATCTATTTTTCCCCTATTTATACATTCTTCTACATCCTTGCATTTGCCTTCTAGCCACTCCTGCTTAGCCATTTTGCACTTCCTGTCAATCTCATTTCTTAGTCGTCTGTACTCCATTTTGCCTGTTTCATTTACTGCATTTTTATATTTTCTCCTTTCATCGATTAAATTTAGTATCTCCTGTGATATCCAAGGATTTTTGTAGGTCTTGCCTTCGTACCTATTTTGTCCTCTGTGACCTTCACTATTTCATCTCTCAATTTTACCCATTCCTCCTCTACTGTTTTATTTTCCCGTGTTTCTGTCAATTGTTGCCTAAAACTCCCTCTGAAATTCTTAAGAAACTAAGGTTTCTTCAATTTATCCAGGTCCCATCTCCTTATTTTCCTACCTCTTTGTAGTTTCTTCAGTTTCAGCCCACAGTTCATAACCAACAAGTTATGGTCAGAGTCTATATCTGCCCCTGGGTATGTCTTACACTGTAAAACCTGGTTCCGAAATCTATGTCTCACCATTATAAAATCTATCTGGTATCTCCTGGTCTCTTCCACGTATATAACCTTCTTTTGTGATTCTTGAACCAGGTGTTTGTTATAACTAAATTATGTTCCGTGCAAAATTCTACCAGGCGACTTCCTCTCATTCCTTTTGCCCAAACCATATTCACCTACTATCTTGAAATTATGTTATGTTTTTTTTTTAAGTTCATTTAAGACCATATTTGCAAAATCCCGCCCCCCTCCCCCCAACAACCTGCTTCTCCCCTCTCTTCCAATCACACTCGTAGCATTTCCCCCCTCCTCGCCCACAGCACCCACTTATCCATTTACTCCCCCACCCTGTACCTCCCCCTAGGCGCGGTGTAGAGATGGGCAATCTGCTCCTGAACTGATTCAAAGAGCCAGATCCTTCTAAGGAGTGAGTGATGGATGAATCCAAAAAAAAGAGTGGTAGTTCATCTGAACCGAAAAATCCCTCTGGTGACAGCAATGAGCTGCATAAGCACTCCTTGCCACATTCTTCAGAAGTTTCCTAAACCCCTTGCCACATGCTTTAGAAGTTTCCTAAGCTACAAAATAAATGTGCTATGGACCATGTGCAAGTATAAAACGCAAAAAATGAGCGCCTAAACACGTACAGCGCCTTCGCGCTGCGAGTCGAGAATCGGTGAGTCGCGCAAGCAGCGTGGTTCAGTGAGCGCGCGGCTCCCGACTACCGCTGACTCGCTGCTCCACACGACTCTGGCGATCTAGGCGATCCGACCGCCAACTGAGTCGGTGAGTTACCTGGTTCACCTCTCCCCACCACTCTCCCGACTCCGCTCGCTTGCAGAGCCGCCCGTGTGGCGCGCTGCTCATTATTCCCCCCACTACTCTGGCGAACCGCATGGGGCCGAACAAAGCGACTCTGCGCATTTCTCTGTTCTCTCGACTCCTGTGTTCTGATAAAGCTTGCAGCTCGCTTACAGAAACGATCATCTGAAGCAACAGAAACCGCCATATAGGCTAATGTCCTATTTCGAATAGTACTCGAGATGAAACGTATTTATTTAATGTGATATGTTTTTTCTTAATAACAGGAAATCTGCAGTTACAGTACAGTACAGTACAAAATTAAACTATATAAAATTTCTGCGAAAAAGATCCTACTCCAATTTTCTCGAACACTTGTAGTTTGCATGAATGGAGAAAGAGAGAGAATGTCTTGTGCAATGTGCATTCTGTTTCTTAAATTTTGTAAGCCCATATCACGCAGTTTCCTGACTTGATAGACGAGTGTCCTGTAACAAATTATGCGTCTTTCATGCATCTACATCATTTTGGCACGTTGAAAACAATGACTATATAATCGAATAACAAAGAAAACAACAATGTGCATTAATGTTTTCTATATCTGAAACCATTCAGTTACGGGAATGTGTCCATTTGAAATTTTTGCTGCTGGTGTCAAATCTTTGACAGTAACAACAAACGTGTTTTCGAAGAGAGAGAGAACACTAGGATGACAAACGAAATGTCTATAATTACGTTTCTGAGTAAAATATCTTGCTATAATGTTTCATTGCGAATTTAATGTGTTTGGTACAGTAGGATGTGTGTGTTTTGCAATTAAAGATAAACTATATTGGGAAGCACTTAAAATATAATTCGCATTGCTCTGTATAGAGAATATATAAAACTTTGCACAAATAACAGGTGAAATGGTTGTAGTTACAGGAACTAAAAATATAAGGTGGAACGGAAATCTTACCAGCAACTGCAAAACTTAGAATATAGGAGCCCAGAACGCTACCCCTGTACTACGCCGACTGTAAGAGTATCACCGCAGTTATTTACCTAATTATTTCTTTAGCTAAGACTCTATTCGAACTTAATCAATTGTTGATGGTTTATACTCACAAAAGAAAAACTCATTGACGACATAGTCGAAAGTATCTGTACTCGTCGCCGTATTTTCGAAGAATTTGGCTGGAGATTTTCACAGTCTTTTTTTCGTACTTGAAGTTACAAATGAAATAGTCCACGAACATTCCTCGCTTTGTAAATTTAATGGACATTACTCTTTTGACGCCTTATTTTCGAAATTAAATAAAACTTTATTGCTTACTCTGGAGCTATCATTATTTTACTGTTTATGGGTGCCAGACTTTAGTTTTTAGGTAACAAATGATGGGTTCTAGCGGCCATCTTGTAGCGAGAATCTGTCGCGCTCACCCGGCCGTGTCGCCGAATGTCGCTGCTTGTAGCTGCCGTGACGCGTCGCTGAATATCGCGTGCTGTCGCTCGCTTTTGTCGCTCACGTAGGACACGGCCTTATTGCGCACGGCTATTCCGCTGCGGCAGTTGCCACGTTCTGCACGGAACTCTCGCAGTATATCACGTTTCATTCAAATCAATTATTACTCTTCTTTCACAATATGGCCAAATCAGATAAAAGTATAGTGACAAAAAAGCAATGTGACATCGTTTTACGTTTTTTATCAGTTGGTGAGTCGGTGAACCATGAAAAAGAACTAGTTCATCCCAGTGAATGACTATTTCTGATCCGATCTCTGAAAAGATCGGTTTTGCCCATCTCTAGCGCGGTGGAGTAGCCGAGCGGTCTAAAGCGTCTCGCTGCGGAGCGCGCGGTTGCTCGCCGTGGAGGTTCGAGTCCTCCCTGGGGCATGGGTGTGTGTGTTGTCCTTAGGTTAGTTTACCTAGGTTTAAGTAGTTTGTAAGCTACGGACTGATGACCACGCAGTTTGTTCCGATAGATCTACAAACATTTGATTTGATTTGACCTCCCCCTACCTCGACTCGATATATAAAAGTTGTAAATGGCCTCAAATCACAGAAGTTGTCATAACATAGATAGACGTGTTGCGGCCACAGCTACGAAGGTAAACCTTTTCAGTTATGTACAACAATGTTAAACGTAAAGTCTGTTAACCTTACATTCAAATTAAAAGTTTTCAGGTAGCGGTAGTACATATTTTCCTTTCTCTCTCTTGCCGTTGATTAATACACTGAGCAGCATCCCAATTTCAACAAGTGAATGTGAAAGAGGCTTCTCACAAATGAACTTAATCATGACTCCAACAAGAGCATCGTTGCACCTAAATACAGTGGCAAATCTTATGTTCATAAACTATTTTCAGACTCGAGGTTTACGTGAATTTATTGTTCCTGCAAGGAAGACATCTGGCAACTGACACGAACAACTAGGAGAGGAAGCGTGAAGATGGAAGTGACCAACCCCTTTTACCAATGTGGAATTTACCATAAGCAGCACTTCCACACTGCTTGTATTTATGTGATCATGTAATTTTGAAATGTTAAATTATTTTAAATACCGAGTGCACTTAACAATTTAATATTTGGACCACAAATAAATTACTGTTTTGCAGCCTTTCATTTAACTGAATTTCAGAACCCTCAATGGAATCCAAATAATTTGTCACCTCTGACCAATATGAACCACATACCCTCTAATTACAACCTATTAGTTTAATAAAAATATTGCTACATCTTTCTTTAGTTCCATGGAGAACATAGCTAAAAATTGAAAGGTCAACCAAAATTTTCGATACTGGCTCATGAGAGATTAATTTTGTTGCTTTAGGAGTTGATACTGGTGTTTTGAATAATTTTTGTGCATTTTGTTATTGTTTTTAGTGGATTTTTCTTTTGATGTGATTTCAAAATCAGCGTTTCTGATAAACTTAGTTTTTAAGTCCAATCACCGAACCATCAAATATCCTCAATTTCAGTATGATTTCTCCTGCCCGAAATGCCCTAATTCCCACATCACCAGTTGGCATGATTTTTCATTGTCTTCGGTTCTTCTTTGATATTATAATTTTGTATTACTCTAGTGTTACCTAGAGACCCCCTTTAAAAAAATTAGAAAAAAAGCTCTGGATAGACCTATTAGTTCGCTTGTAAGTAAAGCTTAAACTCGAGTCTCCATAAAAAATCCGATAGTAGTTCAGTTTTTTTTTTCCATTTGAATAGAGGAACTTAAACAGAACTTGTTTTCTAAGTTTGTAATTCAGAAATTCGTTATACTTTTAACTCATAAGTCTTGACAATTTTGTTTCAGAGTTGTTATATGGAATGTGAAGCTTCTGTCAGCTCTCAAACTGAACTGCCGCTTCTTTTAAACACTTGTTCTGTGAAGCAGCAAGCAAAGTGTTCCTCCATCCAGAGTCACAAAATGAATCAGCTGTGCTCCTCAAGCAAACGTCAGTCTTTCAAAAGTTGATATAGGAAGAATTGCAAAGAAGATATTTGAATCTCCAATATTTCTGGCTTGAAAGATGGGAATGGCTGGCTTATTCGAAGATAAGTGATGGAGCTTTTTGTAAGCATTGCATCCTTTTTGCACCAGGATGTATTGGTAAAGGTGACTATTCACTGGGAAACGCTTCATTAATAGGTCAACTCTTCAGAAATTGGAAAAATGCAGTCAATAAATTCCAAGAACATTCTAAGAAAAGTTACCATACTTCTGCTGTAGTGTCAGCTGACAATAACAAAAGGAAAAAAGAGAAGGAACAAAACAGTGCTGCCTTAGTGCCTAACAAAGAGACAGTTATGTTTTGTGGAGAGAATGAACCACCCCTCCCAAGAGATAACGATAGTGGACCAATTACGCCTGGAATTCCCAACAAGAAAGACGGAAAATTTCGAGCCTTAATAAGCTATCGTGCAAAATAGGATGAAGTATTAAGAAACGACCTTTTAAATAACTCACGAAATGTCACTTACATAAGTCCTGAAATCCAGAACGATACTATAAATAAATGTGGCAAATTGATTCAAGAAAAATTAGTAAAAGATATCAACAGTGCTGACTGTTCTTCTGTTATTGATGTGTCAGGACAGCAGTAGGTTTCATCATGTATAAGATATACAAAAGGAGAAGAAATCGACCTTCCTGTGATAAGGAAGGATTTTGTTACCTTTTTTCACTAAGCGATCTGTGTGCGGAGAATGTTTCTGCCAAAATTATTGATATGTGCAATAGTTTGCGCATTGATTTAAAGTAATTGGTAGGTCATGGGTATAATGGAGCTTTAATAATGAGTGGGTTTAATACAGAAGTACTAACTAGGATTTCGGAACTTCTTCATCCAAAGGGAATGTACTTTCATTGTTCAAGTCATTGTCTAAATCTCGTCTTCAGTAACTCTATAAATGTTTCACTCATAAAAAGGTGTCTTGGTTTTACCCGATTTTCCAGGCACAATACTCAAGCCGGAAATCTTTTAAGAGAAAATATAATAAATATACCAGAAATTCAAAACAGTCAAGGCTGATGGCTATCTGTGACACCAGATTTATAGAGCAGCAAGCTTCAGTGAACGATTTTGTTGAACTTTTTCCTGCAATTGTTAAAAGTCTTCAAGAACTTTCTGTTTTGGGTAGACACTTCTAGCTGCTATGAAAAGAGGAAGCTTTACAGTGGCTTTACTACTTACTTAATATATCTTTAGCTTTACATTAAAGATTTCGACGAATATTCAAAATCCGCAACACACTTGGTCTTCAGCTCTTAAATTTAGTGGTGAAATTCTGCGGAAATAAAAAGACCTTCGTCCTGAAGATAAAGTTGAGAGTAAATTTCACAAGATATTTGAAAAATCATCCACCGCAGGTAAAGAGGTATCTGAATCTGTTATCGATGTACCTAGACAGGTAAAGAAGCAAACAGAAAGAGACAACCATCTACACGTCACTACTGAAGTGTATTGTAGAACAGTATTTTTGCCAGCAATAAATGGACTCATTGTAAATCTGGAGAAAAGATTTCATAGAAACAAGGATTTCTTATCTTCAATCGAAATTGTGTTACCAATTGACTGCCATCATGGGAATGATGGGAATTTAGATAAACTATCCCAACTGAAAGTTTACTTTGAGAACAGGGTATCTCAAACCGAAATTGACGCAGAGTACACATTATGGTGTGAGAAATAGCGTTGTCATGAAAAATCTCTCCTCCCTACAAGATTTATGTTGGTTTTTATACATGTGACAAGAATTACTACCAAAAATACGATATCTTCTGTGTATACTTGCTTCCCTGCCAATATCAACATGCGAAGCTGAGAGGTCATTTACCACAATGAAACGAGTGAGAACTACTTGAGGAATACAATAGGCAATGAAAGATTAACTGGACTAGCAATGATGTCAGTACATTATCCTCTTTATTTTACAGTAGAAGTTGTCTTAAATGTCATTGCAAGGGAAGGAAAAAGAAGACTTGTACCATATTTCTGTGACATTTATGCGTTATTCATTTTTAAATGAAGGAAATGTTTTCCTTAATTTTGTAAATAAAATTCTGCAGTATTTGTAAGAAGGTCTTACAAACGCAAACTGTGAATATAAAACATAAAAATTATGTTAAATTTGTTTTTAGAATAAATGAAAAACATGAGTCTTTTTAATTTCCTCTTTAAGAAGTCGGACCCCTCCCCCCATTTTGACAATATCCTGCCTATGTCATTGTTCGATATCAACAAAATATAAACTACCACAACGTGAGAGTGTTTGCCGCTGAAAGTCCTCGTGAAATTGTAGCAAATGAACGAAATTCGCCAAAATTAATGTGTAGTGTTGCAGTTGAAGCAGTAAGGGGAGGTTTTTCTTTGGTATGAAGACTGTGACAGGACCCTCTTACCTTGGTGTATGGTAGTTGTTCTTTCTGTAAATGGCTACTGGTTCTGAGAATTTCATCTTCCAGCCTGTCAGGGCAGCTCCCAGTGGAACATAGATGTTTGTCATCACCTAAACGACGAAATCTCGGCACCTATTCATTGTGAGTTATGCTGAAAACAATGTAACTCTGTTATCTCCCCCTCCCCCTTTTTCGAACGCCTTGTGACTTTTTCTTTTACGGTTCATTAAGGAACGTGTTGGAACCTGCACTTCAAGAAACAAAAGGACAGCTCAAATAAGGTATCACTGGTACTGTGATGACCACTGACAGATTTCAAATGATTAGGAACAGAAAAAAAATCTGAACTACCGCTTTTATATGTGATGTGTGACCAGAGGAGCAATCATAGTTTGTAGAGTGCAAAATGGAAATTTAGTGTTTTTCGACTTTTATCGTGAGTCATACGTAAGGGTAGGAAAAATTCGATTAAACGATAACGCGACGAATAATGCGAATTCGTCGGTTTTTAAGGAAATAGCCTATTTTGAACGAAATTAAACTGTACCTGGGTAAGAAACGTCGTAAGTCTCATGACGTCAGTAACATATTTAATGTAGAAATGTTCTCTATCTAAATGTGGTGGCTATTTTATTATTTTGTAATACATATTGTAATAATGGAAAAGCTGGTAGAAGCCGACCTCGGGGAAGATCAGTTTGGGTTCAGGAGAAATGTAGGAACTTGGGAGGCAATACTCACTTTACAGCTTATCCTAGAAGATAGATTAAGAAAAGGCAAACATACATTTCTAGCTTTTGTAGATTTGGACAAGGCTTTTGACAATGTTGATTGGAATAAACCTTTTCAAGTTCTGAAGCAAACAGGAGTAAAATATAGGGAGCGTAAGGTTATTTACAACTTGTACAAAAACCAGACAGCGGTTGTCAGAGTTGAAGGGCATGAAAGGGATGCATTGGTTGGAAAAGGAGTAAGACAGGGTTGTAGCCTTTCCCCAATGTTGTTCAATTTGTACATTGAGCAAGCTATAAAGGAAAGCTAGGAGAAATTTGGAGAAGGAATTAAAGTTCAGGGTGAAGAATTAAAAACATTGCGTTTTACCGACGACATAGTAATTCTGTCAGATACAGCAAAGGACCTGGAAGAGCAATTGAACAGAATGGACAGTGTGCTGAAAGGTGCATATAAGATGAACATTAACAAGAGTAAAACTATGGTAATGGAGTGAAGTGTAAGAAAATCAGGTGATGCTGAAGGAATTAGATTAGGTAACGAAACAATAAAGGAGGTAGGTGAATTTTGTTACTTGGGCAGTAAAATAACAAATGATGGTCGCAGTACAGAGGATATAAAATGCAGAATGGCAGTGGGTAGAAAAGCGTTCTTGAAAAAGAGAACTTTGTTAACATCGAATATTGATTTAAGCCTAAGGAAGTGTTTTCTGAAGGTATTTGTATGGAGTGTTGCCTTGTATGGGAGTGAGGCATGGACGATAAACAGTGGGGACAGGAAGAGGATAGAGGCTTTTGAAATGTGGTGCTACAGAAGAATGCTGAAGATCAGGTGGGTGGATCGCGTATCTAATGAGGAGGTACTGAACAGAATTGGAAAGAAAAGAAATTTCTGGCATACCTTGACTAAAAGAAGGGATAGATTGGTAGGACACATTCCTAGACATCAAGGAATTGTGAATTTAGCGTTGGAGGGAAGTGTGTGGGGTAAAAACCGCAGAGGAAGACCAAGAGATGAATACAGTAAGCAGATTCAGACAGATGTAGGTTGCCGTTATTATGTGGAGATGAAAAGGCTTGCTCAGGATAGGGTATTGTTGAGAGCTGCATCAAACCAGTCTCCGGACTGAAGACCAATATATATATATATATATATATATATATATATAATGATGCAGCGCTACACATAGTTAGACGCGCATACTGACAGTAGTACCATTGCTTATTGGTAAAGCCCCTTCTACGTGGGAATTGAGAGCTTACGAGATTATGTACGGATCGGCGCTCCTCCCCTAGCAACATGGTAGGGAAATTAATATATTTTTTAAAAAGTTTCCAAATCTTTAGTTTTTTCCCTCCGACTTTAACTATCGCCCGACTAAGTTGCAAACCGCTGACTTGACATTCGGCTCCCTGGTCGCCACAATGCACAGCATCGTGGCCAATCAGGAGCGACCACGTTCCTCCCCGCGGGCCGGACATCAGGCCTCGCAGCGCCGGCGATCCGGGCCGCCACTCTCTCTTCCAAGAAAGCCGCCACCGCGTTCACACGTCTTTTCCTGCCTTCTCCGCTTCCCCCCTCTTCTTCTATACCACCATGTTGCTCCGTGACGGGTGCCAATCCTTCGTAGGCCCCATTTCCTGTAACTGTTATCTGTCGTAATAAACCTACAAGTCTGCCAGTAAGCCCTTCATTTCTCATTTAGCCGCCCCATCTAGCCCACGACTTCCGCTCAGCCACTCCTGACAATCGACACCCGGTACAATTACCCATGATGCACCGGTCACGCAGTCCGCGTACAGTGTGGACGCGTCCACTTGCACAAGATGCACGCATACGATCGCTAGTAGACGGTATAGGATGGATCCTATTCTCACGCGTATGGAAGTGTTTCGCGCATGCGCAGACGACCGAATGGGGAACTCAGCTGACAAACGAATCAAGTCGGGAATTTGTTTGAGAATGTGTACTTGTCTCCTGCTCAGAGGAACGTAGTTTTTCGACTCAGTCGTAAGTATTTTAGGAGATGGTACTATAGAGGAACTGCATTAAAAATTTAATATAACCTGTGTACAAATTTTATTGAATACAGAGATAAGCTGTTAATATGAAACCCAAACAAACGTAGAGCAAATCTAAATCAAAAAATTTTCACTGATTTATCCGTCGGTTCTTGGTAGTACAACATTACACTTACTTAAAAAGTAGAATTTTGTGTATGTTCTACACGTTCATTTCCACGTAGTTACCCGGTTTTCTGCTTACTAGGACATATTCAGACTTTAAACTACGTCGAAAACAGGTTATTTAAATAAAAGTCAATATGGTGATCTACCAAGAACCGACGAAAGAATCAGTCAAAATATCCAAATCAGTTTGTTGTACATAACAAGAGCTGTATCTCTGTACCCAATAAAAATTGGACACACGTTATATGAAATTTTAACTGCAAATCGTCTTTATTACCATCTTCTAAAATATTTTCTATTTTTCCTCCTGAATCATGCTGTAGTTAATATATATATATATATATATATATATATATATATATATATATATATATATATATATATAATTTGAAGCTTAATGAGAGTGTAAGGTCTATGTATAGACACCTGACCTTGTTCATCATATACACAGGCGCCACAAACCGCAGGGGCTGGAAGAATGTCATCGCATTTTATAATGAGGACATGTGAGCAACGCAGTTACGCATGAACTGCACGAAAACAATACAATTTCACACTGGCAGTCGAAAACGCAAATAAATGTTTTAAGCCGGCCGCGGTGGCCGAGGGGACTGAGGCTCTTCAGTCACGGTCTGCACGGCCACTACGGTCGGGGGTTCGAATCCCCCCTCGGGCTTGGATATTTGTGCCGTCCTAGTTCGTAAGTAGTTCATAAGCAGTTTGTAAGTTTAGGGACTGATGACCCCGTAGTTGAGTCCCATAGGCTTTACAAACATTTGAACATTTTTTAAAATGTTTTAATCATCACAATATATCATACAGTTTCGAAAATTGATGTTAACGCGGCGATTCATTTGCTGTAAGTTGACAACAAACGAAGTAGACGCGTGAAACAGACTACTCAATAAATGCATACCGTTTGAACGCTTCTTCGTAGTTCGGCGGTCTATCGCAAGGGGCGCTGCAGCTGACAACGACTTCCTTGTGCGTGTTGAACGTCTCGTATAGAAAGGGCTTAATTGTCAGCAAGCTTATTTGTCACTCTGTGTTAAGAAAATATTACTGCAATTGATATGATTGTTTTCAAGTTTCGATGGATTTCTTCTCCTGCTGAAACCGTTTCGAATTATTTTCCGTGATCAAACGCCGTCCTGGCAATTTGTAATTTCGACGTACTGCGCATGCGCAGCTTTGGCTGACGGAACTGCGTTTTAATAACATCTTTGAAAAGCATTGAATCTGAGCAACTTGCTCTTTAAATTATTGGATTGCCTTGTTATTGTTGACTTGGATTACTACTTTTGAACTTCAAGTCGGATTTCTCTCAGGCTTATAATCACCACAACTGGATTTAAACAAACGCTTCTTTTTTTATGGATGCTCATTTCTATCATCTGGGCTTTGTCCATTTTAATGTAGTCGGTAAAATTTTATTTAAGACAGCGCCGATGTAATGTGCTAATGTTGGCCACGATCTTTGAAAGCTCTATCACATAGAATGAAAGGAATAACCTTTTTTGCTTACCACGAAATAAATAATTAATGCTGTTCCTGTTATATTCTCGACAGGTGCTTTGTGATCCCTTGTCCGGATCAGTCAATTATCCTCGCCAAACGAACATTTCGTTGTCAACATTATCATATTCCTACGTCGCTGCCGTAAGTCCAGACGTTTGTAGAAATGGCATATATTTGGAGGGGAGCGCAACAAAATGACGCCGAGCGGGAGGGGAGGAAGAGAGTGTGTCCCGGTTGCGTAAAGTCATTGATCTGGCACTGAAAAACAGCTGAAAATACAGAGCATAAATCAGCCTTAATACCTTTTGTATGTTCGTCAAAAAAATAAGAGAACGTTAAAAGAAATTTTTTCTACCTAAAGTCTGTATTACTGACGGGAAACAATTTAAAATTCAAACTATTAGCAAAACGTTTATTACAAACTAAGTTTCAATGTCAGATGTGACTAAACATTAAAAGATAATAAGATTAGTCGATTTTCTCACATTTTAACCTCAAGTTAAATACCTTTGCTATTTGTTCATAAATATTTTGTTCCTGAGAAATACTGTGAACCTTCAAGATTCTTTGTGACATTCATATAAAAATTTATCTTTTCGTTATAGCCAATAATTTTTTATTTATTCACAATAACGTTGCAAGACTTTTCTTTGGCGTACATTAAAATATATTCTTCTATTTTACAATATTATTATTCTCTAAGAAATTGCGACAATATAGCAGAAATATTTAAGTCAGCGAGAAAAGTCCTAGCTTAGAAACCTTTTGCGGACCTGAAAAAGAGGGGTAACCTACTGGATACAATCTTTGGCAATTACTTTTTTTCACAGTATTTAAAATACTTGGTGTATATAAAAATAATTTTTAAATACTTATTTGGATCAATATTTTTTGTTACCATTATTTTTTTTCAACACCTGTATCAAATTTAAACCATCCACTCTAGCTTAGGAATAGTGTCATTTTCAACATACCATTGAACAATTGTTAAGTATGACAAAAATATAGTACCGAAAATGGAAAAAGATTACCAGAAACTAACAACGAAAAGTGCAAAAAACACCAATTTTGGTAATAAAGCAACACCGATTTTTCCTGTCCCTGGTCATACGTATTTGCACATGTAATACGGTACTCAAGAAAATATTGAATTCTGGAAACGAGGAATTCATATAAAGAGTAGGTATACAAGGATTCCTTCGTTTCGGATAAGCAGTCTGTTTCTATGTCTTTCTCGACTCTTTAGTATCAGTAAAAAATCTAAACGGCTTTAGAAATTCGGCAATATGTTCTGTACACTCTTGCCTATGACAGCAGTCCACTATGTGGAACAGTGCGGAGAGCCTATATCGCGGATTTATGTACATGATCAGCGAGATAAGTGGAAATGAGTGAACTGGGATATACAAGAGTGATGCCTTCTAAATGTACGTTTGTGTCAAGACTAATCTCTTATTTACAGTTTCTTGCTGGTTATATGGTGTGAAAAAAGTTCGAACGCTCCTTTTTACAAATAATTCAAAAGAAATCTTTGAATAAAAGTTTAATCTCTGCTCTGCTGCCACTAGCAAAAATTTCGAGAAACGACTTGCGTGTTTCCAATCATTATAGCTACCGGTAGTCTCTAATTAAACATGCAAGACTGAAATCTCCAAAAATTGTCCTACTGTCAAGAATATAAAAATTGAATCCAGTTCTGAATACACACTTATTCGCCTCTTCAAGATGTAACATTCTCTTGCAGTTAGATCTCTCTTTAGTAGAACAGTATAATTGACTGACAGTAATATGAATTGTAGCTATAAAGACGTATGTAGCTGGAACATTTGAGTTATCATCTGTAAATACTTACCAGTTTCCTAACAAGTATCGGAATCTCCCGTTGCTTTGCTCCATTCATAGCTGTAACTGTCGAGTCGCGCTAATTTTTTAAAAAAATAACTTGATTATTCAGAGCGATGATGCGCCGTATAACATTTAGAACACGCGCACGGTACACAGATAATAGCAAATTCAGAAAACTGTAATCACATGTCAGCCCCCACCCTCCCCCAATAAACAAAAGAAAATCATTGTTTGCATACTGTGTTGGGTTTCAACGCCACTCATTTTTTGTTGACATTCTTTCGCAAAATAATGAAATGAGTTCAAAATTCAAAGAGAGCAAGCAAATCCACTATACTAATTGTTTCTGCTGTTAATAGTGAAATGACATCTAATACACTATCAAGCATAGAGTATAAATATCTATTTCTGACATGATTCCTGATCAAAGTTCTAACAACAGATCACTGTCCAATAAACTCAAATTCTTGACCATCTATGTCTGTGGATACCAAGGAGTTTGGTGGATACTGTACACATGCATTAATGTAGATTCGAATCTATACAAATTGTTAAATCTTGGAGTCCGTCCAGACCGTGAGCAAAAGACGTAAGTTAGTGCATTAAATAACAGATAAAGTACAATTCAAACCCGTATATCTGAATCTGGTAATTTCCAGAAAAGCTTACACTCGAAGTTATACGGCTGAAATCGATGTATATCGAATGTCGATTACGTCAGTATTGGCACGCGTGTTATTAAGTTTGGAGAAAGTATTTCATTAGTGTCATCTAATTAGGAAAGGGCATATGCAATTTCAAAACGAATACTTCGCTCATTAATAAAGTGCGTAAATGAACTCCTTTGTTATTGGTAGATTTCTAGTAATATAAAATATTTGTACGTTATGACGTATTAGTAAATATTGGTATTTATTCATCTCGCGAGTAAAGTAACTTCTTTGTTATCCGTAAATTTCTGGAAATAAACAAGTAGTTGTAGGTTATGATACATTGGTAAATTTCCCTATTTACATATCTCGCGAGTGAAGTAACTTTTTTTTATTATCGGCAGATTTCTAGTAAGAAAATGTATTTGTAAATTATGATACACTAGTAAATACCCTTATTTACAAATTCACCGCGTGAATAGCCGTGTAATCGACATTCGATGTATATCGATTCTGGCCGTACAACTTCGAGTGTAAACTTCCTTGGAAATTACACTGAATCTTTTATGTATGGAAACAATGTGAATGAGAAATGTAGTTTTCAGTAATTATGAGATATGGAATGATAATGCAATATTAAAGCTCGTACATTTACGGAAAATAACCCAAAAAAGTAATAATAAGAGTAATAAATAAAAGCAAAATAAACAACAAGTCTAGCACGTTTCGGATTCTTACATAAAACGATTTACATATGATGATTTTTATTTAGTAAGTCTATGATGGATACCATTCTTCAGTTTGATGGCGGAGTAGACTTTACCAGTGAAAGGTTCTGCCACCTTCGAATTGCATTACTGAAGATCCAAGTAGGTTGTGGATTAGAATTAAATGTAATGCATGTTTGGATATGCATAACTGTACAAAGTAGGTGGGAATAAAGAGATCTGCTGCGTTCTACATATAAAGTAAGATTATTTATCAATCTTTTCACTCATACATCGCATTTGAATGTTGTTTGTGATAAAATTGTGGTATACCATGTGTAAGAAAAATTATTTTTTACTAGCACATGTCAGAATTCGGCAGCACCAAGATCGTATCCTACCGAGGCTATTATTTACCATCCATGACAGGGACGTACCCAGGATTTTGGTCTGGTGAAAGGGGCTGAAGTATAAAATTATTACATCGTAGAGTCGTACCAAAATATTATTGACTGAGAAATGGTATTTCTTACATATTGTTTGTCACTTTATTGCGGCGAGTGCTAAAGCTATGTCGTATTTTTTTATCTTTTATTTATGTATTTGACAAATGGGTCTCTGGGGAGGGGGGGGGGTGTTGCTGCCGTGCTGCAGCCACTAATCTGAATCGTAACGAGTTATCCTCGCCGCTTACAACTTGTTGTTCACGAAGGCAGTGATGACTTTATAAATGGCAAAGCGATAACTGTGTTTGCAGTAATTATAATTTACTAGCTGAAAACCCGGCGTTGCTCGGGTATTTATTTATTTATTGAAGCTTTGAGTCACTACTTCTCATATTTCTTCTATCTCTGTCCATCTCCTTCTCTTAATAACATGTCCCTTTTCGAAGGCACATTGAGCTATATGTGTGTATACTATAGAAATGATGAATTGTAACGTCGTATCCAATGCCTTAATTTAGTCCATGAACTTGCGGAAAAGTTGTAAGCGAGAATCTTTTTTCCTGTCATCGTTTTCCTGTGGTTCTCAGCGAGATAAAGCGTAATAAAGGTTTGAAATTACGTTTAATGTGTGTTGTAAGTCGCTAAGTGTATAAATAAAGTTTCATCACACGATATGGGAGTTTCTTGCGAGTCCTACTGTTTATGGCGTCATACGTCTTGAACCATGTGTCGTGTGTGGTTATTACCCTTACAGCAATTGTTGCCTCGCGTTAAGGAATATGTGTACCAAATTTGGTTGAAATCATTGCAGTGGTTTAGGAAAAAATGAGCAGAATTTTCGCTTAATACAGTAGTGTGTCGCGCATCTCATCGTTTATGACGTCATATAACGTGACCTATGCATCATACAGAAACATTATTTCCAGGTTCTCGAGTTTTAGCGACACGAACGGACAGCAATTCATTTTTATCTTTGACAATTCAGAGCGTGTAAAGTGAACTTTACTCTTTCAAAGTATATTTCTGAATGTACCCAACACAACAACCAAATCATTATTTTACATGTTTTAAATATAAATTTTCCTCGCAATTTTTCTCAATTTTATCACCGTTTAAACCTTCAATGAACTTCCACGAATGTGACATGAATATTATCCTGGACATGTGTGCGTGATTTGCCCACTCTTTCCGCCCACTATCGTGCCGATCGATACTTTGTCTCTGTCTGGTGCTTTTATAAAGCTGTTGTTGTTGTGGTCTTCAGTCCGGAGACTGGTTTGATGCAGCTCTCCACAATACCGTATCCTGAGCAAGCCTCTTCATCTCCACATAAGAACGGCAACCTACATCTGTCTGAATCTGCTTCTGTATCCATCTCTTGGTCTTCCTCTGTGCGGTTTTTACCCCACACACTTCCCTCCAACGCTAAATTCAAAATTCCTTGATGTCTAAGAATATGCCCTACCAAATCTATCCCTTCTTTTAGTCAAGGTATGCCAGAAATTTCTTTTCTCCCCAATTCTGTTCAGTACCTCCTCATTAGTTACGCGATCCACCCACCTAATCTTCAGCATTCTTCTGTAGCACCACATTTCAAAAGCCTCAATCCTCTTCCTGTCCGTACTGTTTATCGTCCATGTTTCACTCCCATACAAGGCAACACTCCAAACAAATGCCTTAAGAAAGGACTTCCTTAGTCTTAAATCAATATTCGATGTTAACAAATTTCTCTTTTTCAAGAGTAACAAAACTCATCTACCTCCTTTATTGCTTCGTTACCTAATCTAATTCCTTCAGCATCACCTGATTTTCTTAGACTGCACTCCATTACCCTTGTTTTGCTCTTGTTAATGTTCATCTTATATGCACCTTTCAGCTAGTGGGTCTAAAATACATTTAAATTAATACGGTTTATATTCAGAGCTAATACGTTTCCAACAATTTATTTCATACATACCTTGTCATGTCAAGCCGTACTCAAGTCATGCTCTTACAACCATCTGGCGATTGATTTTTATTAATAGAAGAAAAGAAATCGCTTTCGGTTTTTCTTAAATTTTCCTACTTTTCGGGTGACGTGTCCAAATTTTTATTTGATGCGAACCTTCTTCTTGCTTTCAACATGAAATGTACAAAAATTTTATCGAAATTGGAGGAAAGGTATTGATAGCACACTGGAAAAAGCTGTTTCTGCTTCTTCCGATTCCATATTTTATCACCGTTTTAACCTTCCCTGGCCTTACACAAATATTTCAAGACTAAAATTAGCCAAATCGATTCAGCCGTTCTCGAGTTTTAGCGAGACTAACGATATATTATTCCTGAGTGGTGCCTTCGGTCACTGGTCCTGGAGGGTACACACTCCCCAGTTACCGAATCGTCTCGTCGCGTGAGTAACCGAGGGCGCGTGTCCGCTAAAACTCGGCGGCGAAATGAATCGTGTGGTAAGATGCGAACGGTGTAGTATTAACTTCGCGTGGGGAGCTTGCGGATAGCTCGACCCACGTGGTGGCGCAGCAGATTTACACAACAAGGTCCACACGGCTCGATTATCCGACTCGCACTCCCTTCCCGCTTTTTCTCCAACGGGCGCTCGCGTGGCAGAGAGAGAAAATAACTACAGTCTCACAAAAAATGTACCTACGTTTTCCCTACTTTCTCCCTACCACCTCATTAATGCCCCTACATCAGGGTCGTAGCGAGGATTTGGGTCTGAGAGGGGCTGGATCTAGGAGTCCGGCCAGCAGAGGTTAACAAATTGATTAATGTGACATGTTAACAATTTTGAAAAACTTAAAAATAAATATTTTTCATCGTACTTCACTTGCTAGATATGTTTTTCCACTGACTGATCGTTACTGATTGATGGAGTCAAGTGTAGATTATGCTGCGAATTTCAAGTGCTCTGTTACAAGAGGATTACTGATTTATCGATCGGACAAGGGTACATCAAGAACCCGTGAACCATAGAGAGGAACAGCATTAATTAGTTTCCCCAAATATGCCGCTAATTCCGAGTGCACTGTTACACGAGGATAACTGATTTACTGACCGCACAAGGATACATCGAGACAATATCAACCATAGAGTAGCAACATCAGTAATTATTTAGTTCACAGTCAGCACAAAAAAGGAAGTCACATTTTCTTGTCATTTTCTTCTGATTTACAAGCACTAACTAGTATATCGTCCTGACGTAAATAAATAAGTCTAGTCAGGGTAATAAAACGTCTTTCGTTCATGAAAACAATTTTTCTTGTGCTGACACTTTCTAACGTGATTTGCAAACCGACTTTCCATTCCACTGATATACATTGAAATCATCATATTTCGCATCAGTTTTAATGTGTCTGAAACAAATTTTTCAAATTAAAATTGTTTGCTATGAACAGAAAACAACTATGCCGTCTAAAATATCATTGGCGACTTCAAACTTTGCCACGATAGGGTATTTGACTGTTTTCTGGAAATCGTTTTAAATTGTTAATTATGTCATATTACGGTCCGAACATGCTTTTTTAACTCGTGGATTTCAGTACTTTAAAAAAGCCTGTGACGTCATACAACACTCTGCTGCTGCTGCTGCTCTCGTAAGATAAACAAATACCTGTATATCGTTTGTGCCGGGGCCTCGTGTTTGGGCGTTAACGTTTGTATAACGACCTACAAATATTACTTAGTTCCGCACTGTACCAATACATCCGTCAAGGCTCCAGAAAAATTGTTCTTGCAAGTACCAAAAAATGAGAAGATACGCAAAAAGTGGTTGACACTGGCGCGAAGAGATCCAAATGAAATAGTGGCTATTTCATGTGTGTATTTCTCTGAGGATCATTTTGATCTAAGTAAACAATATTATTCCATTGGTAAACTAAACTGTTTAGTATCATTCTCTTTTTCTGCAAAGGCGTAAAGTAGTATTATGTGTAGGTTAATGACCTGATGTTTACATTTGCGAAGTAAAACTTCATAATGTTACACGCCTACGATTTATGTGTAATTAAAGCCGTTTCCTAATATATTTGGTGAAAGAACAACATGAATATTGTTGCAGCCCACTATAAAAGTATAGCACTGATTATTTATCTCCATAAGCCTTTTCTTGTGCACAGGGCTCTACCAAGCAATTTTCATTGCAAGTAAATAACGTTTCAATTGATTAGCGTTTTTTTATTTTAATTTTATTTTTTTAATTAAAGCATGGGGCTTCGTATGTGGACGAGTAAACGTAAATGGATTAGTTTGTAGTGTCAAAAGTAGTGACACATTCATATCAGACCAGATCTTGAATATGTAAGGAAAATACTGATTTGCATGGCAGAAAGTTTACACACAATCGCAAACATTCACTCACAAAAACAACAAACCAGAAAAGCGCTGTAATTTCGGCGTTATAAATTTATTCCATTGTGTCTCGCTCGCAATGTTTACGTGAAAGTGACATACCTTTGGCTACGCGAAATGTGCGTTGCCAACCTACGAGCGATATGAAAACGCCGCCGACGCAACCCGCTGTCCCTGTTCTAGAATATAGATATATTGTATAACTATACACAAGGCATTGTTGCTGTATTTTACAGGTTTTGATGTTTCACTTTGCACCAGTATTGAAGTAGTTAAATAAAATTACTCCCTTAACTGCGTGCTTTACTCGGTTAAATTTTACCAACTATCCCGGCGGCTTCCTGTGACTATGTTGGCAACAGATGCTGAATAGCGAGAATCATGAGACGACGCCATTAGCCAATCGCGTGACAGCGCAAATATTTTGTAGTGAAACCTTTGATTTACAAGGGCAGTTACTTTTACTGACCGGACAAGGGTACCGTACATACAAGTACCATAGAGCAGGAACTGCATTATTTATTTACTTCATGGTCTGTACGATACACTAATCTAGTCATTCTATGTAGTCTGAACATCTGGACAAAGATTTTCTATATTGTCGTTGATGTTGCCAACATAATCACTCAAGGCCGCTTGGATAGAAGATAAAATTTCACCTTTTATCGCATAATATGGTGACTTCAGATTAAGTCTGCTGACATCAACAAATAGGGTACTTTTTCCAATGGCATAAAATATCTCTCGAAATTATTAGCTTTAAAATGTAGGTACGCATTACTTACAATGCAGTTTTCACGTTTCTTATTTCTGGCACGTAAAAATTTGGATTGTTTTTAAAGAATGAAGACACCATAATTGCGTCAACTTTAGGGAGGTTTCCGCTGTCAGCCTTCACATAACCATCTTCCATTGTGGCATAAAAACTGTAAACGCGTTTAGATCACGAACAAACTGAACTTAAAGCTGCGAAATGGAGGAAACAAGTACAATAATACAGCTCCGACTTCTAGTTGCCGCGCTGTAGGTGTTCAATGACGTCACCAGTACTTCAGCCAATAACGGAGCGTTTTCGATCATGTGATCTAATCGAGAAATTTCATGATTTTTAAGCTTTAATTACGTAAAAATAACAGATGTTTTGTAAAAAATTATGAGTGAAAATGCTGTCTGAATGTTATAATCATTCAGAATAACAACAATTCGAACTATATTTTTAACACAGGAAAATACCCTATTGGTCGGCTTCATTCCCGCGTGCTGACAATTGTTCTGTTTGCCGGCCGCGGTGGCCGAGGGGACTGAGGCGCTCCAGTCAAGGTCTGCACGGCCACTACGGTCGGGGGTTCGAATCCCCCCTCGGGCATTGATATTTGTGCCGTCCTTAGGATAAGCTAGTTGATAAGTAGTTTGTAAGTTTAGGGACTGATGACCCCGTAGTTAAGTCCCATAAGCTATACAAACATTTGAACATTTGAATTGTTATGTTTCCATCATTACCCGCTAGGCCTGTGTCGGCGATTGTAAAATTTTACGAAAGTACCTACGCGTTGGGGACTTTTAGACGAAAATTTCCTACATGATTTTAATGCTTAAAAGTACTTACTGGGTGGCTGTGTCGCTGGTCTGCCTGGTGCCGCTCGCGCGTTTCTCGACGCGGCTGCCACAAATCTACGTCATGGCTGCTCACGATCATCACGATCTGACGACTGTTATATCAATAATATGGAATCGATGGTTTCAGAACGACCGCACAATGTTTCCATCAGGCTTCCGAAACTGGATTTCGTAAACAGATTTCCCAGAGCCGCTTCTGGGTGGTCGTTTACAGGCTCCTAAATCGATTCAAAATGTTCAAATGTTTGTAGAACTTATGGAACTTAACTATGTGGTCATCAGTCCCTAAGCTTACAAACTACTTATGAACTACTTAAGACTAAGGACGGCACAAATATCCATGCCCGAGGGGGGATTCGAACCCTCGACCGTAGTGGCCGTGCAGACCGTGACTGGAGCGCCTCAGTCCCCTCGGCCAACGCGGTCGGCTCCTAAATCGAGTCTGGAAATCCGGTTCCAGCTGCCAGTATTTCACTTCCACAATCGATTTACATTTCCTTAAGCAGAATTAGTGATTCTATTGACAAAATTAGAAACTGAAATAGCTGTTTTATAGACGCTATATTTTACTGGGCTAGTAATTCTTCTTCAAGTCTTAACAAGTAAACATGCCAGCAGAAAGATAGCTTTTGGAATAAGGCTTTCGTCTTCTGGAAGATCTGTAACATGTAAGAGTAGATATATACAACGTTCAGCAGTATCTGTATTATTAACGGTACCATGCATCTAGGGACGTGTATATAAAGAAAAATATCACCCGCTCAACCATGCAATACTTTTCTTTCCTTTGGTGACCAGTGCCGGATTAAGCCCTGTGGCGCCCCTAGGCAGTCCGAATCTTGGGGGTCCCGCTCCCATCTCATCCCTTAATAAGCTAATAATTTTCCACCAAAAACAATATATTGTCAATAATAATCAAGATAAAATTGAGGTAATCCATAATACGTTGTTGTTGTGGTCTTCAGTCCGAAGACTGGTTTGATGCAGCTCTCCACGCTACCCTGTCCTGTGCAAGTCTCTTCATCTGAGAATACGTTCGACAACCTACATCCTTTTGAATCTGCATTGGTCTCTCGGTCTCCCTCTACGATTTTTACCCCTCCCTTCTAATGCTAAGTTGACAATTCCTTGATGTCTCAGAATGTGACCAACCGATGTATCCCTTCTCTTGGTCAGGATATGCCAGAAACTCCTTTTCTCCCCGATTCGGTTAAGCACCTCCTCGTTAGTTACGTGATCTACCCATCTAATTTTCATCATTCGCCTGTCGCACCACATTTCACAAGCTTCTATCATCTTTTTATCTTAACACCTTATCGTCCACATTTCATTCCCATACAATGCTACACTCCAGACAAATCCTGTCGCAAAGGACTTCCTAACATTTAAATTAATATTGGTTGTTAACAAGTTTCGCTTCTAAAAAGCTTTTCTTCCCAAAGCCATTCTGCATTTTATATCTTCTTTACTTCGGCTATCGGAAGTTATCTTGCTACCAAAATAACAAAATTCATCTACTACTTTTATTATCTCACTAGCTTATAAGCCCGTGCTTTGCAACGGTTGTTAAAGAGGAACCTATGTATATCACGGTTTTTAGGGTTCCGGACCTAGGTCAGCAAAAACAGATTCCTTGTTGGATCGCTCTGTCAATAAACTCAGTTTTCCTATCCAAGATGTCAAATTTAAGTAGAAGTCATTGTCGAAAACGCTGAATGTTCATAAAGTTTTTCATACAAAAAGTGAAATTTATTGAAGTCCGTACTCCGGAACGATGTAAATTTAATGTTAGTTTGTGTTCGTAAAGTTAAGACTGTGATGTGAAATTGTCTGTTTGGCGTAAACTTCTGAAAAAGCTTCTATCGTTGAGATGAAAAATATAATAATAACAGCGCCATGTATTGGTTCTATGATGTAGTACTAAACTGTAAGTGTTTGCTGAAGTATTAGTATGTTGCAGTGTTGCACTGGGGACAATGTAGTTATTATGTATGTAGTGCTCCCCATTATCGAAAACTCGACGAATGCTGAAAGTCTGGCAATTAAATCAATAGAGCAGTTCATGTCTGTTTAAATAAGCCGTCATGGGGGTGTCAAAATGATTGTTTTGTATCGTACCTGGGTTAAATTTTACTTGCAGTGGCAGCAGTTTAGTATGTTAACATCGGTAACTAAATATTCGCTTTAGGGCATCATTAATTTACTGATCGGAACAATATTATTTATTTATTTCATCATCAACACAGAGAATTATTCCCCTCATTGTACGTGACTGATTTTTAAAAAGGATTCAACGGCCGTTGCCAACATTAATACACAACATCGCTGCCGTAAGGAAAATCGTAGCCCTTGTGTGAGTGTATTACAGATATGTTATGTGAATAAAAAACGCAACATCGCCATCTATTAGTTAATTGGTATACTAGGTTATGAACAGCGCCTCTATCGGATCTTTGCTATACTACGCTGCAATTTAAGCACAGCATACACCAGAAATTACAAATTACGATATCTCTTCTTCCCCTGATTTTGATGAAATGAAGCTTATATGTTGCCCCAATGTACTCTCAGTTGACCTATGAAGCCCCACGAATGTTCGTATAGTATTCTTGGAGATTTGCTGAACTACACCATACTTATATCCATAGTATACACATAAAACTTCAAATTACGATATATTTCCTTCCTCTGATCCGATTTTCATGAAATGTAGCCTATGTTACTCTCCAAACTGTTCCCATTTTACCTGTGAAAACCCATGAAAGTTCGTGTAATGCGTTTGGAGATTACCTTAAACAAATAGACATACACGAAGGCTTTTAAACAAATGGTTAAATTATGATATCTCCATTTACTCTGATCCAATTTTAATTATTGAATCCTTTATGTAACCGCATGATATGCTCAAGTTACGTGTGAAAACCGCATGAAAATTCATCAGGTAGTTTTGGAGATAAACGTGTTCAAAGAGACAGACAGATATGACGGTTGTAGGTAAAAAAATTCAAATTACGATTTTCTTTTTTCCGTGATCCGATTTTTATGAAACGAAGTCTTTATGTTATCCCGAGTTACGCCCAAGTTACCTGTGAAAACCCCATGCAAATTCGTGAAGTAGTTTTGGAGATAAGAAGTTTTCAGTAGTTGCACAAACAAACATGACGGTTACTGAAAACACTTAAAATTACGATATCTTCTTTTTCCGTGATCTGATTTTCATAAAATTATGCTTGTATGTTGACCCAAACTTTTCCCATGTTTCCTGTGAAAACAGCATGAAGATTCGTCCAATAGTTTTGAAGATTGTAGGGAACAGCGACATGCCTACATTTACAGATTTATTATTAGTATAGATTACCTAATCTAATTCCTTCAGCATCGCCTGATTTTCAGACATTGTACTCCATTACCTTCGTTTTACTCTTGTTAGTGTTCATCTTACATCTTCCTTTCAATACACTGTCCATTCCATTCAATTGGTCTTCCAGATCTTTTTCGGTCTCTGACAGAATTACTATGTCGTCGGCAAAACACAGTTTTCTTATTTCTTCTCCCTGCACTTTACTGTCCTCTCCAAATTTCTCATTCCATTCCTTCGCTGCCTGCTCAATGTACAGATTGAACAACATTGGGGAAAGGCTACACGGTTGCCTTACTCCATTCCCAACCTCTGCGTCCCTTTCTTGCCCTTCGACTCTAATAACTGCTGTCTGCTTTTTGTATACATTGAATATAACTCTTCGCTCCCTATATTTTACCCCTGATACCTTCAGAATTTGGAAGAGTGTATTCCAGTCGTCATTGTCAAAAGCTTTCTGCAAATCGAGAAAAACGTATGTTTGCCCTTTCCTTAGCCTATCTGCTAAGATAAGTCGTAATGTGAGTATTGCCTCCCGTGTTCCTACATTTCTCCTAAATCCAAACTGACCCATAATAATAATAAAATTGCGGTATTCCACAACCGAAGCATTCGTTTTAAGTAATTAGCATGTTCAGCCATCGTGTAAGATAGCCACTTACAATATAAGAATAATAACAGAAAAGTGAAATGAGACATTTTCGTGCAACATGTAAATTTATTTATTCAACAAAACAAACAATTATCATCAATATATGGTGATTAATACAATAATATTCAAGAAATTATTTAACAAAAATGAAGAAATTATTAATTATTAATAAACGCATTAAACATTACTTTCCTCATTTTTTTCCCAGCAAAATCTTTCAAAATAGCTCTTAAGTATATATACTGCAAGATACCATATTCTGTGCCCGTAATGGCAAGTGAGTTCAAATGTTCTTGGGACATTTAAGATCTATGACAATTTTTTATAAGTTTTAGTTTTGAAAAGCTTCGCTCGCCCGTTACATTCGTAATCATGCGACATCTGTAAATTTTTAACTCAGCCATAACATTTGGATGCACCATATTTTCAAAAATGAGTTTCGTCATCTTTAAAAGCTTCTACTTGTGAAGTGAAGAATTTAAAATGAATCTTCGATGTCCTCAGAATAAATGTCTAAGTCTCTGGGCAGCTTCTTTAATTTCATTATCAGACTTCAGGGAACTCAACAAGGAATCCAAAAAAGGCAATGAACTTTATTATAAGCTTTTATACGACGAGAAAGCTCTGTACATTTAGTATTAGAAGTATATGTTCCTGGAGTAGTAAAACAACTTAAGTCACTAAACAAAAACAAATCTTCCGGACCAGATTGTATACCAACTAGATTCCTCTCAGAGTATGCTGATGCAATAGCTCCGTACTTAGCTATCATTTACAACCGATCACTCAGCGAAATATCCGTACCCAAAGACTGGAAAGTTGCCCAGGTCACTCCAATATTCAAGAGGGAATAGGAGTGATCCCCAAAATTACAGGCCCATCTCATTGACGTCGATTTGCAGTAGGATTTTGGAACATATACTTTGTTCCAACCTATTAAGCAATAGTCAACACGGATTCAAAAAGTACCGCTCTTGCGAAACACAGCTTGCCCTTTATTCACATGAAGTGATAAGTGCCATTGACAAGGGATCTCAAATCGATTCCATATTTCTGGATTTCCAGAAGGCTTTTGACACTGTACCTCAGAAGCAGCTTCTAATGAAATTGCGTGCTTATGGTATAGCGCCCCAATTGTGCGAGTGGATTCAGGATTTTCTATCAGAAAGGACACAGTTAAAAGTAATTGACGGTAAGTCATCGAGTAAAACAGAAGTGATTTCCGGTGTTCCTCAGGGAAGCGTTATAGGTCCCCTAATCTCCATTATGTTTATAAACGATTTGGGAGACAATATGAATAGCTCCCTTAGACTGTTCACGGATGATGTGTCGTTTATAGGTTAGTGAAGTCAAGAGAGGATCAAAAGCAACTACAAAGCGATTTAGACAAAAAATTTCTACTTGGTGCGAAAATTGGCAATTATCGCTAAATAATGAAAAGTGTGAAGTAATACACATGACCACTAAAAGAAATCCGATGTACTTCAATTACACGAGAAATCAGTCAAACCTTAAGGTCGTAAGTTCTATCAAATACCTAGGAGTTACAATTATGTACAACTTAGACTGGAGATAACACATAGAAAATATTTTGGGTAAGACGAACCAAAGGTTACGTTTCATTGGCAGAAAGCTTCGAAGATGCAACAGCTCCACCAAAGAGACTGCCCGGAGTACTGTTGCCCAGTGTGGGACCCTCACCAGGTGGGACTGACGGCAGACATTGAGAAGGTTCAGAGAAGGGTAGCTCGTTTTGTTTTGTCACGTTACAGGGGGGAAAGCGTCGCTGAAATGTTGCACGATTTGAGATCGATATTATTCCTTATGGCGAGATCTACTTGCGAAATCTCAATCACCGACTTTTACTTTTACTTTTAAATGTGAAAGTACTTTGCTAGCACCCACCTGCACAGCAAGACATGACCATCCAAATAAAATAAGAGAAATCAGATCGAATAGGGAACGATTTAGGTGTTCTTTCTTCCATTCTATTAAAGAATGGAACGGTAGAGAGAGGTTATGAAAGTGGTTAATGAACCCTCTGCCAGGCAATTATATTTGTTTTGCAGAGTATCTGTGTAGATGTAGATAATGTATCCATTATTGGTAGGTAAGAGGAGTAAGAAGTGCCCTAAGTGACCGTCTTCTACTCCTCAAACTCTTCAAACAATCAGGACGCATTTCCTATCATGTATGTATATTCTTTTACTCGCCTGCTGCCGGCCGCGGTGGCCGAGGGGACTAAGGCGCTCCAGTCACGGCCACTACGGTCGGGAGTTCGAATCCCCCCTCGGGCATGGATATTTGTGCCGTCCTAGTTCGTAAGTAATTCATAAGTAGTTTGTAAGTTTAGGGACTGATGACCCCGTAGTTAAGTCTCATAGACTATACAAACATTTGAACTCGCCTGCAGACAATCAAAGAAAAGGTAAGTAATTATTATTTAAAACGCAAAAGTGTTTCTGAAAATTTCCCATTGTTATATCGGTGCACACGGGGCACCTAAAATGCGCGGGGTCCCTAGGCAGCTGCCTACTCTGCCTTATGGGTAATCCGGCATTGTTGGTGATAAGTGAACTATAAACAGAGCTCACTGTGCTGACAGTCTCTTGCGATGCAATCATGGTCGCTTTGCTGCACACAGAGACAGGGCTGCTCACGATCTATAAGATCGGACGACTGTCATACCGATCATATAAAGTCAATGTATTCAGAAACAACGCACACTGTTTTCATGGGGCACCCAAAAACGAATTTTGTAAACAGATTTCTGATAAACTCTGCTGGGTATTCGCTACCACACTACAAACCGTTTCTGGGAATCCAAGCTGCGGCGGAATAGCCGTGCCCACTGAAGCGCCGTGCTGCGGTGCGCGCGGCCGTTCGCCGTCAGAGTTTGGAGTTCCCCCTCGGGCATGGGTTATTGTGTTGTCCTTAGGTTAGTATAATTTAGTTTAAGTAGTTTGTAAGCTAGAGACTAATAACCAAGCAGTAAAGTCCCATAGGTTTACAAACGCTTTTGGGAATCCGATGCCAGCTGCTGTTATTTCACTATCACAATCGATTTTCTCTTTCGTGTAAACACGCATCATTTTTGAACGCACAACCTTTTTTAAACCCTGCGTGATGTGTTAGAAAACGCCTTGTTTCTAACGCTGGAATGGTACCCTTTTTAGATGCGACGAACATGCAAGAATGTTTACTGTACTGAGCTACGGTACCGGTGCCTAGAGTCGTGTGCGCTCAGTTATGCTTCGAGTGATTAGTAGTCTACAATCCATACTGAAAAACAAACGAACATAGAAAAAAGGTATCTGAAACTAACTGCTCAACCGTTACATCACCACTTGTGTCACATGAGAAGAGTGAAACCTTAGTACGGTACCTAGAAAGATGCTAGCTACAGCTGGAAGACAATACCTATTAGACAACTGGGAAAAAAGCCAAAAAGGAATTTCAATCACTTCACTGCAGGCCTTGAAGATCACGCAAAAAATGTACAAAGTCCACATCAGTGCTGTCATTAATTTTTTTATTTCAAATATGTTGACGCAATGATTACGTGCACCAACCATATATGAAATAAAAACACTGCATTTTCAATACAAAGACTGGCCTAACTTCACAAAAGAAGTAACAAATGGTGAATTCGAATCCCTGTTCGGATTCCTTGTGATGAGTGCTGCTAAAAATGACACGTCAGTTGACGTTCCGTTTGATACGACAAGGTCCGGAGAAAGATATCGAACCGCAAAGTCTTCATCAAAATTCAAGTATCTCATAAATTACTCGCGATTCAATGGCAAAGAAACGAGGGCATAATGGCGAAAGATAGATATATTGGCCCTCTTGTCTGCCATATAGAAACAATTCCTTATAAATTGTGAAACAAACTACAGACCACGTGCGCATATATCCCAAGCAAAAAAAAATCTTTCCCAGAGATACTACTAGTTACCATTAAGCAAAGATTTAAACGTACTTGCAGTACAGATCGAAACAGTTGACACACTAATCATGCTTCATTTCAAAGTTTAACCACAGTCTAACATATACAGTCGCGACACTCACTGCTGTAAAAGTTGTTACCAACTGACAGCTGCAACGACACTAGCGCTCCTAGCGGTGGGTAAGCCACCGAAAGAGTGATGTTTGTATGTAATTATTTGTGTGCGTAATTAAAGAAATAGTTAATATAATTTTTGTGTTACAAGCATCAGTAATATATCAAGAGGCATACATAACACGAAAAGTAATGTAAAAGCAGTCGAACTTACTGATTCAGTGGTATAACGAAGAACTTCGTCATGAACCAATACTTACGAATATGTGTATATTTGCAGCTTATTCCGCTGAAAGTAAGTAGAATATAAACATAATAGAAACATAAATTTCTTTTTTGGTGTGTTCTTACTATGACAAAGAGTTTTTTGACACGTATCGTTGTGGTATGGGGTCTAATGATTCGCACATGTTTAGGCTTCACTCGTCTTTATTATAAGCGCATATTCTTTTGAGTGTGATTACTTTAGCTTAAGAAGACATTGTCTTGAAGATTCTTGCCGTTTGTGGTTCAGCTGTAGCAACAATTGTGGAATTGGGTTCTTCTTTGTTGAATACAGTTTGGTTGCTTTTTCAGTTTTCTTGTCACGTTTCTGATGTTTTCCTTCAGCGACAGTTGTGGTGGCTGATTTGGTATGTTAAATACCGTAGTTATTGCATTTTACATTCGTTTCCTACGTTCCACCCTCACTGATTTCACTGGAATTAGAGTGGAGAAACGTTAACGTTCTTCAGAAGAAAAAACACGTCTTTCTGCCAAAGGGCGGGTATTCGGTGTTTCCTAGCCATTTTTCTATTTTAATAGTAATTTAAATTATTTAGTGTAACCCTGTGGGTTACAAGATAACAGTAAATAAACTGTGCCGTAATATACCGCTTCCAACCTTGTCAGTGATCTTAGGAGACGTAAGGAAGACAAAGGTGGAGCTATTTTTAAGTTATTATCTATTTTATGATACTACATACGTTCTCTAATCTAAAAAAATGTGTTAAAATCGATATAAACGATACTATTCGCACTCATCCACTATCGTATCCATAAAAGTAGCTTGCCCTCCGCTTGGAGCGCTGCTGTCGCAGTGTATAACAAAAATCCGCTGCAGTGTCGTGACTGTATATGTGGTTTAACTTTGAATAAAGTAATTGCACTTATATAATCTTATAATCTATTTATGCCTAATAAAGAAGAAGAAAATTTTGTTCTATGTCCAGCGACAACGTAGTCCGTAGGTATGTGATGTGGACTTGCGGAATGTAAATGTTGCCCGTCTCATATTATTGAGAGATTCTCCATGTCCACTTGCACCTGCTGTAAACAAAAAGTAAATGAAATGGTTGGCACATTTGTTCTGCTTCATTTAAAATTTAAAATTCGAATAAAGTTATTGCACTTATATAATCTCTATATATAAAAGGAAGTGTCCCGATTGACTGACTGACTGATTGACTGAGTCATCATCGCCCAGCCCAAAACACTGAAGATAGAAACTTGAAATTTGTGGAGGGTGTTGATCTTACTCTGTAGGCGTCATTTAAGAAGCGATTTTTCGATATTCCGCCCGTAAGGGGGTGAAATAGGGGATGAAAAGTTTTTTGAAAATACGTAGCTATTTAGGCAATTTTGAAGCTAGAACTACAAAATTTCGGATTTTAATTCAGGGTTCGAATTTAAAAGACTCGTGTTTCGGAGTTTTTTGAAATTCGACAAATAAGGCGGTAAAATAGGCGACGCAAAAAATTGATTTTCAAAAATATGTTTCTGTTAACTCAAATTTTACGCTACAACTACGAAACTTCGGATAAGGAATCTTGGTCAGGATTAAAAATCCATGATTTTTAGTATTTTTGGAAATTCAACAAGTAAGAGGGTTAAATAGAGGATCAAAAATTCTTTTTGAAAACACGTTGCTATTGATACAATTTTGAAGCTAGAGCTGCAAAAATTGATATTTTTATAGTTGGTTAGAATTTAAAAAATACGTAATTTGGTATTTTTGGAAATTCAACCATCAAGGAGGTTAAATTGGAGAGTGGGTGTTTTTCGGAATTATGATGCAATTTAAGCAATTTTGAAGTTAGAACTACAAATTTTCGGATTTGGATTCGGGGTTCAAATTTAAAAGACACGTGTTTCAGTATTCTTGGAAATTCGACCAATAAGGGGGTGAAATACGAAATGCAAAAATTGATTATCAAAAATATGGTGCTGTTAACTCAAATTTCAAGCTATAACTACGAAACTTAAGATATGGATTCTTCATCAGGATTAAAAAGAAACAACTGGTGCAGACCAACCAGCCTGCGCATGCGAAGCAGCGGGGGTTCAGCTAGTCTTATAATGAATTTATGCGTACCAAAAGAGAAAAATTATGTTCCAGGTCCAACAGCAATGCAGTCCATGGGCGTGTGCTGTGGACATTCGGAATGTAAATGTTGCCGTCTTATATTATTTGGCGACTTCTCCATGCCCACTTGAACCTGCTGTAAACATAATCTAGATGAAATGGTTGGCACACTTATCATGTTTCATTTCAAAGTTTAAACATGATAAATTAATTGCACTTATATAATCTTATAGCAAACCCGGCAACGCTTCGCAGTCGCTAATGTGTATGGGATATATACCCTAATCTCTTCTCTCCTGATGTCTATCCCTTCCTCTCTCCTCTACTTCTCCATTGCATCCTCCCACCTTCCTTTGTCCATCTCCTCCTCCCCGTACCTTCACACCACTCCCTATTACCCCATACCATATTCATCTCCTCTGCTTGTCCCCCCCCTGGGCGATGATGAGTCAGTCAGTCAGTCAGTCAATCAGTCAGTCAGTCAGTCAATCGGGACACTTCCTTTTATATATAGAGATAATGTATTTATGCCTAATAATGGAGAAGAAATCTTTTTTCCAGGTCCAACGACATCATAGTACATGGGTAAGTGATGTGGACATTCGGAATGTAAATGTTGTCCATCTCATATTATTTGGAAACTCTCCATGTCCACTTGCACCTGCTGTAAACAAAAAGTAGATGAAAAGGTTGGCACACTTGTCATGTTTCATTTCAAAGTTTTAATTTGAATAAAGTTCTTGCACTTATATAATCATATAATGTATTTCTGCCTACCAAACGGGAAAAATTATTGTGACAGGTCCAACGACGACATAGTCCATGTGTGTGTGATGTGGACTTTTGGAATGAAAGAGTTGCCCATCTCATATGGGCATGCCCACTTGCACCTGCCCACTTGCACCTGTTAAACAAAAAGTAGGTGAAACGGTTGGCACACTTATCCTGCTACATTACAAGGTTTAAATTTAAAAATGATGTTGCACATATATAATCTTCTCATGTCATGATGCCTACCAAAAGAGAAGAAATATTTGTGCCAGGTCCAACAATGACGCAGTCCATGGGTGTGTGATGTGGTCATATGGAATGTAAATGTTGTCCATCTCATGTTATTTAGACACTTCTCCATGTCCACTTGCACCTGCTGTAAACAAAAAGTAGATGATACGGTTGGCACAGTTATGATGCTTCATTTCAGACTTTAAATTTGAATGGGGTTATTGCATTTATATAATCTTATTATGTATTTATGGCTACCAAAGTAGAAGAGATTTTTGTGCTAGGTCCATCTTGTATTATTTAGAGACATCTCCATATTCACTCTCACCTGCTATGAACAAAACGTTGATGATACTGTTAGCAAACCGATCAAGCTTCATAAATAAGATTACATTCGAATAAGTTCATTGCACGTATATAATCTTGTAATGTAATTATGCTGACCAAAAGAGAAGAAATTTTTGTGCCGGGTTCCACGATGATGTAGTCCATGGGCGTCTGATGTGGCCATTCGAAATGTAAATGTTGCCCGTCTCATATTATTTGGAGACTTCTCCATGCCCACATGAACCTGTTGTAAATATAATGTAGATGAAATGGTTGGTACCCTTATCATGCTTCATTTCAAAGTTTAAATTCAAAAAAGTTATTGCACTTATATAATCTTATAATGTATTTATGCCTAATAAAGGAGTAGAAATTTTTGTTCCAGGTCCAACGACGACATACTACATGGGCGTGTGATGCGGACATTCGGAATGTAAATGTTGCCCATCTCGTATTATTTGGAAACTCTCCATGTCTACTTGCACCTGCTGTAAACAAAAAGTAGATGAAAAGGTTGGCACACTTATCATGTTTCATTACAAAGTTTAAACTGAGAAAAACGTATTGCACTCATTTAATCTTATATTTTATTTATTCCTACCAAATGAGAAAAATTGTGTTCCAGGTCCAACAGCAGTGCAGTCCATGGGCGTGTGCTGTGGACATTCGGAATGTAAATGTTACCCGTCTTATATTATTTCACGACTTCTCCATGCCCACATGAAACTTCTGTAAATATAATGTAGATGAAACGGTTGGTACACTTATCATACTTCATTTCAAAGTTTAAATTTGAGGTATCTTATAATGTACTTATGCTTAATAAAGGAGAAGAAATTTTTGTTCCAGGTCCAACGACGACATACTACATGGGCGTGTGATGTGGACATTCGGAATGTAAATGTTGCCCATCGCATATTATTTGGAAACTCTCCACGTCCACTTGAATCTGCTTTAAACAAAAAGCAGGTGAAAGAGTAGGCACAAGTATCCTGCTTCATAGAATCTTAAATGTATTTATGCCTACCAAAGGAGAACAGATTTTTGTGTCAGGTCCAACGACGATGTCGTCCATATGTGTGTGATTTGGCCATTTGGAATTTAAATGGTGCCCATCTCATATTATTTAGAGACTTCTCCATGTCCACTTGCTCCTGTTGTAAACAAAAAGTAGATGTAGAGGTTGGCACACTTATCATAGTTCATTTCAAAGATTAAATTTTATTATAAATTTCATGCACTTATATAATCTTATAATGTATTTATGCCTACCATAGGAGAATCAATATTTTGTGCCAGGTCCATCGATGACGTAGTCCATGGATGTGTGATGTGGACATTCATAATGTAGATGTTGCCCATCTCATATTATTTGAAAACTCTCTACGTCCACTTACACCTGCTGTAAACAAAATGTAGATGTAGCTGTTGGCACACTTAACATGCTTCATTTCATAGATTAAATTAGAAAAAAATTATTGCACTTATATAATCTTATAATGTAATTATGCCTACCAAAAGAGAAGACATTTTTGTGCCAGGTCCAACGATGACGTAGCCCAAGGGTGCGGGATATGGACATTCAGAATGTAAATGTTGCACATCTCATCATACTTGCAGACTTCTCCATTCCCACTTGCATTGGCTGTAAACATAAAGAGGATGAAACGTTGCCACGCTTATCATGCTTCAAATGAAGGTTTAAATTTGAATAAAGTAGTTGCACTTATATAATCTTATATTGTATTTATGCCTAATAAAGGAGAAGAAATTTTTGTTCCAGCTCCAACAATGACGTAGTCCATGGATGTGTGATGTGGACATTCAGAATGTAAATGTTGGCCATCTCATACTATTTGGAAACACTCCATGTACACTTGCATAAGCTGTAAACAAAATGTAGGTGAAACGGTTGGCATAATTTTGATGTTTTATTTCAAAGTTTAAAATTGAAAAAAAAATGTTATTGCACTTATATAACAATCTTATAATGAATTTATGCCTACCAAAAGACAAGAAATTTTTCTACCAGGTCCAACGACAACGTCGTCCATGGGTCTATGATGTAGACATTTGGAATATAAACACTGCACATCTCGCATTATTTAGAGATTTCTCCATGTCCACTTGCACTTCCCATCAACAATAAGTAGATGGAAAAGTCGGCAACTTAACATGCTTCATCCCAAATGTTAAATTTGATAAACGTTGTTGCACTTGTATAATAATCTTATAATGAATTATGCCTACCAAAAGAGAATCAATATTTGTGCCAGGTCCAAATACAACGTAGTCCATGGATGTGTGATGTTGACATTGAAAATATAAACGTTGCCCATTTTTTATTATTTAGATACTTCTCCATACCCACTTGAACCTGCTGTAAACGTAAAGTAGATGAAACGATTGGCACACTTAACATGTGTCATTTCAAAAATTAAATTAGAATCAATTTATTGCACGTATACAATCTTATAATGTAATTAAAAGAGAAGAAATTTTTGTGCCCTATCCAGCGATGACATATACCTGGGCCGCTGAAACATTGCACTTGACGTTTCGCGTTACGGCGAGTTAAGTTGGCTACACTGCTTTAGCGACGTTGCAACACTAGCCTTTATACGCACAGCAGACGAAACGGTTTTCAGTTGCATCTCGTAAATGTAAGCTATTGAGCAATAAAAGTGCATATAGTAATTGGTTCTTGAGCAGCAATTAACGGCATATTAATGATGACCAGAGCACAACAATGCACACGCTTTCAATAACCAAGCAAAACAATACAGAAAATAAGCATTGGATCACGACAGATAAGAAATAATCAAGATAGTAACTTTTCTCTCTACATTTTATAATCTGAATGCTTTTCACTCACCAATTTACGGCTACAATGGTACAACTACATCCAGCTACCCATCCTCACTATAGTCGTCACAGCCAAAATGGTCGTCAACACCAAAACAAATCATTAACCGTTCGTGATTACTGATGATCCCTTTCATTGTTTGCGCTGCCCGAATCAGTTTTTCAACGTGCTCCACCCTTTTACAAGATGCAGCATCCACATTGGCAACAGCTTCATGCAACTGCTTTTCCACTTGTTATTGTAACACTTATTGTTCCTTAAGTAATTCTTCACTTCACTCCGTACCAATTTTATAGGGTTAAAACGGCAGTGAAATGGGGGCAGATTTATTTCATTGTGACGCTGCTACTTTGAGATTTCGTCTACTGCACATGCCAATATAAAAAAAAGTTTTGACATTTACATATCTGCAGCAATATTTCTTTCTTGTAACCTCTGCACCATAACTTCTTTCTGATCGTCTGAAGCGAGAATGAACTTCCTGCTGAGAGCATAAGCTTCGAAGTTTTTATTCATACGAAACTGATAACTTACTCAGAATACGTCATTAGACAAACGTCTTTTCGGTGACATTATCCAATTACTTGAACTCGGAAAGTCAAGTTAACCCACTCACAGAAAAACAAATCGCAGCGAAAAAAGCACATAACATACACGATACACAACTTTGTTTACGGTAGAACTAAACAAAGCCGGCAACGCGGGAACGTTGACGTCATGGCACGTGACCGCTGGAAGTAGTCCATTCAACTTGTGCTCAATAGGGCCCCTAGCCGGAAAGTTTTGCGGTAGTTTTGATTTCTTCGATTCTACATGCTTTTTGGGGTTCTGAATCCGAATCTGGCATTTCCCAACAAAATTTCGTGACGCAACATTGAACAAAATGCAAAAAATCGAAAAAATAGCATTTTTCGGCGGTTTTCTGCTTATAACTCGGAAACTATCAACTTTTCACAAATTGCCTCCGAGTACAAAATTGAAGTCCATAGAATTTCATACAGATTTCACTACTTATGTTTTGCTGTCAGACGAAGCGTTCCGGCTCAAGCGCTAATTGAAAATTGGCGTATTTTGGCTGTCTCCGATAAAATCCACTTTTTCCACTCAAGAAGTCTAATTCATTATTAAAAACTGACATTTAGTGAATTCCTACAAGTTCTAAGTCGTATAGAATATAGAATGGTATCCACTGCTTCTCCCAGTTCTCTATGCACACCTTCTTTAGATCATATATGTAAAGTTATACAAAATTAAAAAAGAAATTACATGAAGTTCAAGTTATTAATAATATCAGAAATTGTACAAATTGTCACAGAAAGTTGAAATTCCGAACAAAATTTTGAAAATTTTATACATATTATTACATTGTATTACACAGAAAATGTTCAAATGTTTGTTAAGCTTATGGGACTTAACTACGTGGTCATCAGTCCCTAAACTTACAAACTACTTATGAACTACTTACGAACTAGGACGGCACAAATATCCATGCCCGAGGGGGGATTCGAACCCCCGACCGTAGTGGCCGTGCTGACCGTGACTGGAGCGCCTTAGTCACCTCGGCCACCGCGGCCGGCGTATTACACAGAATACAGTATTATGTGCATCAATTAAATATGCCGCTGTCGTTTCCAAGAGGGTCCTGTCTGAAGTTCTTCGAAGGCGGAGGGTCCTGGCATAGGTGCAGGTTGTTCTGTCGCCAGTGTTCGGGCTACTTCATCTAGAAAATGAAGGAGGGGGGTGAGAAATCAATGACCAGTGAACATATCTCAAGGAGAATTGATACGAAACACATTGTGAGATTTGACATACCTTCCACACCGTGCAGGTGTGTTTCTTCAGCCTGTTCTTGGTCTTCTTCTTTTATCTCTTCATTTTCTACATCAGTGCTGATTTCTGGAAGTTTGACGTTATTACACAGCCCTTCACAGGATGTGCACATGGGGGAGCAGTGGACGTGCGCTTTCCTGCATCCACAATTCGTTGGCAACCGTTCTTGCATTTACAAGAAATGTGTCGGAGTATCGAGTCTGGAGCAGGGTCCAAAGTTTTTTTTTTTTTTTCCATCCCCACTCGCTTGGGTCTCTTTGTTGTTCGTCGAGAGTAATTTTACTGGATAACCACTGCTGCACTTGAAAGTAAACTCTCAGTGAATGTTGTCGTGCAGCAGCTTCGGTGGGGGGGGGGGGGGGTAGTGAGACAATTTTGGTTTTACTTTTGTAAGAAATAGATATGTATTGCCTGTATCGCAAATCGTTCAGGTTAGTCTGATGTCCTTTCTTGAGAAACATGTTTCCTGCTTCGGCAATCTCATCATGATGTGCACGAGGGTTGTAGAAAACATCAATGACTCCAGAATGAAACTTCACTCTGCAGCGGAGTGTGCGCTGATATGAAACTTCCTGGCAGATTAAAATTGTGTGCCGGAACCGGGACTCGAACCTGGGACCTTTGCCTTTCGCGGGCAAGCGCACTACCGACTGTGCTATCCCGACACGACTCACGATGCCGCCTCACAACTTTACTTCCGCCAGTACCTCGCCTCCTACTTTCCAAACTTCATAGAAGCTCTCCTGCAAACACGCAAGACTAGCACTCCTGGAAGAAAGGATATGGTGGAGACATGGCTTAGCCACAGCCTAAGGGATGTTTCCAGAATGAAACTTCACTCTGCAGCGGAGTGTGCGCTGATATGATATATCAGAAAGATCCGTGACCCAATTTACCCTAAAAAGAGAGATAGAGGTCTGTTTGCTGCATTTGAGCACTTACTTCGTCGTTGGGTCGAGAACAGGGGTATTACAATATACGATTACCGGATGGAGAGTGTTTTTGATCTTGTGCAAGTTTTTTAAACGGTATCTGCAAAGTGTTTCTCCACCATGTGGGGGGCGAATAACAAACACCTGGGACAACAGATGCTTTGTAGTGTTTAATAGTGTCCTGCAATTTGTGTACTGGGGTAATAAAAATACCCGAAAATTGATCGGTGTACAGGTTAAACCTTCCAGATCGATAAAAGCTTGTACGTTACGTTCTGTCAGCTTTTAGTTTCCATTGTTTACCTGTAAATTAGGTGGAGATTCGTAATACTGGCAGCGGCAAAGACGATATAAGTAGTACACTTAAAAGCTACATTAATGCAGGGGAAACATACTTCTCCGGCAAAGACGATATAAGTAGTACACTTAAAAGCTACATTAATGCAGGGGAAACATACTTCTCCCAATCCAGAACATTGTTCTCCACACTGCCTCCAGATATAGATATCGCCGAATTAGGTCTGGTACCTACAAACAATGTCACTCTGCAAGTCCAGCGAAAAGAGTAAATGTATCACATAGGCTTAAGTCGTCCCCATTAAAGAAATTACATCGCTACGTGCAGTTAATGTCTTATGTGCGCGAAAATAAAACTGGAAATGGCGGATATCGAGACCAAGAGAAGGAAGCTAGAATATATGGCTAAAGCAACTGCCATAAAGGACGAGTACAAACTAATGCTGGAGAAAGACGAAGCTATGGTATATGTGTAAGCCCGGCTTAAACGGAGGGTGTGGAGAAATCTGGTTACGACTGGGACTTATAAAATATTTGCTTTTTACAGTAAACAGTCAGGGAGATTGGTCACGCGTCGGTGTACTGGCCGAAAACAGCGGAAGACACGAAAAACGTATTGCATTATCGTTTGGAGAAGGGACTACATTGCATCCAAATGTGGTGGACTGGGGACAGTCATTTGCAGAGTTAAAAACAAGCAATCGTTTGCAATAATCGTAAAACCTAGTGTTCCATACGGAAATTACTACAGGAGTTGGTAACGTACACACATAGCGACGCATAGTGCTATAACCAGGAAATAATGGGAAAAGTTAAAATACACGATTGTTCTCGTCTAGAAGCATTGCCCGAAGGTGCAGGAGGAAACGAAGATACGTAATGGAGTTCGAGAACATAATAAAGAACAATTGTATTCTGTGTCTAGCTTCTCGAGTAGAAAGTTTCGGTCTTATAGGGTTTAGGAGAAGATACCAGAAGACATGTTTCTTGTTAGCAAAGAGCAGTAACTCCTCGGTAAAGTATCTGTTAGGGAGGTGTAATTCTGTGTTGTTCTATTCCACAGTTAAGCAAAGCGTTCGTTTAAATCGACGTTGCTCGGTACATTCCTGCATGGAATGGGGTTTGACTTATTGCACATTGGTTCATCTTGTATAAATTTCGTTCTTCTTCTTCTTATCGAATTTCTAAAAAAACTATGTTTCGTTTCTGTAAGAGCTACATCGCAAATTTGCGCACATCCTACTGTCTGTATATGTATCTGCGTATAAAAGTTTAACGACTGCTCGTACGGTAAAAACATCGCTTGCGTCAGCTGCGAGGAAATCTATCTTCGCGAAAATAGCTCTCTTGTATTCGGAATCTGGTGCGGCCAGGAAAAAATAAACCGAAAACTTCTCCGGGTCAGGTGCGAGCGTGGACAGGTATGTTTACATGTATAGGACGTACACACGCTCCAAACCGGCGTCTACGATGAGTCAACAGGTCCGCACTCGCCTACAGCCAGAAATAACATGGAATGTGATTATGCATGCTAGCTTGCGCGAAGTACCTATTTCGAACTGTTTAGTCGTGCCATACGATGCAACGCAGATGTGGTCCACAATTGTGGAAATACATATAGATACTTCGTAGCATGGATGTGGGGCATTTATATCTTCTTTTAGCTGTGTTTACGAATGGACTTCTCTGGGTAGCGTATCGGAGATGATTGCAGTGGTAAATTAATGTTCTTTGCTCGATAAACATCGAGTTAGAGGATTAGTTACCTACATTGGAGGTGCATTTAATCGTATGTTTAGTCTCTAAAGGATTGCTCTTGGAGATCGTTAAAAAAATCTGGTGTTGCATTAGTTCGAAATGGTGTAGACTATTTTGCGTTGCTGCTTGTAAGGATTATAAGAACTTGGCTTGGATCTAGATCTTTTCTTGTTAGCTGTTCTGTGCGTGTGCACGTCGCTCATTTTTTTACACTGTGTTACAGATGTTTATCGAGAGTAATACTTTCTTAGAAGGAGTGGAATACGATGGTGATTTGTGCGCGAATGCTCGAGGTAAATAGTCTATTGGCTGATAGAGAGCGTTCCAGAAATATTGTCTGCCGGGCTATGCATTGGAAACAAAGTTGTGGTTGGATGTTAGGGACAGGTCAAGCAACCAACGTAGTTATTGGGTGGAGAGAGAGCGAGATCGAAACTTTATTAAAACGCTGTGTGTCTGGGAGATCTTGTCTGTTACTGATCGCGGTTATAACACCATCTGTGGTAACTTGTTTAGAGTTGGTACTGGGTTAGTGGCGGATGTAAGGATAGCTCTGTCTGGGTTGTTACGAACGTATACATAGCTTGCAGCATGCTATTTGGGACAAAAATCGAGTTGGAATGGCTAGATTCGTTTGTTGTTGTAGGTTCGTGTTGACTGTAGGTGTACTTCTGTTACTGTGTTGGAAATGTTTGGCGCTTACAGAGAGTGCTTTAGGCTAGATGGGACGGAATGTAAGTAAAAAGTGTCGATATACCCTAAATATATACGTCACGGTAAAGCTGTAAAGAAAACTGACTTTGGTGGTGCATTGATCTTTCGTCGAAGCATCGTCTGTTTAATCGTATGCTAGTGTTGGCTACTTTACGGCTGGTGTGCAACACGTTTACGTAGCGGATATGCCTGCTGCGGTAAATCATAATTCTTTCGTCGAAAATCAACGTGTTTTATAAAACTCCTATAGTTTCGTTACTTAAAGTACGCTAGTTGTAGCCAATGGAGTACGCGTGTGTGTGTGTGTAGTAAATTCCGCAAGTTCGATACTGCAAACGTTGGAGATAAGACGAAGTTACTATTTCTGGAATACATGGGGGGAAATATATACGTCCTGTGGGTATAGATCTTATAAACTGCAGCTAATCGATGTTTTTTAATGGAGGCGCTCCCATCTATACTACAGCAGCAGCTTCGTGTAGATGGCTTCTATCTCCTGGATTTTTGGGCAATACTTTAACCGAGTGGCGTTCGTATCCGAGCATGACTTTCGGATGGGAGGAGCAATATCAAAGTGGTTGCGGGCGAGGAAACGACTGCTTAACGTGGTTGGCGTCGAATTGTAGAACCAAAATAAATTTGTCGAAAAATCACGAGCCCTGGTGTAAGCAAAGATATCGATTTTATAAAGAGTCCAGGCAGTTGATTGTTAGGACTTTTATTTTTTCGCCGGGTCGAGAAGATGGTATTACCAGGATGGAGGATTGTGTAGGAAGATAGTTTAAGTGTTCTAAAAGAGAAGATACGGTATTTACAAAGTGCGCCGTTGTACTGTGCAAACGCTTTTAGATTTGATACTTGGGTATTAAGAGTACCAGAAAATTGACCGCTCTCTCGGACATTATGTTTTTTTTTAGTTTCGACTGTAAATTACTTGTAGAGTCGAGCAAGGAACTATATTTTTTTTAGCATTCCAGGACTTTATTATCCACAGACGTAGATATCGTCTACGTTATTCCACAAGTCCGAAGAAGAAGGATAAACGAAAACTGGGTTATATGGCGAAGACACATGCTTTTAAAAGGAGGCTATTGTATATGTGCAAGCCCGGTTTAAACAGATAGTGTGGGGGAAAATATTTGCTTTTACAGTAAACAGGCGGGGGGATTGGTCTCGCATAGTTGTACTGGCCGAAATTAGCGGAACACACGACAAACGTGTTTGTACTGTGTGTGACTCCCATCCATTCCTTAGAGAGCAGGTTATGATCGAAGTGTGCGGGAGTTGGTTGCGATATGTTTGCGAACATTACGTTGCATGTACTCAGTTGTACTGTAATAAACAAAACAAAAATTGTAAACACTCCATGTCCTATATAGAATCATGTGTTGTGGCGTGTAGGTTAGCGTCTTCGTTTGCGGTGGACATCTACTTGTAATTAAAATAATAAATCTTAGTTCGGAGTAGGAGTTTTGTGGGTAAAGGGCGGGTCGAGCTGGAAATCTGTGTTGCATTGGGCAGGTAACTTCGGTTCTGTGGTTGCTGTATTGTCGAATAAGGGTGTTGTTAGGCCAATAATTTCGAAAAGTTTTAGTGTAGACGGTCGGAATCGGTAAATTATTTCACGTATTTTTCTTTTATTTCGACTCTCCGTTGCACAATAGGGATTAAATGTCTTCTGGGGCGCTGGAATATCGGTGTCAGATAAATGTAGTTTGCATCGTAACAGGACATAGAGATTTCTTAGATGGGATGTGTACTGCTGTAGCAAGGAAATAAGAGGTAAAATTAAAGTACCCGAACTCTCGGAATGCGCAGTTATACCTTGATCTAAGAAGAAGGAAACGTAACAGGGCAAGATCGCTAAAGAGAGAGAGAGTGTTAAATTTCGGAACTTTCGGCATGGCTCAGCTCCATTAAATAAATGCATTGCGAGCTATCCTTGTCAGAATGGTGCGTCTGCATAGAAGGTTTTGATCATTTGGAGATGTAACTTAGGTGTTTTTGTTTAAACACTTAGCATATGTTTCTTTTATGTAGTCTGCCGAGAGAGCGCTCTGCGTTCTGGACGATTGTTAACGGTGCTTGCAGATGTTTATTTAGAGACTTTGTGCTAGATGTCATTGCCGATTTTCGTTATTTGGAATTTTTGTATAAACAATATACCGTCTTCTGCTGCTGCTGTTACGTTGTCGAAAGAGTGGTTGGCATACAAGTTACATTCCGTTCGATGGCTGTTGCTTGCATCGTCTAAACGAAGAGATACATTTATAGATGCAAGGTTGTAGTCGATTTCCGAAACGGACCATTTCTTTTCTTTTCGTTAATTGGCTCTGGTTAGTATTGTTTTTGTATATCGAAAGAGTTTATGTTAAGATGGATACGTAAGTTTGTGGCGTTTATTATCTAACCTGCGCTATTATTATTAAACACGGCTGGAGAGAGATGGGAATGTAAATTCTTACTTGCAAATTTTGCAAACGAGTTTAACGGTGCTTTGCAGATGTATATTTAGAGACGTTGTGCTAGATGTCATTGCCGATTTTCGTTATTTGGAATTTTTGTATAAACAATATACCGTCTTCTGCTGCTGCTGTTACGTTGTCGAAAGAGTGGTTGGCATACAAGTTACATTCCGTTCGATGGCTGTTGCTTGCATCGTCTAAACGAAGAGATACATTTATAGATCTAATGTTGCGGTCGAATTCCGAAAACGGACCATTTCTTTTCTTTTCGTTAGAATTGTTTCTGTATATCGAAAGAGTATATGTTAAGATGGATACGTAAGTTTGTGGCGTTCGTTACCGTAACCTGCGCTGTTATTATTATTAAACACGTCTGTCGGCTGTAGTCTATGCGAAGAGCGTGGATAGAGATGGGAGTGTAAATTCTTACTTGCAAATTTTGCATACGAGTTTTAATATTTAATACTACATGCTGTAGTATACGAGACCAACTAAGCATTTCTGTTCTAAATTGTTTTTTAGCATACGAAGAACACTATGGTAGCTTTATTTTTTTCCAAGAATAATAATAAACGGCGGAAATTGTTGTTGTTACATAAATCGAGATCTGGCGTACGGATCGCTGCGGCGCGCTTAATAATAAATATGCAATGAAATTGGCTGCTGACCTGTTCAAATGTTCAAATGTTTGTTAAGCTTATGGGACTTAACTACGGGGTCATCAGTCCCTAAACTTACAAACTACTTATGAACTACTTACGAACTAGGACGGCACAAATATCCATGCCCGAGGGGGGATTCGAACCCCCGACCGTAGTGGCCGTGCTGACCGTGACTGGAGCGCCTCAGTCACCTCGGCCACCGCGGCCGGCCCTGCTGACCTGTCGGAGCGCGGTCGCCGTAAAAAGAGAGCAGGGGTCGGCCTGTGGGGGCGGTGTCGGTGCTGTCAAGACAATCGTCGCGGTATTGTTTGTTCTCGCGGGTAGGGCGGGTGGCGGCGTCCTTTGAGAACCGGTCGCTAGTGTGGAGGAGGAGGGGGGTAGCATCTGTCGGCGGCGGAGGCGGCGGTCCGGCAATCGGCCGAGCGAGTAGGGGTCGCGGGTGCGAGTACAGACATGTCGAGGGGTCTACAGGTCTGGACCTGTCGGAGGTGCTGCCTGTCTGGCGGCGGTGCCGAGGGTGGAGGGGGGCGTCGAACCGGCCAGGTGTGTGGTCCAGGGTGCGAGTACAGACATGTCGATGGGTCTACAGGTCTGGACCTGTCGGAGGTGCTGCCTGTCTGGCGGCGGCACCGAGGGGTGGAGGGGGGGGGTGGGCGGGGGGGGGGGCGTCGTGTGTAGCCGAGGGAGGTGTTGCAACCTGTCAATCATCCTTAAGTGCGTTATGGCGGCGTCCTTTGATAAGCAGTCGGACAAGTAGCGTATCAAAAGGACCTAAATGTAAACTGTCAATCATCTTCCGTTCTTCCAAGAAGACCTATCAATCATCCTTAAGTGCGCTATTGTTCGAGTTTGACGGCATCCTTTGATCTGCGGTCAGGCAATTGGCCGAGGGAGGAGGGGTCAATGACCCTATCGTCGACGGCCGAAAGTTCAAGGTCACTGTGCTGGAACCGGCACTACCATACTACTTTTACTTATTACTTTTCCTGGCCAGACAACTAACGTGTACTTCATGAAGCCTGGTAGGGAACCGGCTCAGTCCATTCTTTGACTGGGCTATCAACGAAATTAGGCTGATGGGTAGGGAGCAATGAGCTAACAGCGCTGTAGTTTAGCGAGAGTGAGTTGTAGGCACAGCGTACGCTCGAGTCCTGACTTGACTGTTGCCGGTTTCCTTCGCGCCATGGGGCCATGTTTTCATGGTTGAGTAATACTTCTTCATTGTTTATTTTTTTACTAGCTACTGCCTGCGACAGCATTCGCCTAGTATGGAGCAACTTCGAAAACTATCCCATGGGGTCGTTTTATCTGTATGTCCTACTCAGGTCCAACGCTATCCCTCTGCAAAATTTCATCCAAATCCACCCAGTAAATTTTGCGTGGAAGCCTAACAAACAAACAATTTTTCGCAATTATAATAATATTAAAGAGTACGATTAAATATCATCTGCTGTGCGACACGTAATAATTTACTTAGTAGTATTTAGGTTTGCCTTATTATGTCTTCCAGTGGATGGTAAGGAGCTGATGATGAAGTACTTTTGAATCTGTATAGTTTTTAAAGAGGGCCCCACTATCATTTTTGCCCCGGGGCCCTAGGTGACATAGCTACGCCACACTTATGACTCTAAGATCAAAAGCTAGTGCAATGTTCGTTATACATAAGTTACAACAAATAAGGTCAGATGCCACAGTCACCATTGCCGTTTCACCATTCGCCTGTTTAGGACCAAAGAGACGTAACTACATAAACAGTGCATTAAAAATCGATTTAAAGCTTTTGTCCTATAAACTGAGTAGTTTTTAATAATTAATTGCGAGACTTTATACTGTAAATAAAAAGTTTACTTCATTTATTGCTTTTTTTCATCTAGGCCTTACATATTCCATTCACTCACTAGAATCCAGATACTGATCATGTATATAGTCACGTCGGTTTGATCCGAAATGGGATCATAGGTATATCAAGGAACTCTTACATAATTTTTACAGTTACTTTATTCGTGACGATTTTACCGTCAACAGTTCTATGGTTTCCGTAAATGATGCATCGTACAAAATTTCAGGTGAAAACAGGGGTGATCGGCAAGGTATCTTATAAGTTGGGAAAAATGTTCAGCACTTAAGACGATAATTACAAGTGGTGAAGTGATGAAATATTAGGGCTTCACTGTTATGTATTCATGTAATTCTTTCTACGGGTCTCAATATTTCATACTTCCTAATTTGTAAGAAGATGAAGAAATTCTGTAAGATGCGTAAGATGTATTACAAACAAGACTTTGATAATACAGTAGAGATATCGCTAGTACTTGAGTTGTCAATGCCAGAGAGAAAGAGAGTTCTTTTATGAATCTAGAAATGTCCTCTTTTCTCAAGACGGACATCTGGTAACCCTAATTAATCTCCTTTAGTTTCTCAATAAAATGCAGAGAGTTTTAATGTAGCTGTCCCGTTTTTTCCATGCTGCAACAGAGAGGCGAGATATCTGGCCAGCTCATGGGTGGGAGATACAATAGCGCTCACAATCGGTCTTAACGGAACCATAGGTTCAAATGTTTGTAAAGCTTATGGGACTTAACTACGGGGTCATCAGTCCCTAAACTTACAAACTACTTATGAACTACTTACGAACTAGGACGGCACAAATATCCATGCCCGAGGGGGGATTCGAACCCCCGACCGCAGTGGCCGTGCAGACCGTGACTGAAGCGCCTCAGTCTCCTCGGCCACTGGGGCCGGCGGAACCATAGGTTTATGCACCTTTGTAGGCCATATAGTCTGGGTGGATAAGCTTCTGTTTTGCACAGTTGTTTCTGCAACAACAAAAAGAAGCATCAACACCCTTGCGAGAGTGAAGGTCGGGGTGAGAGTTTAAAATTGGGAAAGATTAATTTTTAAAACTCACAACCACCAACTTAGAACCAAATTCCTAAACATGCAAAAACACTGGAACTGTGATTGCGACTGTTTGACTCGTTTTCTGCATATGATTAGCAAAACAAATTCATAATAAAATCAAGTTCATGAGAGAAAGGGGTGTACTAACTACTATTTTTGAAAACACGTGAAAGTTCACTTTATGTTGTTTATTTCACAATATTAGAACCCTGTGGCTGATACGTCTGTACGTCGACACATTTATCAAATAAAGTTATAGCTCGTGAGCCCCCAGACAAAAATGAATATTTGTCGCAAATTGTTTTCACACCATGTGGCTGTCTCAAACACTGTTTATGTTCATGCCTATGCGACGACACATGTTACATTAACAAATCACAGTCACTTTAATTCAATTCGATGCACACCTTGTTCCACCAGCTAAATATTCACAAACACACAGTAGCACTCGATTCAAACTTGGTGCAGTCTACGACGAGCAACCACACGTGGCGATTGCCACATAACAAAAATCTAGTCTCCACCTGGAGATACACATGCCGACTGATGCAGAGCGACGGCGCCCGGCCAGCTACACCACATGCTCCCAACTCGTCACTTCCTGCCCTCGAAGCGCACGCACACGCCAAAAGCTCAACTGCCGGGGTTTTTTCCCCTACGTCATCAACTTCCCCATGTGAGCTGTTCTAACCGATTGCCAACGTACAGCGCTCAGCCAATACATTTCTAAAACTTTACTTAAAATCAAAATAATTACACTACACATTAAATAAATGTCTTCTTGGGTTTTATATAGGTATAAACATCCTTTGTACTATTTATCATAAACGTGCAATTTCTTATACCACAGATAAGTGATTTAACTGAATACTTCAAGATAAAATACAAAAGATTAATTGAAAATAAAATGAGAAATAGTTAATATATTATTTTTTATAAACAAACATTGCCATGCTAGTTGTGTAACTGTCTTGTATTCATTGATAATTTATTACTTTTCATTGTCAATTAAACATATTACGCCAGATGTGACTATATCAGCTAATGTTTGTTTATTTATCAACAGGCTATTTTGTAATGAGGGCCTTAGAGGTTCCTAACTGCATCGTATTACTTCAAATGCAAGTAGTATTAGAATATTTTATTTCACGCTGTGCACTGCACTCCACCTGGCACTCGCCATTGTCCCTCTCCCCTCACCGGAAACGAAAACTGGAAACTCCTAAGCTGGAACAAGCCACCAACGTCGGCCTGCTCGCTGGCCTCCTGTCAGCTACAAACACACAGCAAATCTCAACGTGGAGAATTTCTACCTATGGCCTAACTATAAATGTTGTCACCCAACTGCGTACATACATTGCTACCATAATTAATAATATTAAAATTGTGTAACATTTAGTGCATTGGCATGGTCAATGTTTGCAGTGAACTTCATACTGTTTAATTATCAAATGCTATTAATTTACCAGTATTTCAATTTGGCGGTTACCTCACACCCTCTTAACTGAATATAAAAGGAACTGTCGTCTGGGCCACAGGGAAAAATCGGCAGTAGCAGAACATTTTCTACAATATGGAAACCATGATATATAATTTAATGAAACGAGCGTTTTAGCTAGGACCACGCATTACCATGCACACATGAATAGAGAGGCAATAGAAATTCAGAAACACCGGAATAATTTTAATAGAAAAGAAGGTCTGAAGTTAGATAAAATATGGATGTCGACATTGCACCAACAAGATGATAATCGATGACTTTGAATCGAGAATGTCGACGTCATCGAAAGATAGCCACACAGTCAGCCTCACGTGACGTATGGTGGTGCCCTCTATGCCCTTTATAAATGCGAGAGTCCCTAAGACCACAGTGGCAGTTGCCGGAAGACACTGGAAGATGAAACTTCCTGGCAGATTAAAATTGTGTGCCGGAACCGGGACTCGAACCTGGGACCTTTGCCTTTCGAGGGCAAGCACACTACCGACTGTGCTATCCCGACACGACTCACGATGCCGCCTCACAACTTCACTTCTGCCAGTACCTCGCCTCCTACTTTCCAAACTTCACAGAAGCTCTGCTGCAAACACGCGGGCCGCGAAAGGCAAAGGTCCCAGGTACGAGTCCCGGTTCCGGCACACAATTTTAATCTGCCAGGAAGTTTCATATCAGCGCACACTCCGCTGCAGAGTGAAGTTTCATTCTGGAAACATCCCTTAGGCTGTGGCTAAGCCATGTCTCCACCATATCCTTTCTTCCAGGAGTGCTAGTCTTGCGTGTTTGCAAGAGAGCTTCTGTGAAGTTTGGAAAGTAGGAGGCGAGGTACTGGCAGAAGTGAAGTTGTGAGGCGGCATCGTGAGTCGTGTCGGGATAGCACAGTCGGTAGTGCACTTGCCCACGAAAGGCAAAGGTCCCAGGTTCGAGTCCCGGTTCCGACACACAATTTTAATCTGCCAGGAAGTTTCATATCAGCGCACACTCCGCTGCAGAGTGAAGTTTCATTCTGGAAACCCTGGAAGATGTCTCCCGCAGTTGGAGACGAGACGTCGGGAGGAAGTTTTATACCTGGACCACGGCCTATCAGCCCGGAAGTTTTACCCGAAGATAACGCCGAAAGTGAAAGTTTACATTGTATGACCCTTCAGAGGTATTGGAGGAAACTGTATGATGGCCTTGAACAGTTCTTAGAAAATGATGAATATTTTACGGACATAGTAAACCTAATTTCTGGATCCGTAGACATGGATAAGAACGAGGTTGATGAATGGGATGTCGCAGACGATTCCCAAAAAATCACGGACCACGAAATTATAGATATAGTATTGCAGATAAAAGTTGATGCGGTAGGTGAAGTTGAATACAGGGTTACAGCTGACGATGGATTTCGAGCACTAGAGGCATGTAAGTCTAAATTAGGAATTTATTAGCTTTCGAAGTTCGCTGTGAATACAGTAGCTTAGCGCAGAAATTACAGTGCGAGTGTGTTTCTTTTAGGTTGCCCTAACAACGGAACATCATCAACTCGACCTCATATTTTCTTGAGAAAAATACACATGAGCTAGATATCAACCTCAGGAATCGATATCACTTGAAAATTTGGGCCATTATTCAGATAGTACGTAGTTACGGTCTCCTCAAAGTACAGCTTTTAAACGTTCGCTCGCCCGGGTTGTACCTCTCTCGGCACGCTTCACTGCAACGTCTTAATGCCCGGACGTCTAGCATGTGAGCAAAGTCTAGTAAGAAGTTTGTGGCTGCGATGTCAATTAACCCATAGGCTGTTATGCGACATCGCCAGGAGCGGTATGGAATGATGACTAGACTGTAACGTTTAAATGTCAAAGAATTAGACCTCTTTAAATTCGTCACCGGTAAGCATAATCATTTGCAGTAAAACGAAAATACGTGACGCTTTCTTTATGCTTTCCCTTATATCTTTCAAATGCGTTGCAGGTATCATAGACGACTGCACTGATGAAGACGTGCTGGATATAGATAAAAATAGCGGGTTGACGTTTGTTCCAGATTTACGATGACGTCGACGATAAAGACGCTGACATTTCATCACAGTCAGATTCGTCGAGCACTTTCAAAGCTTCAGCGGAACTTGGGCGTGAAATTGAGGTCGTCAGTGATGGTTTGATAAATTTAAATCATCGAATACCACTTTGCCCGTCTCCGTAACATAAGAATATATGCAATGAACCGTTTACGTTTTATACAATGCATCACATCTGCAGTGGAAACAAAAGAAACGGTTTTCCAACAAGCAGTGAAATGTAATTTAATTTTCAATACCTTTTAAGCACATAATTTTGTTATATGTAAAGCTGACACTATTGAAGTGGAGTAAACTTCAAAGAATTACAGTACATATGTTTCATTTTGTAATATTATCTCCACCTCCACTTACGTGGTTCTTCAAATTTATTTCGGGGGACTCACTGTTGTCCCTTCATTGCACAGCACTTCGCGTTCGGGCATTAAGCTGTCGCAGTGAAGCGGGCCGAGTGAGGAACAACCCGAGCGCGCAAACATTTGAAAGCTGTACCTTGAGGAGGTAGAAACTGCTTACTATCTGAATAATGACCCAAATTTTCACGTGATATCGAGTTCAAATCAAAAAATGTTCAAAAATGTTTGTAAAGCTTATGGGACTTAACTACGGGGTCATCAGTCCCTAAACTTACAAACTACTTATGAACTAGGACGGCACAAATATCCATGCCCGAGGGGGATTCGAACCCCCGTCCGTAGTGGCCGTGCAGACCGTGACTGGAGCGCCTCAGTTTCCTCGGCCACCGCTGCCGGCGTGATATCGAGTTCTGGGGTTGATATCTATCTCGTGTATTTTTTTTTTGTCAAGAAAATAAGAGGTTGAGTTGATAATGTTCCCTTGTAAGTTTCGTACCGCAGTGCAGTGAGGCACGTTGGCTGACGTTATGTTAATGAAAAGATGGCGCGACATTGCTGATAGGAAACGTATTGAGCGGAGCAAGAAGCAAACAACAATTACACAATTTTTTGATAAGAATTTTATGTGTTACAAATTGTTATGCACTGTTTGCTGTAAATTGTTGTACTGAAAATCTAAAAATGTACTGTAAATTTAACTTAAATAAAGAACATAAGTGTATCATTTAAAGAGGTACTGTATTACATTTTGTTTGATGTTCAAAACCTTTCGAAAATGCCTACTATTATTACAGTGTTGTGCATATTAGATGTTCATGGCTTAACCGAAAATGGTGGTATCCGAAATGGGCTCCCCCTGTTTAGTTCGGTTAACCGGGGTTCTGCTGTACTTCTTTATCTCTGTCAATCAAAAACAAATATCTTCCAATGCAGGCTCATAGTTTTCCATATTTTGGGAGGAGTTAACTTGGACCAACACAAGAATAAAGGTCTTCTAAACATATTATGCCACTGCGGAATAGCCGTGCGCGTGCGGCGCCGTGCTACGGTGCGCGCAGCCGTTCGTCGTCGGAGGTTTGAATCCCCCATCGGGCAAGGCTGTTTGTGTTGTCCTTAGGTTAGTTTAACTTAGTTTAAGTTGTTTGTAAGCTACGGACTAATAACCAAGCTGTTACGTCCCACAGCTTTACAAACATTTGATTTAAACGTGGGGTCTACAACGAATACCTGAAGAGTTATAAGCGCTTTCCAGTAGAAGAGACGGAGAAACGCTAGACAACCAATATGGAGACGTTGCTCTAAGCTCTAATGTATGCATTTTAGATGCCGTTTTACTAGAGATTTTGGTCTTGTTTAGGTCTAAATAACTTCCCTCTAAAATATGAAAAGCAAAAACTTGCAGTAGTACTGATTTGATTCACAGTCTCAGAAAGTGTGAATGGTTCATAGCGTAGGGTGACCAGATTTCCAAAATCAAAATACGGGACAATTATAGGTATCGAAGATTACGAAATCAAATCTTAGCTTTACCTGCGGCGCAATCAAAATGGCTGTTACCCTTAAAACTTATACAAAATGCTTGCCTTGGTGTCACTCATTAAAGCAGGCATAAACAGTAGAATTAATAAACAGACACAGTACAGTAAGAATCAAAGCCACCACCCCCACATCAAAGCTAACGTGTCATATTCGGTGGTTCTCGTTTTTCTCTCTGATTTTAGTACTCTGCATTGTGTCCAGAAAGTGCGACTTTTCAGTATAAAAAAACTCTTGCATTTGGGATGATGGTGGTTCAAATCCATCCCCGGCCATCCAGATTTATGTTTTCCGCGATTTTCCTAAATCTCTCCAGGCAAATGCCGGGATGGTTCTGTTGAAAGGGTCACGGCCGATTTCCTTCCCCATTCTTACTAACAAAATCCGGGCGTGAGCTTCTCTAATGAGCAAACTGTCGACGGAACTTTAAAGCCTAAATTTCTTCCTTCCTTCGAGTATAAGACAATTACTACAACACGAAAAGTAATTTATGAAATAATATGAAATCAACTGGTCTAGTACAGAAATAAGGAAGTCTTGGAACGTCTGAAAATTTCGTGTTATAATTATTTCCGACACAGTCTGCACACTTAATATGTTTTCGCAGTGCATCAACTATTTGTGAGAGAGAACGCTCTTTCTGCTGCAGCAGGTAGAGATGGCACATACCCAGCAACGAACAGCAAATTTTTGCAGCAGGTATCCTCGAAAGACTGATCTTGACATTTTTCTTTCAAAACATTTCCATCAAATTCTGGTAGAGTTTTAAAACTTCACTGATCAGAATTGGAAAGAAGACGATATTTGACCTGAATCGAGTTATATGGTTTAAGCACTTGAAGTGGTAACGTCTCATGAAATGAAATTGAATCGTCCAAGAAATCAGACTCTTTCGGCACACCGTTTTCAAGTGAAGTAATCAATGACTAAAATTTCGTAGTGGGAAAACGTGTTCATGTCATGTCAAAACATTATGTAGTACGAACCAAAGAAATTCAGAAATCGTTACTCACTTGAGTTACAGCCTATGTTCTTCATTGCTTGGTTATGACCGCATTTGTTCTCCATTTGTTTATGTACGCTTTACAGTCCTTAGAAACGTGATGTTTCAAAAATTATGGGACACTTAGTAAAATACGGGACAATATTTTGTCGGGACAACGGGACACTTGAACTAAATAAGGGACGATCCCGTAAAATACAGTACGTCTGGTTACCCTGTCATAGCACTGGATGATAAACCTCTGACATGGGTTTCTTATCAAATTATAATGTATTCATTCACTCGTCTACAAGCGCTCAAAATTGTAACGAAAATTTCTGAAACCCTGTATATAACGAAAGAGTAGTCACCACAAATCTGGATAAGTACTCGATCGCTTTAGTTCGAATTTGTACATGATATTCTACTGGACATTCAGTCAGTAATAAACAGAGAGGACTTGTACATGAAATGAAATTTTCAATCCAAAATGTCTACTGTTGTTATGTTACAATCATATTACACCCCTCTTTCTCGTTGCACCTTACAAACGAGTTGTCACAGAATTCCCCTCGGCTCCTCTCCCTCGTCTCGTCCATCGGGCACTGCCGGACCTACCGCGGCCTCTGTCTGGGGCCCTATTCTGTATCTTTCGTACCGTTCGGTGACGTCAATTTCGGTTCGGTAGCGAAAATGGTTATTCTGTACGCTTCTGCGGCCTACTACCGCCCGAAACGGCCACCGAAATTTCGAGTGCAGCACTGAAAGCTGCTGAGGTTTCGGGGAGGCCGTTTGGTTCGTTTCGGTGGGCTTGGATTGCGAAGATAAATTGTTATTTTAGCAATGCTGTGTCATTTTAAATTCCGATAATGAAACATCTGTTGTTTCTTAGTAATAAGTAACTTAAAAAAGTTTATTTTCAATGTTATTTACGAATATTATCAGAATATTGTGTTAAAATTGCTAGCGTTATAATGTTTAATATAACGAAGTAGCACTTCTGTAAACTCTATTGCAATAAACTTTATCTTAAAATACGCGTCTCGGTAATGTCTTTAATGCGCCGTTTCATTTATCCTGTAAGCTCTCATATTACGTAAGTGTAAATACGAAATTCATCAAATACCGCGTCACCTTCGTTTTCGCCGTTTGCAAAGCTGTCGCGTCGTATTTGGCAAATTTTCATATTTGAATTACTCAAATATGCACTCCAGATACTCCACCGCATTGAAAATCTCCATAAAATGAGCCATATGCACCGCAATCTTAAGTCCTGTAGTGCCCACAAGCACGTTACCGATGTATCTGAACGGTACTTAATAGTGTTTTACCGTACTTTTCCGTACAAACTGAGTATTTATTCCTTACAGAAAACACTTTTACAACGTTTAAGTTATAATAGAAAGAAATTTTGTGAAGTTACTTAGTGAAAATCATACTAATTAGTAGCAGTATAAATAACCTATAATCATTCCGCAAAGAAGTAAATGAAAACAAAGATCGATATTTCGTGTAGACGCTGTGGTCTACATCTATCATGCCTCTTGCATACCCCATGTTGCTCAAGTGCTACCGATCCCAACTCTGCTGGCACGGCGTATATTGGCTGCGTTAGGCTCCTACGTCAGCTCCGGATTGATATTCAAAGTGCAACACGATGCCCTTGCACTCCCGCGGGAACGTGGTGGTGTGGGACTAACACATGTGCCGACCAGAGTCACGGCGCTCTACGTCAGCTCTCAATTAAAAATCTGGCGACGTTGCCCACAGAGTCTCACCGGTATCCTATTCAATACCTTTGCCCCGGACTCTTTGGTAGCCCCAGTGACGATTGCAGCCATTCCAGTTGCCTTCCATCATATCCGACGATTCTTCTTGGACCTTCGTTATGTACACAAATCTTTACCACCTGCTCGTTTGTCTCAGACTAAAACAGTATATGATCTGCTACAACAGTGTCGACCATCCAACCCGATTGAATTAAGCATCCACAGTATGTGTGGCGGCATATATGGAAAGCTATTTACTAACGTTTTCTCGAATCAGACTTCCAGTCAGCTTGGTATCTCACTGTGAACGGAAAACAAGTAAGCCGACATCGCCTGCATCGGATCCATCTCACCGATTCGCCCCTCTGCATTCACTGCGGAGTGGACGACACAGACGGCCACAGATTCCACTGTGGTCAGGCAAACGATGTCTGGACGCTCGCGCGGCGAATTTTGGCGTTCCTTACTCGCCAAACACCCGCCCAGGTCGACATCAACATGCTCTTATTTCCGGGGGAGACTTTCTACCCTACCACCAAAACACACTCCGTAAATTTGATTCGTGGCTACACGATCCGATACCTCTTTGATCCTGGCGAGAAATCAGTACTTGGTAACCCGTAACCCGAAGTACCAGCAATATTTTTCCAACTTTTTACGGAGTGCCTTTCACGACCCGCCTCGCAGCTGGAACGTCCAAGCGATGAGAAGATAAATCTTAACACAACCAACCTGAACTGAACAGGACCCACAACGGAACATAATAATCAACGAGAAGACGCGTTTGGACGATTCTAACTATGCCGGCAGCAACACTACGGCGCACCTCTTATTATACATTAAATAAATATATATACATAAAGAATTAAAAAAAAAAAAAATAATACAAAAAAAAAAAGCAGTGAAGGTGATAAATTCTTATCATAAGTCTTTTAAGTTCGAATCCTGCCCGGTGCAAAATATTTTTTCACCAGTCATCTTGTTTGGAACACTTTTCTAGTCGTTTAAGAGAAGCATGATCTGCAATATTCTTTAGCATGTACATGTAAGATCGAGCACCAGCAGTAATTTCTTAGACATCGGAGTTCACTCTTATTATAAAACGAAAAATGAAATTTCTGTGAGTGAAACAAACTTAGACTTTTATTTTTATTCATCTACTTTTTTAGTCTTGTTACAAATAATTCATGCATGACTACTCTCAATGCTTGAAACAAAGAAAAGTTTTCAGCCTTCATGTTGAAGATCACATAATCATCAATATGAAGACTGAAAATTTTTGTACGCCCCGCATACGTGCCGCCCCGCGCGGCCGCACGGTTCGCACGAGCTTTGCGCCGGCCCTATATGTGACAGTTGGCAAAACATCGGCCGTGTCCAACTGTGCTTATGATTGTACAAAACTTGTTGCGAATGGATGTAATATTACATTTCATGTCAAGGTATTATCAGTTTAAAATAATTTCACACCTTGAAAACGCAGTTATTTACATCCAGATAATGTTTGCCAACACTTAAATGGTACTAGCTTGCTATCACTATTCTACTGTTTGCCTGGTCTGCTAGTATCTATGGTCGAAGGTAAGTAGCTGTAATAACATCAGAGAAATAGGAAAAGTAAAGCAAGGAATGTTATTTATAAGAATAGACACAGTGCGAACTTTTTAACCGCAAAACAGCGCCCCAAACGGCGATCTTTGTTATCGCTATAGGCGACGCTCTGTGCGTGGCTGTGCCACATCTGCGGTTGGCGTGAAGTAAAGCGCGCACGGCAACAGAAGATACGTGTAGCAGTCTCTACAGAACGTTCTGTCCTAGTAATTGTCTCTGCAGCTCTTTCCTAAGTCTTCAGCATTAGTCCCTTATGTCGAAATGCACGTAAATAGTCTTATTGAGATTTAAACTAACATTTATTTTGAATTTTGTTCGTAAAAGGAAATGTACTGCTTGTAATAAGACAGAATATGCTGTAACAGATGAAGACAGTTTCAACCGATTCGTGTTCTGGCTCACAAGTTCGGCAGGATAGTGTTTACCTCTATCCACAGATTTTCTATATCAAGACACAAGAAATTATTGTGTAACTAACAGTGTCTCATCAGTAACTGGATGTATTCTCTGCTTTCAACAAATGTCGTGAATAATACTTCCCATCAGACAAATGTAGAGTGTAATAAAGAGGAAGAAAAACTTTCGTAGCACATTTCTCTAACTTCGAGTCTATAAATATTACAAAAATTGTGCGTGTGTTCCACATCTCACCCTAAACTACTGAAGCAATTTAAACCAAACTTGTTACACATATTCTTTACCATCGTGCAACAATACCTGTTGGATAAGAACCACCTACGAGACATAGTTACGGTGATATGAAGTCATAAACAGTGAGAATAGCAAAGTGACCCATCATACGAAGCACGATTAATGAGACTATTTAAGAATGAGAGGACTTGGCAAGTTTCAGCAAACGTTATACATAATATGAAACCAATGATATATTTTCTCTCGCTGGTGAACCCGAAAAAAAGACGAAAGAAGTTTGTCACTTGATACTTTTCCGCTGCTAAACGGCTGTCAAACTACGCCATTCGGCCAGAGATTAGAATATATTATTTCTATACTACCTACTGTATTCGCGAGGCATTTTACGGTAATTTACAAGAAAGATTTCCATCGAAATACCCACGCACCTATCGATACATCTAACGTGCGATTACTGTTTCGGCAAGTTACGACATGAAGTGCCTGAACTCAGTTTTAATTGTCGTGGATAAATGGCGTAATTGTTGTTGCATGTGTAAGCGTGACTTAAAGTATTAGTTATATTACTATTATGATTTAATTTGTGATACTTCCTTAATATTATTTTTATTATGTAAGATCATTTTGAGCAACTGTTAGGATATTTCGTAATGAAGGGTTGGCAACCGTGAGATGTAGCGGTTTTTCAAACACTGCAGAATTTGATGTGTACTGTACCATTGTTGTACATTAATGGAACTCTGTTAGTGTAGTTTGTACACACATAAGGTAACGGTAAATTGTTATGGACCGATTACGACAGTGGTTATCAGAAGATATTGTAGAAAGCGAATTATCACTTTTGGGGCGCAAGGTATTGGAAGTAATTCGGTGTGACAGCGTCCGTCAGTTTCCACGAATGCTAACTGATAATGTAACGTCTTCAAGTAGTATTTCATATGATTCGGCAGGTAAAGCGTACATAATTTTTATTAAGCAAGAATGTTAATCAATTATACAGTTGCATTTTAACAATTATAACTAAGTTGACGTTTGCATAATTCAAAATAATTTTTAAAAAATGTTTCCAATTTCTTATGACATTACACTCATAAGGGAAATCATGTTGCAGAGGAGACACATATTTGTGTGTTACTATCTTGCAGAAAATTGGCATTTTAAACATTAGCCCAAAAGGCGCCCAATTCTAAGGTTGACTGCTGTGGTGTTGCCAACGTTTGCAGAGCATGGCAACAGACACTGCAGTTTAGCCAAATTTAGGACATTTACTGCTGTCTGGAATTATCATCTGTGGCTGGAATTTAACAAATCATATCATAGAAAATGTTTTGTGTACCTTTATTCTGATTTTTCGATGAGACTGGTTCGTTTTATCAAGAAGATCAGGAAAAAAAAATTATTCCTATATAGTTGTATGTGCAGCTACCACTATTCACTTGAACGTGCCATCATTCATCAGTGGGTTTATCAGCTTTTACAGTCCACCACTGTTCATCATAAACACAAGTTATTATGTCTTTATTCTGAAGTGCCAGTAGTACAATTTTTCGGCACTGTTGAAATTTGCTATCAGTGGCTAGGATCAAGTACCTTTGGTCTTCTGATGAGTGCTGTATCTTTCCTCCAAGCCCTTATTCACGTTAAATATAGCTCATTATGTTGTAATGCCAAAAGGCATCACAATCTAGTGGTGGCTCATGCATAATTTCGTTGCTGGAGTCCAGACAAAAAGTTAGTACCCAGTATAATGGAATCAGTATGAAGTGTTCCTTGTATAATCACCATTTATATAACATCATTTAAACACATTCGAAAGGTAAGTATGCTAATTATGCTGTAATTAATGTAATGCGTGAAATACTGTAGCTAATAAAAATGTATACAAATGTGATATTAACATTTTTATTTTATTACTATTATTATTATTGTTATTATTATTATTATTGGGGGGTGGTGGTGTGTGTAATATTGTAGTTGGTCTGGTCCACCAGCTCTGCTGGTTTTCCTTGTACTTTTATGGGTGTCTGAGTTTATGCTGCAGTGACACAATTTATTGAAGAACTTGGGGGCTTGTAGGTGTTTGGATTCGAACTTAAGTTCACCAGCTCTTCTCATGCTGAAGTTTGTACTGATTGTAGTTGTGCTTCTGTGTACTGATTGTGATGTTAAAATCAAAATGAACTGAGGGAGGACGTATGTGACTTCTTCCCCATTGGGAATGCACCAGAGAGACAACAGGGACCCTCCTGGCTTTTCCCTTATGGCCAAGGTAGAAACGCTGGGAAAAACCTTGGCTAGGAGCAGTTTCATGTGTAGGCTATATTACATAACTAGCACGTTAACTAATGAGGTCTGTGTTCTGACAGGTTATTTATACAGTATATGTGGACCCCTGTTCTGGCAAACTTGTTAATTAGGCTACTGTGTTGTTGAAGTTTGGAATATCACTGATTTCCTCCTTGTGAACAGAGCAGTCAGTGAGTTCACATTTTTGTCACTCATACTGTTCCTGAGAAAGTTTTGATTCTTTTTAAGGCGCTAAAACTGCGCTCTGCTTCTGCTGTTGAAATTGGTGTAGTTAGCCAATTTATAATGTTTTGCTTACTTCAGTGAACAATTCTTCAAAGGAATGTTCCACAAAGAAAGGAAACAGCTAACAAACTGATGTAGTGCCTCTAAATGTCTCATTGCGATAAATCAGTGACAGTTCATTTGTCAATTTATCATGGCAAATAAACAAACTGTAGTTTAATGAAAAACCATTGACCAAAATGGGTGGGAAGTGTTCTCTAAAAGAAGCAAACTATTTTGGATCAATGATTTTGAAGCTGTTAGAAAATTCCCTTTCAGTTGATTGGTCATAATGTCACACACTTCTTTGGCATCTGCTGTCAGATTCAGTTCACTGCTACATTTTGAACGTTTTCTCCGAGGAGCAATACACTCACCAGAAACACAAAACTGTTGAATGTTCACTCGTATTTCAGACACAGCACACTCAAAATGATGTAATGCATTTGCTATTGTAATGGCATTTGCACTCTGCATCTCAACTGTGTTATAGAAAATATCAACATGTTTTTCATGATATCACAGAAAAAATTTAGGAGGAACAAAAAGTGTGGATTGTGAAGTAAATTTCTTAAGGCAAATGCTTCTCTTATTGTAACTTCATCTCAAGAATCCTCCTCAATCTCTATAAAACATTTCCATAAGTGCAATTTGTTTTCTTTGACGGTATTTACAATGTGGGGCTGGAAGTTTCATCTATTTGAAGAGACTGAAGGAATTCTGTTGTTGCAGACTGTCTGTAACAAATTCCTTCACTTGGGAGATGAATAAAAAAACGTTCTAAAACCAGCAATATTTATGAAGAACAACATTATCAATTTTATGCTTTTACTGCAAGTGTTCTGAAGAACCAAATTAATCTGGTGTGCATAGCAGTGAATGTACTTGGCTTGTGGGAGAGTCCTCTGCATCAGTGACTGCACACCACAGTGACTGCCACTCATTACTGGGGCGCCATCGTCTGCCTGAGCAATGAGTTTTTCTTGAACATTGAAAGCTTCCAGCCTTCTTTTTAAAACCCCACAGAGTCCATATGTTGTCCTATCGTTAACGTTTTCAAAGGAAAGAAATCTTTCAACAGATTTTTACCCCTTTGCACTTAATATCTGTTTCGTCAGCCTGCACAGAAATGAAAGTGGCATCACTAATCTCTTTAATCAGTTCTCCAATGTAAACGTGATACATACAGTCCAGAAGCTCATTTTGTGTTATGTGTGATGTAGGCTATATTTGGGTCATTCCATGGAAAATCAATTTTCATGACAGAATTTGCTCATGTTTGGCACGTGCGTACATACATATCTTAATAGAATATCTACCACTGTCCGATCTCCAGTCATTTTTGAGAAAATTATGTTTTAAGGATGAAAGGTGTGTATGTGATCAATAGTTGGGCACTAGTATCCCTGTCTTCAGAGGGCTACTGCTCAGTGATGAGTTGACCTATAGACCTCAGTTTCTTTTATGCGTCACATATGTAGAGCACTGTGTTGATATATGATATAAAAAGCTAGAAACATCATTTAGATTATTTATGAAAAATGTTGAAAAAAAAAAACACTTTTTCATGCTGTTGTTTAAACTCATGATTTTTAAAAAAAAAAAAAAAAAAAAAAAAAAAAAAAAAAAAAAAAAAAAAAAAAAAAAAAAAAAAAAAATATGAAACAACCTCTGGCTATGAAAACAGTATAGTACCCACCTTTCAGCCTCCAAACATAATTTTCTCAAAAATGGTTAGAGATAGGACAGTGATATTTGGTAGTTTTTCTATTAAGACATGTAGATACCCATATACCAAATATGATCAAATTCTGAAATGGTCACTTATCACTCTCTATGAGTTTCCACAAAATGACCGATTTACACATGGAATTAGTAGAGCTACTTAAGTGATCAACGAATACACTGTTAAGATTTCCCAAAACAGATAACAAGTCTAAGAAATTGCAATGGTTTTCTGAGTTTCTTAGTGCTAACTCATGAGTTCCTCTAAACATTAAGCACTATACTATTCTGTGCATCTTCAGCGTAATGCATAATCCATTAAATTTTGGGAATGCAGCCACGCAAAATTCACTTATTCCTCTGATATATCGGCCACATACCGTCCGGCCATCTTCAGAGTGAGTCCAAGACTGTCGATGAGACGCCAGGTGTGGCCTTACAAGCCTGATCGCAGTGGAAATGCGCATGTGCGTCACAGATGCTTGTTTACTGCATACTGAAATACTCACACGTGTGCTCCCCCCCATGGCGGAAGTGCTCCGCCGCTTGGCGGCAGCAACACCTTCATGTCTTCTTTGCAATTTCATTGCAGGATTCCAAGCGTTGTCTAAATTGAAACCTTTATCTCTGTTTATTAAGTTGTCGGACAATCTAATTTCAACAGCCTCCTTAAATATAGCGTTCATGGAATGAACAGTTTCTGTGCAATTTTCAGCCACAGCTGATTTGTCTGGCTGTAATAGGCTTGTATAGCTTCTGTGTTCAACGCATCTTTCATGGACAGTGCCTGTTGTCTGGTCTATATATGAACTATCACAATTTGCACATGGGATCTGGTACACACCTGACCTGTGAAGCAACAAATCATCCTTTACTGATCCGAGTAAGGCTGCAATCTTCACAGGTGGCCGGAAGATAACCTTAACATGGTGTTTGTCGAGAATACAGTTTATCTTTGACGAAAGAGCATACTTAATAAAAGGGCATTTTAAGCAAAGAGTCTTCTTTATTCATTTTATACTCAGTTTATGAACACTCAAGTTGTGACACAGCTCCAATATATGTTTTGATGTTGGTGCTAAGGGCCCAGGGTCACTGGCCCCAAAGTCCGCGAACCTGTGGGCAGGTGTGCGAGGGCTGGGGAGTGGGAGCGCAACAGGTACAACCTGCTTTGGCAGGCCCCAAGCAGCACCAGGACGAGGAGGGGAAAGGAAAACAACTCTGTGACCTCACTGTGACTGCAGTCTTAGGAGTTTGGGGAACAGGGGGAGTAAGGGCCAGCCGCCACTGGCCCTCGACTGTGGGAATGGCTTTGTAATGAAGAGAGGGGGATCCACCGGGCACATGATAGCGGGCCCTCAACTATGCTGTGGCCAGAGGCAAGCAAAACCATTTGACCGCATCATTGTAAATTAGGTATATTACAAATTTTCTGTTGGGGCAGGGCCCATGTGGCCCTTTAGAATGAGCCACCCTTTACATTGACTCTCTCCATGGTATGATACAAAAAAGTGCCATTTTACATAAAGTCCAAAATTTTTGTGAATGGAGACGTTAAGATTCACTTGTGGAAGGGTATAGTGCTGTTTTATGTAGTTTGTGAATTGAGATTGAAAAGTATGCTCTAGTAGCTAAAAAGGTTATGATATTTTTAACTGTAAGATTCAAGGTACTTGCAAGTTGACTTAACTTGTTCAGTGCAATCTTCAATTAAAGTGATTGTTTCAATTAATAATCATTAGTTACTTTAATTTGTAAAGTAAAATTTATTAAATTGCTTTATTTTATGCACTAACTATTGCAGATGTTAAACCAGCTATTGCAGAATGTCTTTGTATCTCACCATTGATACTCTATAAAAAGTAACTATACTATGAAATGTGGTAGCAAAAAAACTATTAAGACGGAGACAAGGGCGGATTCAGGGGGGGCTGACGATAAATGAGTGAGAGAAGAGGGGGGGAGAGAGAGAGAGAGAGAGAGAGAGGGAGAGGGAGAGAAGAGGGGGGAGAGAGGGAGAGAAGAGGGTGGGGGGAGAGGGCAAAGAAGGGAAAGAATCTCAGCATTCGAATAATTAACTTTCTACTTATGGGCAGCATGTAATCGTGAGTTTAAAAATGAAAACTCCCTGTATTTAACATAACGTAATTTGACTTTTATGTTATGCTTCCATTTAATTGCTTCTTGTTCTTTTTTCTCAATAATTTGCGATATAAATAAGAGTTGTTGTTTCGTGACTGCCTGGGAGATAAATGAGCTATTGTGTATGTTTTACTCATACAGAAATAAAGCATTTAACTATGTGAAAAAACTGAATTTCTAGGGCTGCATTCAGGCTATTGCGTTTAGGTGTTCTCGGTAAACGGTTCATCTCTCTGGATTCTTTTCCTTGACTCTAAGAGAGAGTACTGCCACCCATTGTAAAGAGTTTCATTTGAAGCTACACATTTTGATTTTCCAGTTATTGGAGCAGATTAGAAATTTCAACGGCAGTTTTCCACACATCATATACAAAGGATTTTCATGGTAGTAGATGTTCTTAAAACAGAGTGAAATGTAATTTTCAGAATGAAATTTTCACTCTACAGTGGAGTGTCCATTGATAAGTAACTTCCTGGCAGATTAAAATTGTGTGCTCGAACCAGGATTCGAACCTGTGACTTTCGCATTTTGCCGGCAAGAGCTCTACCGTCTGAGCTATCCCAGGACGCTTCAGAGTTCGTCCTCACAACTTTACTTCTGCCAGTCCTACTTTCCAAACTTCACTGAAGCTCAGTAAACCTTGCAGAATACATGACTAGCACTCTTGGGAGAAAGTATATGGTGGAGACATGGCTTAGCCACTGCCTAAGAGATGTTCCCAGAATTTAGATTTCATAGGAAAAGTAGGAGGTGAGGTACTGTCAGAAGTAAAGTTGTGTGGGCGGACTGTGAAGTGTGCTGGGAGAACTGATATGAAAGAGAGCTTGCCTGCGAAAGGCAAAGGTCCCAGGTTATAATCCTGGTTCTGACACACAATTTTATTCTGGCAGGAAGTTTCAACTGTAATTTTGTTGATCGCGAAAGCTTTCTTGAAAACATTTCGTTTTGTGTAGTAACTTTACAAAGCATGAAGGAGAAATTGTTTCAGTAGAATGCAAAGACGGGAAATCTGATTTTAAGTTTTGAGGGAATATCAAACTTAGTGTGACATAATTACTGGCTGTTTGATTGTTGTTCAGTGCATTGTTTGATAATGAAACAGCTACACTGGATACAGTATTATTTGTCCATAGTAAGTTGACAGTTCGTGCGCTGGTTGTTGGCAGTGACAGGAGGCGTGTAGCATGGCGACCGGCAGGCGAGGAACAGTGATTGGAAGGCAGCATCACAGTGTTTGAAATGTTAACCATAACAATGTGTGCAGTAATATTTTGTGTCTGGGGCAGCGTAACATTGGCAGCTCTCTGAAATAAATGAATGTCCTTCATGTAGTTCAGGTGTTTTCTGCTGCTGGCATCCCCAGGTAAAATCGTCTTCACTTGTCAAATTAAATCTTTCCATCTAATTACCAATGCACTACTAGTTTTGGTGCACTGTGGAGTCATTCTCAAGTTGCTCTGATTACAAAAAAGTTCAACCATATTAAACAGTGAAAAGTTCAATAATTTACCACAAAATAGAGTATCGGAACACTACATTTGCCTAAAAGACCGTCAAACTGTGTGCGCTGCATGGGAATGGCCGTGTGATCTGGGCGCAATGTCGCGGAGTACGCGGCCACTCCCATCAGAGGTTTGAGTCCTGCCTCGGGCATGTGTGTGTGTGTGTGTGTGTGTGTGTGTGTGTGTGTGTGTGTGTGTGTGTGTGTGTTGTCCTTGGAATGAGTTAGGTTAAATAGTTTGTGAGGCTAGGTACTAATCATATGGCCTAGGTGTTGGTGCAATTACCATTACGCCATTTGACTTGGCTCATTTAATATCATAATCCAGTGGGCATCATTGTACAAAACTGTTATTTTTCGGCCATATTGTACAATTTTGTTTGAATTTTCAAGTGGCCAGTCTTATTCAGTCTTATAGTCCAATTATTCCAAAGTTTGTGTTCAGCTGTTGGCAAATGTTTCATCCTTTATGATAATGAAGGGTGAAACAAGTGAACCCACAGCTGTACACGTGGCATCAAGCTCTAAATTATCTGTTTATTTTTTTCCCCTCCTTGTGGTAAATTTAGAAAAGATACACTATTCCATGTGACAATGACTGTAATAAAATTTATTTCAATGTGAGTATGTGTGTTTGGAAATTAGTCTCACAAAGCCCTTAAGTACATGTTCACCCTCCTCAGCCTTTTGCTCCCCCCCCCCCCCCACTTCCCAGAAAAAAATTCTGTATCCACCACTGGATAGAGAAATTACTTGTTTTGATTCTTCGAAGTTATCATGGTGTAAGGAGTACTCGATGAAGTTTCAGTATTGCAGCCTGACAATGTTGACCTTGACCTGGTATTTTGGCTGCCATTCATTCAGCCATCTTCAGGTGAGTAGCAGCCACTGGAGATTACTACTTCACATCAATGCCTACATAATGAAAATTGGCATGGAGATGCAAATGTAAAAGCTGTCATTACATGAGTTTATCTGTCGAAGTTTGCAGCCTCTTTGTATCCATATCTAATTATGGTGCATAAGCACATGTGCAGGGGTAAAACTATAAGGCCGCCCTCTGTCAGAATGCACACTCAAACTCAGTTCTCAAATCATAACTTGTTTTAACTCTCGCTAGGTGTGGGTTTATAAATAAAATGTTTTTCTCTGAAGATATTACAGAGACCTCTGGGTCTCAAGCCTTGTACAGTTCAAAACCACCTTCACGATTAATAAGATCTTGTACCAAGAGACCAGCACATAAGGATAATGCTACCGTGCTGTTGCCGTGGGACATATAAGATCTACAGCTTGTGAATGTATCGGAAGATTGATAAAGATCCCACAGGGAAAGTAGAATGGAAAACGGTATCACTGTTAAACTCTTCCTCCCTTCTGCAAGAGATTAAAGCCACACAGCTATGTGCCACCCAGTTATAAGGTCTTCTGAAGATTCACAAAATAGAGGTACCTTTTTGGCCGATTATCAGCAACATCAGTGCCCCCACATAGGACTTGCCCGTGCATCTTGCCTCATTACTGATAACCCCCATTTTGTGGGGAAATGCTCACATCATATTCACAACTATGTGAATCTGATTTGTTAGTGTGCTTTGATGTCATCTCGCTCATCACTAAGGCTCCTCTCATGGTCTCATTGGCACTCATCAGCAAAGTTCACAGCTGATATAACAGCACTCGTTCATCATGTCTTTACCTCAACCTACTCAATTATGAATATTTTGAGCAATCTGTTGGTGTTGCCTTGGGTAGTCCTATCTTTTTTATTGAAGACTTTGAGGAAAGGGCTCTTTATTCAGTTGAACTTAAGATAACAGTCTTCTAGATGACACTTTTATTGTGTAGTCCCATGGGGAATAAGAATTGTCGTATTTTCTACATCATCTGAAATCGATCCACAAGAATATTCAATGTACAATGGATATAGAGAAGGATGATTGCTTACCTTCTCTTACCAGGAAAGTGAATGGGTCATTGGGGCATTCCATTTACTGGTAGCCCACATATAAAGACATCAATCTGCAAGTGTCGAACTGTCATCAACATCCATAAACTACCGGTACCGGTGTCCTCCGAATGTTGGTGCATCGGGCACATGTTTAGTATGATGGAGGACAGCGTCACTGAGTTCCATGTTACAAAACAATGGATATTCTCCACATCAGATTAACACAGCATTAAGGAGGAAGACCACAGCATCAAAAGGCTTAGGAGCTATTTAGCAGGGTGTTTCTTCCATATGTCAGAAACCCCTCATCAAAATCTGACAGGATCCTGCAAAAATGTTAAGTCAAAGTGATCTTCTGGCTACCTGAGAAGTTAGTGCTCTTCTCAGTGCAGTTAAGGACATTCGGGATTGCAGAAGGCAAGTGTGGCAATCTGATCAGATGACATGCACAGGGCATGAAAAGTGTCTTGCAGCCCAGTAAGTTAGCCATAGCCGAGTGTTGTATTTGCACAGGACCCTATGGATTATTCTGCCCAGAATTCTCGGTTCCAACGAGATTCTTCTGGGATTAAAGAATCTGTGGAAATATTCTTGGCACAAGATGTTTCTAATCAGGACCCTGGTTTTCAACTGAATAAAGCTGAACCTGGTAATCTCTCTAATATCTTCAGACAGAAAATAAAGACACGTCTAGCACCCCCCCCCCCCCCCAAAAAAAAAAAAAAAAAAAAAAAAAATCATGACTTTACATCTGTTTTTTAATGCGCATTCCGACAGAGGGCAGACATGTAGGCGCTACTGTAGTTTTATCTTTGCACTTCTTGCTGCATGTCATATTTAGATCCGGATATGTAGAGGGCATAAAATTCGACAAATGGCGCTCATTTCACGACTGCTTTTGCACATGCATCTGTGCCCCATTTTTCGCTATATAGTTGTTGACGTGAACTAGCACTCTCCAGTGCCTAACACTCACCTGAAGATGGCTGACAATTGATAAGAGCAATATTGTGCCGGGAGGTTGATGTTGTCCGGTTGTAATCCTGAAACTTCATTGAGAATTACTTCTTCCTTGGAAAACCATAGTAGTGTTCAAAAATTGAGCTTTTAAATTTGTGACCAATAACTTTGAGCCACGAATACCATATTCAGTGAGACCCATCCACAAAGAAAGTTTCCCTTTTTTAATACTTCAACATAGCTTTTTGAAAAACTTTATTAGTATCATGTACAACAATGTCCAAGATATTTTTCGACATAGTCATTGAAAGAATTGAGACAATTGTCATATTGTGGGATTAACATTTGTATTTCTGTGTTACAGTGATGGTCGTCTTTAAGAAATTTCTAGAGATGCATGAAAAGATGGAAATATTCCATCTTTTCTTGCACCTACAATAATAATAATAATAATTCACATTCTCTGGTCAGATTTTGACAATATCAGAGAGCTGAAGACTACTGAGACACAAACTGGTTCCATTCAGAGGCAGCAAATGTCCATGACACAGGAATACAAATGTCGGTTCCACAATATAACAAGTGTCATAATTGTTTTCATTGCTATGACAAAAAAGGTTTCAATGTTGTTGTAGCTGTTGCCAATAAATTTTTCATTTGACTATGTTGTCTTTGTATTAAAAAAATTGCTAAACTTACTCCCTGGATGCGACTCATACATTCAGTTGGTTGATAATGGCTTTAATTTTTAGGCCACTGAGTGCCAAACTAAGTGCTTTTTACATGAAAACCTATAGCAACCTATAAAACCTCGTGGACGAATAGCGCGAGCTGGGTTTCACACGAACGCCTTTTTTGAAACCCATGCTGATTCCTATAGAGCAGATTCCTAGTCTCGAGAAATGTCATTATATTCAAACATAATACATGTTCCAAAATTCTACAACTGACCGACGTTAGAGATATAGGCCTATAGTTCTGCACATCTGTTTGAGGACCCTTCTTGAAAACAGGGATGACCTGCGCCATTTTCCAATCTTTCGGAACACTATGCTCTTCTAGAGACCTCCGTTACGCCACTGCGAGAAGGGGGGCCAGTTCCTTCGCGTACTCTGTGGAAAAAACGAACTGGTATCCCATTGGGTCCTGCGGCCTTTCCTCTTTTGAGAGATTTTCATTGTTTTTCTATCCCTCTGTCAATTATTTCGATATCTGCCATTTTGTAATCTGTGCGGCAATCTAGGGAAGGAATTACAGTGCAATCTTCCTCTCCTTCCTCTCTATATACATTGCCACCATCAACCTACAAACCTCCTGTGTCCCTACCCCTCCCCTTCCCTCCCCTCCTATCTTCTTCACCGCAGAGTGTGATTCAGAGTGCAGTGGCCTGGGATGATGGTTGTGTGTCTTTGAGGTGTGATTGTATGAGTGGTGTCTTTTTCTGATGGAGGCTAAGGGCCAAAAGCTTAAGTTCTTTTTGTGTATGTGGTGCAGGACAGCTTTCAAATAAGAAATTGCATATTGAACTTACACAGATGTACTTATGATTTTTATTAAAGACAATAGATTTCAGAGCAAATCTAGCCATCTTCGGATTTCCCGTACCTACTTGAGAAAAATAAATACATAATGTGTGATCAGTGCAACATGTGGTTTTAAACATTAGTAGATTATATACTACATACATTTTCCATACATATTTAAGAAAAACGACTTACAAAACGTTTATTAATTGTATATTTCAATCATAATAACACTTTATAGCTTGGCTGTTCCTTCATTTGTTTTTTTTTATTATTTTGCTAAGGCAATTGATTTGAACATTTCAAACTTTATAATAAGGTGTTATTATGATTGAAATGTACAAACCAATTGGCTTTAATAAAATAATAAAAATAATCAGTTATTTGTAAAATAACTGACAGAACAACTAAGCTAGGCCTATAAATTGTGAAATATACAAATATACAAATTGATTGGTCTTTAATTAAAAATAATTAGGTACAGCCAAGTAAGTCCAATAACAGATTTTTAATGTAAGTTGTGTGTGGATGAGTTTTTTTACATGCCTTTCTGCCATCAACCATGTAGTATAGAAAAACCGGCCTGCAAAATCCACATGTTCTGTTCTCATTGCTGGATCGGCATGGGATAAGGCGAGAAAACTTCCTGGAGGGTGGGGTCTTCTGTTGTTCACCATGGTGGTCAGTTATTTATCAGTTAATAGTGGGTCAGTAAACATGATGGCAATTATTTCAGTTGAGAAATGCCTTGACTAATGTCCTTGGTTAAGAAACTGAATGAACTTTCTTAGTGGCTCTACGAAGGGAGGAGGGGGGGGGGAGGACAACTATCTGTGGCAACGTTTGTCACCATCCAATAATAATAATCTTTGTCATATGTGAAAGTAGTGAAACAGCAATTTGAATCAAAGAAAAGAAGAAGAAGAAACCATATCTCTGATAGTCATTTAGGCTCTACCTTGTGGCGGCGATAGCCTAGGATCTATAGACCACCTCCTTTTGGAGTGTAATATCTTCACCATTGTCTTGCGTGCTGCTTCTCGGCCGTCATGTTATCTTGTATTGAGTCTCTGTGTAGTGGAATAGCAATAAAGTGTGTCCATTCATTTTGTATTTGGTGGTTTCACCTTTGAATGCCATAGTGGTTACCCCATCTACTTAATTTCCCTCTCGAACATACTTTACAGTGTGTTTTGTGCCACCTGGTTTTTTTCTTTCTTTCTTTCTTTACGAATTGTGGACGAACGACTTTCCATCACAATGGCTTCGCCATGCTGAGCTACATTCTGGCCCTGCAAAAGTTCACAATCTCGCATCAACTGCAAGACACGTATAATTCCTTCTCTTCAACACCTCTACTACCGGCCCGGCTGTTTTCTCAAGACCTTTTCGCTTCAAATCTTCGTAACAGTGGTCATGGCATTGCAATGGACTCAGACTTTGTTACACCAAACATTGTACACAGTGCCCAGGATTTGAACAATTTCTGTCCTTCACAGAACTATTTCATGTGTGCTCCATATCTGCTGGTGACGTACACTAATAATGTAAATTTTGGTGCTTCAAATTTGAAATCTCGGCCCACCACTGTGTCAGGCCAATGGTTGCACAACACTTTGTTACAGCAAGATCTTGTTCGCTCTGCCCCACATTTTAGACTCTTCATTGAGTTCGGTTTATGGATCTAGTTGCCTGTTCACAAGTTTCCACCACACCTTTTTCTTCACATGTAGTGTCTTTGACGGGTGGAGCCGTACCATCACTGCCAGTGAAGTTTTTCACTTGTGACAGTGCTCTGAACAATCAAAACCTCGTAAACGCATTTCTGCGCATGAACTTATTGAACAATTACAATTTACAGAACACGCAGTCATACTCGGCATCCCAGGACGCACCTGCCGCGCCACGACCACAAGTCGCCCTTTTGAGGCTGCAATCTCCAGTTGACACTTGTCGCTCGACCAGGACTTTTTCATGTTCAAGGGTGCAATCTTTAATTGTTAACCTGCCACTCGACCGCCATCTTCTGCTTGTGCGACAGTGGCTGCCCCGCTCTTGTCAGTAGCCACTTACAAAACTAGGTCCTCTCCCTTCCCGTCTGCTGCTGCCTGGCCAGCATCTTACCACCACGCTTGGGTGGCACTTCCAACTGTATCAGTGGGCACACTACTACCAAGCCAGTTGACCTGTCAGCTGCCATGGCTTGGCACCCATTTTGCTCACACAAATCAGTGCCCCCCCCCCCCCCCCCTCCCCAGCAGCTCCTGTGGCAGCCAACACAAACTCACCACCACTTTTCCTCCTGCAGTCAGCCACAACAACTGGCAGGGTTGCTGAGCTCGCTGTGGCTCAGCTGTCACCATCACATGTGGTGCTTCCTGTCACAACAGTGTGTGCAAATTTCCACCATGCCCTCTGCGAACTCATGTGAACCCACTTTTGGCACTGCCACTTCCTCCACTGATTGTCTCACAACTGTGCGTTTCAGTTACGACAAATAGATGACATTCCTGACATTAGGAAGTGACTATCATAGACATGCCCAATACCGAATGTCACAGATTTTATTGATGCACTTTCGGTCTAAACAAGCATATCATTAAATCCCGATGGCTCCGGAGAATGTTGAAAAGACTGACATCACTAATGTGATTGGTTCATATCATTACCCCTTCATGTCCTTTGGACTCTAGAATGCTACAAACTAGGCAACATTTCAGGACTGAGGTTCTTTCCACTTAAATTTTGTTTTGCTTACCTGGACGACATCCTAATTTTTAGTAGGCCTACTTTTGTTGAAGCAAAAAAACATCTGGAGATCCTACGTGACACTTTTAGCTAGGGCGGGCATTCAGTTAAACCGCAGCAAGGACAAACTGCGCCAAACCTCTGTCCACTTTAGAGGCTACGCTGTCGGTACAGATGGCATCTCCCCTCCAGTTGAGAAAGTGATCTGTTAAGGACCTACCTTACCCTTCTAACTTCAAGGAATGTAGAAGTTTCCTGGGCACATTAAACTATTACCGATGTCATTTGCTGGGTGCTACTGACATTCAAGCTCCAGTTACGAATGCATCAGTGGGCAAACACACCTCTGGCACTCGTCCCGTGCCTTGGACACTGGAAATGACTGGTACATTCTCAGAACGTTTGGCCTGTGCTGTTACCATTGCTCATGCACACCTGGATGTGGACATTTTTATAACATCTGAAGTCAGTGACTATGTGATTGGCGTGGTCCTCAGTCAGACCCTTGTCGGTGTTACTTTACAATTTTTCTCCAAAAAACTAAAAAACACTCAAAGAAAGTATTCGGTGTTTGACCGTAAACTGTTGCCCATTTACAAGACAATCATACACTTTCATTCTGATGTCGAGGGCCGTCATTTTTATGTGCTCACAGACCACAAGCTTTTCGCAGCAGCAATTCAGAACCCCCCAGGCTACTCCCCTCCTTGCTGCTTTTGTTTCCTTGACCTCATCTCACAATTTACAATGAACGTCAGGTACATCAAGGGTGCGGACAACATTGTGATTGACTTTATGTCTCAGGTTGATACTGTTTCCTCACTGCTTATGCTTGCAAGCTGATGATGATGATGACCTCATGCAACTTGTTTCTGATCCCGCTTCTTCTCTCCACCCCATCCACACCTTTTTCCCGGGTGTCGTGGGCAAAATTTGGTGTGATGTTTCAACAGGCAGACTTTGACACCATACCTCAGCTGCGGCAATGCGAGGTCTTCCAAAAACTTCATGACCTGACACATCCTGGCATTCACACCTCCGCTAGACTAGGAAGGTACTGTCAAAGTAAACCATTCTAACTTGGCTTCTGTTGATATTATAATTGGCTTCAGGACTTGTTTCCACGTTCTAGGCCATTTAGTGACTTGTAAAGCTTGCTTGTGCCTTATGTTTTTTAAGGCAACAGTTTATAAGGTTTTACAGTTTGTAGAGAATGGATGACTTCTAAATTTTATTTGTCATCCCAGTATGAAATTTAAGTTGGTAGGCCTGGTACTTCTTTCGTAATGAATAAGATTTATATCTTTCTTAGATTTCTACACTGTAAATATTGGTTCTGTGCATCTATTGAAACTTAAAGCCTTTCTGCAATGTTTGAACATGAAATTCTGTCTCTCAGGGACTGATATTTAATAAAATGATATTTTGAATAATTATGTCCTGTTAGTTCAGACAGTTTGAAGCCAGTCACAAAAGATATTATGTATGTCTGACCACTTCCTATTAAATTGTCCCTTACATTATTCTTTAGTAAGATTTTATTCAAAGTCTCTCCTAACTGAAACTGTTAAAATATTTTCCACACACACATTTAATGATTTCTTACAAAAGTCAAAGATACTGTTACATGTTCACTTTTATATTAACCATTGACTATATCTGGGATCTAAATACTTGAATAACTGTTTGAGGCACTTTTTTAAAGTTTCACTGATTCTATATTCTGTAATTAACAGTTACAACGAAATTACTTTCACCAAAAGCACTTCGAATGTTCACTATACATTGACTATATTTTGTATAAGTTTCATTACATGAAAGTCTCTGGATAGTATTACATTATCCACTAACTTTAATTCTTCAAGATAAGGTATTTTTAATGTCAATTCTTGAAACTCGCAAAATAAGTTCAAGTTCAAACATCACTAATATGAATCAGTCTATTAACAGAAGGCAGAAATTTCTAATTCTTCCTTCCTAGCCTATCTCGATCAAAGGCCGTCCAAAGATCTTGCAACGTAATAGCGTATGATTTCGATGCTAAAGTTTATTGTAAGAAGTAAATAATTTATCGGATCCCTTTCTATCTTGAAATGATCCCTGTCTAATATTTCGAAACTAATTACAGAGAGATCTTAAGTCAGAGGGAACTAAGCACAGAGAGAGCGAGTAACCCAACTGTGGGTACTATTTATAGTAGAAATGTAACAAATGGTCTCTGAAATACGAGGTGTTTTGACCTGAACTACACTGATATAGTTGGAATTTACTAAAATTTGGAAAATGCGAAATCTCTGCCTATTAAAAAAGAAAATGAAAATTACGAAATGATGAAATATGGTGATTCTAATGATATGATCGCAATGTGATGTTACACCATCATTACATATCAATGTAGGATGTCTTCCTCACTGAATATACTATTGTTGATGCCAACAATGCCAGTCTTGCAAGAAAAGCAGTCAGTGAGTGTAGTGCATTGTTGTAATATTTGTAAATTGCACGTCGTTTTACACTGTTTGATATGTTTATGTTTATCCAAGTCCCAATCGTTATTAACCCTAGCACCACTAAAGGGGGGCATTTGTTTTATTTGTTTAATACATGTAGTTGTTGTAGTAAAGAAGCAAGAATTTAGGTAGTTGTAGAAAAATATCTAGAGTATATTCTGTCACGGTTTTATAATTTTTGTGAATTATTTCAATCTACCTATTACATTTAATTTAAGTGCGGTCAGTTTTGCCCCCCCCCTCCCCCCCCCTCAGACATTGATGAGACAACTTTTCTCATTAAAATATTACTCAGTACGACAGAAAGAAATGCAGTTTCTGACTGTTGGTACCGCTGTATTACTTTCCCATTGTTGTTTTGAAATAAATCTCTATTGTTGTTAGAGCAGTTGTACTTTACTCGCAGCTCTAATAAAACGTCTTGTTGATATCAGAAATTTCTTACACATGAAGAGGTGTCAGCTATAATAAATGAAGCAAGTGAAGGTGATGAAAGTGATTCAAAAGAAGATGATACAGTTGTGACGTACGATAGTGACACAGCAATTGAAAATGAGCCAAGTTCATGGAGTTTATCCCCTGACGAACAGCACGCAGCTGCTTCCAGCATCATTGCTACAGCAAAAAGCGGTAGGGAATATATTACTACGCCTCCAAGGCAAGTACGCAGGTCAGTACAAAATATAGTGAATTTTTGTGAAGGTTTGACTCATGAAGGTTTGATCTCTAGTGTGTCAAACTCTTTCTAAAAGTTTATAACTCCGGAAATAATGAAGATTATTGTGGACTATACAAACTAAGAAGCTTCTAATAAGAACTTAAAACTTACAACCATAGAAGAAATGTACGCCTTCATTGGTAATTTTGATATCATGGGTGCCAATAATGACACTAGACTGCCTCTTGAGCACTTATGGGGGAAAGTACTGGGAAAGAATATCTACATAGCTACAATGAGTCGTATTCGATGTGGAGAAATTCTGTGCATGATTAGATTTGATGATAAAGGAACAAGAACCAAAAGACGAAAGCAGGATAAGTTTTGCCACTTTGTGAAGTTTTCGACAAAATTGATGAAATGTTTGTGAAATTCTACGTTCCAAGTGCAGCTCTAACGATCGATGAAATGCTCTCACTATTTTGAGGAAGATGTCCCTTTAAAGTCTTCGTGAAGGACAAGCCTGGGAAGTATGGCATATTGATTAGGATGTTATCAGATGCACACACCCGGCATGTTCTAAAAATGGAGGTCTATGCAGGGAAAGCTGAACGACCTGCTGAGGAACGGAGTGCAAAGGCAGTTGTTAGATGACTTGTGAAGCCGCTGGCAGGAAGTGGAAGAAATATAACAACAGATTGTTATTATACTTCAATAGACCTAGCTGAGGGGCTTTACAATGATGACAGGCTGACTTTGGTGGGAACATTGAAAAGTAACAGAAAACATGTACCCGAACAGCTGAAGAAGACGCATGGTCGAGAGCTATGTTCCTCTAGGTTCTTATTCAAAGATCCGAAAACAGGCAACACACCAGTTATCTTGGTTTCTTACATCTCCAAACTGAAGCCTACTAAGAATCTCCTACTTCTTTCCACACAACTCAATGACAGAAAGGTGGATGAGTTGTCAGAGAAAAGAAAAAGGACAATCATCAATCTTTACTACAATGAAACCAAAGGGGACATAGACAACATTGATTAAATGACGTGACATCATTCAGTAAAACGAGGGATGAGAAGGTGGCTGTTATCTATTTTTTTCACCTTGATAGATATTGCTTGTCTCAATGCTGGAACAAGAAGAAGAAGCATAATGTAAAAAGGCTGTATCTGCTAGAATTAGGTCAGCAGCTCGTTAGGCCAGCTGTGGAAGAGAGAGCAAAGAATATCATGGGTTTACAAAAGCAATGGAAAGCGTTCTAGAGAAAACACTGCCCAGAATTACTGCAACTGTGCAAGTTGTTGACTTTTATTCAAGAGGAAGATGTCACATATGTTTGAAGACTAAAAACTCTTAAAAGGGAAAAGGACAAGATGACAAAAGTGTCTATTGTTTGTCGCAGGTGTTCCAAGTATGTGTGTTCCACTCATTCTACAAAAACAATCATATGCACAAATTGTGAAATTGAAAGTGAGTAGGAAGGAAAACCTCAATTGTAATTTTGACTTTGATTTTCTGTTTTCGTATTTGTGGTTTACTATTGTACGTTCTTTATGATTTCTTAATACAAGTCTGATGTATATCTAAGTGTTAGTTTCATGATAAAAATATAATATTTCTCATATTCATTACTTTATTTATTGTGTTTGCATCTGTTATTATGTTCCTGATAACTATGGAAAGGGCGTTGCCACCTAATAAAGAAATTCCTAGTTAATTAAATAATAATAAATAAATAAACAAACAAAAATAAATTGTTAAAAAGTGAAAAGAACGTGAGGGCAATTTTTGCCCCCCCCCCCCTCCCCTTAGACATCCATGTGACAGATCCGAGCTTAGTGGTGCTAGGGTTAATAAATGTTCCCTTGTGGTCCTTTTGTAGCAGTTGAATTAACCCATAGTAATTATTAATTACAGTCAATAATGAGCTTAGATCTTTAATGAGCATCAGGTCTAAATGGATTGCTTGAGATGCAACAACTATATCTTAATGCAAAATGGGATTAAAGGAATCTGCAAAGGATGGCAAGTAAAGTTGAAACTGTGTCCTTAGGACAAAAATCTACAAAGTGTTTACTATGATTGTTCTGCTTGAAACTGATGTTTTGAAAATTTTCTGACCATGAATTTGTATGAGTTTTCTTAAATTGATTGTTTCTAATTATAGTTTCACTTTTCATAGGTCATGGATTATTTATAAGGCTAATAATGATCCATGTTAAATTTTGTTCTGTATTGTGTGCTAATTATTATTGAGCTTATTTCTTTCTTGCAGGCCTTAGTAGTCAGTCAGTCAGTAAAGAAACACGTGAAAAAAATGATGTATCTATGAGAGAATTACCATTAGACCAGAATGACAGAATGAGTGTGTCATCAGTAGATGAAGGAAGTGCGCAAGAGGATGATCCAGTGGAAGAAGCAGATGATCTATTACAAATGTGTGAGAAAAATGACAATGAAGCAGTTCAAAAATCAGTAGGAAGTAATGAAAGCCTGAATGGTAGTGGTAAATTATTGACACACTCCTTTGAACTTGATAATAATGCAGATAGAACCTTCCATTCCTGTGCAGAGGAATTAGTGCTGTCTGGTGTCATTAGTCCTGAAGAGCTACAAGATGTTAACAGCATCATTGCAGAATCTGAATTATTTTTTAGTGACATGGAAGAGTTAACAAACTCAGAGCTGGATGGAAAAAATATTGAACAAAAACATGATCACTGTATTAATGAAGTGTTGAGAAATTCAGAAACAAATTGTTTATCTTCGCAGTTGACCACTAGCCAGGCTCTGTCAACAAGCATTGACAAATTAGGCGGTGGCTCAGTACTATCTGTGTGTGATATTTCCTCATATAATAAAATTATAACAGATACTTCCATTTTGACTGATAAGGCAGAAAATAATCTGAAAGATTTAACTTCAGAAGCAGGAGAAACAAATATTGTAGATCGTTCCCCAGGTTCATTAATTTGTTCCTCTTCAGAACTATCAGAGGATAACTCTGACAAAGAAGCTACACATACTGAAACCTGTGAAGGCAATGATGATGGAGTGGTAGGCCAACAAAATATAATATCAGCTCAGAATGGAATCAATCTGCCAAACACTCAGCATCTTGATGTGAAAAATCACAGTGAAGAATTAAATGTGTTTGAAAATAAGTCTCAAGTAAATAGTTTTGCTGAAGTCTTTCAAGATTCTCGTCCTGTACTCGAAGACCCTGTTAAGACAAATCAATGCAGACCTGTGGAACATTTTGTGCATAATGACTATGTGTTTCACACTAAAAAAAGTAGTATAAAAACAAAAAAGTTTAAAGTTCCTTTGAAACAGTTAAATATTAAGGATATGTTTCAGAAGAGAGCAGAAGAAGATGGGTTTGAAATGCCTCAAAGTATAACAAAGTCATACAAAAAGATAAGAACCTGTGTGCCAGAAACAAATCAAAAACCTGTTTTTTCCAATAGAAGCTCCTCTACATCTGATGCTAAACTAAAATCTGGTACTGTTAAAAACAAGTCCACATGTTCTAAAAATGATACTATGGAGGAAACGGTACATGTGAAAAAACATAAAAATTCTTTTACGGTCTCTCAGGGACTAAAATCATTCCCATTTCCAGAGGTAATGCTTAACTCTTCTTAATTAACTACACTTGTTACATGCAGTAAATATTTAATGTAAGCAATGGAAAAGAAATTGTGTTATAGCATGACAGGAGACACATATTCTTAAAATTTTAATGTCTTCAATTGGAATTTTGTGTAGCTTATCGATGTTGTTATTTCAGTTTATTCTTGAAGCCTTTTATACTAACAAGGGTAGGGCTCAGGGCAGAAGCTTAATATTGTAGCTGATAATTTGTGAATAGAAGCAGGGATATGTTCCCTTTCAAGTTGCTAGATATCTTGCTTCAGTGGGCCATAGAAAACAGTAAAACATCCATTGAGTGAATTTTTAGAAATAATTTTCAGATCAGTGGTGTGGTGAAGTGCATAGATTGACAGTTCATTGGCTCAGGTTTGACTGTCAATGCCTCTGTGCTTTATTCTTTTTTTTTATTTTATTTTATTCCTCACAGAGCTAATTAATATATTTAAACAATTAATTTACATAATTGTTGAAATGAGATAGAATGGCTGGCCAGTACTTACCTTTGTTCAACAATATTTATCATCTCTGAGGAGAATTTTCATAATTAATCAGAAATTTACATAATTGGGTAGTGTTTCAAAAGGAAGTGAAGTATAGCAATTAAAACACATAATTAAGAGTACTGGTGACACTTTTATTTATTTACTTGTATTCAAATGTAGTAGTTTTGATGTTTCCACAGTAACTTAAATAGTAGAAGGTTTTTGTTGGGTTTCCATTGCCAATAAAATAATAAGATTTTATGAAAAGTCACTGCAGACTTGTGGCAATATGCTGTTTTCAAATGTAGAGGCTATTACAAAATGTTGTAAAGTAAGAGCTGACTGTAGAGGAAATTGAAACAACTGCCTGCTAGCTGTGTGCTCTGAACACATGAAAGAGGAAAAGGATAGATTGGTGATATGCCAATAAGAGAATGTTGCTATTGAACCAATAAATGGTATCAGTTTTAACAATTCATGTTTAAATATATTTATTAATCAAATTAAAACTTGTATAATTAATAGGACAAAATTGCAAGGAATGGGGGAAAAAAAGAGAAAGAAACACGAAATCCATGAGAATTTTCACTAAATGCACACTAGACCACTGTTGCACACACTCACTTGACAGTTGTTTCTAAAAAACTCTCAAATTGTTCTTGGAAGTATTTAGAAAGCTTTTTACATTTTCCTATAGGCCACTAAAGCAAGATATTTTTCTAACTTGAAAGGTGCCTCTACCTATTTATATTTCCATAGTTTGAACCTAATTGGTGAGCCCTACTTTGTGCCTTCCCCTTCACATGCAACTTTTAATATGTATTGCCATAGTGCCTGCTACTTCGATCACCTATACTGTATGGTTTGCACAGATTTTTATTTATTTTCTCATTTTATATATTTTTAAATTTTTTCAATTGCACTTCAATGTTTTGTGGACATAGCTCATCTGATAGCTACAGTCAGGGAAGTTTATGTTAATCCTGTCTTTTCAGTTCTTTTGGTGATATTTTCACAGAAACTTCCATTCCTGTATCTGAGGTTCCTTTATTTACAATCAAGACATAAAATACCAATTATTATAGCTCCACGCCACTCACAACACAAATAGCTTGCGCACCATGGAAATGTGTGTGCGACCAGCCACCAGATGATTACAACGCCGCCACAGTCCCACATCATTTAGGGCAATGCGGCCAGACTCATGGGCCAGTTATGCTCTAGCTATCAGACTGTATAGATTATCTTGTAATAACTATTGTCAGTTGTGTATTGTATCTTAACAGTATTTACTCTTTAAATGTGTTACAACACATTTATTAGTGACGAGTAGTGTTCGAACTTCCGTCTGTTTACTCACTCACTTCTCTGTCTATGGAATCACAAATAGCTACTGCTTCTTAGGACTTTCAACTCCCAACATGGGGTCAGTTACTTCAGACTGGGTTGAAAACTTTGGTTGATATGGTTCGACAGCTCGTTATGGTTACATCAGCTCAGGTGAGCCGTTTGAACTCCATTGCCTCTGTTGTTATGTTGTTGGCTTCATGTGGCGTGGTGTCGGTTGATTACACTACCCAACATCTGCTGCTCCTGTCCCTCATCCGTTTGCCAGGTACGACGACTCTTTGGAAGACTGGAACTCTTATGAAAAACAGTTGCGACAACACTTCCTCGCTTTTGGTGCCTCTGGTATGGACTTGTGTGAAGCTCTTTTTCTGTCTTGGATTTCTCCCTGCATTTATCAGTTAATGTGTCGTCAGCTCACCGCTCTCCAAGAACCGATGGCCCAAATGCTTTGATGAAATGTGTTGTTTGCTGCCTGATTATTACCAGCCCCATATGCACATTATTGCGGCCTGTGTGGAATTTATCGGTTGAGAAAGAAGACTCATCAGTCCTATCATGCATGGGCAGCCGAACTTCATGGACTTAGTCAACGCTGTATGTTTGTTACACCTACACATCAGGAATCCTATGTGGACGACATGGTTCGCAACTCTCTTCTGCACCTTGCGCGGATCACAAGGTTCGTCAACATGCTTTCCAATTTCAAAACTGGACTCTTGCTGTTGTTTTAAATATTGCACAGTCGTTTGAGGTTTCCTATGTTGCTGGGGATCAGACTGAGGCATGGTAGGACATAGCTGCTGTTTCTCTCGATATTGGTCAGCCAGATGTTTCCAATATCACTGAGGGTGCTGCAGTGCGGGAGCGCTCCACTCGCCACACTCATGGCTGTCAACAGACTCTTGATACACAGCACCGACAGTCTCCGTAGCGTGAACAGCCCTGTGCACTACAATCTCTTCCTTCTTGCCAACTTTATTTTGTGGATCAGGACTGGACAGCCTGCCCTAAGCATTGGGTTGTTTGCAACAGTTGTCACAAGAACAATCACATGACCTTCATGTGCTGTTCGCAGCCTGTTTTCACCAACATGGATGTGGACATAAATTTTGTGGGCAATTTGCTCACTATACTAAGTTGTTTGTCAAGGTTCAGCTGTTCGACGTCTCTGTAATGTTGCAAGTGGACACGGGGGCCGTGGTCTCCCTTCTGAATTATCAAACTTATGTTAGATTGGGTTTGCTCCCATTCTCGCCTGTTGATTGGCACCTGAAAGACTACAATTGTAAACAAATTCCAGTCTTGGGGCAGTTCACGGTGCCTACAGCTCACAAATCGTTGGTTTGCCCTGTGAAGTTTTTTGTGGTCAATGTAACCATGGCTGCTAGCATTTTTTGCCTTTACTGATTTTGGTTTCTCTATTTTAGACTAGTTAACCCGGTCTGGGTGTCTATTCCTTTTCGTGAAATTGAGTTGTTTTGTTAGGAATTTTCGTCCTTGTTTGCTGACAGCACACGCAAAATTTTTTTGTTCCACGAGATTGCGGTGACCCAGTGGGACCACGTCAAGGCTGAACTCGACCTCCTGCAGGCATTACAGGTAATTATACTATTTCCTCTAGTGAGTGGGCTACTCCGCTTGTCGTTATAAATAAACCCTCAGTTCCTTAATGTTTATTTGATGACTTTAATGTTACTGTGAATTCTGTGTTTCATTGTTTCCTACCCTCTGCCAAATACAGATGAAGTGCTTGCTATGCGTCCAACTCTTTTTCTCAAGTGGATTTGGCTGGAAAAAGACTCTAAATGTTTGTTGGTTGTCAATATCCCTTTTGGTCTTTTTCAGTACTAGTGACTGCTGTTTGATGTTGCCAGTGCCCTGGCAATCGTTTCAAGGTGTTTGGAGCAACTTTTGCACCTCATCCCTGGTTGTGTTAACTATTTGGATGATATTGTGGTTATGGGGTCTCCCCCCGCCAACCATTTACGGAACTTAATGTGCCCTTTTCTCTACTCTCCAGTCAGTGGGCCTTCAGTGTAGTCTGGCCAAGTTGTATTTTTTTTTCCCAACAGTCTATTCCATTCCTTGGATTTGAGATCTCTTCTGATGGGGTCTGCCACCTTCCTGACCATATGGCTGCCATTGTTTCCTTCCCTTGGTCTAAATCACTTAAAAGAGTTGCAGGCTTTTTTGGGTAAAATCACATATTAGAGTCCGTGCAGGAGACGAGTTTTTGTCCGAAGTGCCAGGTGAGTTCATTCCTTCGTTTGGAAGGGGAACCACGTCAGTCCACTTCCGCCTGCCGGCCAGTGAGCTGGGCACTTCCCTTCCAGCACTCACTCACTGCTCTGGCAGCAACCCTCCCTACTGCCAGTATCCCCACGCTTGCCCAGTGTATGCGCATCTTCCGCGGCCAATTTATCTGGCATGTACTGTACCATCGATTTCTGCCTGGGGCTGATACGGTTGCACACCTGCTCCACCGCCTTTTGCATAAGAATGTGCCCTTTGTTTGGTCCCCAGACTGTAAATGAGCCTCTTGTACCCTGAAAAAGCAACTTGTGTCTGCTCTGCACTTAAATGCTTACATCTGGATTGGTACCTCAGAATTCAATTGTGATTAGGTTAACCTGAAAACGTTTGTGGAATCGGAAAAGGAAGTTGGATCAAAGAATATTTTTTTCCAGACAGCAATTTAAAGGGCCACTAAAACGGCAATTTTATCTAATTTAGGAAAACACATGTACCCAAGATGGTGGCTTACATGGGTAAGGACTTCAATATTAATGTAACAATAGAAATGTAATGGTCAATTAAGAAAAAGGAAAGCCGAAAAACCTGAAGGGCTTAGCAGCGAATTTAAAGATACAGTTTACTATAATTAAAGTTGTTAAGAGTAGCAATTAATGATGCATCAAATTTACAATAATTTTAAAGGTACAAATTATGGTACGACCTGTAGGCCTCTTTTAGAACAAGAAAAATATAGCTAATGTTTGAACAGTCACTACAAGTATTTTAGGTGACTAGGCATTTAAGACGATACATTAATAGACATAAGGTCATTTCTTAGATCCCAAAGATAAAAATTAAACGACAAAGCTCAAAGGGACTTCACATTAAATAAAATACAATTTAACGGCCTGACCCTCTCTGATTTCTTTCAAATTTGTTGCATTCAATGACCCAGATAAGAGATGGAAAAATACAAGTTTGCAGGGCTTTATTAAAACTGTGAAGAAAGTTACAGGTCTGGAAAGTTTGGAATGTGTGCGAAATTTACATATGTCTGTCTCAACATAAGAGACTGTAATTCTGGTTCTAATTAAGTTACAGCAATGAAAATGGTACCATTGGAAAGCTAATGAATAGACCTTTACACTGATATGCCATGTGGCAGCTTTCTGAATATTTTTATTCTAAAGGTAGTTGCGGCCGCTGGGAAATTCAATAGGTGGTGCCAAGGTAAAGTGAAATATTCGATACCAATCAGCCAGCTTTCACGAGTGACGCAATTTTAATGGGTGTTGTTCACCATCTTTTGATGCATTTCTCTATAGTATTACTTTTGACATTCTCGATTGATTGGGAAGAAACTAGTTTCTTAATCTGATTTTTATGAGAGGAAAAGTGTGTTTTACGTTTATGTGGGAATTATATTCTTTGGTAGCGAAACTGTTGCTTACGACATTTCTCGCTTCTTAATGCAATGGTACCAAATAAAATGACAATCTTGTTAATAATTGATATATTTAATAGTATACTGTATCAAACAAAATGTATAGGGAAACAAAACCAAATATTTTTACACCAGCAATCTCTTTACAGAGAGTGAGGGAAGAGCTTGATAGGATGCAATAGTTTACAAGAGAGAGTGAGACAGGGGGGGGGGGGATTTGCTTCTGGTTTGGCCTTATTTCTCATATACGCTTGAAAAATAAAATTTAACAGCAATGCCAAAAAATTTTTCCGATTCAAGTTGGTTAACGGTGCAGGTCGCCTTCCGTAATGTGCTGATGTTGGCAACACGCCAGCCATAGCTAATTGGGCGAGAGTCTACAGTTGCCATTGAGATTCGTGCTGAATCTAATGTCCATTCGGCGGAGGATACAAGTTAATTTGACTTGTTTTCGTTATGGAGAGCACAAGAATAAGTTTCTTTCACACATACAAGTGCTTAGAAGCGCGAGCGTCCACAAATACTGATCACTCTGTTCCTCACTTCTCATAGAGTACAACACGAATGCCAAAATTATGCGGAATAATAAAGCGTACATAAAATCGAACTTTTAATCTGGATTTTGGGAAGTACATGTAATGAAATCACCAGGATTTAAAACTGAAAGCATTGTACTCACAACAAGCGGCAACACCGTGATTTGTGGAAAACAGCTTCAAAATAATAATGTAGGAACGGTATTGAAAATCCATTCGTCGCTCCTTCTTGCTGGCAAATAAGTCTATCACTTTTGCACTGAAATTTTCGATTTTGCAAACGAATGACTTTTCACAAGATAACATCACTAAGGCACTAAGTCGCTCTTCTTTCATAGTATTTCATAGAAATGTTTTAATTCTTTTGAGCATTGAAAAGCATTGCTCAGCTTCTGATGTTGAGATAGGCATCGTAATTAGCAGTTTTAAAACTTTAACGGCCTCTTCGAAAGTGTCACAAAGCTCATCCTTGAGAATCAGTGACAAAAACGGATCTGCTCCGGAAACTGCAGGCAATTCAGGTGTAGCATAAAAAACTTGAAGTTTTCCTTTCAGCTTTCTTTTATCCAGGAACTAATATGTGTCCGTACTTTTGAGATATTTGTCTGGGAAAGCTGTTATATACTTTTCAAATTGATTTACATCACGTAAGTTCGTTGCAGTGAGGTTCCCAGTGAACTTCAAACGTAATTTTATTTCAGAAATGATGGCATCACACACCTCCAAAGCATCTCTTTTTTTATGGTAATTAACAACCTGTGGTCTTTTGGCAATCATTGTTTCATCACTGTCAAAACTAATCTCGTTAATGACTGAGTCAATGTCATCTCTTATATTTTGCACTGCCGCTTCAAAGTTCTGTATATCTTGTCTTGCTTTTGTCGGTTCAGTTATTTTCTTTTGCAGCTGATTAAAAAGTATGTCTGCCTGAGGCATTATCTGATAAGAAAACGATAGCCTGAAAATGAACTCATTATCTTGCAGTCTTTGCTTGTATGAACTTGCTTTTTCAATAGTGGTGATTTGCTTTATGTTCTCACTTGATTCAATGGTTTCCATCACAGTAATAAGCTCTACCCTGTTTTTGTAAATGTCCTTTACTACATGCGATTCCATCTCGTGAGACACACACGAGGCAAGCTTTTCTGGACAATGCTGTGAAGCTCTTTAGATCTTTGTGGCGAATTTGAGAAGAAATACCAGTTCGAGCATTCGAGCATTGTGATTTACAGATGCTGCTGTAGACATTATAAGGTTCAATGGTGTGCATAGCAATGGATGTAGTTTGCATTAGGATATTTGTCTTTAATTAATTTCTGTACCCCATTTGTCTTGCCACTCATAACATTTGCACCATCGTAACTCTGAGCTATTAGTTTTGCTCGGTCATCGCCAATTAATTGTTCAATTTCTTCAAGAATACTCTTGGAGATGGTCTGAGCATTTTGACTTTCTGGATTGACGAAGTTCCAAAATCTTTCCACAGGCTTTCCATTAACAATGTATCATAAAACAATAACCTACTGAAACTCACAAGATACATCTGTGGTCTCATCGGCGATTATTGGAACATAATCTGCATGTTTAATTTCTTTACCAACCTCTCCATGGTACACTTCCAACATGCATTGCAATAGTTCGTTCTGAATTGTCTTAGAAGTGCCTTTAAACACTGCTGCTTGATTGAAATGAACTTGAAGCTCTTTATCGAGTTCCGCACTAAACTGTATCAACTCACGGAAAACCCCCTTTATTTTCAGAGACGTCAGATTCATCTTGGCCTCTTAGAGCCAGTTCCAACGCACCACAGAACCGAATACAGTTCACTATTAAATTCAAAATATATCTGTTCTTGTCTACTTTTTTGTTATGGTTGTTAATTGTTTGCCTATATTGGGAATCCAATTTCTGCTGTAAGTTCCTTTTCCCTAGAAATGACAGACTCAGAACGTTATTCATGTGGCATTTTGACATTTCATGTGCTCTCATTTTCGACCATATGTGCCCAATATCTGTTATTCCTGTCTGACACCAATGAACATCTCCAAATAACGCGCATGGAAAAAAAAAAAAAAAAAAAAAAACAGCATTTCTTTTCTCACAGCCACAGATCCATTTGTTTTTCTGGTAAGTTTCTGGACCGAACTTCAGGCATCGATTTTTGGTTTGCTGTTCCGGACTGAGATTTGGAAGTGGCCTACCCAGGATTTTTATCTCCATTTTTTCATTGAGAGTCCTGCTGCTGAATGGAGTTTTAAGTAACTAGCATATTTTGTTCATGTTTCTAACTTCTGCAGACAACTGGATTTTCAAGTGAAGAAAACTCTCTACACAGCTGCATTATTTTAATTACGGGACCACAAAATTAACTTCAACTGAACTCACGAATATAAACAAAAATACTTGATTTCACGGGCTAAAACATTAGTGTTTCGTTCTGTACCAATAACAAAGCTGCTTCGAAATATATTAATACTGAAATAATGTATTTTCATTTCGAAATGTAGCATCGTAGTTATAATCAAAAATGTATACTTTTATTTATAAGTATATTTATGTGTATTATTACTGTGCCCATTGAATTAAACTTCATTTTGCGTTTCCAAATGCATTAGTATTACATTGCAGCACACTGGTAGCCCTGCAGCGATAGAATGCTGAGCTGGAATGTATTCAACTGTTGTCACTAGATGTCAGGATAGTGCTTCTGGCCTTTACTGCTCTAGCAGATGAAATGTAAGCTCTGAGCCATTGCAATTTTGGCACTAAGTTGGCCATAAGGATCGTGTATAAACGTCTGCCCTAGGTTTATACACAGAGCTTACGTGCGCGGATAGTGCCAATCTGGAACTGGCTCCAAGCTTTGGAAAACTACTGCAAGAGTGCGGGCCCGCTGCCTAAAGCGCCGAGAACGTGCCTATTCAAATCGGAAAATACATGATTAATGCATTATGTGATATTCCCGTACAGTTCTCTTTCTTTCTTCTTCATACAATGGTGTCATGGCACAGCGGCACTAGCCCAGAAGCCACCCCTGTCTAAAGGTCATTGATCTTGTCTTTTGACCTTGAATATCTCAAACACCCCATCTTCAAATTTTCTCGGAAAAATATATTTTATTGTTCCATTATGTTATTCTAAATATGGTAAATATCAAGATGGCACACCAAAGGCATCATTCATAAAAAATTAATTTGTCAACATAAGTACACCATCAACATGCAGTAAGCAGCTATTAGCCTAGATCCATTTTTTTCCTAGAAAAGCAGAAAATAGCAGTTATTTTTATTCTGACCAATTCTGTAATATATCTAGCTGTGCACAACTAATAAGCGACACTTTTATTTCAACCAATGAACTTCAGCCTGTTTTAGTGAACAGCTTATCAGAAAGAATTTTATATCAACCAATCAGTGTTAGCATGTTTTAGTGAACAGCCAATAAGAGAGACTTTTTATTTCAGCCAGTTAATGTTAGCCTGTTTTAGGAAATTTGCTGAGTACATGTGCTGTAAAGAAACATTTAGTAATACACTCCTGGCCATTAAAATTGCTACACCACAAAGATGACGTTCTACAGACGTGAAATTTAACCGACAGGAAGAAGATGGCTGTGATATGCAAATGATTAACTTTTCAGAGCATTCACACAGGGTTGGCGCTGGTGGCAACACCTACAACGTGCTGACTGGCGACACCTACAACGTGCTGACATAAGGAAAGTTTCCAATTGATTTCTCATACACAAACAGCAGTTGACCGGCATTGCCTGGTGAAATGTTGTTGCGAAGCCTCGTGTAAGGAGGAGAAATGCGTACCATCACGTTTGAGACTTTGATAAAGGTCAGATTGTAGCCTATCGCGATTGCAGTTTATCGTATTGCGACATTGCTGCTCGCGTTAGTCGCGATCCAATGACTGTTAGCAGAATATGGAATCGGTAGGTTCAGGAGGGTAATATATGGAACGCAACGCTGGAAGCCAACGGCCTCTTATCACTAGCAGTCGAGATGTCAGGCATCTTATCTGCAAGGCTGTAATGGACTGTGTAGCATTTTAGTAATGACCACCACATAATTTTTTTGTAGGTTGGCTCAAACTTTGGAATATAACTTTTTTTTGTAGAGGCCCAGTAATACTGCTCCTCTATAACAGTTTCTTCTTATATCTGCTCGGACAATCTTCACGGAAGATATCCAACAGATAATAATGAAGGAGACTTTTAACTAGATATTAATCATCTCACTATTTAAATCAAAACTCTTCAGTAACTTTACACTGAATAAAACATAAGGGTTTATTTGTACCCACCTCATACATTTCATCAATATTAAACAGTCTTAATAGCTCTTATTCAAGCTCAATACATGACATAAATTCTGAGTCTAAAAACTCCTCACAGTCCAATATCAATAACAAATGACAGTTCTTATCTTAAGTTCGTGGATCACATATAACACGACCATATTTATTCTTAGACTTCACAGTTATTCTGTATCCTGACAGCTTTTACAATATCACTGGGACTTGGGGTTTAACTGCCCAGATGTCCACCTGGACAAACAAAATATCCAGAGCAGTACACATTCTTACAATTATTAATTATCCCCAAAAATAAATTATTTGGTCATCTTGGATCGTTCAGTAGGAATGTAGTGTAATTTGTTACACTACATACCCCTCTTCTCAGACCCAAAACGCCAAATTATTTATTACGTCCCTTCCCATTATACTTTACAAAAATCTTATATCACCAGTTTTTTCATAAACCTGAGTAGTATATTTGATATAGCATGTTAATATTTTTACTATTTTAGACACCACCTTTTGCAGTTGATTATACTAAATACAAGACTTTGCCTGCACATAAGCATAAATATTTGATTCAAATAAATACAGGACTAGCACCTCTGTTAAATATCCTTTATTCTGAATGGTAGGAGTATTATCTTGTTATTAAACTACATTCTCTCTCTTTTTTTTATGTTAAATGAGAAAAAGGTTCATGAAGAAAATTCTTTCAACCCATATCTAAACCTGAACTTCATTGGTTCCTTCAACATTTAGATATATGTGAGTATGCACATCCATATAACCAAAATTGAGGTCAACCCTTCATTGTCCTATGTAAATCATCCAATTGGGAACCAGGAAGCAACATTACAACATGAAAGAGGTAAGGTGAGGTCGTTTTACTCTCATCTACTAGTGTGTTTTCTTTCTTTCTTTCTTTCTTTCTTCTTCTTCTTCTTCTTTTTTTTTTCAAAAATCAGGTGACAGCAAGCTCCTACTTCACTGCCCACCCCAACATCCATTTGGGTTAGGCCCTCTTGTTAGGTACCTAAACCCTTGTGTAGTAGCCTCTTCTGTGGGTCTACCTACCCTCACCAGCATCCTCTAACACCTAATTCCACACCGCTAGAGACTACATTTAAAGACACCTTCCTTTCTCTCTCTCTCAACATTACTCCTGTCCCTCACTTATTTTTCTACACCTCTTATCTGTTACAAATGTGTGCTCACAAATAAAATTTCACTCCTCCTTTACCACCTCTACTCAAAGTGAGCGTAGCGATGAGTAAGACATCACCTCTACTCGAAGTGAGCGTAGCAATGAGTAAGACATTTGTGTCTCTACCTATTATATATGTGTATGTGTGTAAAAAAATGTACTGTTGTATTGTATGTGTTTATCTGTATACACAGAAAGCAAGAAGGGTCTTATCGTTAAAGACGTGTGCATATGGATAGGGGACTAAAGATAGGTGCTCATAAAGAGTAGTAAGAAAGGAAAAGAAAGTGTTGGAGATTGGAGTTGAAGAAGAATAGAAGACAGCTCAGAAAGACAGGAAACACCTCCCCACCCCCATACCTCAGGAAACCCCTGGTCCCTTCCATACTTGACTATGGCAGCAGAGGGCAAAAGATGGCAGGCTAGATGTGAGCCGCCCCACTTCAGAACGGATCGCCATAGCTTCACTTCCAGGACCCCTCTGAAGAAAAGCTCCAATCCCCACTATTGAGTGCCTATGGTGAGTGGTCAACAATGCTTGTTTGTGCAGCATGCATTTGTGTAAAATGTGTATGTGTAACTGTGTGTGTGCGTATGTGTATATAGTTTGTAGCCATCTTTACTACAAACTAAAGATCCTCCCCATATAAAAATGAATATAAACCCGCCCTTGGTTTATATTCCTTGAGAAAAATACAAAATCGTATCAACCCCTATACAAAACATATTTTTGATACTCATAAGCAAAATAAACCATGTAATATTTTATCCAGGAGAAAGTTCCTTCTCCCCTTTCCACCTCATTTCCAATTAGTGGTAACTAACCATATCACATCAAAAAATTGATGGCTTTGAAACACGCAAATATGCATATGAACTTGTGTAGAATATTCCGTCGGTTGTGTAATCTGGCGGTTTTCCATCCAACACTGAAGAATGCCATCTATATATGTTGTTCTTGGCTGATAATCGTAGTTGGATATAAATTCATTATAGTCATACTTAAAGTGTATTTAAGTTCATACATATTAGAAATAGTAATAGAAAAGTTTGAAACAATATTAAAAGAGGCAAGGATTTGTCTTCCATAGAAAGCGAAAAAGAAGAAAAATGACTGACTACTGGTGGTTGTCGCTCCAGCTAATTAGCACAGAACACTAATCAGCCTGAGGGATCTCAAATGGTTTAAGCGCAATAATATTATATAAACCTTTATGTACTTTTGTATCGGGATCTTGTAAATATGCAGCCTTTAATTGAGGTAAGCCCACTTTAATAAAACGACCACACCATTTATGAAAAAATTTGCTAGTCTGCTTCTTTAAACTAGAACTAAGTTGAAAATTTCTAGCAAGTACCAGATCACCAATTTTCAGTTCTGGAATACTAGCCTTCTCATTGTTTTGTCGAAGCCTGCTGTGGGCTGCTCTCTTTAAAGCTGCTTCCATGTTTCTTTGTAATTCTAAATAATCTTTCTTAGAACCTGGTGGTTAAGTAAAATACCTTAATAATGGCTCACCTATAAATTTCTTATTTAGTGTTTCTAAAGGTGTCAATCCAGTTGATAAATGAGGCAATTAATTAAGTCTAGTTTGGAATTCAGGTATTAAAGTAGCCCAAGTTGTATGTTTATGTGAACAATATGTTCTACATAAACGTGATATTTCTTTCATAATTCTTTCAGATGGATTTGATTGAGGATTATATCTAGAAATGGTTACATGTCTTATACCTTTCTAAGCTAAAAACTCTTCAAACTCTGAGCTACTAAACTGTGGGCCATTATCAGTTAATATCCTGTTAGGAATACCAACAACTATGAAATACTCTTCTAAACAGTGGATAACTGACCTAGTCGATGGTTTTTTCACAGGATATAATTTCACATACTTAGACCACCTTTCAACTGCTACAAAAATATGATCTACACCCCCTCATCCGGAAGATAAGGGACCATATAAATCACAGGCTGTAATATCATTTAAATGTTTAGGTATGATGAGATACAACAAAGAATGAGCATGTTGATTTTTATCTTTTACTTTTTGACACAAAACATAGGATCTTATGTTTTTTATTAACTTTCTACTTAAATTTTTGAAATAATAAAATTTCATCATGTGTTTTATACATTTTCGTGTTCCGAAGTGTCCATATCCTTCATGAATATCCCATATTAATTCTCTCTGTACACTCTCAGGAATGCATAATTTCCAGTGACTACTGTCAGAATTTTTTTGCTACTGAAATACTCCATCAGCAATCTTAAAATGTTCTTCATTCCCTTTAGCAGAAGCAGTTCAGAGGCGAGCAGCTAGGTTTGTTACTGGTAGCTTCGATCAATGCGCGAGTGTCACGAAAGTGCTCCGGCAATGCAATTGGAGATTGCTGGAGGAAAACGACGTTCTTTTCGTGAATTTCTGTTGAGGAAATTTAGAGGGCTGGCATTTGAAGCTGAGTGTAGTATGATCTTGCTGCCACCTACTAACATTTCGCATAGTGATCACAATGACAAGATAAGAGAAATTAGGGTTCGTACGGAGGCATATAAGCATTCTTTTCTTCCTTGTTCTATTTGGGAGTGGAATAGGAAAGGAAATGCCTATTAGTGGGACAGTGTACCCTCTGTCAAGCACCTTACGGTGGATTGCTGAGTATGTATGTAGATGTAATAACTTACTGTAAGAGAAAAGAGACAAGGCATGGTGATCAGTATATATAATTACTTTAGAATTCCATATCAAGTTCTGAAACTTTTCCATACTCTACACAACTACTAATAACTCTTCTCTGTAGTTGTATAATTTTTTTCATGATTATTAAGGCACTTACTTGCAAATGCAATGGTTCTGTGCTCTCCCTCCTCTGGATCCCACAATCCTTGAAACAATTCAGCTGCTATCCCATAACTGGAGGCGTCTGTAGCTATTTTAAAGGGTGAGTCCATCTTAGGATGTTACAAAATAGAAGAATTTACTAAAGCTTCTTTTATTTCTTGGAACACATTTGCTGCCTATTCATCCCATTTCCATATAGTATTATTTTTCAATAGATTAAGTAAACATGGATTGTTCAACACTTGACCTTTTACATATCGCCTATAATATCCGATTAATACCAAAAAACCATTTAATTGCTTAACAGTATGTGGTTCTGGGCAATTTTTTATAGCCTCAATTCTTTCTGGGTCCAGTCTAATATCATTTATACCCACATTATGACCTAAGAATTTTACTTCTTCTCCACCAAAATGTGATTTACTTAATTGTAATACCCTTTTCCCAGAATTTTGACAAAGTCTCTTCTAGTAATGTACAATGTTCTTCCCAAGATTTTGATATTAGAAGGATATGATTCACATAAATTATTAATGTGTTTAATAGGTATCTACCTAAAGCAGCGTCCAGAGCTCTTATAAACACTGAAACTGAAATATTTAATCCAAAAGGTAAAACCTTATAATGATATGCTTTCCCTTCGAATAAGAACACCGTATATTTACGGGAATCCTCATGCGCACTTACTTGATGATAACCAGATGTTAAATCTACAGAACTGAAAAATGTGTAGATTCAAATTTACTTAACAAATCATCTATACTTATTGGTCTATCCCTTTCTGTATGCATGTTTAGTGTATGTGCATCTAATGCTATTCATATACCCCTGCACGATTTTCTGATAACAGCCAATGGGTTTTTAAACACAGTATTACTTCTTTCTATTACTCCACTATCAGTCATCTTATAAATTTCGTCTTGTACTTCTTTCCGTAAACTCAAGGGAACGGGATACGGTTTACAGAAAAAAATTGTCGTATCTTGCATCTTGAACGAACACAGATACCCTCCTAATGTTCCTGTTTATTTGAAAAAAATTGTCGATACTTATTTAAGACATTAAACAACTGCTCCTTTTGATCTTCAGTTAATAATCCGGATTCATATGCTTTACTTAAAATTTCATCATTCGGAATGTCTTTAGTAGTATCACACAATAATACCATTTCCGCAGGAGATATTATGCATGTAACTTCTGCTACTGGCAGGCTATTAACTTTTGTTTTAAAAGGTGTACAGAAACTATTATAGTTGGCATTTCCCATAATGTTATGAAGTTGGAAATTGACACTTCATATTTGTTCAACCAATCTGATACTGGCAATATAGGTAAACGTGATTTCTTTATATCTTTTGAAACACATCTTCTGAAATAATGGATATATCACTACCACTATCGACTCGTATTGTATCAGGTAAGTCATAAATATAACCGGTTATTAAAGGTTTATAATATACTACTTCTATGTCTTCATCCTCCTGTAAAAGCCATTGTTTCATAGGAATAGAGTGTACATAATTTACTTTCAAGTTGTTAGACAGATCCAAATTCAATGAATCACATCTTGGAAACTGATCCATTTCACAAGACGTATTTAGTTTACCTTATTTTCTGTCTTCTCCCTACCAACAGATCGGTAATTATTAGTTTTGGTTTGGGTTGACATTTGAATCAGAATGCTATGACTTTTAGGTTCTTTGTTTCTGTATTCTGTGCATTTCACACAAATAAAGTTGTTTCGAAGAATCTTTACCTGATTGAGACAAAATTTTAGTACTCTCATCCCTGACTTTGTCTAAAGTGTCTACTCCTTCTGCAGCTATTAACAATTCCTTTACATTTCTCCACCCTCTACAGCAAATTTCTCACTGTGCATAAAATGGAAGATGTCTAATTAAGACATTTGCCAAATATTCCTCGTCTATTGGTTTTGCTTTAGTCAGGTGGGTTTGAATGTTTTGTTTTATACTACATTGGTGGATCAGATAATTCTATCTTTAATTTCTCTTGAGTATTTGGTGAGCAATACCTGTCCTTAAATTTTGTTTTAAAATCATCCCATGAACTAAATTCTTCAGCATGGGCGTTCCCCCACTGACTCGCTTTGTGTACTGAATAACACAAAGTAAAATCTATTTTCTTTGTATTATTCCATCTACTGGGTAAATATCTAGAAAAGATTTGAGGAAAATGGTTAGGGTGTACTTCACCATCTGGTTTGAATTTTGGTAATTGTTCTGAAAAATGAATTCCAGAAGAGAAAATGTAATCTTTCCTGTTGCTTCCTATACTCAAGTTGCCATCTTTGTCACTGCTGTTCACACTTGACTCGGCTTTAGACCTTTCTAATTCTTTACAACTTTTTTCTAACGGAAGGTTAGTGATATCTAATCCTGAACTTTTATCCTCAGTTCCCAGTTTTTATTAAAAATTTCCTCTACTTTTTGTCCCAAGTTAATTAATTCACTTATAGGTAAACTCAGATCCATAAAATTTTGATATTTTTCTAAAACAGTAGCCTTATTTATTGTTTCCCCCACTATATGATTGATTTGCGAAAGTTCAGATTTAGAATTGGATTCTATGTCTTCTATCTTTTGATTGGTTGAGACTACCTTCTGATCTAAAGCATTCAATTTCTCTAAAACTATATCGTCTTTTGTGGAAACTTTATGCATTACATCAACAAAAACATTTTCTGCCTCAGATGAAATCTGTTAATCAAAAGTTTGCATAGAAATTACTTCTACTTGTTCCCTAGAACAAGCTGATTTAGTTTTATTAGTCTACAATCCAGTTGTGTATAATTCTCCTTACATTTTTTTACATGAGAATCTAGCTGTGAACTTAAGGTGTCTAGTCTCTCCATATGATTATGCAAATTCTTATTCACTTGGTCAGCAAATACATCAAATCCTTTATTTAACTTATCCTCTCGCTCATCTAATTTATGTTCCAAATGTTCTATCTGATGTCCAATCTTTTCATTTAATGTAGATTCTAATTGAATTAATTTTTGATCTAATTTTTATTAAATTGAAGAAACCAAAGTGGAACTGCTTCCTCTCTGGTCGTCATAGTTCTTGTAATTGGCATTCAGTATTCTTTCACACTCTAAAGAACTTCCCTAAAGTTACAATTCATTGCGTTGAACTGCGAAGCTCGATCACAGGTGTAGTCAGGGACAGTAGCTCAATTCGTCGTGGCCGCCTACCATGTACTGCGTCGAAGTAATATTTTGTCGAACTCGCATCGAATCACTCAGCTGCAACTGCAGTAATCTTCTCGACGTCCCGATTTTGAAATAATTTCATCCGTTTTCTGATCTTAACTTCTTGCAGATTGTTCTTTATTTATCTCCATTGCTATTGGCAACTTGTACATCTGTGTACAGAGTGTTTATAATACATCTGTGTCTTCCTGTAAAAAGTCCATGCATTTTCTTCTTTCCTTCTTATTTCCCTCATGTACTGCAGGAAAGGTCACCATACTATATAGAACATTGTGACACAAATTTGTGTCTTGTCATAACAGTTGATATGTTATGTGGTGCGACCGTGTAGCATTTTACTAATGACCACCACATAATCTTTTTGTAGGTTGGCTCAAACTTTGGAATATAACTTTTTTTTTTTTTTTTTTTGTAGAGGCCCAGTAATACTGTTCCTCTATAACAGTTTCTTCTTACATTTGCTCGGACAATCTTCATAGTAGATATCCAATGAATAATAATGAAGGAGACATTTAACTACATATTAATCATCTCACTATTTAAATCAAAACTCTTCAGTAACTTTACACTGAACAAAACATAAGGGTTTATTTGTATCCAACTCATACATTTCATAAATATTAAACCGTCTTAACAGCTCTTATTCAAGCTCAATGCATGACATAAATTCTGAGTCAAAAAACTCCTCACAGTCCAATAACCAATAACAAATGATAGTTCTTATCTTAAGTTCATGGATCACATATAACACGACCATATTTATTCTTAGACTTCACAGTTATTCTGGATCCTGACAGCTTTTGCAATATCACTGGGACTTGTGGTTTAACTGTCCAGATGTCCACCTGGACAAACAAAATATCCAGAGCAGGAGACATTCTTCCTATTATTAAATTATCCCCAAAAATAAATTATTTGGTCATCTTGGATCGTTCAGTAGGAATGTAGTGTAATTTGTTACACTACAACATCTCGATCCCTGAGTCAACAGATGGGGACATTTGCAGGACAAAAACCATCTGCACGAACAGTTCGATGATGTTTGCAGCAGCATGGACTATCAGTTCGGAGAGCATGGCTGAGGTTACGCTTGATGCTGCATCACAGACAGGAGCACCTGCGATGGTGTACACAATGAAGAAACTGGGTTCATGAATGGCAAAACATAATTTTTTTGGATGAACCCAGGTTCTGTTTACAGCATCATGATGGTCACATCCGTGTTTGGCGACTTCGTGTTGAACGCACATTGGAAGCGTGTATTCGCCATCGCCATACTGGCATATGGTAGGGGGTGCGATTGGTTATACGTCTCGGTCACTCTTGTTTGCATCGACGGTGCTTTGAACAGTGGCCGTTACATTTCAGATGTGTTACGACCCGTGGCTCTACCCTTCATTAGATCCCTGTGAAACCCTGAATTTCAGTAGGATAATGCATGACCGCATGTTCAGGTCCTGTACGGTCCTTTCTGGATACGGAAATTGTTCGACTGAGTGAAAACGTCTAGCCAATGGTGGAGGAGCAACTGGCTTGTCACAATACACCAGTCACTACTCTTGAATTGTGCTATCATGTTGAAGCTGCATGGGCGTCTTTACTTGTATACACCATCCGAGCTCTGTTTGACTCAATGCTCAGGCGTATCAAGGCCGTCATTATGGCCAGAGGTGGTTGTTCTCGGTACTGATTTCTCAGGATCTATGCACCCAAATTGCGTTTAAATGTAATCACATGTAAGTTCCAGCACTTGTAATTACAATATATTTGTCCAATGAATACCCATTAATCATCTGAATTTGTTCATGGTGTAGCAATTTTAATGACCAGTAGTGTCGTTTGTAAAAGATGGATTTCAGGTCAAAATTGTATTGCTGCATTCCATTTAGGGAAGTAAGTCATGCAAGAGTGCAGAAGAATTTGAGAAATGTTCAGGAGTTGATGATAAACAAATGTCGTAACATACTTTTAGGCGGATAAATTTACAATAAATGTAGAAAGAAAATATCAGAAATCCCAACAAGCACTGAGATGTTGCTCCAGTTGAGCCAGTACTTTCAGAGAAGATTTAAGTGAAGATGAAGCAGCTTCAGTTCCGGCATTTTATTCTTTAAATAGCAGCCTTCAGTAATTTAGGTGAATCTCCCGTGAAGAAAAAGAGGCTTCAGAGTGAGAAAAAGTAGCCAAAGCAAAAACTGAAAAAAAAAAATAGCTTCTGTGTTGGAGCATACTTATGAGGTAGAGCTGGAAAAAGAAGAGAGTGAAAAGGGAGAAAGTGAAATCATCGCCCAGCTGAACGATAAATTTCACAATTCAGACCGTAAGTGCGAAAAAATTCAAATTCTTGCTGTACTTCCAAAGAGTTGGAGTATAAGGAAAACTATGAAAGAATTTTCTGCCTCAGATTACATGGTATGGAAAGCAAAACAGTTACTAGCAGAACATGGTATATTGGTGACACCAAATCCAAAACCAGGTAAGACATTATGTGAGAAAACCGTTCAGCGTGTGCGTGATTTTTATTGTGATCATGACGTGAGCCATATGATAACAGGAAGAAAAGACTTTGTGTCTGTGAAAGAAATGGAATTACAGCACATAAGCAGAAGCAGCTAGTGTTGCACAACCTTAAGGAACTGTATTTATATTTTAAAGGTAAATACCCAGATATAAATATTGGTGCCTTAAAATTTTGTGAGTTGCGAGTTTTCTTGTCAATGCCAGTGGGACCCATACTGTCTGTCTGTGTGTGTGTTGTGTGTGTGTGTGTGTGTGTGTGTGTGTGTGTGTGTGTCACACCAGAATTTCAAGTTAATGATTAAAGGGTGTAGACTGAAAGCACTAAAGTGCAGAACACACATTACCATCATACAAGCACTGTATAGCATTTGTTACATACAATCCTGCACTACCGGCATGTTTCTTAGGTTCATGTTCCTACTTGGAGAGCAGGGTAATTAGATTAGATTAATACTTTTCCCGGTTGGAAAAATATGTATAAAATAAAAATTGTTTGACTCATTCAAAGTACAGGCTCGCCAATAGAAACATAAGTCACAAATGTGTTTTTATTTGTGATTTATGTTTCTATCGGCGAGCCTGTACTTTGGGTAAGTCAAACAATCTTTAAATATATATATATATATTCCCTCCAACGCTAAATTCACAATTCCTTGATGTCTAAGAATGTGTCCTACCAATCTATCCCTTCTTTTAGTCAAGGTATGCCAGAAATTTCTTTTCTCCCCAATTCTGTTCAGTACCTCCTCATTAGTTACGCGATCCACCCACTTAATCTTCAGCATTCTTCTGTAGCGCCATATTTCAAAAGCCTCAATCCTCTTCCTGTCCGCACTGTTTATCGTCCATGTCTCACTCCCATACAAGGCTTAAATCAATAGTTGAGGTTAACAAATTTCTCTTTTTCAAGAACGCTTTTCTACCCATTGCCATTCTGCATTTTATATCCTCTGTACTGCGACCATCATTTGTTATTTTTCTGCCCAAGTAACAAAACTCATCTACCTCCTTTATTGCTTCGTTTCCCAATCTAATTACTTCAGCATCACCTGATTTTCTTACACTGCACTCCATTACCCTAGTTTTGCTCTTGTTAATGTTCATCTTATATGCACCTTTCAGCACACTGTCCATTCCGTTCAGTTGCTCTTCCAGGTCCTTTGCTGTGTCTGACAGAATTACTATGTCGTCGGCAAAACGCAATGTTTTTAATTCTTCACCCTGAACTTTAATTCCCTCTCCAAATTTCTCCTTGCTTTCCTTTATAGCTTGCTCAATGTACAAATTGAATAACAATGGAGAAAGACTACAGTCCTGTCTTACTCCCTTTCCAACCACTGCATCCCTTTCATGCCCTTCAACTCTGACAACTGCTGTCTGGTTTTTGTACAAGTTGTAAATAACCTTACGCTCCCTATATTTTACTCCTGCTTGCTTCAGAACTTGAAAGAGTTTATTCCAATCAACATTGTCTCTTGGGAACAAGTTTTTAATACCCTGCTGGAAACACCATCAATTCCATATGACTGTTTACTTTTAAGAGAGTTTATTATTTTCCTAATTTCTGAGGGAGAGGTGGGTGGAATTTCAATTGTATCAAATTGTGTGGGTATGGCCTCTTCCATTAATGTCCTTGCTCCTTCTAATGAACATATAAATCCTATTTTCTCTGCAACATTTAAAAAGTAATAATTAAAAAATTTTTCAACTTCTGAATTTTTTGTTAATAAAGTTTTCATTTGTTTTGATGGTAATACCATCTTCCTCTGCTCTTGGTTGCCCTGTCTCTCTTTTAATAATATTCCAAATTGTTTTAAATTTATTGTCAGAGGAGCTAATCTCAGAAATGACGCACATGCTTCTTTATTTTTTAATAACTTTTCTTAATGTAGCAAGGTAGTTTTTATAATATTTGTTTCTGGGTTATTACTCTTTCTTGCGGACAGATATAGTTTCCTTTTTTGGTTACAAGATATTTATTCCTTTTGTAAGCCATGGTTTTTTTGCATGGTTTCTTACAATTAAATTTAACGAATTTCTTGGGGAGACAGTTATCAAATACCCTTACAAATATATCGTGAAAAAAGTTATATTTAAATTAACATCATGTTCCTTGTAAACCTCATCCCAGTCTAACTTCTGTAGATTTTCTTTGAAATTTCCAGTTCTTAAGTCATTAATCGAGTGCAGAATTCTGGAGGACTGTTTCGAATTACTGAACGGAGGTGTGTCATATACTGTTACCAGCTGTACACCATGATCAGAAAGACCATTCGCAACAGGACAAGCATTTGTGTTGTTAAACTTATCTTGGTCTATAAAAAAGTTATCTATCAATGTACTGCTGGCCTTCACTACCTGAGTAGGAAAATCAGTAAGAGATGTCAGGTTGAATGAGTCAAGTAAGACTTCCAGGTCTTTCTTCCTATTACACTCTTTCAGTGAATCTACATTGAAATCACCAGAAATAATAATTTGCTTCACCCTATCTGTCAGATAGCTCAACAAGGCGACCAAGTTTTCCAGATATAACCGAAAGTTTCCTGAAGGGGATCTATATACTGTTACAATTATAACATAATCATCATCTAGTTTCCCCTTCCCTTTCCTATTGAGATGCAGGCCTTGCCTAGTGAAATCCCACCTATCAATAGCGTCAACAGGAACCAAACCTATGTCCGACATAGTCGTCGCCCTATGCAGTTGATCAATCTCCATATTCACCCTCCTGACAGATCGGTTCAATTGGGGCCGATCATAGCACATGAAAGCAGGCAACAGTCTAACATTTGTCTGGGTTGTTGCAGAAGCTATTTTAACCAGGTCACACTCAATGCTGTAGCCCTGATCCCTATCAATGCTATTTCCCATCCCACCCACTATCACAACATGATCCTCTTTTGTGAAAACCTTACACAAGGAACCTGTATCCTCTACCACCTGGTTAAGAGCTGCACTGGGCTTGAAAAAGTTTGTGACCTGGGATCTGTCACCTAGTTTTTCCTGCAAAATCTGGCCCACACCTCTTCCATGGCTACTTCTTAACAACAGAACTTTCCTCCTACTATCTACTTTTTTTAAAAACCGTTGGTTTCCTAGTGAAAGTGTTGTTTCCTAACTGCACCTACTTCTAAAGGAGCCTCTTGTTCACTTAACTGTGGTAGCAAAGCAAATCTGTTGGTTGTGCCAATTGTGAAGCTGTCAGGAACTATACTGTCTCTGTGGCCCCTCTTCCCTGCTACCACTTCCCACCGCTGCTCACCCTTCCCCTCCCCCCCCCACCCCATAATCTTGTAAGTTCCACCCTAGCACTATCCAGTTCAGCCTGATGGACTTTAACCTCCCCTCCTGTTCAATTATTTTTCTGTCCCTTGAACACACTTTGCAAAACAAAGGAAGAGACTCATTTGCTTTCCTGTTTGCCACACCGCTACATCCCCCCCCCCCCCCCCAATGAAACCACTTGTCACAACAGCTGCATTGAAACCCAAAATGAACAAACGTACTGCAGCTGAAACACATTGCATTCATGATTGTTACTTACGTGACATCAACAATACATATTAACTACAGATACAAAGGGTTACTAGATTTGTTTAGGACACTAAAATATGTGTTAGCTGTTAGTAAATGCACTTAAAACTGCGGTACAGTGCTAAATCTGCAGACTCTCGAATTTGGCCTATGAATATAAACAAATCTACTTATCGCGATTACTGAGACAATGCACGAAGAAAGAAAAGTACCTTTAATAGTGAGCTTGAAGAGCACACTAATCAATGTATTTAATTAGTTAACTGTGTTAAATGCACTTAAAAGTATGGAGAAACGCTAAATATGCACACTCGGAATTTAGGCCTAACAAGGATGTATGTAAACAAACCGAACTTTTAGTGATTACTGGATCAATACATGAATAAAAAAAAAATCTTTAATGGTAAGCTTTATGAGCACATTAATAAATGTTTTTAGCTACTACCTTTTATAAAAGTACGTTTTATTTCTACCTAAATTACTTATCTTTTCCGATCGCACTGACACAGCACGTCTGGCCTTTTTCTAGATGCTATAACAAAGTCAAGAGATGATTTCATCGAGGTGTTTACATTGAGGTTACAATAGTTCCTGGCACACTCATTTATCTCCCAGCAGCAGTCACATTTCTGTAAAATCACTTAAGAAGGTCTCGAAGTAAATGAGTATCTTGTTCTTTGTGACTTTGCAGAAAATTACTCCTTCACCATTCAGGATGAGGTACAGGGATTTCACTGGAATAATTCACAGGCTATAATTCACCCTTTTGTAGCTTACTACAGACACTTGAGCACTAATGAAATACGACATGTATCATACGTAGAAATATCATGGTACAGTGTGCATTTATTCTTTCCAAAGATATTTCATCAATTTCTTAAAATGTCAGTTTTCAAATCTAAAGCACATTTACTACTTTTTGGATGGATGTGCAGCCCAATACAAAAACAGAAAGAACTTTATGAAACTGTCTTATCATCAGGAAGACTTTAATGATACTTTTTTTTTTTTTTTTTTTTTTTTTTTTTTTTGCAGCTCATAGTGAAAGACTTAGTAATAGAGTAGCAGGGTCTGTAAAGAGATTAGCAAGACTTGTCAGCCTCAAGCAACCTGATGAAAATCATATTCTGACATCAAGACAGTTGTTTGAGTGCTCTGTGGAAAATATTCCTTTATGTATCTTCCATTATACATCGGTTTCCCATCATTTGAAGATTCGGCCAAACTGAAACAATGTTTCAAAAATACAAGGACAATTCCAGGTACCCATGAGCTTCATTGCGTAATACCTGTTAAGAAAGGTTTAGTAAGGATGAAGACATATTCTACTTCTTCACTGAGTAGAGAAGGGTCAGTGATTGCTATGGCGAATGAAATGCTATATGACAATCATTGGTGGGTTACATATGTCTTAAAAACTTGTGAAGAAACATATGAAGTAAAGGTAAACTTCTTGCATCCACATGGACTGTCTCCGTCATTTGTTTTTCCCGCCAAACCAGACACTTGTGTCATCAGAAAATGTGACATTACCATGGAATGGGGTGAGATTGACTTCGGAGGGTGAGATTGATCACTATTCAGCTTTCTACTTGAAAATAAATTTCAAGGTAACAATTACGTTGTGTGCCTTAACGATACAGATAGCCGTACCGTAGGTGCAATCACAGCAGAGGGGTAACTGTGGAGAGGCCAGACAAACATGTAGTTCCTGAAGAGGGGCAGCAGCCTTTTCAGTAGTTACAGGGGCAACAGTCTGGATGATTGACTGAGCAGGCCTTGTAACATCAGCTAATGTGGCTTTGCCACACAGCTACTGCGGACGGCTGAAAGCAAGGGGAAACTACAGCCATTGCCTTTCCCGAGGACATGCAGCTCTACTGTATGAACATATGACGATGGCATCCTCTCAGGTAAAATAACTGGTGGTATAACAGTCCCCCATTCAGATCTCCGGGCGGGGACTACTCCGGAGGATGTAATCATCAGGAAAGACAACACTAACATTCTACGGATCGGACTGTGGGTAGGGAAGCTAGAAAATTTAAAAAGAGAAATGGATAGTTTGAAGTTACATATAATGGGGATTAGTGAAGTTCAGTGGAAAGAGGAACAGGATTTCTGGTCAGGTGAGTACAGGATTATAAATACAAAATCAGTTGGGGATATTACAGGAGTAGGTCTGATAATGAATAAGAAAATAGGAATGCAGGTAAACTACTATAAGCAGCACAGTGATTGCATTATTGTAGTCAAGGTTGATACGAAGCCAGGAAATTATTCACACAAATAAGGGAGAGGAAAACTTAATTGTTATGGGAGACTGAAATTCAGTAGTAGGACAAGGAAGGGAAGGGAAGATAGTAGGTGAATATGGTCTGGGCAAAAGGAATGAAAGAGGAAGCCCCCTGGTAGAATTTTGCACAGAATATAATTTAATTATAACAAACACCTGGTTATGAATCATGAAAGAAGGTTGTATATGTGGAAGAGACCAGGAGACACTGGGAGATACCAGATAGATTTTATAATGGTAAGACATAGATTCGATACCAGGTTTTGAAGTGTAAGACATACCCAGGGGCAGATATAAACTCTGACCATAACTTATTGGTCATGAATTGTAGCATGGAAAAAAACCCTGCAGAAAGGTAGGGAAATAAGGAGATGGGACCTGGATGAATTGAAGGAACCTGAAGATCTCTACAATTTCTGAGGGAGCTTTGGGCAACAATTGACAGAAACGGAGGAAAATAAAACAGTAGAGAAGGAACGGGTAGCAGTGTGAGATGAAATAGTGTAGGCAGCAGAGGACAGTATAGGTAGAAAGGCAAGACCTACAAAAATCCTTGGATATCACAGGACATACTAATTTTAATCGATGAAAGGACGAAATATAAAAATGCAGTAAATGAAAAAGGCAAAATGGAGTACAGATGACTAAGAAATGGCTAAGCAGGAGTGGCTAGAAGGCAAATGCAAGGATGGAGAAGAATGTATAAATAGGGGAAAAATAGATACTGCCTACAGGAAAGTAAAAGAGATATTTGGAGAAGAAAGACAGCTCTATGAATATCAAGAACACAGATGGAAAGGCAGTTCTCAGCAAAGAAGGAAAAGCTGAAAGGTGGAAAGAGTATATAGAGGCTCTACAAAGGAAATGAACTTAGAGGCAATATTGTGGGAAGGGGAAAAGAAGTACATGAGGATGTAATAGGAGATACTATACTGAGAGATGAATTTGACAGAGCATTGAAGGACCTAAGTCGAAACAAGGCCCCTGAGTAGATGACATTTCCTCAGAGCTACTGAAGTCTCTGGGAGAATCAGCCATGACAAAACTGTTTCACCTGGTGTGTAAGATGTATGAGACAGGCGAAGTACCCTCAGACTTTAAGAAATATGTTATAATCCCCATTCCAAAGAAAGCAGGTGCAGACAGGTGTGAAAACTACAGAACCATCAGTTTAATAAATCATGGTTGCAAAATATTAACATGAATTATTTACAGAAGGATGGAAAAGGTGGTAGAAGCCGACCTCGGGGAGTATCAGTTTGGGTTCAAGAGAAATGTTGGAATACGGGAGGCAATACTCACTCTACGGCTTATCCTAGATGATATATTAAGAAAAGGCAAACCTACATATCTAGGTTTTGTAGATTTGGAGAAGGCTTTTGACAGTGTTGATGGGAATAAATTCTTTCAAGTTCTGAAGCAAGCAGGAGTAAAATATATGGAGCATAAGGTTATTTACAACTTGTAGAAATACCAGACAGTGGTTACTAGAGTTGAAGGGCATGGAAGGGATGGAGTGGTTGGGAAGGGAGTAAGACAGGGTTGTAACGTTTCTCCAATGTTGTTCAATTTGTACATTGAGCAGGCTATGAAGGAGAGCAGGGAGAGTTTTGGAGAGGGAATTAAAGTTCAGGGTGAAGAATTAAAAACATTGCATTTTGCCGACTACATAATAACTCTGTAAGAGACAGCAAAGGACCTGGAAGAGCAGTTGAACGGAATGGACAGTGTGCTGAAAGGTGCATATAAGATGAACATTAACAAGAGCAATACTAGGGTAATGGAGTGCAGTCGAAGAAAATCAGGCGATGCTGAAGGAATTAGATTAGGTAACGAAACAATAAAGGAAGTGGATGAGTTTTGTTACTTGGGCAGTAAAGTAACATATGATGGTTACAGTACAGAGGATATAAAATGCAGAAGGGCAATGGGTAGAAAAGCATTCTTGAAAAAGAGAAATTTGTTAACACCAAATATTGATTTAAGACTAATGAAGTCCTTTCTGAAGGCATTTGTGTGGATTGTTGCCTTGTATGGGAGTAAAACATGGATGATAAACAGTGCGGACAGGAAGAGGATAGAGGCATTTAAAATGTGGTGCTACAGAAGAATGCTGAAGATTAGGTGGGTGGATCGCGTAACTAATGAGGAGGTAATCAACAGAATTGGGGAGAAAAAGGATTTTTGGCATACCTTGACTAAAAGAAGGGATCAATTGGTAGGACCAATTCTTAGACATCAAGAATTGTGAATTTAGTGTTGGAGGGAAGTGTGTGGGGTAAAAACATCAGAGGAAGACCAAGAGATGGATACAGTAAGTATATTCAAACAGACGTAGATTGCTGTTCTTATGTGGAGTTGAAGAGGCTTGCTCAGGATAGGGTATTGTGGAGGACTGCATCAGACCAGTCTCTGGACTGAAGACCACAACACAATTACAGCTATTGTTGTTTCTCATTGTTGGCAGTATTTGTAAAGTGTTATTGAATGTGGTGCCACCATTTTGGGTATCAAGTGGTGTCTGCAGTTTGGAGAGAAGCACATTTTGAACTTCAGTGAATTTTGTGTGTGTTTCCACTGACCTATTCACAATTGCATGTAAGTTAAATTTGATTTAGGTGTACTGCTGATTACATATTACCTTTAGAATAATTTATAAAAAGTTAAGAAAGTTTTACTTACTAGGTGAAAAGACACTGGTTCATTGTAAAACACACAAATAAAAATAAAAACATACAGAGACACACACACAAAAGTGAGCTTTCGCAACCTAAGGTTGCTTCTTCAGAAAGAGCATGGAAGGAGAGAAAAGGAAGGGTTGAGGGTTTTAAGAGAGTGGGTAAGGAGTCATTTCAATCCCGGGAGAGGGTAAAGGAATTACTCTTTACCCAGTCCCTTAAAACCCTCATCCTTTCCTTTTCCCTCTCCTTCCCTGCTCTATCTGAAGAAGCAACCTAAGGTTGTGGGCAGTTTTGTGTGTGTGTGTGTTCTTATTTATGTGTGTTACAACAAACCGGTGCCTTTTTGCCTGGTACGTCAAACTTACTTTATTTTATTCAAACAGGAATGTTTCCCTCTATATTATTACCTTCAGAATTGTTATTCTTTGGTCATTTAGCACTCTTTATTAATACTTTTGTGATAAGTCAGTTTTCTATCACCTCTAAATCTGCATGGGGTGAGATTGATCACGGCATTAGAAAAATTCTCTGCTGGATAAATATACATGATACTTACTTTCTGTGTCCTGAACTAGACTTCTAACTTCCAAATCTTAGCAGCTGATATGGCTTTGTCGTTAGCCTCCCATAAGCCTTCCATTGTACAGGGCTTTTCGAAATATGGACAGATAAGCAGGTGTTGAGGATCCTGTACAGCACCACAAAGACACAGATTGTTCTCATTATCTTTTAGGAAGCCCCATTGCTGCATGTTTGTCTTGCACTTTGGCACTTCTACCCTCATACGGTTCAGGGTTCTCCAGATTGTGTATGGCAGGTCTCTACCAGGTGCCAGTTCTTCTTTTGCTGCTTTATGGGGGCTTCTCAAATCCATTTCCCACTTTGCAATACAGTTCTGTGTAGCCGACCCTTCCAGTGCTCGGGTACGTGCCAGGAAGCTCTTCCTCAAACGAAGCCATCGGCCAGCAGGCCGGTGTCCATATAGAGGGTGACGCATGTCCTTTTCTTGCTTTGTTTTTTCAGCTTCGGCAGCAATTTCACGTTGTATTTTGGGCGGTGCGATCCCCATAATTAAGTACATCTTGTGTACTGGTGTTGGTTTCAGGCACCCAGTCACAATCCATGCCATTTCATTCACCGCGATGTCAACCTTTCTCGCGTGTGTTGATGAACTCCATACTCCGCAGCTGACACACTAAACACAAGGGTTGAGGTTCTCAGGACTTTTGGGTTTGCTCTCCAGGATTCATTAGTTAATTTCCAGATGATGTTGTTTCTCGCTGAGACTTTCTCCCTTGTGGCATTACAATGATGTTTATAGGTCAGTGTGCGGTCCAGCGTGACACCGAGATATGTTATCAGGATTGTATCCTTTCTTCCATCTGCCATATTAAAGGAGCTTGGCAGTTTCGGGTCGTGTATGAGTAGTAGGTCGTGTACCTCAGCCCATTTCTGTAGTTCTGCTCCACTGCTGTTGGTTTCTTTATAACCCCATGCAGTGCTCTGACAGTTGAAATCGCCCAATATAAAATTAATGTCTTGGTAACTGAAATTAGCAGGCTCAGTGGAGACAAAAGTATAGTCTGGAAGCTTGTACACAGAGGTAACGCTATACAGCTGAGTTTGAACAGTTAATATTTCAACGTCATCCCTGTCAGTCAGTGATGCAGATGTGACAACCGGAACGGACTTCTGAGAAAAATATACATGGTATAATATTGGGACCCTTTAAATATCACACAATTTTACTATTATTGCAAATACAGTATGTTTACATTTCCTTGCCATTTTTGTTACAGTGTTTTAAAATATGAAGAATGTATAAACATGCCCTGGGTTCTAGAGGTATGGTAATTACTTGGAATCCCAAGTTGAAGCATCTTTGAAAGATGTTATTGAAAACAATATGTCACTGAGAAAAGCAGCTGCAAAACACAAATTGGCTTAAGGTACTTTGTATAATGAATACCATGGACTTAGAATAAAAAAAAATTTGGTGCTCAGACAGTGTTTACCCAAGATGAAGAAAAAGCATTTCTGACAGCTCTTGTAAAGTATGCCTCCTGGGGATTCCCATTGACTTCATTAGATTTAAGAATGTTTGTTAAATTTTTCCTGGATGAACAAGGCAGAGTGTGCACTAAATTCACAGATAATCTCCCAGGCAAAGGTTGGGTTCGTGGTGTCTTCGAGCGACATAAAAATTTTGCAGGGCTGCGACTAGCATCTAATATTACAGTGTCTCGTGCTAGTGTCTCACCTGAAATAGTGATGGCATGCTTTAACAATCTGAAAGAGACTCTTGTGAATGTGCCTTCAGCTAATATATTCAATCATGACGAAACAAATGTCAGTGATAACCCTGGGAAGTCTTTAGTGATCTACAGACGTGGGACCAAGTACCCCGAAAAAGTTTGCTGTCACTCCAAATCATTAACAAGCATTATGATGTGTGGCTAAGCAGCTGGTGACTTGTTCCCTCCTTATATCATCTATAGAAGCCAGCATCTCCATCAGTTATGGTTACAGAATGACCCTGGAGGACATCCTTGCTGCACCAGGCCATACTGTGCTTCTGGGGCTCGCTACAATTGAACATCACATGAATAGATTGACGTGGCGACGTTTACTGACTGGTTTGAGTCATCATTTTGCCACATGCCAGATGTTTGGATGGTGTTAAAGTTCTTCTTGGAGACAATTTGGCATCCCACTTCAGTCCAGAAGTCCTCAGACTTTGTGAAATAAATAACATAAAATTTGTTTGTATGCCACCAAATGCCACAAATCTTTTCTCAGCTTCTGGATGTGGCCTTCTTCCGGCCCCTGAAGATGGCATGGTGGAAGATTCTCGACAGATATAAGGCTAGTCATGGAAACACTGGCCTACCATAGAAACTTCCCATCATTATTGGCCAAAGCCTTGAAAACCATGGATGAAGTTCCTCCTAAAAAGGAGCAGCAGGAGAAAAGTGGAGTTAAACAATATATTATTGCAGGATTTTTAGCATGTGGGTTGCTACCATTTAACCCTCAGCGTGTACTCCATAAATTATCAAAGGAAAGTGAAGACACAGAAGATTTACAGGAAAAAATAAATGACTCCTTGACAGAGTTTCTGAAGAAAAGGCGTTACAGTGATGAAATGTGTGGTTCTGTGTCCTGTTGTTGATGGTTGAGCCTCCTAAGAGTGTGCCATCTTGATATTAAGCATATTTGTAGTAAGACAAAAAAGTTTAAGTTGGGGTGTTTTGAGATAGTGAAGGTCAAAAGTCAAGATCAATGACCTTTAGAATAAAAATATTCAGAAACCTGCCATGTGGCATATCAGTGTCAAGGTCTATGCATTAGCTTTCCAATTGTACCATTTTCATTGCTGTAACTTAATTAGAACCAGAATTACAGTCTCTTATGTTGAGACAGACATATGTAAATTTCGCACACATTCCAAACTTTCCAGACCTGTAACTTTCTTCACAGTTGTAATAAAGCCCTGCAAACTGGTATTTTTTCATCTCTTATCTGGGTCATTGAATGCACCAAATTTGAAAGAAATCTGAAATGGTCGGGTTGAATATGTTATTTTACTGCGTTGAATTGACATGGAATGACAAATGACATAATTGATCAAGCAAGAGGCCAGGTAACCTTAAGGACAGAGTGGGCCAACTTAAAATCATCACTATGAATCTAGCTCGAGCCAAATTTAAAATCAGAGTTACAGTTGACCAATACACAAAACATAGGCTTGTAACAGGAAGATTTAAAACAGAACCACTATTTATATGATAAACTTGGGCCTGATATAAAAGGAATATTACAGGCAAGCAATAATACTTAAAGTCAGTGAGCACTTCAATAATATTGTAACCGTAAAAACATAATGGTCAATTAAGAAAAGGAAAAGCCAAAAACCTTAAGGGCTTAACGACACATTTGAAAGAATCAGTTTACAATAATTAAGGTTGTTAAGATTAAAGGTTAAATATTGACCAAATTCACAGCAATTTTTAAAAGTACAAATGAAAAGGGATAAAAGATTGCACTTTAAAAGACACAGATTACAGTAACTTGTGACACTTTGAAATTAACCCAATCTTAATTTGGCATTAAAATTTAAATAGGTAGGTTACAACGTACCATTAGCTCAGGTTCAGATTATATGTACTTACCCTGCAAATGTAAACAAAATAGCAAGCTGCCAAAGGCCAAAGAAGTTCTAATCTTGGCCAGATGGCCGTCACAGTTGACAAAAGATTACACAGTTAATTCTACCAAACCTTCACAACATAAACCAGTCCATTTAAAAGCAATACTAAATGGCGAAATGGACAAATAGGAAATGTCAATGATATGGAGAAAGAAAACCTGTTAACTGCAACCATTGCAGTACAGGTAACTCATACGGAGGGAAAAATACTGAGCCATAAAATCTATGACTGCGCCTGAGGAACAGCAACTACAAACTATTTGTTAAATGCACATCAGAATTAATTACGTTGCAAACATAATTCAAAATGACAACCACTGGTACAACAGCAGCATACAAACAACAGGTGGACTCAAACTTAACTCTCCAATAGTCCAGAGAAATGTAGTGACATTCACCACCCCAAATTGTCAATGAGCCGGCCCATCGCCCATGTGGTCCAACATGTCTAGGCACCAGCTCAGACAGAAGGAGGAAGCGTCATTCAGGACAGCCCAAACACCACTAGCCCATGAGGGCAGACACTGATGCGGTTGATGGAGAGTGCTGCCGAGTCCAGTTACAAAGCTGGTCACGGCAGTTACGGCAGGCAATACGAAATGAGTTGGGCCAACGGCTCACGAGTCGACACCTTGTGGTTGCTACTGACGTGTGGGAGTAGTGCTGCCGCATAAATACTCTGACGGGTCTACATACCCCACTGAGTACGCATAAAAAATATTGCACACATTTACAGCAACATTACTCACAAATTGAGAAGGAGGTGTTGGCCATTATCTATGCCATGTGTACCTCTATGGTGTGAATTTTCACCTTGTTACAGATCATAATCCTTTAGTGTCACTTGTCCTCCCTAAGGCATCCTTGCCAGACAAGGCGGCCATCAGCTATATCGCTGGGCTCTGTTTCTTTCTTGGTACTATTACAAGATTCACTTCCGTCCTACAGTCCAGCATGCTAATGCAGAAGCCTCATCTCGCCTCTTTGCTGGACCGGATCCTACCTTTCACTGAGAAAAGCTTCTGTGGTTTTATACTGATGCGGAAGCTCAGGATACTGTGGATAGTTTTCCTCGTACTTCATTTCAGTTGTCGACTGCTGTTGCGTCTGACCCTGTGCATAGCCATGTTTGTGGCCAGATATTCCTTTGCAAAGGTCGTCCAATCCCCTGCAGAACTACTATTCTTTCCATTTACATCTGTCTGAGTATGAGGAGATCCTTGTTTTGGCTACAGAAGGTCAGTTGCCATGTGTGCTCACTAAGGCGCCCCTCCGTAATCGAGTCTTACAGATGTTGCGTAACGGTCATTAGGGGGGGTCATCCCGCATGAAAGCTCTTGCTTGCCGGCATGTGTTTTGGTTGGGCATGAACAGTGACATAGTGCACCTAGTGGCCACCTGTTCATGGTATGCCTCACAACACGCTGCCCTCTATGTGTCTTTCTCTTTGGCCTCAATCTCAACAACCATGGGACCGTATTTATATCGCTTATGCATGCCCGTTCGTGAATTATTACTGGTTTCTTTCATTCTTTTACCCTTTTTTGTGTGTGTGTGTGTGTGTGTGTGTGTGTGTGTGTGTGTGTGGATGCATACTTTTATTTTTCCTGTGTTTTTTAGTGCTCTACCATTTCCAAAGCTGTGACTATCATTGTCTAAGGTTTTTGCTCTCAAAGGACTGCCACACATCTTGGTTTCCTGTAACAGCTCCCAGTACACTTTGATTGCTTTTCGCAACTTTTGTGTTCTATTGGGGATTTGCCACGCAACGGCTCCCCTGTTCACTCCCAGTCAAACGGGGATGCAGAAAGCCTGGTGTACACCTTTGAAGTTCAGAAGTGGAAGTATGTGGTCTCCGTTGAGGATGTGGTGCTATGTTTCCTGTCCTACTGCTTCACACTGGTGGGAGATCACAACTCTGCCAAACTACTTCATGGCCGCCAATCACGGTCGCTTCTGCACCTGCTGTTGCTGTGCTGTGGCAGGCCCCTGGGCCACTGCAGGATGATCGGCTGCCCTCCGCAGCTAAGATCAACTCACAGCCACCACTCTTTACTGTCTTGGGCTCGGCGGCAGGGCTGGATCTCCCATCATCATCGGGTGCCTCTCGCGTAGGGCCGGCTGCCTTCAGGCCCCACGCCAACATCATTACTGCCCATATGCACCAGGGCTGGCACCTGATTTGGTGATGACCACGGTCAGGAGGATGCAACACAAATAGCGCTCGCCACGAAAATCTGTGCGTGACCAGCCACCAGACGGAGTCCCTGGTAATTACAGCCACCACAGTCCCAGGGCATGCTATTGTAGTTATTTAATGAGGATTTTTTTTTTCAGGAAAAAAATGTCATCTAATTTCAACCCTTTATGAGTTGAATCCCTGAAAATGCTGAAATGTGAATTTTTTAAAATTGCTGCCAAGGAAATAACAATTTTTGTAAGTTTAGCTTCAAAATTGTTTTAATAATGACGTATTTTCAAAACAATTTTCATTCCCTTATTTCATCCATTTGGGTGTGGTATATAAAGAAATTGCTTCTTTAACAAAGTTTGAAGTATAAAATCAATACTTTCCCCCAAATTTCAAGTATCCATTCTTAATGCTTGGAACGGAGGATGATGAGTATGTGAATGAATGAATGACTCTGTTGGTACAGTACATTCTATACAGAGGTTTGTAAACATTTTGTGGCTTATTTACATGATGTGAATTTCATCAAAGATTGATACATAGATGACTTGTCAATTATAATATTAAATGTGCTGGTACAAAAGTATGGAAGCCCCTATATAACGTGTGAAGAATGGATTTCTTTTTTTAATGTTAAATACAAAATTGAATGATTTTCTCCTGGCCAAACAATGGTGATTGTGATTTGACGATAACCATGACCTTGAAAGTCATAATGTGGTGAAATTCATTATTTAAAATGGGAATCCACAATTTTATTGCAAACTAGGAAAGAGCATGTAATTTTATGTTTGACTAAAACTCAGCCCATGCTGTTGACCCATAACTTTCAAGGACATTCCAAGATCAAACATGAGAAACTACATTTATTATTGTGGATCTGTAAAGTACTTAAGTTCTGAAGCAGCCATTAAATGAAGCATCTAATGTTCAGTACGTTGCATTTTGTGCCACAGTATTGTCTATTTTGCTCTAGACCACTGTTGGCAGTGCCGGGTCTATGACATTTCCTTACTGGCATCCCCCACCCCGTTTCCAGTTGGTGTCCATCTTTTTGCCCCCCCCCCTCCCCCTCCCCTCGCCCTTGCTTGTTGTTTTTCTTTTTGGCACGTCTACCCACCCACCCGGGATCCTCCCTTCTGCCTCTTCCCCACTTGTCAGGGATACTTTTTCTAGTCTTAGAGGTTATTTGGCTCCCCCTCGCCCGTCCCTCTGTTAATGGCATCCTGCAGACATCCTGGTTTCCTTCTCCCCTCACTAGATATGGCAGTGGCCATTCATCCTGGTGGACAGCTGGTTGAGACCTCTTCTTTCTAAACTAATAATAAAACTGTACGTCTGTTGTACACTTTAGTCATCAAAATTACAAGCCTAATTTTCCTGCAGTTTCCACAAGGAATTTGATGGAAGGTTGGGGCAACAAATAGGTATTGATTTCACCAAAATCAGTAACTGGATTATTCTGTTCATCTATTAGGAACCTCTTATCTTCAAAACTCTTTCTCGATTTTTAATGGTGTTTTCAAATGTTTCTTGGGGAAACATATAGGCATCATTTCATAAAAAATCTGATTACGGAAGTAAAAGATATGATAATTTTAAGTTTTTCATCTGTTAGCTTCATGACTGTTTGACTCTTTGAACAGGTTAAACTCAAAAACTGCTATAGAAATTTTCAAAGGTATCTTCAGCATATTTTGCAGTTAGATACAAGCTTTATTTAATCATAATTGGATCAGACAAAGTAAATATATCATAATGTAAGCATTTATGTAAAAACAATTGTGTGTTGTCTATCTGTACAGGCTAATTTCAAAAGTGAAATGTTTATAAGTACAGTGTAGCATAGTAAAGAACCAATGGAAGCGCTGTTAGTTACATATTGCACCAAAGAACTGAGAGATAGCACTGCTACCATTTTTTCCACAATTATAAGTCTGGCGAAGTTCAGCAAGGAACCAATAGAGGTGCTGTAAGTTTGGTAGTGCACCAAAGAAATAGCAAATGGCCCTAATTGCATATTTTGGCTCAGTAACATAAGTATTTTGGTAAACATATGTCAGTGACAGAATTATATGCTGCAATGGTATCTCCATGAATACAAAATAACTACAGATTTTGCTTCGTGTATTAACAACTTACAGAAATATTTTTGTACCTTTTGACATGTTCATTTGTATTTAAAACATGACAGCATTCCTTCACCTTTATTGATAAGTTTCATGAACACAAAAAAATCTTTGCTTGGAGAGTCGAATTCATGTAGTTTGCTTTTTAATTTCTGTGTTTACTACTAGATTTTGAATCCACACTGTTTGTGAATAAACATGCCTAGACAATGGTTGAGCCTTTCATGATAAATGAGAGTGGTTACTAGGTTCAGGCTTGTGCAATCAATTGGCTAGGATAACTGTTTATCGAGAAGCAATGCTACAAGAATTCAGGTTTTACAGATAAGTCCGGAAACCTTAAAAGCTACATTATACAGAAGCTCTTCTTTACCATCTGTTACAAATCATGGTTAAGTCAACTATAATCGGACACAGTCCGAGGGAGTGTTGACAAGTTTCATATGTTGCCAATACAGTACATTTTGTCTAGTCAGTGGTGTGGCACTTGCATGCGACCAACAAGAGGCAAGAAATGATGGGCTGAATCAGTACCACCATATTTGAAACAAGAAGCGTGTTGAAATTTTGTGTCGGTATGGCAGGTGATTCCATTACATGTTTGGACTTGAATGATGTTTTAATGTGTGCCAACATTATCAAATGGTGTATTCCCATGGTTTAATAGCACAGTAAAGGCAATGTATGACATGCTGATTCGACATGGATTTGAGAAAGTCTAAAGCTTGGAGGGACGGTGAAGTGTGGAAATGTGTCAGCAATGGACACTACGTTAGGTGCACTATAAGAAAGAAAGAAAAGCTGGTTTGCTAATAGCAAACCTACAGGTGTATGAGTGCAGAACTAAGTTCATCGCCCGAGAGCTCAAATTAGTGAAAAAGACTTATCATTGATTGGCAACAGTTTTGCTGGGAAATGTGTACAGAAATGCACCTTGGGCAGAATGTAAAACTGGATAATGTAGACAACATTGTGGAATATTGCATAAAGTTTCCGGATTTCAGTTTGAAACTTCATGTCCGCCATCTATCAGAACGCGTCAGTACTGCATAAGGTGCAAAAAACGGTATGTGTCCACACTCTCTTTGAATGCGCACTCAGTACATTGCATGTCAGATGTATAAAATTTTTAATTATCGGTAGAAGCATCGTCCTGGATAAAATGTTTCCTCTGAGATGATATTAAAGAACTCACCGGGTCCCAAGCCTTGTCCAGATGAAAGCCGCCATCACGATTAATAAGATCTTGGGCTAAACGTATTTCCACAGTTTCTTTGATTAGTGAATCCCAGAAGGATCTCGTCGTGGCCAAGATGTCAGTGGCGGAGTAATCCATACAATGTCCTGCGGTAATACAATGCTCGGCTATGGCCGATTTACTGGGCTGCAACAGACGAGTGTGGCGTTCATGTTCAACGCAGCTTTCCTGCACAGTGCGTCTTGTCTGGCCGATGTAAGCTTTGCCACACTGGCAAGATATTCTGTAAATTCCGGCTTTCCTCAATCCCAAATCATATTTTAACCGAGCCGAGAAGTGCACTCATCTTCTTAGGTGGTTTGAAGATGACTTTGATGTTTTCTTAATATTCTGCCTAGTTTCGTCGAAAGGTTTCTGACATATGGAAGGAAAGCTCTTGACTTGAACGCCTCCTTATCCTCTTGATGTTGAGGGTCATCACGTTTCTTCCTCTTCAATGCTGCACTAATCTGATGAGGAGAATAATCATTAGCTTTGAAAACTGACTTAAGATGTAGCTCCGTAGGAAGGCTTTCTACATCAGACACAACATGTGCATGATGCACCAATGTTCGAAGGACGCCGGTAGATTGTGCAGGGTGGTGACAGCTGGACGCTTGCAAATAGATGTCCGTATGTGTGGGTTTCTGGTACATGGAATGCCCCAAGGTCCCATCCACTTTCTTACTAACTAGGACATCAAGGAAGGGTAAGCAGCCATCCTTCTCAGTTTCCGTTGTGAACTGAATTTTTTGTGGATAGAATTCAGGTGTTGCAAAAAACGTGACAATTGTTCTTCCCCATGGGGCCACACTACAAAAGTGTCATCAACATATTGCCAAAAGACAGTTGGTTTATGATGTGCAGAATCAAGTGCCCTTTCCTCAAAATCTTCCATAAAAACGTTTGCTACCAGAGGGGAGATGGGACTGCCCATGGCAACATTGTCTGTTTGTTCAAAATATTCATTGTTGAATAAAAAGTAAGTTGATGAAAGGACATGATGAAAAAGTGCTGTTACATCGCATGTGAACATTTTGCTGATGAGTGACAATGAGTCCGAGAGAGGAACCTTGGTGTAGAGTGAGACAACTTCGAAGCTCACTAATATATCAGACTGACGAAGTTGAAGTGACTTCAGTCTATTGATAAAGTCAGCAGAGTTACGAATATGGTGAGGGCATTTCCCCACAAAAGGTCTCTGTTAGTGTTAGTGGCAAATGAATTTGAGATAGTTTAGAGGCACAACGTAGCTGGACCTCAATTCATTAATAATTTGTTAATCAAGACATATTGAGCAGTTACACCAAACTTTCAATAGCTGCACACACAGGCTGTAAGTGCATATCCCTGGTAAATACTAAACAACTTGGTATCCAAGGGAAATGAGGCAAAGTTGCAGATACTATTAGGGCTCTTTACACACACGTCATCTTGCAATAACGCAATACCAATGCAAGGGGTATCAGCTGCCATTAAACGCTTTTTACATGGTAGTAAGCAATGCAAGAAATTTTTCAATTCCTACAGAAATGAGGCTGATTTGTTACTATGTTCCTTAAAAGCTACAGTTATAATTTATATTTATGGTTTTCTCAAATAATTACCATTTGTTTCAAATGTGTCATTATGTTTTACAATGTAACCTAATCCATTTATGTTTACCAATTCACCTACAAGCTCCATGATTTAAGTAAGAGACACTTATCATTTCAAACACTGATCAGTTAAAGTTTACAGTTAAGTTTTTATACATCACACTGCTTGTACTTTATTACAACAAATGGTAACTTCAAATACAAGTTTAGGGGATATCTTTAATGCATTGTTTTATTTACCCTTCAGACTTTTGTAATGTGCAAGTGTAATTTGTCAAATACAGCACTTTCGAATCACTGAACTATATTTTACACTTCACAAGTGTACTTTCTTATGCCACATAAACATAGAGCACCTCGTCTCCTCAGCCAACCACACACAAAGTAAGAGCATATTAGTCAACAAATCATAACTTCAGTTTCTAGCCATTAATAGAATAACTATTGCTCTGGGCATCTGTATGATCGGAATAAAACATACATCTGTCCACATACCATAAAGATTTTCTTTTTAAAAACCAAAACATTGATCTTTTTGCATCGTATGAGCATTATTATTTCCTTCTTCTTCTTCTTCTTCTTCTTCTTATCTTTTTCTTCTTAAATCAACACATTGATGTATGCATCATAGATCTGTTCACTTTCTATGAGATTTCAGAAATGGGAATCATTACACAGTATTTAAACCATATGTGTAAAAGTGTGTGCATAACATTTCTTAAGGCAAGTTATTTCACCTGAAATTTCAGCTTTTCTAGGCATCGAAATTTCTGCTGTGTTGTGACAGCTTACTTCAGCTGATATACTCTAGCCTACTCGAAATATGTTTACTTTGACGCATTCACGTACCAAGCCCCATGATTTAATTAAATTATACTAAACACTTAAAACATTTGCAATTTGCAATGAAACTACTGCATGCTGAAAATTAAATATTTCATCATATTTTTCATTGTAACATGGCTCTTTGACTTGCCACACTTAAACAAATAATTCATTTGTGTCGCTTTGTCCAAAATGCCACGCAACTGCTGCCAAAATTGCCGATCTATGATGCATAATTACAGCAAGGCTCAGACTGTGTGCTGAACTACTTTTTGATAAGCCTGTGAAAGAACTTGAATAGGAAGTAATAGGTTGATGGATTGGGCAGGTCTTGTACCTGGGATGTGATCCCTGGTAATGAATAGGAATGGTCTAGGATGTTGTTGAGATTGGGTGGGCAGCAGAACACCATTTTAGAAGGGGTGGTAAGGATTGTGGATTGGAACATCCTCATTGCAGGGCCTATTAGGTAATAAAAGGTTGTGGTTTTGTTGTTCCAGTCCAGGGTAATGTTGGGTGATAAGGGGAGCATTCCTTTGTGGTAGGAGGATTATGGAAGAAGTAGTAATGCCCCTGATATATTTGCTTCTCCTTTACTTATGTCTATAATCTTTTCCTTTTATATGTGAAGCCTTCCGCTCTGAGTGTTTGCTCTCTGTGGCATAGCTATTCTGTGACATGACATACTAATATTCATCAAATCTCAGCCCTGATAGTGTCGTAAACATTATCAAGTGATTTTCTCTATTAAATTCTTTGAAGAAATCAATCACTATACACTCAGTTTGTCTTTTGTCATAAAATTTGTGCAGATATCTGCCAGTTCTGTTGTATCAGCATTTGTATACAGATTGTCAATGATAGTTGTTAACAATATAACACAGTGGTGAAGAGACTATTGAAATGAAACTTTTGATATAGGACACATCGGTCAGCCTGTTTGGCAAATAAGCTCAAATCCGTGTAAAGTCACTTACTGCTGTGCATGCACACAACATAAGATTTTGAATATTCTGTAACTTTCTTACATCATTGGCTTAACCATTAGGAAAACAAAAGAAGAAAATCTTATGTTATTGTCATCCACAAAACTCCTATAGCTTACAATTTGATCTAATTTTAGTACTTAAATGAATATTACAGGGTGATCAATCCTTAGCGCAACCATCTTTTTGGCGTGTGACTTGCCGGTGACGGCAGCTGTGGTTCCCACTTAGAAGGCCGCCTGTCGCCTGCACTAATACCGATTGGCACGCAAGTTATTTCTGTCATACACAACACAAACACTTGGAAATAAAAGATTATTACTCACCTGTATTACACAAGGCGGTAATGGAACAGCTTTCGTTTGTTGCTCAAGCATTTCTGACACCTGCTGAGGGAGTTGCTCATTACACTTATTGATTCTGAAAAAGGTGCAATGATGGAGAAATTGGCCCGAACTTAAGTTTCTTTTCGGATGAATCATGGTTCCACCTAAGTGGGTATGTTAATTCGCAAAATAATTGTGACTGTAGTTAGGAAAAGCATTACTTAATTCACGAGCAGCCCCTGCACGATCAAAAAATAGGAGTGTGGTGCACTGTTAGTGGCGAGAGAATAACAGGACCTATATTTTTTTCTGAAAACAATTAATACTGACAGGTATGTTGAAAACATATTGTGGCCTTTATTTGCCCAATTAACTGAGAGAGAATGAGCTTCCGCGACATTTCAGCTAGACTCTGTGACGGCACATACAGTCAACTTATCATTACGGGAAATTGGTAATGTGTTCGGTGAAAGATTTATCACTAAGAATATTTGGCCCCCTCGTTCTCCCGATTTAACCCCGTGCGATTTTTATCTGTGGGGAGTATTAAAAGAGAAAATGTACAAATCAAATCCCTACACTTTGGATTAACTAAAAACAAACATTCGTCATGAAATCACTGCAATTCCTCAGAGTAATGCTCAGCAGGTGTAAAAAATGTTTGAACAATGAATGGAGGCTGTTCCAGCACCTCCTTATGTAATACATGTGAATAAATAAACTTTTATTTCTAAGTGTTTGTGTTACGTATGTCAGAAATAACTTGTGTGGCAACCCGTATTAAATTAGTGTGGGCGCTAGGCTGCCCGCTAAGTGGAAACTGTAGCTGCCATTGCCGGCAAGTTGCACGCCGCAAAGGCGGTTGCACTGAGGATTGATAACCCTGTACTTTTGTAGTAAGAATACCAGAAAACTGTATGGTTACAATTTTTTATTTTATACTGTTAATGTTCACATTAATTTGAGTCAAAATTTTCCATAAATTTTCTAATTGTGAGAACAAGTGATTTTTTAATATTCGGCAAAATATTAGGCAAAATCGCATGCAGCTTGCTTGTGCTGTAGCTTAGATGACTTTCATTGGTTAATTTGGGACTGTTTCCTAGCATTGTAACATTTCATTCCTCACAGTTTAACCCACAGCAGTGACTCATTAGAAATTATTGTTGTTTATATCATAACATAATTTTTTTGTGTGCTAATATTAATATCAGCTTTATAAAACAGGTAAAACACATCACAGATAGAAGAAAGGAAATTATAGGCAGTGAGTCAGTATTCTTAGATGATATCACAGCAAGTGAGTTGGAAGAGAGGTTGTGCAGAGCAGAACCTTTGGAAATAGGAATGACTTTAGTGTACAGGTAACACATGCTTTCTACTATCAGAAATATTTTGTGTAATTTATTGTATTTGTTGCAAAATGTACTCACAAAAGAACAAATTAATATATAACTTCAGTTCTTCTAAAGAGAGAGGACAAGGCATGAAGGAAACAGGAAAGTTTAAATCAAAATACTTTATCTTTTGCTTATGTATATCCTATGTATGGTATCAGTGGGCAGAAAAAGTAGTAAATTGCCATGTCACTCGTTCCTACTTCAATAATTTTAAGAAGTTAAAGATAACCAAAGTTGATTGGGATCTTTAATTTCACTAAACACTACCTCTGATGACAAACTATTAAAACACGAACATCCTCTTCTCTCTATTACATACTTAACATTCTGGATATTATTATAATGTTTGACAATCATCTTACTCCACTCAGAATGCTAGCCTTGACACAACTCTCAATGAGGTCCAAAAAACTCCAAAGACACAGATTTCTGTCTACTGTAACCTTACATTCACCCACCAAATATTTCTCCAGATTTATCCTGAAAACTGCAGTAAACCACTGGGTTATCCCCTCTAGACATCAGACACCAATTTTTGTCTCGAAATTTGCTGTACTCTCATGACTCCAAGACTACTGCAACAGAGTGTGACTGGCAGAGGGTGACACTTATCAAGAGCAACAACGTATCATGGTGACATGGTGACATAGGTACTGCACTATTCTCCATTCACTGAAAGAAGAGATGGCCTGTAAACATGCTGAGGCATGGGACCTCAGCACTGTCATTTAGGGGTGAACAAAACAGAGGGCACTTGTTTAGTGTGGCCACAACTGTTTCAGGTGTAAGATCATTACTGTGTCTTGTTATACGAAGATGATATAAGAGGAGGACTATAAAGTTCAGACATTTGTAAAAAGCCAAACAATGTCTGTCTAGGTGTGTTTGTGTTTCGATATGTCTGAGTGTGTGTGTATTTGTTTATCTTCCTTTGTTTCCCCTAAGGTAAGTCCTTCCACTCCTGGGATTGGAATGACTCCTTTTCCATTTCCTTAAAACACATATCCTTCCCTTTTTCCTTCCCTTTTTTCCTCTTTTTCCTGATGAAGCTGCCAGCGGTGGCGAAAGCTTGTATGTGCGTTTGTGTGTGATTTTATTTGTTTCTCTCGATGAGCCGGTCCTTTTGGTGAGTCATCTCTTTTCTATTTTATAAAATAGAAAACGGATGACTTACCCAAAAGGACCGGCTCATCGATAGACACAAAAATAAAAATCACACTCAAACACACATATGTGTGTTTCAGTGTGATTTTTATTTCTGTGTCTATCGACGAGCCAGTCCTTTTGGGTAAGTCATCCGTTTTCTATTTTTTATATTTGTTTATCCCACCAGGATAGTTTCCTTCTATACTTTTCGTTTCATATATATACAGGCGCGTTGACAGAAACACCAAACACACACAAAAACACACAACCATATCCTTCCCTTTTCCTCCCCTTTTTTCCTCTTTTACCTGAAGAAGCTGCCAGTGGTGGCGAAAGCTTGTATGTGTGTTTGTGTGTGATTTTATTTGTTTCTCTCGACGAGCCGGTCCTTTTGGTAAGTCATCTCTTTTCTATTTTTATTTTTGTTTATCCCACTGGGAAAGTTTCCCTCTATAATTTATACATATAGGTATAAATTAAAGATTTTTGACTTACCTAAAGTACAGGCTCGTCGATAGGAACACCAAACACACACAAAAACACACAACCATTCGAGCTTTCGCCACCAGTGGTGGCTTCTTCGGGAAAAAGAGGGAGGAAGGAGAGGAGAAAGGGAAGGATACGGGTTTTAAGGAAGTGGAAAAGGAGCCATTCCAATCCAAAGAAGTTCAATCTTTCGTTTCTACAAATGTCTGCCTAAGTGTGTTTGGATGTGGATATGTGTGAGTGTGTGTGTATTTGTTTACCTTCCTTTTTGTCCCCTAAGGTAAGTCCTTCCACTCCTGGGATTGGAATGGCTCCTTTTCTACTTCCTTATAACCCGTATCCTTCCCTTTCTCCTCTCCATCCTTCCTCTTTTTCCCGAAGAAGCCACCACTGGTGGCGAAAGCTCGAATGGTTGTGTGTTTTTGTGTGTGTTTGGGTCCTACTCCAAATCCCATGCCACTTTCCTTGATGTCGACCTCCATCTGTCCAACGGCCAACTTCACACATCCGTCCACATCAAACCTACCAACAAACAACAGTACCTCCATTATGACAGCTGCCATCCATTCCATATCAAACGTTCCCTTCCCTACAGCTTAGGTCTTCGTGGCAAAAGAGTCTGCTCCAGTCCCGAATCCCTGAACCAGTACACCAATAACCTAATAACAGCCTTCACATCCGGCAGCTATCCCCCTGATCTGGTTCAGAAGCAAATTACCAGAGCCACCTCCTCATTCCTCCAAATCCAGAACCTTCCACCGAAGAATCCCAGAAGTGCCCCTTTTGTCACCGGATACTATCCGGGACTGGAGCGGACTCTGAATGTGGCTCTCCAGCAGGGATACGACTTCCTTAAATCCTGCCCTGAAATGAGATCCATCCTTAATGACATCCTCCCCACTCCTCCGAGAGTGTCTTTCCGCCGCCCACCTAACCTTCGTAACCTCCTAGTCCATCCCTATGAAACCCCCAAACCACCTTCCCTACCCTCTGGCTCCTACCCATGCAACCGCTCCCGTTGTAAAACCTGCCCTATGCACCCTTCCACCACCACTTACTCCAGTCCAGTAACCCGGAAGGTGTACACAATCAAGGGCAGAGCCACTTGCGATAGCACCCACGTGATTTACCAACTAACATGCCTGCACTGTGAAGCGTTCTATGTGGGAATGACCAGCAACAAACTGTCCATTCGCATGAACGGTCACAGGCAGACAGTGTTTGTTGGTAATGAGGATCACCCTGTGGCTAAACATGCCTTGGTGCACGGCCAGCACATCTTGGCGCAGTGTTACACCGTCCGGGTTATCTGGATACTTCCCACCGACACCAACCTTTCAGAACTCCGGAGATGGGAACTTGCCCTTCAGCTTATTCTTTCCTCCCGTTGCCCACCTGGTCTCAATCTCCGCTAACTCAAATTCCCGCCCACTATCTTTAGCATCTTTGCCTGGGTTCTGTGGACAGAGCCTCTGCCTCAATTGGTATCTCTGTCCAACTTCTTTGCTTTTCACAAATGTCTGTCTAGGTGTGCTTGCGTTTCGATATGTCTGAGTGTGTGTGTGTTTGTTTACCTTCCTTTTTTTTCCCCTAAGGTAAGTCCTTCCACTCCTGGGATTGGAATGACTCCTTTTCCACTTCCTTAAAACCCATATCCTTCCCTTTTCCTTCCCTTTTTTTTCCTCTTTTTCCTGAAGAAGCTACCAGTGGTGGCGAAAGCTTGTATGTGTGTTTGTGTGTGATTTTATTTGTTTCTCTCGACGAGCCGGTCCTTTTGGTAAGTCATCTCTTTTCTATTTTTATATATATATATATATATATATAAAATATAAAAAATAGACGAAGATTACTCACCAGGCGAAGGAGCACAGGTGTGACAGCATCACAAATAAATAAATGGATACACACACACACACACACACAATCGCAAGCTTTCGCAACTCAGTTGCGTCTTCAGGCAGTAGGGAAGGAGAGGGAAAAGGAAATGATGAGGGTTTTAAGGAAGGGGGTAAGGAGCCATTCCAATCCCGGGAGAGGAAAGACTTACCTTGGGGGAAAAAATGGAGGGTAAACAAATGCACACATGCCCACACATTCACACAGACACAAGTACACCTAGGCAGACAGTATGACAGTATGTCTGCCTAGGTGTACTTGTGTCTGTGTGAATGTGTGGGCATGTGTGCATTTGTTTACCCTCCATTTTTTCCCCCAAGGTAAGTCTTTCCTCTCCCGGGATTGGAATGGCTCCTTACCCCCTTCCTTAAAACCCTCATCATTTCCTTTTCCCTCTCCTTCCCTACTGCCTGAAGACGCAACTGGGTTGCGAAAGCTTGCGATTGTGTGTGTGTGTGTGTGTGTGTGTATCCATTTATTTATTTGTGATGCTGTCACACCTGTGCTCCTTCGCCTGGTGAGTAATCTTCGTCTATTTTTTATATTTTATTTTTCCTGCTAGGAATTTTTCGTCTTAATAATCGTTTTATATATATATATATATATATATATATATATATATATAAAACGATTATTAAGACGAAAAATTCCTAGCAGGAAAAATAAAATATAAAAAATAGACGAAGATTATATATATATATATATATATATAAAACGATTATTAAGACGAAAAATTCCTAGCAGGAAAAATAAAATATAAAAAATAGACGAAGATTACTCACCAGGCGAAGGAGCACAGGTGTGACAGCATCACAAATAAATAAATGAATACACACACACACACAATCGCAAGCTTTCGCAACCCAGTTGCGTCTTCAGGCAGTAGGGAAGGAGAGGGAAAAGGAAATGATGAGGGTTTTAAGGTGTGCATTTGTTTACCCTTCTTTTTTTCCCCCAAGGTAAGTCTTTCCTCTCCCAGAATTGGAATGGCTCCTTACCCCCTTCCTTAAAACCCTCATCATTTCCTTTTCCCTCTCCTTCCCTACTGCCTGAAGACGCAACTGGGTTGCGAAAGCTTGCGATTGTGTGTGTGTGTGTGTATTCATTTATTTATTTGTGATGCTGTCACACCTGTGCTCCTTCGCCTGGTGAGTGTATATATATATATATATATATATATATATATATATATATATATATATATGAAACGAAAAGTATAGAAGGAAACTATCCTGGTGGGATAAACAAATATAAAAAATAGAAAACGGATGACTTACCCAAAAGGACTGGCTCGTCGATAGACACAAAAATAAAAATCACACTGAAACACACATATGTGTGTTTGAGTGTGATTTTTATTTTTGTGTCTATCGATGAGCCGGTCCTTTTGGGTAAGTCATCCGTTTTCTATTTTATAAAATAGAAAAGAGATGACTCACCAAAAGGACCGGCTTGTCGATAGACACAAAAATAAAAATCACACTGAAACACACATACAAGCTTTCGCCACCGCTGGCAGCTTCATCAGGAAAAAGAGGAAAAAAGGGAAGGAAAAAGGGAAGGATATGTGTTTTAAGGAAGTGGAAAAGGAGTCATTCCAATCCCAGGAGTGGAAGGACTTACCTTAGGGGAAACAAAGGAAGATAAACAAATACACACACACTCAGACATATCGAAACACAAACACACCTAGACAGACATTGTTTGGCTTTTTACAAATGTCTGAACTTTATAGTCCTCCTCTTATATCATCTTTGTATAACAAGACACAGTAATGATCTTACACCTGAAACAGTTGTGGCCACACTAAACAAGTGCCCTCTGTTTTGTTCACCCCTAAATGACAGTGCTGAGGTCCCATACCTCCTAGTCCATCCCTATGAAACCCACAAACCACCTTCCCTACCCTCTGGCTCCTACCCATGCAACCGCCCCCATTGTAAAACCTGCCCTATGCACCCATCCATCACCACTTACTCCAGTCCAGTAACCCGGAAGGTGTACACGATCAAGGGCAGAGCCACTTGCGATAGCACCCACGTGATTTACCAACTAACATGCCTGCACTGTGAAGCGTTCTATGTGGGAATGACCAGCAACAAACTGTCCATTCGCATGAACGGTCACAGGCAGACAGTGTTTGTTGTTAATGAGGATCACCCTGTGGCTAAACAAGCCTTGGTGCACGGCCAGCACATCTTGGCGCAGTGTTACACCGTCCGGGTTATCTGGATACTTCCCACCGACACCAACCTTTCAGAACTCCAGAGATGGGAACTTGCCCTTCAGCTTATTCTCTCCTCCCGTTGCCCACCTGGTCTCAATCTCCGCTAACTCAAATTCCCGCCCACTATCTTTAACATTTTTGCCTTGGTTCTGTGGACAGAGCCTCTGTCTCAATTGGTATCTCTGTCCAACTTCTTTGCTTTTCACAAATGTCTGTCTAGGTGTGTTTGCGTTTCGATATGTCTGAGTGTGTGTGTATTTGTTTACCTTCCTTTTTTCCCCTAAGGTAAGTCCTTCCACTCCTGGGATTGGAATGACTCCTTTTCCACTTCCTTAAAACCCATATCCTTCCCTTTTCTTCCCCTTTTTTCCTCTTTTTCCTGAAGAAGCTGCCAGTGGTGGCGAAAGCTTGTATGTGTGTTTGTGTGTGATTTTATTTGTATATGTTGTATATATATATTCCATTCAACTGCTCTTCCAGGTCCTTTCCTGTCTCTGACAGAATTACTATGTCATTGGCAAAACGCAATGTTTTTAATTCTTTGCATGAACTTTAATTTCCTTCTCCAATTTTCGCCTTGCTTTCCTTTATAGTTTGCTCAATGTACAAATTGAATAACATTGGAGAAACGCTGCAACCCTGTCTTACTCCCTTCCCAACCACTGCATACCTTTCATGCCCTTCAACTGTGACATATTCCCCGAGGTCGGCTTCTACCAGCTTTTCCATCCGTCTATAAATAATTCATGTTAATATTTTGCAACCATGACTTATTAAACTGATGGTTCCATAGTTTTCACATGTCTGTGCCTGCTTTCTTTGGAATGGGGAATATAACATTCATTCCTCCTCTTCTGTTTTATTTTCCCCCATCTCTGTCAGTTGTTGCCTAAGGCAACCTCTGAAATTCTCAAGAACTTCAGGTTTCTTCCGTTTATCCATGTCCCATCTCGTTATTTTCATACCTTTCTGCAGTTTTTTCAGTTTCAGCCTACAATTAATGACCAACAAGTTATGGTCAGAGTTTATATATGCCCCTGGGTATGTCTTACACTTTAAAACCTGGTTTCGAAGCTATGTCTTACCATTATAAAATCTATCTGATATCCCCGATGTCTCCTGGTCTCTTCCATCTATACAACCTTCTTCCGTGATTCTTAAAATTCTACCAGGCGGATTCCTCTTTCATTCCTTTTGCCCAGACCGTATTCATCTACTATCTTCCCTTCCCTTCCTGGTCCTACTACCGAATTCCAGTCTCCCATAACAATTAAGTTTTCCTCTCGCTTAATTGTCTGAATAATTTCCCTTAGCTCCTCATATATTTCTTCGATTTCATCATTGTCAGAGCTAGATGGCATATAAACCTGTACTACTGCTGTCGGTGTTGGCTTCATATCTATCTTGACTACGATAATGCGATCACTGTGTTGCTCATTGTAGTTTACCCGTATTCCTATTTTCTTATTCATTACCAGACCTACTCCTGTAAACCCCCAGCTGATTTTGTATTCATAATCCTGTACTCACCTGACCAGAAATCCTGTTCCTCTTTCCACCAAACTTCACTAATCCTCACTATATGTAACTTCAAACTATCCATTTCTCTTTTTAAATTTTCTAGCTTCCCTACCCACTGTCCGATCCGTAGAATGTCAGTGTTGTCTTTCCTGATGATCACATCCTCCTGAGTAGTCCCCGCCCGGAGATCTGTTATACCACCAGTATATTTTACCTGATAGGATGCCATCATCATATCTTCATACAGTAGAGCTGCATGCCCTCGGGAGAAGTAATGGTTGTAGTTTCCCCTTGCTTTCAGCCGTTTGCAACATCTGTGTGGCAAAGCCACATTAGCTGATGTTACAATGCCAGCTCAGTCAATCATCCAGACTGTTGCCCCTGTAACTACTGAAAAGTCTGCTGCCCCTCTTCAGGAACTACATGTTTGTCTGGCCTCTCCACAGATACCCCTCTGCTGTGGTTGCACCTACAGTACAGATATCTGTATCATTGAGGAATGCAAGCTACCCCTCCTTGGCAGTGTCTGTGGTTAATGGGAGTGGAAGTGGATATCTGTGAAATAATAGATGTATATGTGACATTCCACCACCACGAACCATAGACATTGCCGAGGTGGTGTGGCTTCTGTGCCTCAACGGTATAGATGGCCATACTGCAGCTACAACTACAGCGGAGGGGAATCTGTGGAGAGGCCAGACAAATGTGTGGTCCTAAGGAGGTGTCTTTCAGTTGTTGCAGGGGCAACAGTCTGGATAATGGACTGATCTGGCCTTGTAACGTCACCTAATTTGGCTTTGATTTACAGCTACTCTGAATGACTGAAAGCAAGGGGAAACTACAGCTGTTAGTTTTCTTGAGGATTCTCTACTGTATGAATATATGTTGATATCATTGTCAAGGATAAAATATTCTGGAGGCACAATAGTCCCCCATTTGGGTCTTCGGGCGGAGACTATTCAGGAGTATGTTGTTATCAGGAAAGACAACACTATTATTCTACAGATCGGAGTGTGGAATGTGACCGCTTAATTGGGTAGGGAAATGGATAGGTTGAAGCTAGCTATAGGAGGGATTAGTGAAACTTAGTGGAAAGAGAACAGGATTTCTGGTCAGGTGAGTACAGGATTAAATTTACAAAATCAGTTGGGGCTATTACAGTAGTAGGTCTAATAACGAAAAATAAAATGGGAATGACGATAAAATACTGAAAACAATGCAGAAATTGAATTATTGTAGTCAAGACAGATATGAAGCCAACATTAACCATGCTGATGATGAGGTGATTGAAGAAATGTGGAGGAAGTAAAGGAAATTATTCAGACAGAGAGGAAAAGTTGATTGTGATGGGGGACTGGAATTCAGCAGTAGGAAAAGGAAGGGGAGGAAAGATAGGTGAATAAGGACTGGGACAAAGGAATGAAAGAGGAAGCCACCTGGTAGAATTTTTTATGGAACATAATTCAATAATAACAAATGCTTGTTTCTAGAATCATGAAAGAAGGTTGTATACATGGAAGAGACCAGGAGACACCGGAAGGTACCATATAGATTTTGTAATGGTAAGACATAGATTTCGGAACCAGAATTTATACTGTAAGACATATCCAGGGGCAGATGTAGACTCTGACCATATTGTATTGTTTATGAACTGTAGAAAGGTAGGAATATAAGGTGATGGGAATTGGATAAATTGAAGGTACCCGAAGTTCTTGACAATTTTAAAGGGAGATTTAGGCAATAATTGGCAGAAATGGCTGGAAATACAACAGTAGAAGAGAAATGGATTGCTTTTAGAGATGAAATAGTCAAGGTAGCAGAGACTGAAGTAGTTAGAAAGACAAGGCCTACAAAAATCCTTGGGTACCACAGGAAATATGAAATTTAATTGATGAGAGGAAAATATACAAAAATGCAGTACATGAAGCAGGTGAAATGGAGTACAGATGACTTCAAAATGAGATTGACAGGAAGTTCAAAATGGCTAAGCAGGAGTGGCTAGAATCCAAATGCAAACTGTAGAAAAATGTATAACTAGGGGAAAAATAGATATTGCCTACAGGAAAATAAAAGAGACGTTTGGAAACGAGAAAATCAGCTGTATGAATATCAAAAATTCAGATGAACAATTCTGAGAAAAGAAGGGAAAGATGAAAGGTGAAAAGAGTATATATACAGGAGCGCTACAAAGACAATATTGCAAGAAGGGAAGAGTACGTTGATGAATATGAAATAGGAGATACTATATTGAGAAAAGAATTTGACAGAGCACTGCAAGACCTAAGCCAAAACAAGGCTCCTGGAGTATATGACATTTCTTCAGAGCTACTGATGTCTCTTCAAGAACCAGGTGATAAGATGTGCGAGACAGACAAAATACCCTCAGACTTTAAGAAAAATGTAATAATCTCCATTCCAAAGCAAGCAGGTGCACATATGTGTAAAAATTACAGAACCATCAGTTTAATAAGACATAGTTGCAAAATTTTAACATGCTGATAGATGCTGACCTTGGGGAAGGCAATACTCACCTTAAGACTTATCTTAGAAGATAGATTAAGGAGAGGCAAACCTACAATTCTAGCATGTGTAGATTTGGAGACAGCTTTTAACAATGTTGATCGGTATACACTCTTTCAAATTCTGAAGTCAACAAGGGTAAATATAGGGAACGGAAGTTTATTTACAACTTGTACATTAATCACACAGTTTTTATTAGAGTTGAAGGGCATGAAAGGGACATAGTGGTTGGGAAGGGAGTAAGGCAGGGTTGTAGCCTTTCCCCAATGTTATTCAATCTGTACATTGAGCAAGCTACGAAGGAATGCAAGGATAAATTTGGGGAAGGAATCTATGGTCAGGGTGAAGAAATAAAAAACATTGTGTGTAACCGATGAAATTATAATTCTGTCAGAGGCAGAAAAGGACTTGGAAGAGCAATGGAACGAAATGGACAGTGTGTTGAAAGAAGAGTATACGATGAACATTACCAATAGCAAAACAAGGGTAATGGAATGAGGTCTTAGAAAATCAGGTGACGCTGAAAGAATGTATTAGATGAAGTAATGAAACAGTAAAGGTGGGAGATGAGTTTTGTTACTTGGGCACTAAAATAACGTATGATGGACACAATACAGAGGGTATAAAATGCCAAAATGCAATGAGAAAAGAAGCGTTTTTGAAAAAGAGAAATTTAAGTGTAAGGAACTCTTTTTCTGAAGGTATTTGTGTAGAGTTTTCCCTTATATGGGAGTGAAACATGGACGATAAACAGTTTGGACTGGAAGAGGATAGAGTTTTTTAAATGTGGGGCTACAGTAGAATGTTGAAGATTCAGTGGGTAGATCACATAACTAATGAAGAGGTACTGAATAAAATTGGAGAGAAAAGGAGATTTTGGCATACCTTGACTAAAAGAAGGAATCAATTGGTAGGACACGGTCTTAGTAATATAACAATCAGATTCAGATGGTTGTGGTTTGCTGGTCTTATGAGGAGACAAAGAGACTTGTTAAGGATAGAGTACAGTGGGAGGTAAATGAAACCAGTATCTGGACGAAAGGGTTATCTAGCTTGTGCTTAATGCTGTATATTTAGATGTATTTCATTACACCATTCTCATTGTCTCATTTTTTTTGTATGGTTATCATTAAGTGATGAAATAGAAAGGGAAGACCTATGATTCGGGAACAAAACAAATTGAGAAAAAGTGCCAAACAAGGAAATGGAATTGAAGTGATGGGTTGTTGTGACAATTTGGTTATGGTGAATGGTTCGAGCATGTCGTTGAGTGCTCTTATTGGAGGAAAGCAGCTGCAGCCCATGAACTGTCAACTAGTAGGTGATATTAATCAGACTGTACATATGTGGAACGGCAGTTCACAATTCTTTGTTGTTTCGACTTCAGGAACTTCAGCGTGATAGTTCCCATTCCACTTATAATCGTTTTAGTACCTAGAAATACTATTTTGAAGTTTGGGATACCACCCTTAATCGAAGTTTTATCCATTGATATTTTAGAATACTTTTACATATCACAAAACATTTTATTTCACGCCGTTTGGACATTTTGATTGAATCAATTTTATTATTTGGAACTTCATATAATTTAGTTAATTCATTATACTAAGTTGTGATATTGTGCAATCATTATTGTTTGATGACAGATTTTATTACTAATATTCACAAGTGTTATTCATGACTCACTTATTAAGTTGACATAATTATCTTAACTGAAAATTTTGCAAATAGTATAAAATTGTAATATTTATCTTCCATAAAGAAATCTAATACTGTTGTGGTCAAGTTTTGTATTTGCACCTGATTTGTTTTGTTTTGTCATATTAATGTTATTGTAATTATCTGCAATCGAAACCAATTACTGTGTTATACTTATTGTTTGGAAATAATTTGATTTATATTGGCAGAAGTTCAAGTTAGCTTTGAAATTAACACATATTTGTTTGAGAAAGATCTAGAATGTGACTGCGTAGGCTTTCCCGGCGTAATGCTTCATAATATTCTTCTCGGGTTTCCTGCCGGATCAAAACGTCATCTTGACACAATATTTCGGCGGTCCACCTGGCCGCCATCCTCAGGTGACAGTGCTGGTACATGGACTCGGCGAGACTGAGTGCAAGCCACGAGCGGCGGCCCCTATATACGCCGCGGAAGGCCGAGGGCGCGTGCGCAAAAATTGACAGTTCTGCCCTCTACGTTTCAGCGCCGCCAGTGGTGGAAGCCGGCGTAAACGATAGATCGCTATTCTGCAGAGACCGTTGTTTTTTGATGTCAAGTAATAAAGGGTTCCACATTCTACTCAAAGGAAAACCCTTATCTCTGTTTATAATATTGTCAGTAAGACGAATAGCAATCGATTCTTTTAAAATACAGTCCCAATAGCGAGACGCAGAAGCAACCATTTGTGTTTCATCATATTTCATTTTATGTCCCTCAGGAAGACAGTGCTCAGCTACTGCAGATTTCTCTGGTTGAAGCAATCTTGTGTGTCGATGGTGTTCAGTACATCGATCTTGAATTGTGCGAATTGTCTGGCCGATGTAAACTTTTCCACAGTGACAAGGAATTTTGTATACACTGGGTTTCCTCAATCCTAAGTCATCTTTTACTGAGCCCAGGAGTGCTCTAACCTTGGCAGGTGGTCGAAAAATGCATTGGATGTCATATCGTTTCAAAATCCTTCCTATTTTAGATGAAATGCTTCCAGAAAATGGTAGGAAAGCCAACGACTTGCAAGTTTCTTCTTGTGGTTCCCGCGACGGTCCAAATTGAAAAGCACGGCAGATCTGTTGGTCCGTGTAACCATTCTCCTTGAAAACCGTTCTCAGTTGGTCCATCTCTTTAGTTAGACTTTCAGCATCTGAAATGGCAGAAGCTCTTTTTGTCAGCGTACGCAGGACACCAGTGCGCTGGTAAGGTGGATGACAACTTGTTGCATGCAAGTAGCGGTCCATGTGAGTGGGCTTTCTGTAAACACTATGTCCCAATGTTCCGTCACCCTTTCTGTACACCATGACATCTAAAAACGGTCTCTGCAGAATAGCGATCTATCGTTTACGCCGGCTTCCACCACTGGCGGCGCTGAAACGTAGAGGGCAGAACTGTCAATTTTTGCGCACGCGCCCTCGGCCTTCCGCGGCGTATATAGGGGCCGCCGCTCGCGGCTTGCACTCAGTTTCGGCGAGTCGGTGTACCAGCACTGTCACCTGAGGATGGCAGCCAGGTGGACTGCCGAAATATTGTGTCAAGATGACGTTTTGATCCGGCAGGAAACCTGAGAAGAATATTATGAAGATCTAGAATGATTACAAAAATGTATATTGGCTCGTTTCCGTGCACCAATGAGTTAGTCTCAGTCTGCCAATGTCAGTGTAAAGTAGTGTCTTCTTTCTAAGTCCATGGAGGACGCTTTGCGGGTCCTGTTCCAATCACTGTTTCACTACCAGCTTACAGCTCAGTATCAAGCTGTTGTTTCTTTTGTTCACTCTGCTTGCCCATTCTTTCAGACTCTCTTTGAACTTTGAAATACTTGTTCTTCATGTATTCTGTTAAGTGTATAAAACCAGTAATTTATATTTTGCAGATATTTTATAATTTTGTAACTTAACCAGCATAAAAATTGCATTCTGTGTAATACATACTTTCTACAGGCATAATAAAGGCAAATCTTCTTGTTTTTTTATGTCTCTCTCTCTTTTTCCAACGTTAGAAGACATAATTTTCATTAGTTTATGGGATTTCTGGTAGTTTCATAGTCACAGAAAACATGCATATACTTTGAAACTCACGTTTATTACTGTACAGTTGAGAAAACAGAGACAAAAGACACAAAGTACATGAATCCATGGCGGTTGGTGAGCAGCCGTGCCAAAGAAACTAGCTTAAAGATAGTTAATTTTTGGTTCATATCGGTGGTGTCGATCTATTGACGCCACACAGCCCTCCCTCCCCACAGTATGGAGTACTCGGAGTGAGTCGACGGGGGCGGGCGCACCGAAGGCGACGGTGTTGCGACCAGCAAGGGGACTGGCACCACAGACAGCTCGAAGGCGTCAGCAGGAAGGACTGGTGGCAGGTATAGGCGTTGTACCATCGGGCTGTCGATGTGGTAATCATGCAGGCGATGCGGTTGCACGACCTGCTGGTCGAGTTGTCTGATTGGCTGAGCGTGGGAGAGATGAGGAGGGGCGATGAGCAGGATCTCGGAAGGAGGTAGAAGAAACGCTCTAACGTTGTCGGTGTTGGCGTCGGCAGGAAGCTCAATAAATCTAAGAGCAGTGACTTTGGAGGCGGTTGGGCCGGGAGCGTGTAGTTGGCTCGTGTCCATCAGATGAGGGTTGTTTTTTAATTAAGGGCCGTTCGCACATATCGTCCCGTAGTTTGCATGGACGCCGCAACAAGCCACTGCGTCACTTGCCAGCATCCTTCCCGTTCACACTGATGCCAGTTGAAGCTCTGTAGCTGACGTATATGCATCGCAGTGCTACTTTATAATGTTTTTTCGATTATTGAATCACCCGCCGCGTGTGAGATACAGTCAGTGATACGTTTTTTGACCGCGAGAAGCCTACCAGCTGCAGAAATTCATCGTCAGTTAACAGAAGTTTATGGCTTGAATGCAATGACTGAAGGTAAAGTGAGTTAGAGAATTTAAAAATGGCAGTCAAAACGTCCATGATGAAGAACGCTCAGGCCGGCCCTCTGTGATCACTGATGATTTGTGGCTGTAGTTGAAACAAAGATTCGTGAGGACAGAAGATTCACAATTTCCACACTTTCTTTGGAGTTTCCACAAGTTGATCGGTTTTGTACAAAACTATGTCTGAAAAACTAAACTTTAAGAAACTGTGTTCTCGGTGGGTACCCTAACTCCTCACAGAGGATCACAAAGGGAAGAGATTTGCCACTTCATTGGACTTTTTGATTTGTTACAAGGAAGAAGGGGATGACATGTTGAGTCAAATTGTCACTGGAGATGAAACATGGGTATCCCATATCACTCCCGAAAGGAAACAACAATCGATAGAATGGCGACACACAACCTCACCCGTCAAGGTCAAAGCCAAAGAGATACTGTCAAAGAGCAAGATTATGGCAACTGTGTTCTGGGACCGGCACGGTGTTTCGCTAGTGGACTTCATGCCACGAGGAACGGCAATCAACTCATGCCTGCTGTGCAACTCTAAAGAAGCTCCGCAGAGCCTGATTTGGGGGGGGGGGAGAGTCGTGTGGAATGAGAGGAGAGGGAGTGAGATGCGGCATGCTGACAAAAGGAGTTTTGCTCCTGCATGATAACGCTAGGCCTCACACTTCTCAAAAGACTCGGGATTTGATTGATTCTTTTGGCTGGGAGGTTTTGGACCATGCTCCATACAGCCCCGACTTGTTCCTAGCGATTTTCACCTTTTCCGGTACCTGAAACACCATCTTGGCGAGCAGCGCTTCAATGCCGACGATGAAGTAATAGCGGCCGTGAATTCTTGAATTGGGCGGAGGGTGGGGGTGGGGGTAGAGGGGGAGCGGACGAGGGTGGCGGGAGAGCAGGGGGAGAGGCGACTGGAGGCAAGGCAGGAAAGGGAGTGAGAGTGGGGGGGGGGAGTCGTGCGGAATGAGAGTTGAGGGAGGGTCGGATTGCAAATCCGCCGAAGGAAGAGAGAGCTCAATGTGAGCCGGTTTCAGCCGGTTGACTGAAACTGTGACCGTTCTGGTGCCACTCCTGATAGTGAAAGTTCTTTCCAAGCGGAGAAGCACTTCGCAAACTGTCGTCACGCATGAATACAAATTTGCAGTCCGCGAGTTCGCATGGCATGCGGATGACAGGAGGGGAGTCGCTGGAGGGAGGTGGAGAGCTGATCACAGAGCAAATCAGGTGAACCCAGTCCATCAGAAGCTCGTCAACCGGAGGCGGGGAAGAAGAAGTAAGCAACTCGCCAGGCAGGGTTAGTTGTTGCTCGTAAACAAATGCTATGGTGGCACCGAGATCCTCTTTGTATGTGCCGCAAAGACTGAGGAGGATGAAGAGTAGTGATTCTAGCCAAAGAGAATCGTGACACCGTAGGGCCACTTTGAGGGTTCAGTGCCATCGCTCTACCAAACCGTTGCTCTGCAGATGGTAGGCAGTCATTTGAATACATGTGATTCCACACATGGCACAGATCTCATTGAAGAGTGAGCTCTCAAATTGGCGGCCCTGGTCCGTAGTGATAACCAGGGGACGACCAAACCGAGAAACCCACGACGAGATGAAAGCTCTCGCCACAGTTTCAGCCGTGATATTGAGGAGGGGGGGGGGTGGCTTCCACCCAGCGGGTGGTGCGGTCAATGCAGGAGAGGATGTAGCGATAGCTGTCGAAGGGTGGCAGAGGCCCGACAAGGTCGATATGGATGTGCATGAATCTGCCTGCAGGAGCGGGAAAGGAACCAAGGAGTGCGGAAGTATGCATGGTCACTTTGCAACGCTGGCGGGTGAGGCAGGCGTGGGCCCAGACCTGGCACTCCCGCTTCATGTCTCACCAGACAAACCGCTCGGTGATCAGGCAGGTTGAGGTACAGATACTGGGGTATTCGTTTTTAAGCTTTCACTCATGTAACTTTTTGAATATTACACGGTGGAGGGAGTGAGGGATGAGGGGGCGGAGCTTCCCTGTGGAGTCATTGCACCAGACAGGGCCGGTGACTCCCGGGAAGGAGGTTTGGATGCAGTGGAGGGAGGAGTACTGGTTGGAGATGAGTGTTAGGGTGTCGCGGTCATCGTCCTGCAGGGCGGAGAGGTTGGCCAGGTCAATGACCGTTGACACGGCGTCGATACGGGAAAGGCAGTCCACCAAGACATTGTCTGTGCCTTTAATGTGGCGGATGTTGGTGGTGAACTGGGATATAAAGTCAAGGACAGATGCGACGGGGTGGGGGATCGGCAGGAGGGTTCTGTATCGCTGCCACAAGAGGCTTGTGGTCAGTGAACACGTGGAATGCTCGAACTTCAAGCTCGGTGCGGAAGTTTTGGGAGCTTGATAGATCACGAGCCGTTCACGGTCGAACGCTGAATATTTTCGCTGCAAGTGGCTTAGCTTTTCTGAATAAAATTGGAGAGGTGGGACAACGGCATTGACAAACTGGCTAAGGACCGTGCCTACCGTGTTGTCGCTTGCGTTGGTCCTGAGGAAAATCTCTGCATCGGGATGCGGATGTGAGATTGTAACGGCTCGCGCGTGCAAGTCTTTCAGTGCCATGAAAGCATTGTCCATATTCAGTGTCCATGGAACAGGACGTGAGCCTGAGTTTTGTTTTCCGCAAGTGCGTCAGTTAGGGGGTGCCTTCGATAAAAGTTAATCGTGCCCAGGAAACGTCGCAATTCTCTGAAAGTGGTGGGCCGTGGCAGGTCTCTGATTGAGTCGATCTTGTCTGCGGGGCATGAGACCCCGTCTGCAGAAACAGTGTATCCTAAGAAGAGGACGGAGGGCAAGTGTAATTGTTGTTTTTCGCTATTACGTTCAATACCTGTGTCTGTGTGGGTGTATAATAGTATTTCGAGATTAGATTTGGTTTCCTTGACAGAGGTACTGAATATGAGAATATCGTCAAGATAGGTGAAGCAGAAAGGAAGTTTGTGAAGCAGTTAGTTGATGAATCTTTGCCAAGTTTGTGTCGCGTTTTTAAGCCCGAAAGGCATGTGCCTGTATTGAAATATTCCAATGGGTGTCGTGATCGCTGTCTTCGAACGCCATTGGTATCTGGTGGTATGCACGTGTGCAACGATGACCGAGAAGATTGTGGAACCGGCGAGCAACTGAGAGAAATCGGTTACGTTCGGGATTGGATACCTATCCATGATTGTTTTTGCCTTGAGTTTCCTGTAATAACTGCACATGTGTCAGGAGTTGTCATGTTTCTTTGCGAGATGAATAGAAGATCAACAACTAGAGGAAGGTTCGAAAATGCCAGCGGCGAGGAGCTCGCTAATTTGTTTTTCCACCACGGCATATATGTCAGGGCAAAGATGACGAGTCTTGGAATGGATTGGAATGGCGTCCGTCAGGCAGAGACTGTGCACTGTGCCATTTCGTACAACTGTGATGCAAGGTGAGGAGAGAGGAGTGGGAGTGTCAGCCGAGGCAGGCAGTGTTATGAAAGTGGTTACCAGGCCGCAGCTGGCCGACCCAAGGTCAGCGGCTGGTGGAGTTGCGTTGCCAGCTGATGGCGCGCTGGAGGGCAGCACAGGCACGCCGAGCGGCGCAGATGTGGCCGGTGATGTGGTGGTGGCTGAGCGAGGCGGCGCGAGCATGCAAGATGGCTGCAGCACAACGCCGAGCTTCCGCGGCTGCTGCTCATGAAGCTGAGGGAGCCACCAGCGAAGGCGGCAGTGGCGCTGGTGTTGTGATGGTGGCCGGAGTGGCAGTTACACATACAAGAGGGGCAACCTTGCTGCGTCAGTGCCGCGTGCGTGAAACTACAGTTTGTTGTGAATTTGGCCGAGAGCTCGAAATGTTTTTCCACTTGTTGTTTTTGACTGGCACAAAAGGGTGATTGACAGAAAAGTTATTCGCAACACGACTGTGTTTTGCATGGCCGACAGGTCCAGGTACAGTTAAAAGTGTACTAGTCGTGTTGCGAGTGGCGTGGTTTGAGTGCCGCAATGTTGGAAATGAGAAGTGAACTTGTTTTATGAGACCACTCGACCAGAAGTTAGACAGTTTTGAAAGTTTTGACACATTAGTACCACAAACATCCATGTAGGAGCGGCGATGAGAGATAGGGGTACTCGAGGCAAGTGGAACAGCCGAGCAACATGAGGTGACACTTTGACTAACCTGAAGTCCCGTCGGAGAGGCGGTGTAAGGCGTGGCGGTGCCCAGGCGAGCGGCAGCGAGGGCAGCTTCCGTATCGGCGAGACGTTGCGAGATGTCTGGTTGCTCCTTGCGAAGGTGCGCGACGTCAGCTTGTACGTTGTGCAGTAGGTTGAGTGAGTGGTCGAGTTTGTCGATGGCAGGGATGCACTGGCGAATGGCACTTAAATGTTCACTGTTCGTAGGCGGGCTCAACCAAGCACAGGGAAAGAATCTTTTTGACGTATGATGATATAAAGTCTGCTGAAGTACATCAGGCGAAAGTTTGTTAGAGGTTAGGAAATTAATGCCCATGATTGGTTCGGGTACACTGGCCACTAAAAAATTTCAATCAAAAGAACACTCGGGAGCAACCATGATGCAGAAACTTGTGGAGCCCAGACATTTGAGGTTTTTTGATTGACAGTTTGAAGTAAACTGTTGTTGACGGCGGACCTCGCTGTAAACCAGAGTGGGTGGTATGAGAGAAACTTCGGTGCCAGTTTCGACGAGGAAGTTTGTGCCCGATGTGGTGTCAGTTACGTAGTGGCAAGCTCCATTGGATTGCGAGTCACACACGGAGTGCAGCATATGGTGGCGCTCGGTGGTGTCAGAGCAGGCGGCGGTGCCTAAGCCGGCCTGCTGGATGCGTTTGGGTGACTGCACGGCTGTCGGCACTTCTGGGCAGCGGGACTGAACTGTGTGTGGTAGTAGTAGAACGGGGTTTGTGGCTCAGGTTGCTGTAGTAAGCTGAGAAGTGGCGGAGGGGCCACGCTCGGAGTGATGCTGAGGTTTGGTGCGCGTGGCTGCGTAGGCGGAGGACCTCGAGCAGAAAGGAGGCGGTGAGCTGCATCGGCGAGGTGTAAACACTCGTTAATGGGCGTGCCAGAGATTGGCTGAAGTTGAAGTTGGATCTCAACTGGCATTTTAACGAGCCAGAGAGGCCAGAGAGCGACGTCCGGAATGACTGTTAGGTCGATTTGGGACCTCAGGGTGCGCCACAGGTCTGACGGCTTTTTGTTCTGAAACGGAGTGAATGAAGTCTTGATACACCTGGTCGGCGGGAAGTGAGAGCCTTTGCATAACGTCCTGTTTAACATGGTGGTACATGTTCTCCGTTGTTGGGTTGGAAATGAAGTCCCCGAGAAGGTCCAGATGCTCGTGCAGAGCCGAAACAACACACGTGAAGTGGGAAGAGTCACTCGTAACACCATGTACTGATAGAAGGTGGTGGGCAATAGCGAACCAGGTTCGTGGATGCTCGTGCGAAAAAGTGGGTAACTTGGGAAACCGGCTGGCACACGGCAAAACTGCACACTCACGCAGCTGAAGCGGCACAAGCTGCTGTTGCATGAAGTGCGTATCGTCACTTCGAAAAAAATTGTCCTCAGTCAAAAAAATATTAGTCGTGCGAGCAGAGTTCGTGCGCAGAGAAAAGGTAGTGTCCGGATGTGTGGCAACACTCGCAGGCATGCTCAAAAGTCTTGAGGGCAAGCTGGAGTTAATGAAAGAAACACTCGATGAGTCCTGAGTAATGTTCGGGATGAACATAGCACTTCGTAAAAAATTGTTCAGAAAGTTCGGTGCAACACTTTGGAAGCACGTGGGCAGCGGAGTGATACATAACTGGTGGGGCCGTTGCCGGCCGGGAAGTCAGAGTATCAGAGTCACTCTTGTTGGCACCTACAATTTTACTGCACAGCCTCCACCCACACCAGAACCAACAATGCCCTTTATCCTGCCTCCAGCTGGGACACCATCTTCAGACACTGTGTCATGGCCCCTAGGGGTGCACAGCACTTTTGTGGGTATGTGTGTGGTGTGCACAGGTCCCTGAACCATTGCACACTTCCTTCTTACTTTTCCAGGCTGCATTACCTCTCCCAGTTCCTCTCCTACCATCCTAATTCTGATCATCTCCACCTCTCTAGGTGGTTCCATTCAAAACAACAAGGCTATTCCTGTGGTTCTGATAATGGTGTTAATGATTTTAATCTTTGTTATTTACACCTTGTTTTTGACACAGTTTGGTCCCCTTCAGTGTTTCAGTGTTTGATCTCTTCCACAAAATTACAGTTACCAGTGTCAGCCATTTGGGGAAGGACTTCCGATCTAGCCCCTATGGTGTGGTTCCCTAACCCTTTCTTTCCCACTTTCCTCCTCGCTGTAGCCCCGTACTCCCATTAGGTCCCAGCACGTGTAAGGGGGGGGGGGGGGATGGGGAACTGTTTTCTGGTGAGCCCCCTGACAACTGCCAGGCGGCCTTTGCTGTGGCTGGGTGGCACCCAAGGGGAGAGCCCCTGACTGGAGTTGGTGGTACCAGGGCTGACATTTCACACTATGAAATGTGTAAAATTAGAAAATGGTTGTACCCCTTGCTCCTCTCCTCATCCCACCCCCACTCCAATCTTCCCTCTTCTGCAGATCCCTTGCCCCTTCCTCTGCATCCCTCTCCCTCCCAGCCAGAGAAGTGCTCCCTTTGTTTGGCACTTGCTGGTGAATCAGGGCCCCTTTTCCCAGTGTTCACCAGATCGGAGGGCTTCTACTTAAAGCTGGCCACTGGACTCACTCAGCGAGTCCCAAGGTCGCCCGATCTTTCTTAGTGCCATACCTTATTGATCCTAGTTCTCTCTCTGGGACATGTCCTGTGAGTGAGAAAGAAAAGAAGATAAGGGACATGTGTGGCTGGACAAGGCCCCTCTGGTGTCGTCTGAGGTGTCACCTTTGTCCCCTCAACCTGCTCAACATTCTGAGCTTGAGTCTGACCTACTCTTTATGGGTGTCATCCCATTCTCATTGGTGATGGATGCTGATCTAGCATGGTGTAACGGGCTACAATCCGTTCGCTTCCCATCTAGATCCTCGATCTGTTCTTATCCAATGGAACTGTAATGGCTATTACTGTCACATCCTGGAGTTAAAACAATTTATCTCCTTTTACTCTGCAGCTTGTCTTGTTCTGCAAGAATCACATTTTATTCATGGACATTCACCAACCCTCTATGGGTTCCATGCTGTCTGTCGGAACTGGATTGGCCCCCTGCGTTTACACATTAGTTCATATGGATATTGTTAGTATGTGGATCCGTCTCTGTACTACTTTGGAAGCAGTTGCTATGGGCATTGAAGTCTCCAAGTATGAGGAAGGGAGGGAGAAGTTGCTGAAAAAAGGCAGTTATGCCAGCAGACCAAGATAGCCTGTCAGGTGGGAGGCTTACATTGCAAATTGTAAACTAGGTGTCTAAGTGAACAGCTGAAAGTGCAGCTTTTGTGTTGGAAAAGCTTGCAGCCATTTCAGGCATCCACTTAACTGGCCTCCTACCAGATCTTTTGATGCCCTGTAGTGCATCCATTATGCGGCAGACTTAACGACGTGCCTGTAGACATTTAGCATTTCCAGAATGCGTTGCAGCTCTTTGAAGGTGGAGAGGTGGGGGGAGTTTAGGATGGCCTGAACTTTGTTGGGGATGGGGCCACAATGAATAACATTTCTTTTTATGATTTCACCCCAACTTGTGCATCATTTGTGTAACACTCTCCCATCTGTATCGTGGCAATACAAATTCAATATTTCATCATATTTCTCATTGGAATATGACTCTCTGACTTACCGCACTTAAACAAATAACTTCCTCGTGCCGCTTCATCCAGTATGCTGCGCAGTAATCTAGGCTAAGGTATCTTCACATGCCCAGTTCTTCCCCCGCTCTTTACATAACTGTACCCTCCTGCCTTTAATATTTCTTTCAATGAATTGTACTTTTGTTTGCAATAGTTTTTTTAATAAACGTCTTAAACATTATCAGTAATTCAGGTAATTTTTGCAACCAAAAATTCCCGTAACCAGATATTAAGTGGCAATTATTAGTAGTCATTACCAACTCTAACTATTACTAGCATCTAACTCTGTTAGCATGAAAGCTGCATGTGCCAAAATTACAAATGGATATAAGAAAATTGCAACAATATGTTGGCATTTTGTGAAGGCCTCTCTGATTGCTGTTTCCAATCAGAATAGATCGTCTATAGTAGACTGTCTCTCCCAGAACCCACACTGATAAGAAGACAGAAGTCCACGTGATTCAAGTACCCAGCATTATCTGTGGGCAACCATTCTTTCAAGTAATTTACTTGGTACATTTGTCAGGCTAATTGGCTGGTAACTGTCCAGGGATGACAGATCCTTGCCAGGCTGAAGATCAGGAACCATTATACTGTCCCTCTAATGTGAGGGGAAAACCCTTGCAGTCAAATATGGGTAAGTATCTGGAAGAAATATTGCCATTGTGGAGGATTGAGGTATTGGGGAAGTTAGTTATGGATGGAATTTGGGCCAGGTGCAGAATCTGATTGCCACATTGCTGAAAAATCACACGTGGATCTTCCATGCTTTTCATTGTACAGAAGGTAGTTTTCACTCAGGCAGTCTGACTGCCCAGAATTCCCACCCCCTTTGTTCGCATTGCCCCACCCGTCACAGAAAATACCCATTGCAAAGGAATTTCTCAGCTGCCTGCAGCCCAACTGCTCTGCCTACCTCACAAGCAGCACAATGTCTTCTGACGAAACAAAAACCAAAACAGTGAAATAGAACGTTATGGCACTAACATATATGCCACTTAACAGTTACAGCCCGGAACAATGGTTGGATATTGTGGAAATTCTGTTCGCTTGTTAACATATATCTTCAGGGAAGATATACTTACCGAACTTATTGCTTATTTAGAGCCACATTTCCTCAATATGGTGTAAAAATTTCTTAAATCAGACAACATGGATCGATCCAAATTACCCTCTTGAAGAAGTTTGGTATGACAGCAAGCACACGCTTTCGGGTGCTATTCACATCAGATGAAATTTGTTATGTGCTTCCCTCCAAAATGCTCAAGCACATTCGACGACTAGCACTGCACAATGTGTTGCCCCCGCAACTGCTTATTGACACATGAAAAATGCGTCTGATGCAGTATATCCGTTTTGCAATTTTCATTTCTAAGTTTACAAACTTAGAGATGTGGCCTATCACCTCCCTCTCCGACTGGCTAGCCTGCGCGTACCTCAGCTCCCACACTTGCCCTGCGATCCTTGCATCACCCTGGAATTGTGCGTAGAGCAGCAGGCAATGGAGGTGGCATGCATCCTACATCACTGCCCCCCAAACTTCACCTGTCAACGGCTCCCAGGACATAGTTGTCTGGTATAACAGAATGTTTGGGTGCTCAGCTCAGAAATGCTTGCCACCGTGTTCCTGGCGCACCCCAAACTAGCCTGGCAGTCGTCAACAGGTGCTCCTGGCTGCAGTGCTCTTTCATCTGTGACATTTGTCACACCAATATTCCTCCGTTCCTCCTGGATACCGCTCAGACCTTAGCCTTGTGACCAATGTTACAGATCCGATCCTCGGTGCCAATTTCCTTTTCGCTTTTTCACTCATCCCCAACTTTTCTTAGCTCTGTCTCATAGACCCACCCACCAATCATTCTGTCCCTTGCTCCACAGCCCCTGCCATTTTTGTGGGTGTCATCAGGTCACCTACACTGGCCGCATCTCTGACTCCTCTTGGATCTCCCTCTTCTTACCCACCCACAGCCATCCCTCTCCCCCTCAACCCCCTCAAGAGGTATTCCACGATACGTTGAACTACATTGCCGCTACTCCTGGCCCCTTGCCCTTTAGCCTCAACATGCACGCTTTGGTCCAGTTTGATATTGAACCTTCGACAGTGGCCGGCGTTCCCCGTCCTTCATAGAACTCTTGGTCCTCTGCACTTCATCTTGTGCTGAAGAACAGCACATTGAGGACATTTAGTGATTATAGGGCAGAGCGTTATACCATCCCTCTCCTCTGCTTGTATAGTAATGCTCTTTCCGACTACATGACATTTACAAAGCTCAGTTGTGGCAAGGCCTATAAACAGATTCCGGTAGTGCCCAAGGACGTTCCGAAGACAGCCATCAAGAAAAGTGAGCACTTCCACAAAGTATTCACATGCCTCGAAGGGGTCGGTGTAATTCAATTCTCAGCCTGGACAGGTGACTTTTCAGTGTCTCTGAACTAGAATTCCTGGGACACTGTGTGTCAGCAGCAGGTTCTGGCCCCATCCCTGACAAAGTTTAGCCATGGCTAAACTTCCCTCGCCTGCCCACCTTTAAGGAGCTGCGGCATTTTCTGTGAATGCTAAATTTCTACAGGCACATTACTAAGTCTGCCGCATAATGGATGCACTACAGGGCATCAAAAGATCTGTTAGTAGGCCAGTTAAGTGGATGCCTGAAATGGCTGAAAGCTATTCCAACACAAAAGCTGCACTTTCTAATGCAGCACTGCTGGCTCATCCCCAATATGAAGCACCATAAGAGCTAGTAAAAGATGCCAACCAAAGCTATTGGTGCCATATTACAGTAGCACCTCCTCCCTTTTTTCCGCAAAAGTTAACTGAGCCCCAACAGGTGTGGGCCACATGTGACCACAAGCTTTACCCAATATTTGAAGCCATGTGATATCGTCACCCCTCTGTGGAGGGCCGTGTTTCTACAATCTACACGGATCCCTGCCCCCTCATCAGAAGTTTTTGTAGGAAGCCTGTAGGCGGTATTTCACAATGACAATTCACACATCAGGAGTTTATCGGCCAATTGCTGTCAACAATCTTGAGTTTCTGGAGTCTGCCATCCGTATGACTTTTATCCACTGTGTCATCTTCTTTGACCTCCGGAAGGCATATGACACCACTTGGCCACCATATACTGTCTACACTGTACAACTGGGACTTTGGGGACCACTTCCGATTTTTATACACAATTTCCTCTCCCACTGCTCTTTATTGGTGAGGGTTGGTGGTTCTCTTAGCTCACCCATATTCAAGCGAATGGTGTGCCACAGGGCTCCGTTCTCAGTGTACCCTTATTTTTATTGGCAATAAATGGTCTTGCTGCAGCTTGCTGCGGTTTCCACCTCCTAGCATGCCGATGTCTTTTGCCTTTAAATCCACTAGCATCGGTGTTGCTGAACGGCAGTTGCAGATAGCGATTCATAAGGAACAGTCATGGGTGTTTTCCCATGGTTTCCAGTTTTCTGCCTCAAAAAACTGAGTCATCCATTTCTGTTGATGTCGGGCGATACACCCGGAACCTGAACTGTATTTGGCTGATAACCTGCTACATGTCGAAGAGACACACCGTTTTTTAGGCATGCTGTTTGATGACTGTCTCACTTGGGTGCCGAACCTTCGCCAGCTGAAACATAAGTGCTGGCAACACCTAAACATCCTGCGCTGTCTCAGCCACACTGTTTGGTGAGCCGCACACCCAACGCTCCGGCAGGCATCCAAGGCCCTCATTCAGTTGTGCCTTGACAATTGATGCATAATATATGATTCGGCTACACCTTTGGCATTGCAGGCCTTGGACCCTATTCCACATTGTGGTGTCCATTTGGCGACATGGGCTTTTCACACAAGCCCTGTGAAAAGCCTTCTCGTCGAATGAGGGGACCTTTCCATATGGTTATGCTGGCAACTCCTGCTAGGTTCTTATGTTGCCCAACTGCAGGCTTCATCCCACCACCTGAACCACAGGCTCCTTTTTCCAGACACTATACTCCGTATCCCTTCACGCCAGCCCAGATTGGGTTACCCGACTGCACTTTGTTTTCATTCCCCTCTTTTGTCCCTCGAATCCCATCCACTCCCTGCCACTTTCCAATATTCCTTTCAAAGCCCTCCTTGGTCAATTTCGCGTTTGCAACTTTGTCTGGATTTTTCCCGTGCCTTGAAGAACTCAGTTTCCCCAACACATCTCTGTCACCAGTTCCTGCACACTGAGGGTTCCCTAGCAGACGGTCTTGCTGGGTATGCATATCTCCATGGTAACCATGTCGAATAGCATTCATTACCTTGTGAGAGTAGTGTCTTTACCATGGAGCTGGTCGCCATTCTAAAGGCTCTGGAACATCTCCGAGCCTGGACATCATTTATCATCTAGTAACTTCCTGAGTGGCTTGCAGGCAATCGACCAGTGCTTTCCTCACCACCCATTATTGCGGTCTATTCAGGATACTGGTTTTTCAGTTTGCAGATATGGCCATTCAGTGGACCATAGGACACATCGACATAGCGGGGAATGAACATGTCGATCGGTTGGCCAAGCAGGACACATCGACATAGCGGGGAATGAACATGTCGATCGGTTGGCCAAGCAGGACACATCGACATAGCGGGGAATGAACATGTCGATTGGTTGGCCAAGCAGGCCACTATGGCACTCCTGTAGATAATAGCACCACGGAATTGGATCTCAAGTTGGCATTACACCGGAAGGTGCGTGAGATTTGGAGCACCAAATGGTCTACCGTGGGTGTTTAGAATAAGATTCTTGCAGTCAAGCTATCCATGGCTCTGTGGAAATCTCCACTGCAGCCCACACCTCTACATTGGGCATACATGGTTGATCCACGGCTATCTCCTTCCCCATGAGACCCCACCTAGGTGTTAGTATGATTCAGCACTGACAGTAGTTTTTCTTCTGATAGACTGTCCACTTTTAGCCCACTTGCGGAAGTCTTTTAATCTACCAGATGCGCTACTCTTAGTTTTGGGTAACATTGCCTCCAAGTCTAACACTGGTTTAAGTTTGTGAATAATGGAGGATAGATAACTACTCATTGTATAGAGGCTCGCTGAGCTGCTGACAGACATGAAAATGGATAATCACATTCACACAACTTAAATTTTCGGCCATAGCCTTCATGCACAACATGCAGCGTTCCTCTTCTTTATCTGTCAATCTACTCCCCACTAATCCTTCACATTGTATGTAGTTTGGGCAAGTCGAAAGTGAAACTATAAAAGCATATTAATAAATATTCATCTTGTTTTTGGTGGTTTCTTCTTTGTCATTGCTCTGCTTATTCATGTTTTATTCTTGGCCTTGCATTGTGAAGTTTTGCTGGAGCTAAAACTTGTCTTAAATTTTCAGGAAGTCTAACTACTGTGACTACTTTTCTTGAAATAATACACTTTACTTTTAGCTCTTCAAAATTTTATTTTCTATAACAAGTTTGTGTTTCACAAACATGTATGGATACATTCCAAAAGCATCTGTCATTCTCCACATCCAAGCTGACATGTCGGTAATGGAAAACCTTGTCTTCCACTCCCCTTTCATCACTCAATACAAATAAGTGTTTATTTTATTGGCTATTTTTCAAGGTAGTGACCACAAAGAGATATTCATATAAGTAAAGTTTATAACTTAAGTATTTTGTTTTCTTATTTTTATTTGGAGTGTGTTGTCTTGAGTGTGTAAATATATTTTGAAATATATTGTTGACATGTGTTTTATTCTGACTTGGATTAATGGGATCGTTTTGTTAACTCAACAGAAATATAATGTTTTGATACTGTGTGACAGTTCAGTCAATTCTGTGTGTGTTTTCAAATGGTGTGTTATTTTATTGAGTCTATTTTGGTGTAGCTGTTTTGCTTGTTTGTGATCGGCATTTACATGGATTTGAAAAGTACCGTTATATTGATTTGTTTGGTAATTACTCATGTGATTAGTATTAATTGCATATGTGAGAGAGATATTTTTTGTTAGTGCTTGGTAATGGATCTAGTGGGATAATAGGATTTATTGACCTAGTTTTATTTATAATATTTGCGTCCTATGCCAATGACGATTGCATTATGAAATACTACTAAACTACTGAACTTTAATAAACAGGTATGTTGTGTATGTGTATAGTACGTAGATGGGTTTCACAATATTTTATTTGGATTTGAAGTGCGGCCACTGGAGATAGTTGTGTGCCTGTGTGATTGCGTGAATGTTCTCTTTTCCGAAGAAGGTTATGACCGATAGCTGAAAGTGTTGTATGTGTGTGTCTTTTGTATGTGCCTGTCGCAACTCGTTGCCACATCTTTGCGGTGAGTTGTAAACTATCTTTATTACTGTATTGTCATTTTGGATATTATGTTGTTTATAGTTACTTAAACTTTTCGAGTTGATGAAAAATATGCATCGTTTACATTAGAGTATTAGTAAATGCAACATAATGGAAAACAGCTGATTAGAATGTTTTATATGGTTACTAATGTCACTTCATATGAATGCTATAGCTTTTTGGAACAGAAATGTATTAAGATTTGGGACTGAACTGTTGGGTAGAAATATAGGGTATGCATATATAGAAATGTTTGACAGTGACAAAAAACATCTGTTTTAAGTTCTATTCGCTCTGCTGGCTTTTACTATTTTATCTAGTGGTGGGTGCTACAGCCTGATCTCTCAGGTCCCCACCTATCCAGCAATTTTAAGTCTTTTAAGACTTTTGTGTCAAATGCATATGGGTTTTTAGTGTGTGCAGCATGGCTGGCTCATCCTGTATTATCTTTGTGGTCAGCCAGCCATGTTATTCTGATGTCCAGTCTTAGCTCATTCCTGACTTGGTTTCTACCTATTGTGTGTCTCTCTTTTGTGTTGTCAGCAAATTGTTCTTTGTCAGTCTGTCCCTTTTGTGAGTTTCCATTCTCAGTGTTTTATTTTTTAGCTTCTGACAGTGAACTCCTGGCTAAGAACAGGGGATTGATAACCTAGCTGTTTAGTCCCCTCAAAATAACAAGAATAAGAACAACAACATCTCCACAGGTATACAACACTTGCAACCCACATGCAACGGAAATATTTTAGACCTTATAGCGATGAACAGACTTGATCTTATTAACGATGTCTGTGTAGAGACAGGGTATAGTGATCATGATATCGTCATAGCGTCAGTGGTGACCAAAGTTCATAAACCAATCAAGAAGGCTAGGAGTGTGTTTTTGTTAGAAAGAGCCGAAAAGCAATTGTTAGGATTGTACTTAGAAAATGAATGGACATTGTTTAGTTCCAGTACAATGGATGAAGAGGAAATGTGGACTACATTTAAATGCATTGCAAATAAAGGGTTAGAGAAATATGTACCTGTAAAGTCGATTAAGGATGGAAAAGTCCACTGTGGTAGAAGAATAATGTTACAAAGCTACTGAGAAAGCAAAGTCTGTTGCACACTCAGTTCAAAAAAGAACACACAAATGATGACAGGCAAAAGTTAGTAGATATTCATGTGCCTATAAAAATATCGATGCATAAAGTATACAATAATCACCACAGCCATACCTTAGGAAAAGGTCTTTCCGATAACTCAAAAAAATTCTGGTCCTATGTAAGGTCAATAAGTGGTTCAAAGTCCACTATCCAGTCACTTGTTGATCTTTCCGGGGCAGTAATAGAAGAAAGCAAACAGAAAGCTGAAGTTATAAATTTAACCTTTAAGGAATCTTTCATGCAGGAGGTCTGCATGAATGTACCATCATTTGATCAACGTACTAACTCTGAAATGGAGGACATAGTAATAGGTATTTCTGATGTAGCGAAGCATCTGAGAGAGCTAACTACAAACTAGGTCTCCTTGTCCGGCTGGAATACCTGTTCAATTTTACAAAGAGTATTCTGCAGCATTGGCCCCTTACTTAGCTTGCATTTATCATGAGTCTTTAATTCAGCGCAAAGTTCTTAGTGATTGGAAAAAAGTGTAGGTGACTCCTGTTTATAAGAAAGGAAATAATTACAGGCCAATATCGTTGACATCAGTTTCCTATAGAATTTTTGAGCATATTCTCAGTTTGAATGTAGTAAATTACCTTGAGATGAAAAAGCTTCTTTCTATGAATCAGCATGGGTTTAGGAAACATCGTTCATGTTAAACTCAGGTTGCCCTTTTCACACATGACATCTTGCGAGCCATGGATGAAGGACAACAGGCAGATTGTGTTTTTTCTTGATTTCAAAAAGGCTTTTGACGCAGTGCCACACTGCAGACTGCTAATGAAGATATGAGCATATGGAATAGGTTCATGTATTTGTGACTGGCTGGAAGACTTTGTAAGTAATAGAACACAGTACATTGTTCTTGATTGTGTGTGTTCATCAGAGATAAGTGTATCATCAGGCGTGCCCCAGGGGAGTGTGGTAGGACCACTACTATTTTCTATCTTGTAATTTACGGCTGTTTGCTGATGGTGCTGTGGTCTATGGAAGTGTGTCGTATTTAATTGACTGTATTAGCATACAGGATGACTTACACAAATTTTCTAGTCAGTGTGAAAAATGGCAGCTAGCTCTAAATGTAGAAAAATGTAAGGTGATCTGAATGAGTAGGAAACACAATCCCATTATGTTTGAATGCAGTATTAGCAATAAGCTTCTTGATGCAGTCGTATTGTTCAGATATTTAAGCATAACATTGCAGAGCGATATGAAATGGAACAAACATGTAAGGAAATTTGTGAGTGGGACCGGCAGTGGACTTGGGTTTATTCGGAGAATTTTGGGAAGATGTAGTTCATTTGTAAAAGAGACCATGTATAAAATGCTTGTACCACCATGTCTCAAACATGTCTCAAGTGTTTGGGACCCGCATCAGTTTAAAGAAAGGCAAGCAGTTAGATCCTGTTACTGGTAGGTTCAACCAATGCGCGAATGTCACAGAAATGCTCCAGGAACTCAAATGGGGATCACTGGAGGAAAGTAGATATTCATTTCGAGAAATTCAGTTGAGGAAATTTAGATGGTCGGAATTTGAAGCTGAGTGTAGAACGATCTTCTTGACGCCTATTTACATTTTGTGTAATAATCACAAAGACAAGATAAGATAAATTAGGGTTCATTTGGTGGCATATAGGCATTCTTTTTTTCCTCGTTATATTTGGGAGTGGATTAGGAAAGGAAATGCCTAGTAGTGGTACAGTGTGCCCTCCACCACACAGCTTACAGTGGATTGCGGAGTATATATCTAGATGACTGGCATGTACAACATTGTAGACAACTCTTTCAGTCGGTTGTGTTTTCTCACCACACCCTTCAATTGCAACAACCTCACTGTTGCACAGTCCTCCGATCCTGCTTTACATAACCTGTTAGCTGACCCACAGTCTGGCCCATGCCTTTCCTTGCACCCCGTTCCTGGATCTGACAGTCACAAATGGTGCAACAAACTGTCTGACCTGGCCAATGCACAGCAGCAGCGCCTGGATCGCATCCTGCCTTACCTTCTGCCTGTGTTCTGGCATGTAGCTTTTGACTCGTTGCATGGTCTGGACAACACTGCCGTGTGTGCTTTGGCCCGCTTCATACAAGAGAAATTTTTCTGGCCAGGTGTACAGCAAGGATGTTCACTGTGGGCCCGTACCTAAATAAAGTGTCACCATGCCAAGGTCGGCAGATATATTCATGTGCCAATTGCCCTTCTCCACCCCATAGAGCACCATTTTCTGATGTTCATATCGATATTGTTGGATCTTTACTATCCTCAGACAATGCACAATATTTATGAAACGTGATTCATCAGTTCATAGTAGGCCAGAGGCCATTCCCCTTACCTAAATTTCAACAGAGACAGTCGTGCATGTTTTTGTAGCTACATGGATTGCGCATTTTGACTGTCCCTGCACATCATCTGTGACTACAGCAGCCAATTTACATCATGACTACTTCAATCCCTCCCCACCACATTCAGATACCTTGTTCACTGACCAAAATCTTACCACATCGCATCAAATGGCCTTGTTGAGCAGATTCACTACACCCTAAAGGCCTTATTTTCTTGCTATGACACTTTGTGGACATCTGATTTGCACATGGTCTTACTAGGCTTCAGCTGTGCATAAGCTGTATGTGTGTGTGTGTGTGTGTGTGTGTGTGTGTGTGTGTGCTCTCATCGCTTGATTCATTGTTCACGGTGCTACCAGTGCCTCCAGTAGAAAATAGCCCACTTCATCTGGTACCACCTAGGCACTACGCAATGGACTGTAGCTTTGTTCACAAGAACCTTGCCACAGAGTCACACATCATGTTGCGAATGGATGCTCAGCACCCTCTCTGTGTCCACAGTACACTGGGTCACACGAAGTCCTTCAGCACATGGGCAAGGTATTCAGGATTGAGGTTATTGGCAAGCCCACCACGGTTTCTATTGACAGACTGAAACTGCCTTATACCTTGCCCTGCGAGAAACTGCCACTAGTATCTCCGAGAGACAAGTCGGCACCACACAACCAACCACAGCTGGCCGAATCACCACAGCAGCTGACAGCAGAACTGCCACATCCTGGCTGTCAAAGTTTTGCAATCTCTGAGTGCCATCCCCAAAACTCTAGATTCCGCAGCGCGCACGGTACTTTTGCCGCCTCCACCGCCGCTGTCACCAGTCTTGCCCACCACTGATGCTTCGGCAATGCCCATGGGTTGTGGCACTGATGCCCTGAACGGTGACTCTACGCCTCCTCCACCACTGCTATTACCAAATGTGCCTGTCCTTGATGTGGCAACTACGCCCACAGGTCTTCACCACATCTACCACTGCTGTCACAAAACGCACCTCTTCTGATGTGCTGGCCACACCCACAAGCCACAACACACCGCTGGTAGTGTAAGACACTGTATCATACCAGCCATACTCCACACAGTATGGCCGCCGGGTCTATCCACGGTCCTGCCTGGATAGTGATAGCGATGGCCGTCATCACAGTTATGTAGTGTGCCCGCTACAGCTGCTGCCTGGTCCACACCCTGCTCATCCCAGAGCCCGGCCTGGTGGATGTCACAATGAGTGATAGCCGCACAGACTGCCATGTGCATTTTGACCTTGAGCCCATTGTCAGTGCTACCATATCTTTGGGCGCAATCCTACAAGATGACATAACACAGTGTTTGATGTTTGTGCTAGTCCAACCACCCTCGATGGCCCTGCCCCCCTACCCAAGACAGTCACCAGCATCACCTCTCATTGCCTGGGGAAGTGTTTGGCAGCTGTCACTCCATGCTGCAGCTGTTTTTTGTATAACATTTTTACCTCCACCATGTCACTTCCCATAGTGAAAGTGAGCTAATGATGCCCATTATAGCGATTATTATGTTATATTTGCTGGATGTTTTGTTCCATTTAAGTATGCCAAATATTTTGCATGTCCTGCCCCTTAAAAAATGCAAATGCTTTACTGGAAGACTTTCGGCAACCCAGCTCTCCTTTCAGATCCCTTTCCTGAGAGCAGTAGGGTGACTGCGGTGGGAAAAATACCTGCTGTCCATTGCTACAGGCCATTGTTCCTGAGCAATGAAGGGCAGCAGGTGAGTACAGCTCAGTTCGACTAGTAGGCCTGGCATTACCATTTGCATTTTTCACATGCTTTTATCTAGGTTGGAGATTTCATGAAATATTGTCATGGGTCATTGTAAGGCCGGATGATAATGAATGTGCAGCAATCACGGCTAATGTATCTTGAAATGCCTGGTCGCTCCCTCACTCCGTACCATAACTGTACCTTCCAGCCTTTAATATTTCTTTCAATGAACTGTACATGTTTGTTGGTAGTAGTTAGTTTTTTTTATTAATACATGTCTTAAACATAATCACTAATCCACGTAATTCTTGCAACAAAAAATTCCCATAATCAGAAATTATGTGGTAAGTAATACCAGTAGTCATGAATCTACTTTTATCCTGCTGGAATTTGCTCACATGCAGCTTTCACACTAACAGAGTCAGATGATAGTAACAGTCAGGGTTGCAAATGAATCGTTCTGCCACAATGCTCAAGGCATTTTGCTAAGTTTCATCATTAAATAGTGCTCAACTATTGGACACTATACTTGCTTGGTAGTACATGTATCACTACACTAAATTTAAATAAAATGTGTCGTTAGCACTGCTTTTGGAACACCATTGGATGTACAATAATATGTACCTGCATTGAATCAGGTGGTATTAACGAATTAGGCTTGATAATTGCTTTCTGGTACAACATCAGGGGGTGTTATGGTATGTTTACAAAATTTCTGTTTTCTGCAAAACAGGATAAGGGTCTACCCCATTAAGAGCATCAGAAGAGTAGATACTGACATTATGACTTCTTCATGCATTCTTTGAATTTGGTGCCAGTCTGTAATATGTGACATGGCCTGGTCTATTGTTATTTATTCTACTTATGTTTAATCAGTTGGTTGATTGACTGTAAAAGACCATTAGGAGTTAAGTTTGTCATTCCTTCCAGTCAGTATGTTGGTGGAGTTGGAAAGGAATTTCTGACAAGCATGGAATAAAAGGTGGTAAGTTAATATGGCTAAAAGTACGTAGTTTTGCAGGAAGCCTTAAAGTAGAAATGGACACTTCACATCACGAACTATTATAAATTGAGCCAGTACCATTTTAGGCAATGCGGTTGGTTTGAGTGCCTTTAGGCTGGTGATAGCTGAGGAAGGTGACTGCTACAGATTGTGGTAACACATATAAAAGACTGTTACTAATCAAGTGTGAATTCAGTTCATGCATTGAGGTTAAGCCTGAACAAGGAGGAACAGCAACATGAGACAAGAAGGGGGAGATTTCGCACTCACTGGCGCAGACATGTAACACTAAATTGTGACAGAAGTAATTTTCTACCAAGGTACAAAGTTGGAGTTTCCTTCTGGAGAGTGTAGTGTGTGTATGTGACAAGGGAGTTTCGAGTCAGCCACTTGATATCAACAGCTGTGGACTAAGTCGTTGTTGCAGACCAAGCTGCATAGCAGAGTGTAGTGCAGTCAAGTGTGACTTGGGTGTATGAACATAGAAAAATAAGATTTGACTGACTTTAGCGATCTGAAGAGCAGTAGTCAAGTCAGCTGCAGCGAAATGCACTAATGACAAGTCTTGCTGCAAAGCTTTTCTTAGGTTTTGCTAATGGTTTGCTAACTCAGTGGCAGTAACATGCATTTGCCTAATTGTGCGTAAGAGGTTATTTTCTACATGTGGTAATTGAATATGTTAATGTGGTATAGATGTCTTGAGTATGCATTGTGACTTCCTGTATAGCTTCATTCCAATGTTTGGCATCCGAATGGCCAGAAGTTGTATATATGGTTTTAAGAAAGGATCCTCCTGCATTGAACCATGCACATTTAACATGTGTCAGAGGTATAGTCTTGGAAACAGTATGCAGCTGTGCACAGAGGTTGTCTGTTATTTTATTCAATTGCATAAGCAAAGTGAATAATCTCAGCTTGGCTGGTTTGGTCGAGGAGAGATTCAGAAGCAAGCAATTGCTGTGCTTGTGACGTTTCCTGGTTGTAGATAGATTATTCTCGAAGTTCTTGATGAGTGGCTCTTGGTAGCAGTTAGCTGTAAGTTCATGAGGCGAGAACTAATTCACTACAAATGACAAAGGCAACAAACATAAAGAATTTCATTGGCACTTTTAATGACTTATTATTATTACCCAGTTGTCCCCATTTATGGCCAGCTTACAAATCTCGTTAATTACAACCAGGCATGAACATTCCACACATAAATAATATTAGTTAACATTGTCTTTGTGTGGAATACAAAAGTTCTAGGTGTACATAGTAATCTTAATTAATTGTGGTAGATGCACTTTCTACACTGAAGAACTTGTACATAATTAGTCAAATTCAAAGTCCAAAGTGATGTGACTTCAGATTGCGGTGGAAACAACTGACATAGTCTGTACATACGACAACTGGCGAAACAGTACTCTAATACATGCCGTGAGCACATCCTATTTATTATCCAAACAATGATACTGAAAATTGTGTATTGATAATTATGTTCATTAAATTAATTGAAATTGTGAAGTGCAACTAGCTATAGTAAAAGTCAGCGTAAATAATACTGAGTGAATTGATATATAAATTTCGGATAAAGGAATAGTACTTCATATCCAAATATATTTAAGTACGTTTTTAAACAATTACTTCATAATGAACGGTAATTATACAGAAAATAAAGAGGGTAAAACTTTCCTAACCTTACTTGTGAAACATATTAATACCTACCTTAATATTATGAGAAAAGAATTTACCTAGTTTTCATAGAAATAGTAATTAGCATTGGATCTGAACTTTAACAATATACTTCTGGCATTAATTAATTAACATTTACTAATTGAACAAACTTCTCTAGCATCAAATAATAGAAAATGACTTCATCTAGTTACATTATAAAAATTATAACAAAAGTTTTGGAAAAGAAAATTATAATATATCAATTACATTCATATCAATTATTATTTATTAGTGGTATCGGGAGGTTCAGTGATGCAAGCGGATGGGAATAAATCCCAACATGCATTGTTACAGGCTGTTTTGTGAAGTGCAATATCTTTGCCCAGCATGGTTAATTGAATTTCAACAGTTAGTTGGTGAAATGGAGAATATGCACCATGTTGGGCAGTTACTCAAAAAGCATTACTGAAGAGGAAGGATGAATCTGGAATGGTGGCAATCCAACAGCCGAAATGATGACAAGTTTGAGAAGTCCATGGTCTCGTGGTAGATGGGGCGAAGACGATGTGAATATTCTGGAGTGAGTGGAGGTACACAAGGGCCCAGGAAGATAAACTGCAATAAATTCTTCATTGGAACTCTTGCAATGTGTTTGTCAGCATCATAGTAGCAGTTATTAACTGTTGTAATTACTTTTTCCAGGAACAGTGTATGACAGAAGAGGTTCCAGTGGGCATGGAGTATCAGTTAGAACTGATTTTCCAGTACCAAGTAGCTGCAGACTAATTGCATATCTATATTTTAGTGTTCCTCAACATTGCTGATGCAGTGGTATTTGCCTAACTCAGTGGGGTGCAGAATGCTGACTATTCCATGGAAAATTTTTGTAACCCTGGTGGATTTGTAGCAGAGAACAAAGTTAAGGAACTGGAGAATCATTCATCTCTTATTCCAATGGTTAAGAGACCAATGACAGGAATGAAGTTGATACAAGAAATAATTTAAGGTGGCTGATTTACAATGAAAAGTCATGGAACTCAGGTCGTAGAGGATTTTTTATTTGTCTGGTTTCAAAAGTGACAAGGATGAGTAATGGCAATACCCCAATGGAAGTTGTTAGACAATGGATAGTCTTGTAAAAGTTCACAGGGCAAAAATGTATTAGACAACAGTCTTTATGCAGTTTGAAATTGTTTACAATATCAATCAAAATTTTATAATTGTTGGTTAAAAGCTTGCTTTTCTCTCTTCCCTCTTCTAAAAAGTGAGGGACCAACATGAACAGAAAGATCACAAGAGGCAAGGGATATACAGAGTTGGACAATACATGGGACATAAGTTCACCAAATACACTAGCAAGGGTAATGGTGAGTGGCATTCCACCAAGACTGAGTGAAATAGTGGAGGATGACCATGGTTAGTGACCTTATGCAAGTGCTGTGTTCAGAGTTTCTAGCAGGATAACATGTGACTCTGTAGCTTCAAGTGTCTATGGAAGGCTATGTGGTAACACGAGCTCGGGTAATAGATGAACGGGTGTATTGCATAATATATGGATGAATGGTTGTGTTGTTGACCACTGGCAATGTAGTACACCGACGATGCAGGTGAAACATTGGGGGAAACTTATAAATTCCTTGTAGGTCCTTGTGCAACTGAATACTGCAAGACCAGATTTTTGTTGGGAATCTAGTAATTACACAACTGGTTAGGTTAAGTCGAGGTTTACGGGTTTAACTATCAGCAATGCAATGGATTGTTCAGTGAATGTGTAATGAAGCATGTTGGGATTTATTTCCATCTGCTTGCATTACTGTAACTCCTGATACCATTGTTGCATAATAATAGGTATGAATGTAATTAGTCTATTTCTTCTCCAAAACATTTGTTCTTATCTTTTCTGGCTGAAGTTATTTTCTATTATTTGGCATTGCAGAGATTTAATTAGCAAATATTAATTAGTTCATACAAGAGGTATATTGTTGTAGGTCATATATTAGGCTAATTAGTATTTCTGATAAAACTGATTAAATTCTATCTGCGTAATATTAATGTAGGTATTATTATGTTTCACAATTAATGTTAGGAATATTGTACCTTCATTAGTTCTGTATAATTATCGTTTATTCTGAAATTATTGTTGATGAACCTATTACACTAGGAGGAGCACTATTAATACAACAGAGACTTGTATATTAATTTATCCTATCTTTTGATATAGCCATTTGCATGTAATTGTTTATTTTTCCATTGTCGTTACTTTAATGTACCTGATTAACAATATGTAATTTTCAGAGACATTGTTCAACTAGTATAAATAGATGTGCTTTTGACCATTTAAGGGACTCTTGTTTCGTGTTTGATAGAAGGCACTCTCCACATCACTCTGACCTCTGTTAAAGTTCTTCTGTGTTAGTCGTGTAGAAAGTGTTTCTTCAGTGACTATGAACTGATTCTTAATATTCATGCCACTTTGGGAACTTGTCGTGGTTAGGAGTATTCCACACACAAGCGGTGTACATTGTATTATTGACATGTGGAATGTGCGTATTGGTTTGTAGTGGTTATTATTTATGAGACTTGTACACTGGCAATAAAAGTGAACAATTTGGCACTGGTGATACATTAAAGGATCAATGAACTACAGTTCTAAGTGTTGCTTACATTATTTCAGCCAGTCGTTACTGAGAGTGCCGAGCCACAAAAATCTACAAGAGGCTATGAACCACGACCCAGGCAGTGTCACAACTGCTTTGCGGTAACACGAGCGTTTAAGTATAGTGACTCAGTGACGGATATTTGGGAGGCACTGCAACAAGGGAAAAGCAGTAGCTTGTGTATAGTGGATGGAAAGAGTGATAGTTCTGTGGTATTGTCCAAGACGAAAGAGGAAATAAAGGATACCTGTAACAGTTTGGCAGAGGGTAAGAATTGAAAGGTGGGGTTCAAAAATAAACTGTATAGCATTCAGGAGTACCTACTCACCGTTTAACAGCAACCCATATGAGTAATCATTGTATCTCATCATTAGAGCAAGAAACCGAACTGTTATGGAGCTCCTATCCATTCTGGTCACCATAGTTAATTGCATGTTCTTCCATGAGCTAGACCTATATGTTGATCAGTGCGAGTGGCTGATAGACAGGTTGTTATCATGACCAAAGTACGTTCATCTGAGTTTCTTGCGCCAATTACATTGTTTCTCGTTGGTCCTTGGCAGTATTGTATTGATGGCTGTAGATAATATACAGGATTTATCGCTCAAAATAGAAGATTGAATGTAGAAGGCACTTACAAGTAGTGTTGATGAAGTGTACTTGTGTGATAGTGTATGTGTAGCCATGTGGTATTGTTGCCGCATGAAATGCCACTCAGAATTACACAACAAATGTAGATGGCTACATGAAAAAATGTTTGTAGTCGTAGGGCTGATGAATCCTGAGACTTTTGGAAAAGCCAGTATATAGCCTGTATAGGAGACTATGTAATCCCTTCACTTAGTATACGCAATTAAAATAACATGTTGACCTACAATGGTAGGAGAAAAGAATATAGGAAAACAAAATATTAAACTAGTATATCATAATGACATTCTACAAAGAACATGAATAGGATATAAATGACAAGAACATTTGCATTCAGAGCAGTAGCTGCATGTTTTAGTCATTGTGAAACAAGCGATTTCAGGTATAACTATCTGCACTGTGGATCATTGAATCTATGGCATACTTGAATCCATTCAAGTAAATTTTCATGGCAATTGGCAGAACATGCCCGGATGTCTTGCTTGCAGTATGGCACAGGTTCAATCTTACAAGTATGTACATGGATTGCAGCGATGCTACGTGTGGCCACAAGATCTCAATAACGGCATTGAAAAAATGAAATGCAATTAAAATGAGTGGAAGCATTTACAGTCAGAATAATGAAGTATGTTGCGATGTTGCTGGTCAAGTGAAATTAGAAAAGTGGGAGAAGTAATGTAAGAAAAATATAATTGATTTTGGAATTGCAAATGCAGGAATGTAAGTTGATGTGAGTTGTCATAATTGGTGTGGAATGCACTGAATAGTAGAATGTTGTATAATTGCAGTGGAGAGTGTGGACATAATGGAACCTTTTTAAGTTGCACTAGGTAGTCTGTTGCTACAGGTATGTGGGACAGAACCAGTGGGTAGGTGTCACATGACAGAGATACTGGACAGACCCACGGTCAACAGAATTGTCAGTTGCATGCGTTACCAGTTGTGGATAGGTGGTGCGGTGCAGCTTGGCAACCGGCTGTCCCCTTCAACTAGCGTTGTGCCTGAACGAGAGAAAATCATGCTTGGGAAAGTGCTGGTCTCGCAGACCATCAAAGGTGTTAGGCATTCTAAGTAATGTAAGAAGTAACAACAATGGAAGGTCCAGTAATAAATGTTAATAATAATATGTGTCCTTTTCAATCCGACATGTCACCTTCCTGGATGTTAATCTGCATCTATCTGACAGCTCCAACCACACATCTGTCCATATCAAACCCACCAACTTTCAACAGTACCTTCATTTTGACAGCTGCCATCCTTTACACATGAGAAAATCCCTCCCTTATAGCCTCGCCACCTATGGAAGGCATATCTACAGAGATGAGAACTCCCTTAAACAGTATACTGAAAACCTCACAAAGGGCTTCACAGACAGAAATTACCCACCAGATCTAGTCCATAAACAGATTTTCCATGCCATATCTTCACACACCACCAGTCCTCCTTACAATCCTACTAGCCAGCCACAAAGGAGTGCCCCCTTGTCACCCAAACCCATCCTGGACTGTAACAACTGAACATATCCTATGTCAGGGCTTTGATTATATGTCAACATGGCCTGAAATGAGAGACATCCTACCTAAGATCCTCCCAACTCCTCCTAAAGTGGTGGTCCGTTGTCCACCCAACCTCCACAACATCCTAGTCCATCCCTATGCCACTCCTAATCCTAACCACTTACCACAGGGATTATTTCCGTGTGGAAGACCCCCATGCAAAATCTGCCCAATCAACCCACTCAGCACTTCCTATTCCAGTCATGTCACAGGCTTGTCCTACCCCATCAGAGGCCGGGCCACCTGTGAAAGCAGCCAAGTAATATACCAAATCTGCTGCAATCACTGCTCTGCATTCTACATTTGAGTGACAACTAACCAGCTCCCCATCAGGATGTATGGCCACCATCAAACTGTGACCAAGAGCAATATGGACTATCCTGTGGTGCAGCATGTAGCGGAGCACAACACCTTGGACTTTAAAAGCTGCTTCACCACCCGAGCCATCGGGATCCTCCCCTCCTTCTCCAGCTTTTCTGAAGTGCAGAGATGGGAGTTGTCCCTACAGCACATCCTACGGTCCTGCAACGATCCTGGCCTCAACCTCAGATAACCTAACATCCTTCATTCCATGCTCCACAGTTCCCCTCCCCTTCACATCCCTTTCCCTATTGTGTGCTTCCTGTTTTTTCTTAATTTTTTCCCCCTGTAGGATATAATCCCATTTTTTATACTGCATCTCATTTTCCGCCTGACTTCGCCTCTGCTTGTTGTATCCTCACCCTTATCTTCCCTCTCCACTTCCCCCCTCCTCCACTCCTTCCCTCTCCCTCCTCCTCTGCTCCTTCCCTCTCCTCCCTCCTGACCCTTTCGCTTGCTGTGCGTCTGACTGTGTTGGGGAGCCAGAGATGGCTGATGTATGTGGATAAGTGTGCTTAAGTGATTGTGTGGATGAGTGTTCTTTGTCTGAGGAAGGACGTGGCTGAAGATTGAGAACTGTGTGTGTGTCTTTTATTTGTGTCTGCCAGCAGCTCAATGTTCTTTTTTACACATATTATTGTTAATGTAATAAGTAATTGCTTGTGTGCTTGTTGAGAGAGTCTTTCCTTGGATGGAATGACTAACTCAAGATTGACAACAAGAAAATGAATGGCACCTAAAAATGTGGTGTGAGGCTGGTGCTGTATCAATAAGAAATTCATAAGAATATGTTGACTGTGAGGGATCTGAAGATCGCTGTGATTGTTATGAGACAATAATTGAGTAGGGCAACTGGCCATATTTTTGAACAGCCTGTGTTGACAGCCATTTGTGTCTGACAGATTTCCTTGATGGCAGTCTGCTTCTCACATTGTCTAAAGCTAACAAGTTCGTTGAGTGACTTTAGTAACATGACTGAATTTCATAATCCTTTTATCCCTGTTCTCTATGCTTACATTTGATATAAGATACTTCAAACTATAGTTATAGTAAGGACAGTTTACAACGCACCACAAAGACGTGGCGACAAGCTGCGACACGCACATACAAAAGACACACACATACAATACTTTCAGGTATTGGCCATGGCCTTCTTCAGAAAATAGAACACTCACGCAATCACACAGGCACACAATACAGTCATTCAACCATCACCTCCGGCTGCCACACTTCGAAGTGCAGCAGCCGGAGGTGATGGTTGTATTGTCAAATTCTTACTGATCTTCAGAATTTGTCTTACATAAGCAGTACACCATGCTGTAACAAGGAAAAGAAGGGAAGCAGCTGTAAAATGCTCTTGTCAAAATACAAAAAAGACAAATATACTTCTGTTTTAAAGACTGACAGAAACATTGAGAACTAGCTGTCTCAGTCCTCATTCCATCTTCCTCACTGAAAATTTAGTATGAGAACATATTCGCCCTTTTTGTATTGAAAGAGAATAGCTGAATGTGGCCGGTGGAAAAGAGAGGAGGCAGTGCTAGAGGAAGAGAGAGGAGACAGTGGAGATGAAAAAGAGACATTAGTGGAGACCATACATAATCTTTGGAGATATTGTGTCCATGGAACTGTGAACTTAAACAAGAAATAATGTGTTCAGTTCCCCCTTTCCCTGTAAGTATGTATGAAAATTTCCCAGACTAGGGGCTACATACCAGAACAGACCACCCATAAGGACATGTATCAAAAGGGACAATAGTACCGTACCCGATGACACAGACAGGAAACAGAAAGAAAGAAACCGTGGACATTTGAGAATAAATGAATGCAACAAAGACTCAAAGACTGACACAGGGACACTGAAAGTGGCTTAGAAGAAGGATGTGGTGAGGCAGTTTGAGAGAAATGGATGAAAAGAGTGATAATGGGAGACACAGACAAGAGAAAGTGCAAGTGAGAGAAAAAGGAGACAGTGTGTGTGTGTGTGTGTGTGTGTGTGTGTGTGTGTGTGTGTGTGTGTGGTGAGTGAGAGAGAGAGAGAGAGAGAGAGAGAGAGAGAGAGAGAGAGAGAGATGTAGACAGGAATAGTCGAAAGGAGATGCTCAGTATGAAAATGGAGAAACTAGGTAATAGCATTATTCAGCTGGTATATTAACTTACTATTACAAAATAAATACTGTTAAACAAGGCTGAAGTTCCTAAAAATAGCCAAATTGGATGTTGATCGTTCAGATTGTATGTTATGTGGCTGGGACCTATGAAATTTATACCTTTACCTCTCATGTACGCCTTTATTCATCCTGTCTTAAGAAACACCATGTGTCAGCAACAATTAAAAAAACAGCAAAAGAAAAAAACTGGGTAAATCTTGCTCTTGTTTCAAGGGATGAAATTATTTTTACAGGTATGCCAAGGAGTGGAATTGATGAAGAAATTGCTTCTCTCACAAAAGAAAGAGTTTTGGCTGATTTTCATTGATTGATTTTAATTTTTAGTTTGACTTTTTAATGTTTCACCAAACACTGAGTATTATTTGTCAGAGAAAATGTCACTACACATATCCCAGTAATAATGTTGTTACTGTATTTTCAAAACTTTAATATTGTACAATCATTCCTTTTGTGTTTCTCATCTGATTTGATGTATTATCTCACCTGGGAGAAGAAGCCAACAATTGCTGTTAATTCAAGTAAGGTTTCTCTTGTTAATAAACACAGAAGTCATGTAAGTAACAGTGGCTTTCATTTAAACAGCATACTTGTGTACCAACTATTCAGGTTATACATACTGTAAAGGTGACAAATATGTCGTTCATTCAAAATACTAGTTAATAATGCATTCCAATGGTAATTTCTTCTTTTCTAACCCTATAATGTATACATATATTTTTCTACCAATAAGAATTTAGGACAGCTACTTCCTCACAGTTGAATAATAATGATTGTTTAAATGTGTGACTCTTGCTGCTTTGGATAGGCAGGTTGCAGGGTGGTGATTTGCTTTAATGAGCATGTAGGAATTGGTAGAAAAGATGTGGGGGTGTAGTTGAATTTTGCCACTCACTTAAAGTGGACATGGTATTCCAGTTTCTGATTCAAAATGAGACCTTTTGCACAGTGCTAAAAAGCTAGATTTATGGACCATCTTGAGGAAATAGAAATATTTTGTCACCATAAATCATCTGGCATCCATTTAATCAATGAGCAAGTAATAACTAAATTTATCAATTTCTGGGGACTGACTGTCTGGTCAACAAACCCAGGCACCACTAATGGTTATAATTTTTAATGTTTGTGTAAGACGCCCTTTTGTTACATCTTCCACTGCAGTTTGCTTCAAGATTTGTTAATATGTATATCTTTTTTTGCCGCCTCTGCATGTCCACTTTCACTCTCCTGCCTTCTCCCTTTATTGCATTTTAAGCCAAGTCTCACATTTTGACCCATCAGTGCTTGTACATTCTGCCAGACAGTATGGGACAATCTACATGCGCCTTTGCCTTGCATCCTGTCCCCTCCATGCTCCTCCCCTCCCCACCACTCATCATCAATAGTTAATGTGCAAGTTGGGCCTTCACAGCCAGAGATAGTGGTAATGTGTGCGTGTGTTGTGCTTGAGTATTGCATGAATGTATGTATGCTTTTTCTCTGATGACAGCTGTGCTTAAAAATTTAAAGATGTTTGAATGTGATCATGTTTTGTAGTGCTTGTCTGTAGCTCAGCAATCATCTTTAAGGTGAGTTGCTACCTATCCTTGTGTTATTGACATTCCAACGGAGTTTCCATTGTTAAGTACTGGTAATGATGTCTTTTTTTTTTTTACAGGGGCGGTTACTGTGACCTGAATAAACCATCTGAGAGTACAGTATTGTCAGTGCACAAATCTGTGGGTGCTCTTCTGAGTATAAAAGTTTCCGAAACAGAAGTTACTAACTTTTACTACATTAGTTTTGATGTGAATGATTGGAAGGCCATTGCTACACCCAAGTAAGAATATTTTTTGCTAAAAATCATGTTAAAAGAGACCAGTAGATGTATATAAAAACAGTTGAGTTTTTTACATATCAAATTTAAACATATTCTGTTTAATTGCAGCTCTCCTCTCCCCCAAGAACCATCATTAACCTTGCCAAGATGGTGTGGCTTGCATTTCTCAGTGATACTGATAGCAACACTGAGACCACAACCACAGTGGAGGGGGTATATTCGGGATAGCTTAATTGACATTTGGTTTCTATTGCAGTATCAACAGTCTTGGCACTCAATTATTGTCATATGCAACTGTAGCTGATGTGGCCTTGCTGAAGTATGTTGCGAGCAGCTCGGATTACATTAGACAACATGGGTTTGAAAGGGTAATGAAATAGAATAGAAGAGGAATAAATAGTTTTGAGAAATGAAATAGGGAAGACAGTTGTATTTCACACAAGTAAAAAGACATGGTCTAGTAGGGGAAAAAACTGTCAATAATGTAGGAGATACCTTGACTAAAAGAAGGGATAGATTGGTAGGACACATTCTTAGACATCAAGGAATTGTGAATTTAGCGTTGGAGGGAAGTGTGTGGGGTAAAAATCGCAGAGGGAGACCAAGAGACGCGTATAGTAAGCAGATTCAAGTGGATGTGGGTTGTCGTTCTTACGAGGAGATGAAAAGGCTTGCTCAGGATAGAGTAGGGTGGAGAGCTGCATCAAACCAGTCTCTGAACTGAAGACCACAACAACAACAATGTAGGAGATACTGAATTTTAATGAGCAAAGAAGAAATTCTAAGTATGCAGTAGATGAAATAGAAAAAAGAAAAATCGTGTTAAAAGCTATATTGTCAGTACACTTGAAATTGGTAGAGGTAAGATACAAGGCTGGAGACGCATATATAACCAGGAAGAAGATAGATGATACCCATAGCAGGCCTTTGACTGAGTTACCTTTCTCACCTTTAGTCACCTTTTTTAAGACAAGTCACTTTTACTTAGTTTTTGCCTTGTGTAGTCACTTTTCATCACCTTTTTCGACTTATTGTGAATTTTGATAAAATGTGTTCTGATAGTTTTATCAATATATCATTGTACATCGAAAAAGTTACATTATTTATTGTTTTAAGCAAACGTTATTTTTCGGTAGCCACAGTTGTCTTAGTACCACCGATTTACAGCTGAAAGGTGGAAAAACATTAGGCAAAAATTAAGGAAAGATGAAAACAGTTGATTCAAAAACAATTACAAGCTGCATGAAAGTGTTTTGTTTTACAAAAGCGATCCCAATTCTAATCATTGGAAGGTTTGCATACCTAGTGCTTGTGGAGAAAACCGAATTGGGTATACATATAATGCCTGGAAACACTATGGTGTCACAAAATGTGCAGAAAAGATTGGTTCCTATTGTTATGTATCCAATCTTTTCTGCCAAGCATATAAAATAATTAGAACATGCACTACTTCCCAAAAGGTGAAGTACTCAAATTTTTCTAAATTAACCAATTTGCATTCTATTTACCGAGAGAAACCCTCGCTCTTGTTTCCATAGATACAGCTGGACCTATGCCCAGAGCGTGCGGTGGTGCAAAGTATTTAGGGCTGTGTACGATGTATTTAGCAAATACATTTGTATGTATGCCACGAAAACTATTACATCTGGTCCAATTATAAAAAGACTTGCAGAAGATTATTGTGTAGATGTGGGGAAACCTCAGACCATAATAACTGACAATGCCACAAATTTTTACCAGTGGTAAATGGAAAGATTTCCTGAGGGAACAAGGGATTAAGCACAATTTAGTCTCACTGTATCACCCTGACGCTAGTTCAGTAGAAAGAATATTCAAAGAAATCAATAGATTCATGAGAACATGTGCCCAATAAGCAAACCAAATCGGTAGAGCTAATAACGCCATTCATGCAAATTGTAAATAATCTTCCACACACCATCTATTTGCATCACGCCTGCCAAATTAATTTATTCTAACATAAAAGATGACAAGCGGGTAAAACCTTTGCCAAGAATATGGACACCTATTGTGCATATGGAGGACAAAATAAGGCAAGCTTTCAGTGTCTTGACAGAGGAAGCTCAGAAAAGGAGACAAAAATATGACAGTAAGCTAGGACGTACACATAAGTTTGAAGTGGGAAATTTAGTATTGCTCAAGCTGACAAACTAAGGAAAGTCAATGTTAAGTGGTAATTGGCATATACAGGACCGTTTTTGATCCTAAAAATATCACATCCAGGTAGCTATTAATGTATCCTGGTTCCGGAAAAATTAAAGTCTTACATCCGCATAAGGATCTTAAACCGTAAGTATGTATGTGTGATATTGAAGTGGTACACGCCTTACGAAATGTGTAGCAGAGAACTGCGTTCTGAAATTAAATTTTACATCGAGGCACAGATGTAAATGCTGATTGGTAGCAGTGGAATAATTAATGACTAGTAGTCACTAGCTGTCAAAAATTGTTGAAGCATGAGAAGAGGCCAATCAGTGTGGGGGCATGTCCGATTTAACATTATGCAGACACACTAACTAAACTAGATCCGAGTAATTAAAACTTTAACTAAAACCTAAACTATGTACACGAAAATTACCTAAATTATATACCCATAGAACTAAATTATAAATACACAAGATTAACTAAATCAACTATATACATGAAAGAAACTAAACCTAGAAATTATAATAACATACTATAGCTACAGTTAGTCGAGCTTAAAAATAAAAATAAAATAAAAAGCTAATCAATTGACTACCTAAACAATTAAAACAAAAACATACACAAGGTACTACTAGGAATGGAGAATTAACTTACAAGGTGTGCGTACACATTTTCTTAATCATTTGAAGACAACCAATGGTAATGCTCCGTGTAAAGTATTTTCGATGCCGAACGTATTAAGACATTAGAATAAGGTGTCAACATATAAAAAAGGCCATGATAGAAGAGTTCCATGGATAATTTATGTATATGTGTTATAATATGTGTGTACATATGTATTTAAAGAAAGTTAATATTAGGCATAGAATAAGTTTTGAGCACTTATCTTTGATAAAGGATTAGGCGAATGTGGGTGAGAGATACTGACAATTGATAAAAGAATGTCATAATACTTCATGGATGGGTATTGTTGAATTTTATTGTGCTGTATCATGTGGTGATAACTTGCATCTTTGGTCAGATATTTGCGCGATGGTATCTAAAAATGAATAATTATGGCCTCGGCAATTCTAACTTTCACTTTCATAATCCCGTCTGTGAAAATATTTGAGTGAAAGTGAACGTGTAGATTTAGTGAATGGATGGTGCGCCAAAACAAATTTCATGCTGATCAAAATTATTAAATGTTTGTCTGATAGAGGAAAGAGACGGACTATTGAAACATAAGATACAATGACACATCCTTTATATATAACACATAAAACATATACCAAGTTTGATCCTCAAGTTGCCAAGGATACACAAATTAAACAAAGTAAAGTATGGTACATATTGCCAGGGCAAAACATTGTTTAAGTGAGTATATACCTCTAATCAAAAGAGTAAGATTAATCATGCTTTAAGGGCGGCCCAAGTAAATGCTTAGCACTCACACTTGTCAAATCCATTATCAGAGTAGTCAACAAACCATCATTGAAACGATCTGTAATTTATAGAGTTCTTGCAGACGATTTGAAGTCTATCGGTCGTAGTTTAGGTAGTCTTGGAATACGGACTTCCAAATTGGCAGGCACCCTAAGGAGTTTATAAACAAGCCTCCTTAATACACCACTAACTACACAAAGTTTCTTAAGCTTTCTTAATACTCCAATAGTGTAAAGTAGTTGGAGGGTAGTGGAGCTGTTCTTGGTCTCCTTGAGGGTGTATGTACATATATAAGCAGATGCAACCATGAAGAACCATGAAAGGAGAGGAGAAGGGAATTGCTGAATTAAACTGAAACATTCCTTATTCCGTGTTTTTGAAAGGAATAAGAGAGAAAGAGAGAGAGAGAAGGAGAAATAAATAATCTTGTAATATAGTTTCTAAAGGTTGGCTTATATGAAGAGGAAGAAATATTTGTTAAAAGGAAAATATTGAGAGGCATTAAATGTTTTCTTGTTAGTTGGGTAAGGAATTTCTGCATTATAGTTACAGTTAAGGGTTAATAGAAATTGTAAGGTAGAAGAAAAATGTAATGGAGATAAACATTGTTAAAATACTGTAACAGTATATTGTATATGAAGGAAAAAGACCAATACATGAAAATAAAATAGTTTTGTCTAGTAAAAGTGTTAGTGAGAAACAATGTATACTGAAAACGGTGCAGATTGTACGAAATTTTAGTGGTATGAGCATGGAAGGGTGTTGGGTTGTGTATGCAGTGTGAATAGTAAGAGCAAGTAAAAACATAAAAGTGCTTACCTTAACCAGAACGCGGAGTACATATGAATGTCAGTCGTCAAGTTCTTCCAAAAAGACGCTTGGAAAAAAACAGAAATTAGCGATGTGGAGGACAAAGAAATGATGCCAGGAACACCTGCACTCAGCCGTTACACTAACTTCTTTCCATAGTGAGCACCAACCGGTGCCACCACGTGACTGAGAGTATTCTGTTGGCATTGGACAGTGGCCGACAGAGGGAATAGAACTTATCACATGACCGAACTGACCAAAGTTTCTCACTGAACAGTCCAGTGATAAGTATAAACTATGGAAACACTGTTCCTAACCAAAAACTAGGCAACAAAATTGTTGGCAGGACATTTAAAGTGCTAAGAGCTTTAGACTGTTTTTGTTTATTTTTTAAGTAGATGTCATTCTTTGTTTAGAAATTTTGTATTGATACCTTCAAGAACTTAATATGAGATTAGAATAAATACTTCCCAGGGGAGTTGTTTGTTGCTGCGTCGGCCAGTTCATAGGCTGGTGTTTGGCGGCTGCAGTGTAAGTCCTAGGAGGGCGACACCATTCGACACGTTGGGTGCGATTCGCGGGGCAGACAGGAGTTAATATTGACTCCCTCATGACTTACAGGGCATACATCCATGGCCATAATCTGATACTCGCTCGGACTAATAGTCCTGCCTGCCATAAACTGTTGTAATTCTCCTCTAACAATTTGTCGTGTGAGAGAAGCGAAGTCATGCTGTCTTCCACAACAGTCATTGGCTACATTGGGGAGTCTGTTGTACTTATTTCTTCGAACCCTCTTTTGTTGCATCTCTTCAATCTGCTGGCACCACTGATGAACTTTTCCGTCATAGCAACACCTTTTATCAGAAGAGCTTGGTACATGTCTTCTGCAATATCTTTCATCAGGTGCGTGATTTGGGTTAACTATGTTACATAGTGCCAAAACATTCTGTATGTATGACTGTGTCGGCTCACCATGTCGTTGGGCCCGGTTCTTTAGTTGTTCTTTCGCCGAGCAGATTTGTCGCTGGTGGTCTCCAAATGTCCTCTTAAGTTCCGCCTGGAACATTTATCAGTCATTCAGCTTCTCTTCATTGTTTTCAAACCATTGCTGTGCTGTTCCATCCAGGTAGAAATAGACTTTGGCCAAGCACATTGTATGATCCCACCGGTTATACTTGGCGATTCAGTCGAACCTTTTTAGCCATTTGTTGGGTCCTGTTCAGCATCCCCAGAGAACACCTACGGGTGTCTGATGTTGAGCTGGATTACCGCTGTTTTCGTGTCCATGGGTCTTCTGATGATATTCGGAAGGATGTACTCGGTATATCCCTTGTATTCCGGCTCTACTGCTTTTAAGCAACAGCTTTAACATTGCCTATTTCGAGCCATGGTGATGCAGCTGTTATATAGGATACTGTTACGATTCGTAGGCACTTTCAAAATTAGTAACATAAGAAAATCGCGCAAATATTCACATGTTTTACGTGAACTGTAACTACCACAGTAATCTGTATGGATTAAACTTACCTTAAACTGGACATAAATGTTAAGTATATTTTTGTAATCGGAAATCACTGGCAAAGCATGTATGAGATTGACGTTTGTTTTGATTTGTCATAATAACTGTGCCAAAGATCTAAAACATAGAAGACGATGTTATCAGCATTTGTACGTGATTATTGTAACTTGCTACTAAAATGTAATTTTGTATAAAAGCCATTAGTAGGCACAAGGAATCAAATAATAATGCTATTACATAAATATCTGTTATTTAAAAATTAAATATTTGTTTGTACCTTTAAAAGAAAAGTGCGTAGGTAACTGTTACTTACAATTTAATTTGTATAAAAAATCTTTACTAAACGCTAAAATATAATTTATATTGTAATTTGAAGTATATTTTCTATTTAAAAATTCAAAATAATCTCGATAGAAACTTTTTGAATGTCATGTGATGTCACATGACATGACGAAACGTGATGTAGCCACCTTATTGAATGGTATAAAAACCCTGTTGGCTGATGCCAAAGGCAGAAGGAAAATGTGTACTGTATTGGTAGTACCGGTGGTAGTAGCACCAGCAGTGAAACCTAGAGACTATGTAGGATGTATGGTATGAGTATACACAGTATAAAACAATTGTAAGTGCAAGTGACTTTTCTGTTTTTGACTGTTTTTCAAATAAATTTCTTTGTCTTCTCAACAAAGTAGTGATCTATGTAGAGAGCCTGTTAGACTATCTAGTTAATGTGGACTTATGTATGGACAAATTTCTGAGGATTTGCAGTGAAATGTCATTTTGTGTGCGTAACTAAAATATTGAGCACCGGTGCAACATTTCAATACCCGGCTGGCTTGACGTTAAGGCAAGGTTCTCAACTGTACACAGCAGTTACACAGAAAGTAGGTTTATTGCGAACTGAAACATACATGCAGCACTGACTGCCTCTCGGGCAGAGTGCTCTGCTGTTTATACACAGACAAAATGTATCAGCAATCAGAAGAATGGTTAACATAAGAAACATGTAGAAATTACAAGTGAACATAAGAAACATGTAGAACTTTCAGGAAATGATAATTACAAAGAAGTAAATTTTTGCTGATGGATGGGATTGAAACGGCGACATTCAGCACCGCAGTCGGTGACGCTATGCAGTAAATTACCCTGTTTTTAAGTTAATAATGATCATAACTTTTGTATTTAATTGTAGTTCTATGTTTGCCAAGAATGAGAGAATTTTATGTTTTCTCTCTAGTCTCCTAAGAAGCATATTGCTAAAGATTTGCAGTATGTAATTTCATTTTGTTTAAAAATAAAATGATATTTAAAGCTATCCGCTTATCTGCTTATCCGCATCACTGCAGGTTAAATAAACCAGGCTGGTTGGGCAGTGCTGTCCGAGTTAAATGCACAAGTGAAACTCTTGCCCCATTTTTGATAAGTTATTCAATGTGGTTGTAACACACCCCATTAAACATATGATTATGACTACTTGAGACAGTATAGTTTCCGCACCATGTGGAATGAAATCCAGTAAGAATATAGCAATACCGAAGAATACATAATGTAATGTCTACATCAGGTTTATTCTTATAATCAATGCATTATAGAAATGAAAACAGTTCAAACAAAAAATATAATGTGTATCTTTTCTTAATGCATTTTAAAGCAGAACACATTTAGAGCCCAGTGACATAATGTAAAAGGAGGCACATACAGTATAGACAAGAGAGATTTCAAGTTTTATGCTATGTGGTAAACGAATGATTCTTGCCTCTTCAATAAGTGTAAAAATTGTGATGAACTTTGAAAGACCTTATTGATTCATGTAACTTCTATGTGTATATGTCTTTTGTAAAAGAAATGTAAATAAATAACTAATAAATATAGTGGACTTTAAAATATTTTAAAATTCCAAGGCTCCTCATACTTGTGAGGTGCAGACTAAAAAAATTATACAAGTTAATTAATAAACATACTATTTTCTATAATGAAATTAATTAATGAGACAGACTGTCGTTAATTGGGGTAGCCATAATTTGCTTTAGAAGTCAGAAATATTCCATAAAAATATTGAAAAACAAAATTGACTCGTTATTCTTAGAAAAATAAGATTATAGTTATGTAGCTGAAATGGAAGTCTTTTGAAATAACAAAATAAGTTGCATATAATTATATTTTTAAATGGGTAGGTTGCTACTCACCGCAGATGTTTTGATGAACTGTAATAGCTTTCGGCTGATACTGCCTTCGTCGGTCAGAGAACTACACACACACTCACACAAATACAACTGCCGCCTCCAGCTGCTGATGCCAGCCCATTACCTCCCGCCTTGTTACCATGACAAACTACATTCTCATCCACAATTACTTCTCCATTGAAGGCATCACCTATAAACAAATTTGCAGTATGGCCCTGAGCTCCTGAATGGCATCTTTCTATGCCAACCTGTTCATGGGCTATGTGGAGAAATCCTTCTTGATGACCCAGAATCCCACACCCATCATGTGGTTCAAATTCATTGATGGTAACTACATAACCTGGACTGGAGGTTAGGACACACTGTACACTTTCCTCCAAAACCTCGACACTTTCTTCTCCATTCACTTCATCTGGCTCTACTGAACCCAACGAGCACCTCCCTCAATGTTGGCCTCCAACATTACTTCTGTCCACATCAAACCATCAGCAATACCTCCATTTTGACAGCTGTCACAACAGTTCTACTAAAAACACTGCCTACACTACACTTGTACATCCCATTTTGGAGTATTGCTGTGCACTGTGGGATGCACACCAGGTGGGACTGATGGATGATTTAGTGAAAGTTCAGAGGAAGTCAACTCATTTTGTATTATTGCAAAATAGGGGAGAGAGTGCCAAGGAAATTATGCTTGAGTTAGGGTGAAAATCATTAAAAGTGAACTAAACTCACCAATTATGGTTGTTTAGGGGAGTGCAGAGTCATGATTCATTGCTGAACACAGTGCTATATATCAGCAGTCTATGCTTCCCAATCATGGCATCACTACAAATTCAGCACAGGCTTGTTCCTTCCACCACTAACCTCCCTTCCTGCTTCCCTCTCCATGCCTCTTCCTCAGCCCCACCACTGGTTGATTTTTTCTTGGCTGTACTGAGTGCCACAAACTGGCCACAATGGCCTGAAATTGCGGTTGTCTTTGTGTAAGTGTGTGTGTTTTTCTCTGACCGACAAACACTATAATGGCCAAAAGCTATTTCAGCTGTAATCTTTCATGTGTGCCTTTCTATAGCTCATCAAGACGTCTCTGTGGTCAGTAGCAACCTATTCTTCTCAAAACTATTTTTGAATTCCGCCTGTAATTTCAATTGTTTGATTTTGCATGTAATTATGATGTTTATGGTAAGTCATACGTAGGAGGCTGCCCAAAATAATTATAGTGCACACAGAGTGCAGAAAATAACATTTCCCTTTGAGAAAAACTCTTTGACACTTTATCTGATTTTAAAAGCAGTTAACTTTTAGGCAGGGAATATCTTTTCAAGTTTTTACTTTAGCAGAACTATTCTAAAGTGTAATCTGTAGTACTGCATTCAGGCTCAGTAGGTTGAAAAAGTGAAAAGCCAAATGTCAGGTACAGAATTATTTTATTTTTTATTTGAGGTGTTTTGGAATTCATCCAAGATCAGATATGTTCCTGTGAGCAATTTCTGCACCTAGATATAGAATTGCAAGGTGTCAGGCCTAGTTTTTAGTATAATGGAATCAATGAGTCTAGAGATATAACCATCCAAAAACCCAGTGAACCAGAGAACATCTTACAAGAATTACCAGATCTAGCATCCCCCTCCCCCCCACGGCTCTCCATCAGGATGAGTGGCCACCGTCAAACTGTGGCCAAGAGCAATATGGTCTATCCTGTGGTGCAGCATGCAGCGAAGCACAACTCCTTGGAATTTAACAGCTGCTTCACCACCTGAGCTATCTGGATCCACCCCTCCTCCACCAGCTTTTTTGAACTGCAGAAATGGGAGTTATTCCTACACCACATGCTACACTCCCGCAACCACCCTGGCCTCAACGTCAGATAACCTAACATACTACATTCCATGCCCTACAGTCCCCCTCCCTTTCATTTCCCTCTCCACTTCCTCCACTCCTTCCCCCTCCCCCCTCTCATCTGTTCCACTTGCCGTGAGTCAGACTGTGTTGGGTGTCCAGAGATAGATGATGTCTGTGGATGGATGTGCCTGAGTGATTGTGAGGATGAGTGTTCTGTGTCTGAGGAAGGTCACTGAAAAAAAATTAGAATTGTGTGTGTTTGTGTGTCTTTTATTTGTGTCTGTCGGTAGCTCAATGTTCATCTTTATAATCAGTTGTTACCTATCTACATATTATTATCAACAAATATATCATCTGTCCATGTAACTGTTCCTGCAACTTAGCTGCATGTGGCGGACATTGATGGTAGAAATTAAGCTCATTGAAGAAACAACATAGATCCTTGAAGATTCTTGGTAATGAAAATTGTGAATTACCTTCAACCTTTCTATTAATGTTAGTGAATTTTATGGTGATACCTTTTGATCCAGGAAGTTACTCTGTGATTGCCCAAAGACACATTTGTCAGTATTAAAAATTCAGCTGTACAGTTCTAGTCATTTAAACACTTCAGATAGATGCTGCTGTTCTGCAAATGCAGAAAAGACCAAAATATCATCCAGACACTAGAAGCAAAAGGTTAAGACTTCATAATACTGAGTCTATAAAACCTTACAGTATAACATCTTTCCAAAGTATGCTGTAAATCCATTTTACTAAAATGAAGCAGTCAGTGGCCAAACATTGAGGCCAGCAGAATACATGTGGACTGTGCACAGTGTTATGGCGTTCTTCTTTCAAGCTCCAAGGAGGTCTTCTCACTGCCAAAAAGTTCTGCATACATGCTAGTTGTGGCATACAAGCTACTTGTAGCTTGAATGACAGTGACCACGTGAGTTGCTGAGGTCATTAATCCAGCAATGCTGTCTCAATTGTGCAGTTATGACACCTGTAAATAGCTGCTCTTGCACCCTCAGGATGTGAGGAGCACAATCTGATCAAGGTGTCGGAATGGGGTGACACACACGGAAGGAGCTGTACAGGAGCGTAGTAAATGAAAAGCTTGAACCTATTCTTATCTTTAGGTATATTTCCCGATTTGTTGTACAAAACAAATAAGCCTCCTGTTCTGTATCAAATAATAAAAATTGGTCTCAGTGCCACCAATGATTGATAACAAGTAAAAGGCTAACAGTGTCAAGCAGTTAAAATGTACTTGTCAGGTCGCGAGGCAGGAAAGAACTGTCTGTCTCTCCACGCTTGACATAAGTCAGCCGCTCAACTCTGCTCGCTGGTAGACGGCCGGTAGACATGCACAAAGCGTGAGAGGTTTATGCACGTGGGCAAATCTCCTGGTGAGTCTGCAGCTGCCAGCACCACACCCTCCAGATGCCTGTCATGGGCTTCTCAAAGAGTTGTAGCTATCACCTCCTCGGCTGCTAATACTTGAGAAAATCTGCTTCTAATATAGGTTCTGTCACATCAGCTACTGTGTAAGTCCCATGTAAGGTCACGCCGGAGCGAAGAATACAATTTGTGGAGCTTTTGCTGATGCAGAATTATTCTCAAAAGATCTGGAGTAATTACATACTAGTATTCTTGTTTATTTCAAGGAGAAACAAGGTTAACATGTATGAGTGAGCACCATGCCAGTGCTGATTCTTTACAAGCTTGCTACTAAAGTCATTTATATACCTTATTACTATGCTAATAATTTGTCCATTTCAGTTATATTTGTCATTATAGGTGTTGCAATGTTTACAACTATTATATACAATTACAGACTAAACAATCTAAAATCAACAAATGCTTCAAACATGAACTCTGATCTGACCTTCTGACACACTAAAGAACTGCAGTTATTTTCATGGTTTACTAAGAGTAACTAATAAAATAACTATCTTTTTCTTCTTAAGGTCTCTTCTAAGGACTGTTCTTAATCATTCATGTCGGAAGATGTGCTTTTGTGCTCAAGATTTCATGATAGAGGTCATTAAAAGATTCCAGTTTAGTAGAAATGAAGGTACATTGTTTCAAATCAATTGCTTTTTATATAGATTTCAGTTTTTCTTTAAATGTCCATGAATAATACATTTATTTATTTTTGTTTGTTACAGTGTGTTTAAAGTGGATTCTTTTGGATCCTCTCATTGGTTGTTGGTTACTAAATCCTGATAAATCCTTTTACTTTTTCTCTGACATTACTGAAGCTTTGGATCTGAAAGAGGAGGTACCTACAAGATTTATCACTTAGCTGTTGTAACAAAATGAAACTGTGGGTTTAAGGATCCCACTGAATTGTATAAATACATACTGTGCACAAATATACTTAAATAATTATGATTTCTGTAGCAATGGAAGTTATATCTGCTTTTATATGTTTCAAATTGCCTATTGTTTTATTTACAGTTGCTGATTCTTAACAGTTTGCAATAAAACTCTCTTTGAAAAATTATTTCAGGCATGATAATATACATATTATGTTTACATTGTGTAAGTAAATACATTTTTATGTTGGTGTAAGTACAGTATATACACTGAAGGGAGGGAAAAATGAAATCAAAATTAAAGGCTTCTTAGATTATGTGATTGTTATTTCAGTGCTTACAAAATTTAGTCACATTTTAAAAAAAAATGTAGTGATTCAGTTGGAAAATGTGTCATAAGGCCATAATGAGGAAATCTCCTTGGGTTGACAGCCGAGTGAGTGCCTCAGTCTCTGGCAACGTTTCGGCAAGTTGCTTACTTGCCGTCTTCAGGCATCCTCATTGAGATCTGCCGAGAAAGTCTGCATTCACATATAAGGCCATAATATCCCCTCTTGAGGCAAAATGGTCCAGAACGGTTGTAACTTGTTCTTAATGTTCAGGAGAATGTTACTGGGGTTGACTTTATATTGAAGTATTTTGACGTTGGTCATTTATGTGTTCTGGTGGGAACAGAAGAGATCTTGCTGGCTATAAGAGTATCTTTCTTAGTATTATGTAAACAGCGCATAGAGATGCATGTCATGAGTTCTGTTGGAAAGTAGCACCATGATATTGTAGCACCACTACAGATGTGATGATCACAGGTGCTAGTCTTTAGAGATGGGAGTTCTTGTTGGAAAGCTTGACAGCTGACAAAGTGGACATATTGTTGTTCCTTGGCATGTTTGATATGGTAAGAGTTGTTGGTTGAAGCTATTCTTGATGTGGACATTGAGGAAGGTGTTTTTGGGGGTAAAAATAACATGGTGAGTAGTCTGGGGGAGAAGGAGAATGTATTGAGATTCTGAAAGAATTTTTATAAAGTGTTTTCACCCTCTGTCCAGATAATGAAAATGTTATCAATGAATATGGAGCAGATGAGTGGTCTGGGATTTTGAATGGTTAGCCCATGAATAGATTAGCATATGATAGTTCTTTGTAGGTGCCCATTTCTATACCATAAATAGGTGTTTAGGTTATGCCTTGAAAATAAAAGCGATGGGTACGGATGTAGTTGCTCATGGTGATCATATTTGAGGTTTGGAATCAGTCTGGGCTTGTTGAATATAGTGTTCAAAGCAAGAAGGCCATGGGCATTGGTTGTATTGATGGTGTTGGTCAACAATGACAGAGAGTTTCTCTGTGAAGTCACTGTAACCAACCACATTTGGGTAGCCTTAGTGTGATTGAGTTTATGAAGTTCAGAAAGTGTGAAGAAGTTTGGAGTGCAAGGAGTGGTGGGAGACATGATAGAAAAGGAGTCAGGGGAGAGGTTCAGGGGTGAACCTAAGGATCTGTGTAGTACTGGAGAACCTGCTGGATTTCTGGAATGGGGTCAGCTTCTAGGTGGATGTATCTGACAGTTAATCCCTAAAATATTAATTATAGTAATGGAGCCTTTGTTGACAGGCAGGAGTGTAAGATTGTGATAGTTTGATTCATGTACAGTGTTGCAGAAACATAACTTGTCAAGCACAACATTACATTATTTCAAGTTCCTGCAAGATAATTTATAAACAACTGTTATATTTTAACTTTGACTCCTGACAGGTAGACCTTGTATTCTCCGATTTCGTCAATTTCCTGATGTAGAACACTACACCCCACTGTGCTCTTGCTACTTTGACTCCTGACAGGTAGACCTTGTATTCTCCGACTTCGTCCTCTTTCTCTCCCCTTACTCTAACGTCACTAATAGCTAAGACATCTAACCCCATCTTACTTGAAGCCTCCACCAGCTCTACCTCCTTCCCAGTGTAATCCCAATTGATATTAATAGCTCCCCATCTCATTCCAGATCGTTTGCCAAGTCGTATCGGAGGAGTCCCTGGTCTGTCAATTAGAGGTGGGACTGTATCACCTCCAAAGGTCCGAGGCATTTTGCTCTGATCGTTGCCAGCATGATATTGAAGTACCTGGGAAGCAGGTTGCTAGCCTTACTTGCCCAGGGCCCCACTGGGTTTTACCCCTAACGGTTGAGGGACTAACTGGTGGATTTGGTGGTCTTTGCCGTCTGAGCACAAAGGTGGCCATGACTCAGAATATGTCCGAGATGCCTAACCTTATTCTAAAATAACTGGTATCCCAACTGTCAGGACCACTTACTTGGCCACTCATACATTGCCCATGGTTCATGAACTAGGACATGACTACAGGAACCCACACTGTGAACCACTCAGATGTGACAATTTATTTCCATTCCCCGATACATTTATAAGCAGGGTATGACAAATTAGAAAAAGAAATTCAGTAGCTTATGAAGAGAAGATATCAGACCGTACAATGTCTAAATAAAATTTCTCCTAGATTAGTGTAGTAATGGAAAGTCCAGGTTGGAATTCAGCAATATAATAAGGATAGTTCACAACTCACTAAAAAGATGTACAACGAGCTGGGGAAAAAAAAAAAAAAAAAACAAATAAACACACACACACACATACTTAGCGATCACTCATTGGCATTCCTCAGACAAGAGAACATTCATAAAAGCAGACTTCACCGTCACACAACTGTCATCTCCGCTGATGCACTCCAATTCACATCTTGCAGTGAGGAGATAGGAGGAGAGGAATGGGGATGTTGTGTGGCAGGGGATGGATACAGCATGACCTTACGTAGCAAGTTTGTACTAAATGGGTGGAACGAGGTGCAGCATAGAAATGGAGTGGGAAGGTGGGAAATTGAAAGGAAACAAAACAAACGAACACAACACACGGAATGGGAGAGGTGTAAGATAGAGGAGGTAGGAACTGTTGGGAGTGGAAATAATGGGGGTTATTGTTGGTTAGGGCTTGGATAATTCTAGGATCAGAGAATGTTCTGTAAGGATTACTCACATTTGTGTTAACAAGAAAAGTTGGTGGTGGTTGGGAGCATCCAGATGGCTTGGGGGCTGAAGTAGCTATTGAAATGAAGCATATCCTCTGCTGCATGTTGTGCCAGATGGTGGTCTACCTTGGTTTTGACCACAGTTTGGCATTGACCATTCATTGTAATGGACAGCTGCTTAGTGGTCATGTGCAGTAACATGGATGTATAATTGGATAAACTCAAAGAGACCGAAGCTTCAGTAGCAATCAACATCTGTCACACTGCAGTTTACTTCCTTGTCGTAGCTTTACCTTAAATTTCAGGTATTCTTCACTGTTCACTTAGATATAGTTTTAACTGGATGAATTATTAGGGACCACTAATCAGTGTCCTTTGTAAAAACCACAGCATCAGTCTTCATCTCCTACTCTGCAGGGGAAAATCAGACAGAAGAGAGCATAGCGAGACAACTACCAAATAAAAGACTCGTTTCTCTTTAACTTATATATTGATCCACTTTCAACTTAAACAATATACATTGCTTGTACATTATGCTTGTGATACTTGTGACATATCTAATTCCCATCTGCCTCTTACACACAAGTCATGATCTTTCATTGTTTTTACAATTAATAAAACAAAAACCTAATGCTTGTTTCACAGAAGTTCTTTCCTGCTTTTATGTATTCTGTGCATAATCACGATTTCACTTAAGCTGTGCACCACTGCCACTTTTTCACTGCAGGCCAAGATTCCCGCTCAGATATGACAGCCGTTACATTCTTGTGCACCCTGTAGACAACATTACAGGCACACAGTTTTCTGTTCCTTTAGTCAGCTGCTAATAGCAATTATCTTCTGTCAGAAAGCTATTATGTATGTAACGACAAGTGAGTCATTGCATCTTACATGCCAATATAGAAAGCTGTACAATGATTGCACCATTATCAGTAAATGGATGCTTTCACAGGTGACCTGACCTCTGATTGGTTAGGATAAGTCTTTGACAGGACTGGAATAGTAAGTGCGAGGTGGGTGGATTGGAGAAGTCTTGCAGCAAGGTCTTCCACAGGCATATGACCACTGTGGCAGAGGGCTGGGGTTTAGGGTGGCGTATGGGTGGGCAAGGATGTTGTCAGGTTGGGAGGCTGACAGAACACCACTTTAAGAGGGGTGGGGAGGATCTTGGAGTGGATGTCTCTCATATCGGGCATGAGGACAAAAAATCAAAGCCCAGGTGAAGGATGCAGTTCATTTGTTCCAGTCAAGGATAGTACTGGGTGACAATGGTAGTGTTCTTTGTGGGTAGTTACTGGTGGTGGATGGAGGATTTTGGGTGTGCGGCTATATGGCAAGGAAGATCTGTTTGTGAACTAGGTCTGTGGGGTAGTTTTTGTTAGTATGAAGACCTTTGTGAGACCTACAGCATATTGGGAAAGGGAGTTCTTGTCACTGCAGACACCTCATCTTCAGGTGGCTAGGGTGTAAGGGAGGGGATTTTTTAAAATTACTACTACTACTACTACTACTACTAGTACTATTATTTTTATTTTATTTATTTACTTTTTTGATGTGCAAGGGATGAATCATTTCTCTTGTTACAACACCAATACCCCTCTGCTGTGGTTCCATCTAGGGTATGTCTGTCTGCAACAATGAGGCACACAGGCCACCCACCTTGGCAATATGTATGGTTAATGAGGTTAGACAGTTGTAAACTATCCTTTTATATTGTTGAATCACTGAACAGTTTTCTTGAAATGGAATGATAAGTATTTTGCATTAGAGGTGGAAGATGGCCTCTCCTCCTATCCTCTCACCATAGAGTGTGAATTGGAGTGCGGCAGCGGAAATGATAGTTGTGTATCTGTGAAGTGTGCCTGTGTGAATACTCTCTTGTCTGAAGAAGTCTGATAGCGAAGTGTTGTATGTGTGAGTTGCTTTTTTATGAGTCTGTCACAGCTCATTCTACATCTTTGTAGTGAGTTGTAAACTATTTTATTTAGGTGTCGTATGTTTCATATGAAACCAATATCATGAGAATGCAATGAAATATTATTGTGCTGTCAGTTTTAAATAAAATTTTGATATCTCCCTTGAATTTGATATGCTGCTATGTATGAGCTAAAATCAGACATATGTAAAGTCTGCACTTTTCAGGTGGTATCAATATGTCGATGACACTTTTCTGCTATGGACACATGGTGCAGAGGAATTAGATGCCTTCTTCACGCATCTCAATGGTATCAACCCCAGAATACAATTTACGATGGAAACGGAGAGCAATGGACAGCTGAATTTTCTCGATGTGTCTCGTAATCAAGCACATGGACGGGACGTTGGGCCACAAGGTCTACAGGAAGGCTACTCATACTGACTGTTACCTACATAAAGACTCTAACCACCATCCCAGACAAAAAAGAGGTGTGGTTAAAACATTGGTTGACAGGGCGCACAAAATTTGTGAAGCTACTTATTTAAAAGATGAGTTGGAGCATTTACGGTCCACCTTGCAGAAGAACAGTTATTCTAACAAAGAAATAGACAGAGCCGTTCGTCCCAGGAAGAAAGTTAATGTTAACAGGGAACAACAACCGCCCAAGGGGAACGTTTTTCTTCTGTTCATAAATAAAGTTACAGACCATATTGGAAAAGTGCTGGACAAGTATGGGGTAGAAACCATTTTCAGACCTACAAGGAAGATAAAAGAATATTTAAGATCTGCAAAAGATGTACTACATCCGCTGAATACACCAGGTGTATATAAAATTCCCTGCAGCTGTGGTTCAGTCTACATTGGAACTACTAAAAGAAGCGTCAATACTCGTCTGGTCGAACATAAAAGGAATTGCCGCTTGGGCACATGGAGAAATCGGCTGTAGCGGAACATATATACCAAGAAGGCAACCATGAAATTAAATTTAATGAGATTAGTGTCATCTCAAAAACTTCGCACTACCATGCGTGCATATATAGAGAAGCAATTGAGATATATAAACATCGCAATAATTTTAACAGAAAAGAGGAAGCTGTTAAATTAGACAGAATTTGGACTTCTGCTTTACACCAGCGGAATGACAATTGATTCTTCTCTGCCAAGAATGTTGGCAATACCAGAGATAGTGTCGTAGCCGACGTCACGTGATGTCTTGTGGTGCCCTCTACATTGCCTATATATACGGTGCTCCCTCAAGTTCTTATCGCAGTTCACCACTATACCTCTGAAGATGTCTTCCGCAGCCGAAGATGAAACGTTAGGGGAAAGTTTTATAAATCGACCACGGCTTTTGAGCCCGGAAGTTTTAAATGAAGTTGACGCCGGCCGTGAAAGTTTACATTGTATGATCAATTTTTTTCATTGAGTAGATCTTTTAATCATCTTAAATCAAATTAAATAAAGTGAATGCAACAGACAAATAAATTTTAAGATGGTAACGATTATCTTAAAAATGCACTATGATATCTGTTTGATGAAACTTCTAGAGTTATGACAGTATCTTACTTTTGTGTGATTAGTGGTGCCACTTTGAATGATTGTTTGAAACATGGCAAGTTTATGAGAATATATTTGTCAAAAGAGAAAGGGGAGAGCAAATAACAATGTTTGCCTCTCTTAATGAAAACATTACAAATTATCTGCGATTGACAGACACATTGTTGAACATTATCTCAGTCATGGCCAGTTTATTGGAATACTCGTGGAAGGCAGGGCAGGTACCAATGTTCACCTTTTTTTCTGAAGAAACAAATTATTGTGGATACATACATGCATGTAACAGGGAGAGTTGTGGGTGGGGAGGGGTTTCTCATCGCAAAGAATTTTTGGGTAGAAACAATTTTAGGTGATAATAAGGGCATACCCATAATTGAAGTTGGAAAGTTTTTCAATACAACCTCAAAGAATGTCAATATGCTATGGGTCTACCATCTTAACTACACAATTTTTTGTGACAGACATTTGAGTATATTCATGAAAAATGCAAAATCTTTGTCACAGTGCAACGAGTCTTGTTGAAAACTGAAAAATTTTCTTCCACACACAAAATTTATGAAGATTTGTGACTTTTTGTCGAGTAAATGGTGACTATACTCCTAGTTTCATGACCTCACGACCGAGCAGCCTTGCTGTTCATTTCCAACGTTAGTTAAAACTACAATTACACATCAGTCTGAATATTAAATTCATATGCACAGTAATGTTGGGCTTATGTATCTCAGTAAAAGGTACTATTATGGAGAAAACAGTCAAGAGTTCCTGGGATTATAATCTAAAGAAACCATTATAATTTGCCATGAACAGAAGGTATAGATTGGCCAATCCACAGTTTTGATACCAGAAGTAATGACTTTTCTATCGTATTGTGATAATGAATACAGATTTTTGAAAACTGGAAATGGATTTTCTAGATAAATATCCAAACAGCATAGAGATTTGCTACTCCCCTACTTGTTACACCTTAAAAATCACAATTTTGAACATATTGCTATTGCTATATGCACAGATGATATCTCATGAATGAAAAATGATGTCATTCTGCTCTTAACTTGAGATAGTATTTGGATATGTTATCTACAATTCGTATGCAGATATGTACAACCTAAAATCAACCATTCAAAAACTCTACACTCTATAAACGTTGATGCTATACGTGACTAAACTAAAAGCTGCATATTAACTGTGATGAATAACAATGTAAATAACTTCTTCATCAAGTGTAGTTATCAGTCTGTAAGATGTATTAGGGTTGTTGAAATAAAAATGTACGAAACAACACTGTGAGTATAATTGAAGTCTTAATTCAAAAGTAATCACCAGAGGGCTGAGCACAACTATCCCACTGTTTAATGAGCTAAAAGATTCCCTGTTTCCAGGATTTCTGTGACTGTGACAAAAGCCAATCCTCTTCTGTATCCTTCAGTTTGTCATACGAATTAAAGCGCTTTCCTTTGAGGTTTTTTTTAAAAAAAAATTTAATTTTTTTTATTTATTTATTTTTTTTTTTTTTTAATACTAAACAGGACAGGGAGACATGTATGGGGTGTGGTCCATCTGCACCCACTTGAACTTGGCCAGTACACATGTGGACATGCATTATCTGTGAGCTCCCTAGGTCATTTGTTCTTGATGCACTCGCATAGTCTACTGAGTATCTCACACTACTCTTCACTCTCAATGGTTTTTCTGTGTGCAAGAAATTCAATGAGTATCAGATGTATGACGTTGTAAAAGATGGTGAACACCACTTTGCCTGCTGAGGGCACAGCCCTGAATTGTTTAAGAGAGGTGACAGCACATGCTTCACGTCCCTGGATGTTGCACTTTGTTTTCCTAAAGTGACATATTCAGATTTCAAATGGTTTGGTTGTTAAGACACTTTGTACATTTTCATTTGAACATCCGTCATACAAAAGTGAAATTTTTTCACCAAGTGGATTTTTTCTAAATGGGTGGTAAGTTTCAGAGTGGCCTGAAAATTGTCCTTCAGCACAATACACCCTTTAGCTAGCAAAATATTATGGTTTTTCAGTTGTACCTTGAAAAAGGAAAAAGATTTTCGAAAACAGGAAAAATGACATTTGCAGAGAAATTTCTTCAAAGTGTACTGTAATTTTTTAAACTATTTACTATTGTTATTTATTTAGTTACTTGTAACTCATGGTGAAAAAATGGCTAAAAATCAGGTTTTCTGACTGTGTGCATAAGTATGGCCAGTGTTTGGATCTCAGTAAATTATAAGGTATTAAAAAAAATTTAAAAGTAGTTTTAGAATTTCATCTTAGGAACATATGGTAAAAATATCTAATGATCTGGAAATATCGAATTTTCCTTCCTTACACAATTCGTGATTTTAAAAGCCTACCGAAATATCATTGTTTTTCATGATTTTCTTACTAACAGCCCATGTATAAATCATTCTTTTGTAAGCCATATAAATCCCACCAATATACCATATGAAATGTTCAAAAACCAACTAATATGCTCAATTTGAATGGGAAGTATGTAATGGTTATACAGTAAAACCTCATTTTTACATTCTCGGTTTTTACGTTTCCCCGCCATTTACACCATTTTTTTGTCGGTCCTGTCAAATTTCCTATGTTTACAGTGTTAATTCGCCCTCGTTTTTGCATTAACATATTTATGCTTTTCCCGCGTTTTACACTTTTTGAAAGTATGTTCGTGAAGAAAAATGACGTAATGTACATAAATTGACACTAGCATGGCTTTCCCTTAAAGTATAGCACTTAAAAATTATTCGCATTCGAGTTTCTTGACAGTTTGCATTTATTCAAATGTATATTTCGCGTTTTCGTTGTTGACTTAAAGACGCGCCGATTTGTGGCAATGTAATTCTTCTTTTGACCAGCTTGTTTGGCAGAGCGCCTGGCATGTACTCAGATAAATAGAACGGTTTGTTAGCGAGAGAATAACGCTGATTTGTGGCGGTGTAGTTTGTCTTTCCGCTAGCTTCTTTGCCAGAGCGGCTGGCGTGTACTCAAACAATCAGAACCAGTTGCTTTGTTGAATTGAGAATAAATAGTTGCTTTGTTTTTGTGATACATATTTCTCATTAATAAAGAACTTTATCTGTCAAAGTTGGGTATCATAATACCCACAACCTCAAAAAAGTGATAATAGTGAGAGATGCCAATCCTATGCAAACGTCACAAAAATACTTATGCGTATGTTTGTACTCGAGAACGCGAATAAATTATCTAATATTGTCATGTGAAACATCGAAAAATACAAAAAGAACGGAACTGTAGGAGTTTTACTATGTAAATAATTAATTCCGGTAAAAGGCAGTAATTTTGAAGATGTGTTACATAGCCTGGCAGCGGCGTCCAAACGATATCTATCGAAGCAGTTCAGGTAATTTTTAAGATGTGTTATAGCCCAGCACTGGTGCCCTCTATTATAATGAATGAAATTACGTAAAAAATTTCTACTTCCCATAAAATTACCGGTTTGCTTGGCCCTTAAAAAAGTAAAAATTTGGATAACCTTAATTGTTTAATCAACTCCCTGGCAAGTATTTAGATGTCTATTATGTACATATATCACACATAAACTACGAAAATGCAAGGCTGATCCAGTAAGCATATTTTACCATTTAAAACACTATTTCCTGCATTTTACATTTTCCTGCATTTTACACCATTTCACTGAAGTCCCCTGAAAAGTGTAAAAACGAGGTTCTACTGTAATTTTGATGCTGTACTGAAGGACAACTTATTACAAATAAATTTTGGGGGAGGGCAGCCACAGCTGAACATTTTGAATGAAATTACAACACTCACTACTCCTCAAAACCCAAAATTTACTTAAGAAATATAAACAGTCCTGAGTGCTGGTGTGTTGAAATAGAACTGCAAACCTGTTGAAATGTGTTTATTTAAATACAACTAGTTTCACATCAATTGAGATGCATTTTCAGGTATATCTGTTAATAGCAAAATACAAACTGAAATACTAACAAGAATATCCAAAAGACTGAAAAGTATAAAAAAATTCTATAAAATTTTAAAATTAAAGTTATTGAAAAATAAAGTAATAAAAAAATAAAAACTATAAAATGTCATGATAATGAAGAGTCTACCGAGAAATACTTTCTACGATAATGTTTATGTGTTCTATCAAGGACAGCATTCAGGTGTGGTTGTCAGTCATTAAAAAACTTCCCCATTTCTATGCAGTTTGAAGAAGTTGTGGGCGAATCTAAAAACAAAACCACACTGATAAACTACTGATCATAAAATACTATCCAGAATCAACAAATCAACCTTTTCTATAACGCTCATTATAAACTGAGTAAAACCAAACTTACATGAAAAAGTGTTTGCTTAAAGAACCTAAAATGAGCTGCTTACTGGAACAAACGGAATATCCAAAAAGTTGAAGTGCTGCAACTGCTGTACGTAGACATACTCAAGCTGCGCAAGATGGCATATTATATAGGAGAGTACTATGTGAGTATTACGAATGAGGAAAACTGATGTAACTAGCCCTTGCCCACCGGAGGGACAACTGAAGGCTGGGCACCTCGTACAGAATATACACTGCTGTTCTCATATAAAAGGGAATATTTTCAAATTCATTAAAATACACAAGTGACGTATTTAAAATTGTACTGACATCACTCAATCTGTACAAACATATGAACGAGAGATAACTGTTGTCGAGTTCATAATAACTTAGACACCTTCAGCACACATTATCGTGATTAGAAGTGATCAAAATTTGCTAAGATTTTACAATGTCTCAACTCTACCTGCTTGTTGAGGAATGAACCCGGAGCCTGCTAAAACACTTTCATTATGTGCATCTCCTCCATGATATAGGGGTGAGAAGGGAAATGTTTTAAATATCATGGAGGAGATGTACATTATGAAAGTGCCAGAATGAAACTTTCACTCTGCAGCAGAGTGTGAGCTGTTATGAATCTTCCTGGCAGATTAAAACTGTGTGCCGGAACTGGGACTCGAACCTGGGACCTTTGCCTTTTGCAGGCAAGCGCTCTACCACGGAGATATCCTGACATGACTCACAGTCCGTCCTCACAAATTTACTTCTGCTAGTACCTCGTCTCCTACAGAAGTTCTTCTGCGAACCTTGCAAGACTAGCACTCTTGGAAGAAAGGATATGGTGGAGACATGGCTTAGCCACAACCTAAGGGATGTTTCCAGAATGAAACTTTCACTCTGCAGTGGAGTGTATGCTGTTATGCATTCCTGGCAGATTAAAATTGTGTGCCAGAACCGGAACTTGAACCTGGGTCCTTTGCCTTTCACAGGCAAGTGTTCTACCACTGAGCTGTCCCGACATGACTCATGGTCCGTCCTCACAACTTTACTTATGCCAGTACCTAGCCTATACTTTCCAAACTTCACAGAATTTCTGCTCCAAACCTTGTAAGACTAGCTCTTTTGGAAGAAAGGATATGGTGAAGACATGGCTTAGCCACAGCCTAAGGGATCTTTCCAGAATGAAACTTTCACTCTGCAGCGGAGTGTGCGCTGATATGAAATTTACTGGCAGATTAAAATTGTGTGCCGGAACTGGGACTCGAACCTGGGACCTTTGCCTTTCGCGGGCAAATGCTGTACCACTAAGCTATCACAACATGACTCACTGTCCGTCCTCACAACTTAACTTCCGCCAGTACCCCGCCTCCTACTTTCCAAACTTCACAGAAGTTTTCCTGCGAACCTTGCAAGACTAGCAATCCTGGAAGAAAGGATATCGAAAGTAGGAGGCGAGGTACTGGCAGAAGTAAAGTTGTGAGGACGGACCATGTGTTGTGTCAGGATATCTCAGTGGTAGAGCGCTTAACTGTGAAAGGCAAAGGTCCCAGGTTCGAGTCACAGTCTGGCACACAATTTTAATCTGCCAGGAAGTTTCATAACAGTGCACACCCCACTGCAGAGTGAAAGTTTCATTGTAAAAAATCCCTTAGACTGTGGCTAAGCCATGTCTCCACCATATCCTTTCTTCCAAGAGAGCTAGTCTTGCAAGGTTTGCAGGAGAATTTCTGTGAAGTATGGAAAGTAGGAGGCCAGGTACTGGCAAAAGTTAAGTTGTGAGGACGGACCTTGAGTCATGTCGAGATAGCTCAGTGGTAGAGCTCATGCCCACAAAATACATAGGTTCCCAAGTTCGGGTCCCAGTTCTTGCACACAATTTTAATCTACCAGGAAGTTTCATTATGAAAGTGCTTAAGCTAGCTCTGAGTGCATCCCTCAACAAGCAGGTAGAATTTAAACATTATAATACCTTAGCAGATTTTGGTAACTTATATTCATGATAATGTTTGCTGAAGGTGTCTAAATTATAATTAACTCGACAACAGTTGTCATTTCTCTTTCATATGTTGGTACAGATTGAGAAATATCTATACAATTTTAAATATGTGGGTTAACTGAGGGGTATGTACACCAATAAGAACGCTTGTATCTTATTGTGCACTCCTTTATTTTTAACACAAAAGGTTTAATCGTGGCCAGCAGAGCTCAGAGTAGCTGGCTCCCAAAGAAACCAGCTTGGAATAGCCCAGTCAAATGGTGATTTTTCCGTAACAAAATTCTGAAAGTTTTTTTCTCAACGGTTCTGTATGTTTTTGGGGGCGCTGAATTCGAATTTCAAGTTTACTGCCTTGTACGAGGTCGGCTTCACATCAAGATTTTCGCACTTTTTTTCAGTTTCTTGCTTATATCTCGAAAACTATTTGTTTCTCGAAGATGTTTATTCTGAGCAAAACTAAAGTACATGAAATTTCCTACAAAATTCACTACTCGTGTTTGATTTTCCGATGAGCAATATAGGTGCTAGAACTCAATGAAAAAGACAAATTTTTGGCCCTTCTGCGAAAATGTCAAAAACGCACACTTGCACAACCTACAACTCAAGAAATATATATCATATCAACAAAATCCCTACACCACGTGGAAGTACATTAAATTTCCCACAAGGGATGTCTATAATATTCCATTTTCTCGTAATGGGGGGAAACACCAAAAAGAAAATTACGAGCAATGCTTTCTGCGCCCTATAGTGTAACGCCCCCCCCCCCTCCCTCGTGCCTATCTCTCACCGGCGCTACATTTTCGATGTGCTGCACTGAAAAATGATATTTTGAATTGATTAAAGAGAAAGTATGTTTGGGGAAAAAAATCATTATCAAATTATATTTAGATCACGTTAGGTACGTGCCATTGAACAGAAAGCTGAAGTTACATAGTAACATGAAGTACATGAATCATGAAATGAGTGAATGACGAGTTCAGGATTGGGTCATCTCTTCCTATAGGTTTTCCATCTGGAATAAAAAAGAGTGCCTTTAGTGTTGCAATATGGTTACAAAAGACAAATAAGTTGTGTAGCGATACTGTATGAATAAATACCTGTACTGGGTGTTTTTGGCACAGGCAATGTTTCTTGGTCACATGAAGGTCCAGGTAAAGGATGCCGAGTAACGTAAGGTCCAGGTAAACTATCATGGGCTTTGCAAAGTCCAGGCTGAACAGTCAGGAGTTGATCTTCAACTGAAAAAATGTAATTGAATGATTAATATTATGACAGAAAAAATTGGTTAATAAAGACGCATAATGCTGCATAATATTACATGATTAATGCCTTCTTTCACCTTAGCTGCTTCAGACAGTAGTGCTGCAAGTGGCTCCTCCAAGTCCTCTTCATCTTCTGTATTCAAAGTGTCGTCAATGTTCGAGCACAATCCTTCACATTGCTGGCACAGTTTCAAGCAGAAAGGTCATGCTTGTCTGCATCCACAACAACCATGGCAAACCATTTTGCATTTGCAAGATATAAGTTGCAGAAGCCTCTTTGGAGCTGGAGGTTTCAGTGTTTGATAATGGGGCCAACCCACTTTTTGTCAACTTGCAGCCCCACTCCTGCGGATCCAAATAGTTTCCAGTCCACTGCTGCACCTGAAGAAAAACTCTGAAGGTGTGTTGTTAAGCCGCAGCTTCAGTGGGAGGTATGGAAGCCATATTTGCTGTTGCCTGATTTGAAGTATTGCTTATACCTCATCTCTAGATCCCCTCGCTTTTTGCTCAGCACCACAACCTCCATGGAAATTCGAAGAGTCTCAGGAATGACATCCTCAATTTCCTCTAGAAACCTTACTGAAGTGGGGTACTCAGTCACATTGTATACTTGTGATCTTATGTCTTCCACAATTATGGCAGCAGCTGCTTCAATTATGGCACACTTTTCTTCTTTCTCTGGTAGCCTCTGAATACCTTGATATCAGGATTCATTAATGATTTTGTGTCCATTGGTTTTGAAACATAAAACGTAAGGTTTGTTTGTTGTAATTAAAATGTCGTCGCCATACTTCTGAAGCAGGTGTCTTCTGATAGTGCTCTGATGTGGACGCGAATCACATTCAGTCTGCTACAACAATTCTTCCTTGGTGACTTGACATTCCTCGTTGTTGTTTTCTAGAAAACAGTAAATTGCTTGCATAGCATCTTCCACATCATCTCCAGGGGTCTGCCAACTTCATGATGAGTGGGTGGAGCCTGGTGTAGAGTTCTCATGCATAGGAAATGGTACTGCGCATCAGCTGCTACCAAGTTAGTAAGTGGCTCTACACGTTGTTCTATACTGCGTCCATATTCATTATTTTTTCGACAGTGTGAGCGGATTTTACTAACGGCTAATTTCCTCACAGGGTATACCAAATTACGTTTTGAGGGGGTCTTTTTTATTATATTTTGGCGTAGCCCAGAGACACCTGCTCTCCACATAAGAAACAGCGAATTTTAAAGGCAAACTCAGATATAAATGAATGTAACGGTTTTGATTCAGGATTTTCTAGAGCCCTATTTAAATAAGCAGCAATAGACTTTCCTACATTTTTCATGAACCTCAATTTCAGTGTTCCTCTTAAATATTAGAAACTTACCATCCTTCTCTTCTTACTGGCTTGAATGAAAGATTTCAAACCTTTTTCTCTCACAACACTCCTCTGTGTTCCATCTTCTAACAGTTTGTCACAAGTTACACATTCTGTACGAGACATTATGCATGCATATACAATAAAAACTTGACACTAAAAAGTAAAAAAATTGCAGCTTTAAAGATTCGACCACAACACATTGCCAACTCTGACCTGACTAAACTATATAGATGGGCTACTAGACTGTCGAAAGTGTCTGGAGGGGGAGCCTATTATCAGGGATGTGGCCAACAAAGGAATGGAAGGATACTCCTGTTACGGGGTGAGGACAGAGTTAGACCACTTTGACTCGGCTGACGGACATTTAATGTATTTTCACGTGGTGTAGGAGGATTTGGACAACATTTGATAACCCAATCCTGGGCTCGACTCACTTCATAACACATTTCATATTCAGTTTTCTGATCAGTGTCATGTAACTAAAATGTTCTAAATATAATTTGATAATGTTTCTTTTTTTTTTTAACATACTTTCTCTTTAATCAATTCAAAAGATCATTTTTCAGTGCAACACATCGAAAATATATAGGTAGAGTGCGCAGAAAGCATTGCTCGTAATTTTCTTTTTGGTGTTTCCCCCCATTATGGGAAAATGGAATATTATAGACATCCATTGTAGGAAATTTAATGTACTTTCACTTGGTGCAGGAATTTTGTTGATAAGATATATATTTCTCGAGTTGTAGGACGTGCAAATGTGCGTTTTTGACGTTTTTGCAAAGGGTCAAAAATTTGTATTTTCCATTGAGTTCTAGCGCCTATACTGCTCGTAAGAAAATCAAACGAGTAGTGCATTTTGTAGGAAATTTCGTGTACTTTAATTTTGCTGAGAATGGACATCTTCGAGAAACGAATAGTTTTCGAGATATAAGCAAGAAACTGAAAAAAGTGCGAACATTTTGAGGTTTTTTGAGTTTTTCGTTGTGAAGCCGACCTCGTACAAGGCAGAAAACTTGAAATTCGAATTCAGCGCCCCCAAAAACATACAGCACCATTGAGAAGAAAACTTTCACAATTTTGTTATGAAACAGGCTGTTTTGAGCACCAATTGACTGGACTAGATAGATATTCTACACTTAACATTACAATCGAGAGGTTATCTCACATGCCTCCCCCCCTTCCGCAATACAGAGTACATCTTGTGAGGGGGAGGGGGGAAGAGGGAGAGACCAAGCATCAGGTGGCACTTGCCTCGGCTAGCAAGTCAGAATTCACTCAATGGTGTCAGGAGGTGGCCGTGAGTTGCAGGTGCGTCGACGGGCGATGGATGGCTCGGGCTGGAAGTGACAGCAGTTGAGTGAAACCCAGTGGAGTGACTATGAGCACCTAGGTGGGAGGAAGATTTGAAAAGCTGACATGATGATCGTGGTAGGAACGAGAATGTCTTTTAGAAGCTGCCACTCGATGCTGTAATGGGGCAAAGGGGTAGGAGAACTTGGGCAAAAAGTGAAAACAAACAATCCCATAACATGATGGCCATATCAGTAGTGGGAGGAGAAGGCACAGGAACCACATATTCAAGGCCAGGGGATTGAGAGAGGTGGAATAGCAAGAAACCATGGAAAGGTGATAGGGGAGAGGGAGTAGAGATAGTGGAGTAATTGGGTGAATGGAGTGACGGGTGATGGAGAGGGGGAGATGGCTGATTCATACTCAGGTTGAGTGGTGATGGGGTTGATGTAAGCAGGTTTGACTTGATAGATTGAAACAGTGATGGGTGCATTGTTAACAAACATAATGAATGTGTTCTCACCCTCTTCAGGGCCTGGTCAGTGCCGGAATAATGGGGCTGAAGGGTGGGGGGATGAACAGTATCATCTCGAAGAAAAACATCTGTCCATGATGTCAGAGCATTGGACACTTGAGGAGAGGGACGAGAGTGACAGTATGGGCGAGGGAGATAAAATTTGTAGCAGTAGAGCCAGATTGTATCAACAAAGGATGGGAGGTCAGAGGGAGGAGGGGAGGTTGGACAAGCTCGCCAGGGAGAGACACGTTTTGGTCATAGAAAAACTCCATGACGGTGCCCTTCAGATCTGGTTGGTAAATGGAGCGATGACCTAGTAGGAAAAAAAGAGCCTCTAGTTATAGTGAGTCATGGCATATAACAGGTTTGAGAGTGCGGTGCCAACTTTCGATTAAACTATTTCCCTAGGATGATAGGCTGTGGTGTGGATGTCTTTAATTCCAAACAGATTGCATAAGTTTTGGAATAGAGATGTTTTGCCTAGTCAGTGGTGATGACAGACAGACAGCTGAAGAGGGAAATTCACGAATGCACGGGCAACTTTCTGCAGTTATATTTCGGAGGGGCACAGCTTCAGCCCAGCGGGTGGTGTGATCAATTGAAGTGAGGAGGTAATAAAAACTGGTGATTGGGTGAAGGGGCTGACTAGATCAATATGAACATGCTGCAAGTAGTCTGCAGGGACAGGAAATGAAGTCAGGGGAGGAGTGTATCTGAATTTTGCTTCTTTGACAGGAAACACAGGCACAATCCCAGGCTTGACAATTGTGCATCATGTCCCACCACACAAATCGGTAGGTGACCAATTTGATGGAGGCCTTGAATCCAGGGTGAACAAGATTATGGCATTTATTGAAAATCTCACACCTGGTCGAGTGAGGAATGCAGGAGCAAAGAATGCAGCTGTATCATCACATCAAACCTCACTCGATACACCAGGGAAGGTTGTTCGAATAGGTCACAGAGAAGAGAAAGAGTCCTGAATTAGTTGCATAGTGTTGTCGTCAGTGACCTGAAGAGTGGCAATATGAGAGAGATAAAATGGGCATCAATGCTTGAAGGAAATCTGCTACAACGTTATCTGCACCTTTGATGTAGCGGACATCAGTGGTGGATTGGGAGATGTAGTTGCAATAGCGTAACCTGCTGAGAGGGAGTCCACCGGGTGGTTGGTGATAGCAGCTGCAAGAGGCTTATGGTCGGCGAGAATGTAAAAGTAGCGGCCATCTAAGGCAGAGCAGAAGTGTTTAATATCCTCATAGATGGCCAAGAGTTCTCGATCGAAGGTGGAGTATTTCTTTAGAGTGTTGTTGAATTTCTTCGAAAATAACTACAGAGGGGACATTAAGGGATTAACTCAGAACTGCACCGATGGCGATATCACTCACATCTGCGATAATATAAAGTTCAGCATCTGGATCACTGTTTGTTGTGACAGAGACAGGAGGTGTTGGGAGTGGGGTCGCAGCGCAGCACTAATAACATGGAGTATGAGAGGAGGAGGGGGGCTCAGCAATGCTTGTAACAGCTGAAGTGTGCCGAGGCGCCAGGATAGTTACAGTTATGGCCACGGGTTTAACTGGGGGAGTCAGAGGTGTACTGAAGCAAGATGGCGTTGTGTGAAAGTTGCTTGGGTGGCCACAGACAGGTGAAGTCGCACATATCGCAGTAGCAGACTGCTCGAATAGTGGCGCAGGAATGGGTGAAACGAGAGCAAGAGGAAGCGCTAGAAGTGGCATGGCTACTGGGTTTTGTTTGCAAATGTCCACATACGAGTGTCATTGGGGGGGGGGGGGGGGACTGTCACAAGCACTAACAGCACAGTGTGCGGGCACAATGACACTGGCAACACTCACTGAGGTAACACTCATACTAATCTTGGAGAGAGAGTCCTTCTGAAGTGACTACAGCGTCGACAGATGGAGCATAGCAGACGCCAGCTGCGATTCCGTGTCTGCGAGGTGGTGGGTGATGTCTTCATTTTTGCAATGCAGATGGAGCACATGTTCATGTTCGCTCGACCACTTTGACAAGAGCAATCCTGAATTTGTGTCGAAGCACTCATGAACAATGTCCTCTTTTTCGCAGTTCAGTTTGATCACCTGTTCATGTTCACGACAAATCTTTGGGAACAGTGTGTCAAACTTTTCGATCATCTGAAAACACTCATGGACAGTCGGTGCACAAACGGAGACAGAGTTAGGACTTGACAGAACACAAGGAAAATGTGTGCTTGATGGGTGGTGGAGCACCGAACATCACACAACATTGTGGGAAAGTTTATGGTGAGTTAAAAAAATCCATGCCTACAATCAGTTCTGGCACATCCGCTATCAAAAAGTTCCATGAGAGTTTACACTTTGGTGACAAGCAACATAAAAAATCATTGAACCCGCATACGGCATCTGAGTGGTGTTGACAGCATAAGGTGTAGTACTATGAGGGCAGAGAGGGCCAGTGGCCATCAAAGTAGGTAGTAAAGATACATCAGCACCAATGACAATAAGAAATAGTGCCTTCGAGACACAGTCATGTAGGTACAGATGCCCACACAACTGAGAAATGTCACAAATAGAATAAAACACATGTAGGTACCCTTGCTTGTCAGGGCAGGAGGGGCACCTGAACGATCCTGCTCTTGGCATTTGGGTGGAGACACTGCGAACAACACTTCCTTGCCATGTCACCATAGTGTCTGTTGTAATAACAGTAAGGATAATAAGGCGCCTGCTCTTGCAGGAAGCGGATGAGCGGAAGCAGTCCATCATTGGTGTCAGAGGAGTTGCCAGCAAGGATTGCTGGTGGATGTGGCTGATACAGTGAAGCTCTCACACGATCTGCATGCATATGGGTGTCCATTTCAGGTTTGATGCCCACGGATTCCTTGTCGCGTGGGTGGCCTGTCCATCAGCGGGTGAGTGTTGCAGACGCTGGGTTGTAGACGTAGGTCGTGGCTACCGTGCCTCATGTAGATAAGTGTCGTACACCCTGTCTGCAATGCGGATGTGTTCACTTGGAGGCTGGAGAATGTTGTATGCGAGGGTGGAAGTTTACTGGACAGCCATTAGGGTGGAGTCCACCAAGTCGTGTTCATTGACAAGGAGGTAGAGGCGGTATCTGACCTGTGACAGCATTTTTTCACTTAGGTGTTCCTTATGGATGATGAGCCTTATCGTGTCTTCAGGCATGCGAGTAACACTCTCTAGAATAGTTCGTTTGGTGATGGAATATCTATCAGCTGATGGGGGAGAGATCACAGATCAAGTCAAAGTGTTCATGAAGATGTGTGATATGGCTTAGGTAGTGGGCTGAATAGTCAAGCAAGTGGTGGTCAAATATCTGATCACCGATCGCGAACCATGTTGTGGAAGCCTTGAAATTGAAATCTTGGGAAGGCGCCAAGGTGGTAGCGATGGTGTGCCTCCGGAACATCAGCTGAGGAGTTGACGCAGACATGTTGAGGCAAGAGAACTCGATGCGGCTGTCGTCCCTGGTGTAGCACGCGCTCGAGGCACCAGCAGGTGGATGCATGAAGCAGTGCGGCCGAGAATGTTCTTGTGTATCAGTAGTATGATAAAGCGGGAGTGACGTGACAGACGCATCACATGATGTAGGCAGCAGAAAGGACTAATAATTGAAGTTCAGATTACCACTGACAGGACAAACAGACCTGATCGAAGTGTCATTACTCACGCTTAATGGTGTAGACTGCATGAGACTAGCTGACACATTGCTTGCACAGTCCAAGTCAGCTGTGAGGGTGGAAAAAGGTGCACCAGAAGCATGTGAAAATTTTCCCTAAGCAATCAATCAGGCAGTTGATGAACAAACTGCGGGAGTAAGTGGAGGGTAGATGGGGGGAGGGGGGTGCTTTGAGAAGTGAGTCCAAGTCCAGGAGCACTGATAGAATTATTGGAGGCAACTGCACCTCACTGGCAGAGCATTTGGTGGAAGGATACACGTACACATTTGGCAGTCTCATATTCAAATTTTGTCTGTTCGTGCCTTGCAAAACTTGAGTGTTCTGAGCACACTGTTTGTAGTTGAAGCACTTGAAAAAACAAACGGCGAACCGAAGCTTGAGTCTGTTAAGTTCCTCGTAGCACCAGAAGCACTCAGTTTGAAGAATGTGGGTTGTGAGTATTCATTCAGAGAACAAAAATGCAAAGCACTAGAAATGGAAAGACACTGAATTTGCGGTGGCGAAGTTGATGCAGCGAGAAATCCCAGTGGAGGTGGCACTGTTATAGTCACAGTAGTGGACGGCAAGACAATGGCTCCCATATTTCGCAGTGAAATTCACACGAAAAAAGGATAACGCTGCACAGTGTGCGCAAATGATGGTGCACTTGACTTTGGGGTCATGGGAGTGGGTTAACTGAGGGGTTTGAGCCCCAATGAGACCACATGCATCTTATCTTGCACCACTTTATTCTTAGCACAGCAAGAAGCATTACAAGACTGGTCTAAACATGGCCTGCAGAGCTCAGAGAAGCTGGCTCTCAAAGAAGCCGGTTTCGAAAGAAGTTTCTACACTTATCACGATCAATGTGAATGTCGAGAGGTCACCACAAGTACATCACTTGTATTTCAGTCACCGATCTCTGTGATCAATAGAACCCAAAATATAGCTTCCTGAAGAATCATGAATTCAAATACACTGTTTTCGCGGATATTAATACTGCGCACTGACGTGTGTGCTATGATTATCTTTCCATCAGCAAATGTTATAAAAAGATTATTATCAACAGAAGTGTTATTGAATTATCTAATAATGGAAAGTCCAAGTTGGAATTAACAATAAAGTAAGAGGACAGTTTGCAACTTACTGCAAAGACGTGCTGCAACAGGCACATAAAATAGCAATATAAACAATACTTTCAGCTGTCGGCCCTGGCCTTCTTCAGAAATAGGAACATTCACAGAGGCACACAACATAAACACAACAATCATGTCCGGTTGCCACACTTCGAATCACGCTCTGGCCAATATCTGAAAGTGTTGTATGTGTGTTCCTTTTTTATGTTCCTGTTGTGGCTCGTAAGCATGTCTTTGCAGTGAGTTGTAAACTGCCCTATTATTTTATTGTTATTGAATTATGACACTTTTCTCCTAGTGTTTTCCTTTTCTTACTCCCCTGTTATTTTTCTTGTCTGCAGGTCGGTGACCTCTTCAGCATTCTACTAGTTACTCTGTAGAGTCAACTACCAACATAAAAACACACAAAATTACATATATGTAATAAAATGTTGTCACCTGTGTGTACCTCACTAATAGGGATGATATATCATTGTAACTTATCACTTTTAATACTGATCTTGGTTTTTAGCTCTATTATTTTAAAATATTTTTTTCTTTTGCTATCCACTTGCAGGATGAACCAAATCAGACAAAACTATCTTCACTACCTCAAGCTTTGGAAAAACTATCACTTTGTGTTATGTTGCTGTATAAGAAACTTGATAAAGCTGGGTTGTGGAAACTTTTTCTAGAAATTGAAACAAAACTTGTCTCAATTCTTTCAGGTTTGTGACAGTAACATGTATGTTGTTGAAAAATGTGAGGTAACAGTTTTCTGGTACAGTATTTCATTATGGAAAACTATCCTATCATTTCATTATCAAAATATATATTATGTTGTGTTGAAGGAAGTGTAGATTTTCACCAACACTCAAATTTATAGAGTAATAGTTGCTTGATTATCGATATAACACTAACCAAGTTTCTTCTGTTTTCCAAAATACACTACCTGACAAGAAGTGATGTACCCAGATCGAGTGGGTGGACGTGAATGAAACTAAAAATGATGAGAGACCATGTCATTTTATTGAACTGTTTGCAATATGGGATGAAAGAGGCAAGACCATTGGCAATCTATGATGGAATGTTGCTGCTGGGTTGATGGTGTGTCACAACCCATTTGGTCCCAATATATACACTAATGCGGCTCAGAGTGACATCAAACGGTTTCTGGATCCTCACTGTGGCATGTATAGTCCACAGCTTCCGCAGCTGTCCCTCCAGATCCAACAGGTTGGCACTGACAGAAAAGCCGCTTCCAATGTCATCTCAAATTTGCTCAATGTTTGAGAGAGCCATGAATCTTGCTGAACACAGGAGGACCTCAACATGCTATAAGCAGACCGTAGACACTAACAGCAGTTGATCTTAGATTAGCATATAAAGTGATTTCAGTTCAAGGTGAACTTGGAAATTTGCATTGTATAAACCGTGATCTTCAATTATATGGCTGAGAACTTTGGTGATGTTTTACTGGACATATGTTTTGTTCCAATATACATAGGAAATTCTAATGAATGATAAAAAGTTGTTTTTATATACATAAAAAGATGGTAAGTAAATATGTGAATACATCACTACCTTGCTTTTGAAGCTTGAAATGTGTGTTACATCTCCAAACTTAGATTAGGGAAATTAGCAGCTATGTAAACAGCGACTCCAGATAATCATTATTGATCTCATAAAAATTCTTGGTGACGACATATAATTTATGTAATCAATTAAAACGTGGCAGTAGAAAGGGCCCTCTGAAAAATTTGGCACTAACTGTTACCGTTGTGAAAATGATAGTAGCAGATAATGCCCGAACATCTTTTACAAATGTGCTGTCTAGGCAAGAGTAGCAGTAACTATACATTTCGTAATAAATTTTTAACTACCAAACATTTGTTTAAATTGCTTTTGAAATCACATGTGCGTTAATCAGTAAAAATAGTATGAAGCATATGTACTTAATTTGTAAATGCCTGTGAATCTTTTTATTTCGTCTACCGATGTCTGACTGTTCCAATGAGTCGAGTGAGGATTACATTGAGATCCAACGTGCTCCCCGCATTTTCTGTGAAAGTTTGAACCCATTCGTGGTACTGAATGACAGATCATTTGAGCAGAGGTTTCGCAAAGATACGGTGAAAGACAGAGAATATTATGAAACCGACGAAAAGTAACGAGCCACTGACTCCAGTGTGCATGCCTCTCTTAACTCTGAGATTTTATGAGATGGTGGTTGGCTATTTATTTAAAGTAGATATAGCAACAGCTTGTAGAACTGTCCACAAAGTATCGAATTGCATTGCCTCATTGAAGAATGAATTTATCAAAATGCCAAGTGAAGTAAATGAAGTGAGGAGGACCATATGTGATTTCTATCAAATAGCACAATAAATTCTGCGAATTGAAGTCAATGTCAACTTCTTTCCACGCCCTGTCCTTGCTGTTCATTGATAATTTATCTGTTTTCTTACTTTCCATTATGTTCTTCTATGGAGCCAAGACGATTTTTACAAGAGAATCCTTTTCCGTTTTTGAAAAGTTTGAAGACTGCGCCTTTTTCTGTTGGCTTTACTCCATTTCCACAACGCTACACTTTGAATAAAAACTAGTAAGTAGTGTACAAAGATCCGTATATGCTATTTGTTTAAACTGTGTTTATATTTGGTGTCAATACATTATTATCATTATCTGTGATCTTTGACAAACGCTTTGATAGCCGAATTTTTCTGTGCTGCCAAGTATGTTTCGTGTGAACACAGATCAACTCTGAACCTGATCTGTTGATCCACGGATAGCATTATACAACACAGTGCATTCATGAACTTTGTTCATTTTTTTGACTAAGGTCAAAATTAATCTACAGTCAACAATGTTTATACAAGCAGACTACCACCCCCCCCCCCCCCTCGGGCCATTTTGTGGGTACGTGTGTGGTGCTCATGGGTCTCCGAGCCATTGCAGCCTTCCTTCCTACTTTCCCAGGCTGCATCCCCCCCTCCCCGTTTCCTACCTTCCCACTCCCATTCCTCCCCGCTACCCCTAACTCTATCCCTAACTCAGGGTGTTTTTCTGTTGATGGCCCAGCTATTTTCACGGTACTGCTGGTTCTGCAATTTTGTTTTTTCTTGCCGTTTCCACCAGTTTTGGGCCCAGTTTTGTCCCCCTAGGGGTTTGACCTCCATCCAAATTTCAGTTTTAGTTTGAGCCATTTGGCAAAGAACTCCCAACGTAGCCTCTTCAGTGCAGATTTCCACCCTTTCCTTACCAATTCATTTCTCGCCATAGTCCTCTCCCGAGCTTGGACACCAGCGCGTGTTGCCAGTCCCCGTGGTGTACCCTCATGGTTGTGCCCCCTGAATTGCCCAGGGATCACACTGCCGATGCCTGAGCTGCAATCTCCTCACGAATGCCAAGGAGTAGATGCTTGTCTTAGTGGGGCATCAGAACTCCCAGCAATGGTCGTCCCGCCGGTGACGTTGCTGTGGCTGGGTGGCACCCGTGAGGAGAGCCCCTGTTTCGAAGTAGGTGGCATTGGTGGGAGGGGGGGGGGATGTCCTGCAATGAAGAGGAAGAAAACCTCAGAAAATCCTGGTGTTAAGTCAGGTTCTCAAAGTGTGGAAAGTTTCACTTTAATGCTGAAAGATATGACCCCAAATCATTTCATTCCCTAAATCCATCATGGGTGGAATGTGGGGCCACAAAGCAGACTGATCTGTACTCACCACAATATCTCGTGTGTACCAGAATGGATGGGGAATCTTTCCAGGCAACTAAGCCTTCCTTCTTTGTTGAACACCTCAAGGAAAGGTTCGGAGAAGTTGCCGGAATGTCCGAAATGTGTGATGGTTCGTTCCTAATACAGGTTGAATCCTCTGCTCAATCGTGAAACCTCCTGTCATGTGACCACTTATTCAACATCCCGGTCTCGATAAAGCATCACAAATCCTTGAATATGGTGCAGGGGGTCATTAATCACAGTGATATTTTGCTGCAGACCGAAGAGGAGTTGCGCGAGAATTTACATGGACGTGGAGTCAATTTTGTCTGCCGTGTCTTTTGGGGACTAAAAGACAATAGGGTGGCCACCGGCGCCTTCGTGTTGGCCTTTGAGGACACTCTACCTGAAAAGGTCAAGTTAATGATGTATTGCTGTGACATCCGATCATACATCCTGCCCCCAATGCGATGTTTAAATATTGGCATTTTTGGCACATGTCATCTTGTTGCAATGCTGCCATAACCTGTCAGGACTGTGGCCGTCCTTTACATACAGACATTGCCTGTGCCCCTCTCCATTACTGCTTCAACTGTCAAGGTCAGCACACTCCATGTTCACAGGACTGTCCCGTTCTACAGAAGGAGCGAAAGATAGACAAATATAAGACATTGGATCGCCTGACAAACTTTGAGGCTCGTAGGAAATATGAGAAGCTGCATTCAGTCTCTCTGCTAAATTCATAGGCTGCAGCTACGACGATGACACCACCACTGGTGGCCACTTCCCGACCCACTCTACCATCCTCTGTGGGCCCTTTGGCGGGGGTCGCAGATCTCTCCATCCACAGTACTATCCATACCGACCCGACTATCATCGCTGAGCATTTTGCAGCACATATTGTTCTCAATTCGACATCCACTGTTTATACCCCTGGCTTTCGTACATTGAAACAGCGGGCTGAGCGAAAGCGGTAGGTATTTCGCACAAACCTCCGGGAACCATACAGTGCGCCATCTAGCGAGTGGGAATTTCAAAGTGTTCTTGCCAGTTGCCCCAATACATCTCCAAGACTGGACCGAATCCACTGTCAAATTATAAAACATCTTTCCATAAACCCCCAACGCCATCTTTTGGATTTCTTCACTCCTCTTTGGATCGAGGGAGCATAACCGTCCCAATTGCAGGGGAGTATTGTTATCTCTCTGTTGATACCAGCTGCAGATCCAGTGAATGTTGATCGTTACCACCTCATAAGTCTCACAAATGTTCTTTGTTTGCTCTTTGAATGTCTGCTCGCCCCACAATAAGGTGCTTTCCGGCAGGGTCGTCTCTTTGGAATTGGCAATCCGCATCGATTTCGCCTGACGTGAACACCTCGCCGCCATCTTTTTTAACCTTTGGAATGCATATGACACAGCATGGCGTCATCACATCCTTGCTGTGCTACATGTATGGGGTTTGCATGGTCCCCTCCCACTTTTTATCCAGAACTTTTTACTTTCGTGCCGTTTCCTAGTTCACGTTGGCACCTTGTTCAGTTCCCCCATATCCAACAGAATGGGGTACCACAGGGGTCTGTTCTAAGTGTACCCCTCTTCTTGTGGCCATTAATAGCCTAGTTGCTGCAGCCGGTGGGGGGGGGGGGGTGGGGGGTCAGTTTCTTGCTCTCTCTATGCGGGCAATTTTTGCCTGTACTATACTACCGGTAGTACAAATGTAGCTGAACGACGACTGCAGGTAGCCATTCATCGGGCACAGAATGGGCTCCTGCACGTGGTTTTCAATTTTCCCCTGTGGAAACTAGGGTGACGCATTTTTGTCGCCGACGTTCAGTTCATCCCCATCTGGAGCCCTACTCGATGCTGAGGTCCTTCAGGTTGTGGACACTCACCGCTTCCTGGGTCTCCTTTTTTACTCACATTTGACCCGGCTCCCTCATCTGCGCCAGGTTAAGCAACAACATCTGGACGTCCTTCGTTGTCTCAGCCATACAGTCTGGGGGGCAGAATGCCCTATCCTCCGGCTGTATAATGCTCTGGTGCAGTCACGTCTGAACTATGGGAGCCAGGTCTACAGCTCAGCCTCCCCCTCTGCACTGAGAGTTCTTGACCCAGTCCACCATACCGGCATCTGTCTGGCCCCTGGACCTTTCGTACAAGCCCTGTCACGAGTCTCCTTGGCAAAGAGTGGAATCACCCCATTGCGATTCCGGCGTCAACAACTGCTCGCCCTATATGCTGCCAGAGTCCACCGTACCCCTCAGCATCCAAATCACAGGCTACTCTTCCCAGGAGAAGTCATCCATTTGCCACACAGGCAATCCCAGTCTGGACTGCCAACCCTCCACTCCTTCCCTCTTCATCCCTCCTTTTGATCCAGTTCCCATACCCATCCCTGGATCATTCCTCGACCATAGATACAGCTGGATCTCTCCCATGAACTGAAGACCTCCGCTTCCCCTCTGGTCCTCCAGCTAGAGTTTTTTGCACTACTGAGCAAGTTCCACGACTCCGAAGTCATTTATACTGATGGTTCTTTAGATGACAGCTGCACTGGATACATCTACATGCATATGGATTATGGTGAAGAACACTCTTTACCACCTGGAAGCAGCATCTTCACTGCTGAATTGGTAGCCATATATCGCGCCCTCAAACACATCCGCACCTGCATCGGGAACTCTTTCCTGATATGTATTGACTCACTGAGTGGCTTGCAGGCCCTTGATCAGTGTTATTCCCATCATTCATTGGTCAGGGCCATCCAGGAGTTGTCTCTGACTCTACATGACTATGGTTATTCAGTGACATTTATTTGGACCCTGGATCATGTTGGCATTCCATGTAATGAGAGCATAGACCAGATTGCCAAACAGGCTACCTCCCGCCCTCTCTAGCGATAGGCCTTCCAGAACCAGACTTCCGTCCGCTGCTGCTCCGTGAAATACGAGAACTGTGGAATGCCGAATGGTGGCCCTCTGCCGTCTCCGCAATTGCCACACCCGGCTGACACATGGTCACCTCTTCTGCCGAGAGGATCTGCCCGTGTGCCAGTGTGGTGCACCATTGACAGTGGCCCATCTTCTGCTGGACTGTCCTGTTGTAGCTCTCCTATGGCATTCTTTCAACCTCCCAAACATGTTCCCTTTGGTTCTTGGTGACAGTGCCTCTGTGGCTGATTCTGTTTTACGATTTTTTCGTGTGGGAGGGTTTTACCAGTTGCTATGAGTTTTATGGTTGAGCTTTTAGTTCAACATCTGTGTTTCCTCTATTGTGTCTTCCTACTAGACGTTTTGTTGTGTAAACCATGTGTTTGGGTTTTCCCCTTTTATCCTCATGGTCGGTCAACCACATTCATTGGATCTGCTATTTTATCCCGTTTTATCTACTATCTGTTACCGTGTGATCGTCTCTTGTTTCTCTTTCTCAATACTTTATTGGCAATGGGTCCTTTTATTCCGCACTACTTTAAATCCAGTTCAGGTGCTTTCATGACTGGTTGTTTTTCTGTGTGTCGTCAAGTGATGCATTGGGGGACTGATGGCCATAGTAGTCTAGTCCCCCTAAAACCACAAAACAAACCAACCAATCTAAGTAGACCATACACCCACATGCTGTGTTGGCCTGCATTATTTTCTTGGAACACTGTCCCAAGGTGCTGTGCTATCAGAAGTAGTATGTGCAGATGCAAAATGTCTGTGACATATTGCAGTGGAGTCAATGTCTACTGAAGTATTTAACTAGAAGTGATCTGAACCTGTATCGTATGGCTTCCAACACCATGATGCCAGGGGTTACACGTGTGTATTTCTCCACAATATTGGCAGAATAGGTCCTCAATTTGACACCACCAAACCCAGAACTTGGGTCAGTCATTGAAGGTTGTGGAGATGTATCACTCATCAATGAACATGATGCAGCAGCATCTGTCATATGTCCCTTCCTCCTGGGCCTGGCACCACTCCAGGAACTGGTGTTGGTGCCAACTGATGTATTGGACAGTAGGATTTGAATCCATCAGATGCAAGTCGTAATGACACTCTGTGGAAATTCACAAAAGTTGTATGTTTTACTTTACATATTTGTGGATGGTAGGTGATTAGGTTATGTGAAGCACCATTCTTTGGGACGCTATAAGACTGCCCCCACTGCAGGGTAGTGTTTCTTGTACCTGTTGATTCCAGCATTGGGCCACTGTGAAATCTGAATGGCCCATATGCCTGGCAAATGCATGACACGAACAGTGTTCTTTGTGTACTTCAATGATTCAAATGCATTCAATGGGTGAATAGGTTGTGTAATGCTGTGATGTAACCTTGCAGTTGGAACATGCCACCACGTAATGGTTACTCTACACCAATATCTTCTGCAATTTTTATGTGTTTTCAAAAGTCTGGACGCCACTACTTGGTTCTCAGAAACCAGCAATTACCGAAGTTGTATAATGTCATACTTCGTGTTGTATCTTGTTTAGAACTATAGACCTAGGAGTTGTGTGTCCAAAACCTCCTATGCTTGTATTTTGGTTTATATTTCTTGATTGGCGTCATCATGCACATCTGAAAATCCTCTTTTATACAGTGAAACAACATACTTGGACACCATTTCTTAATTTTCACCCAAATCTGTCTTTATTAGTCTCCAGACTACCTACTACAGTGAAGGAGTACTCTTGTGTTGCAAGCCTCAAAACATTCCATTAAACAAAAGACACACGCTTAAAAGAATAGGGTTTCTGGAAGAGCTCACAATTATCTATACATCTTCTGTGACGAAGTCAGCACATTATTCCTTGCAGCAACTTTCCTAACAGGTAGCTGCTCTTATCACTTGTGTGATGTCATACATGTACACGAATAGGATTTCACACAGTATCTGACTTAAACCTCTATCTTCCCAAAAAGTAGATAATTTGATTATCTTGTGATGATATTAGCACATGTAGTGTGTCAATAGTTGCATTACAACACGTCTCCTCTTCATTGTCATTGCTTCATACTGTACATAAACATTTTACTATGTTGCCTGAGTCATAACAGTTGAATGGTACCAACTTTACTACACGAGGATATGACATCAAGTACCATGTAAATGTAATCATTTACTCACACATGCCACCACATAATGGTGGTCTGCATGTATACTGATTACAGACACGTATTACTATACTGGTACTCTTGACACTGTTACTGAAATTTGATGCCGCCATCTTGCTTTACCTCACATCAGAAAATTTCTGTGTACTGCTACTGTGATGAAATGACATTGTAACCTTTACTAGCTGGTTTAAACATACATTTCATCTGAGCCAATACTTCTATAGTAGTTTAATTTAACACATACATTGTAGATTCCTTGTTATGGGAAGATGTGTTATATACAGTTACAGCAGAGTATAGTCATTCCAAAAAAAAAAAAAAAAAAAAAAAAAAAAAAAAAAAAAAAAAAAAAAAAAAACCCCGAAGAATAAAATTACTTGTTATGTTGACAAGTAGCACATTTGTAATGGTCTTACTATTGAAAGCAAAGTTGAAGTTGATCTGAACTGGTAACAGATGAATAAAAATAGCAAATTAGCACTTCATGTAACTGTACTTGTCAAATCAGATAAATATACATACAATTCATGATAACAGCACTTTTATAATGGACATACTACTAAAAGAAAAGTCAAAGATGAATGAAATCTTATGCAACCTACTACTGCATGTGTCAAAACCTACTCTAGCCCTTGTATGAATCCTTAACAAATAAAAACACTTACTACCAACCTCAAACAGCACTTTAAAATGAGCACACATTACATTATTACAAATATTTTCTGTAACTTTTCTGTGACTTTTCACACGTTTTAGAATAGAAATATGGTAACAAGACTCCAGTGACACCTTTACTGTATATGGCATTGCCAGTGTAGTAATATATGTCTTTGATACTGACATAATACTGAACCCCTCCGATATCTACATACTTATACTACAATAAACTCTAGGGTGCATTGAGGAGGGCAACTCATACCACTTCTAGTCATTTCCCTTTGTGTTCCACTCAAAGATAGAATGGAGCAAAAACAAATGCTTGAATTCTTTTGTACAAGTCTTAATTTCTCTTATCTTGACTGTGTGATCCTTACATGAAATGTAAGTTGGTGGCAATAGAATTGCTCTGCAATCATCTCTAAATTCTGGTTCTCTAAATTTCTCGAAAAGAATGTGTCCTTCTCCGGTCTTCCTTTAAACTAATTTGGTGAGGATCCCAAACACTTGATCAGTACTTAAGACAGGGTTGCTCAAGTGTTCTATATTTCTTATCTATGCAAAATTTAACAATGGAAAACTGACTGGAAAGTCAATAACAGAGGATAGATAACAACTCACGATAAAGATGCTCCCTGAGACGTTGATAATTCATATTCACACAACTTAAGTTTGCGCCCAAGGCATTCATCAGAAAAAGAAACATATAGATTCACACAATCACTTCGACATAACTTGCATACATGAACACCATCTCCAGCCACTCCAGCATTACAAGCATCTTGTAGTGAATGAATAGGGAAGTGGAGGGGTAAGGATGCCGGGTAAGGGTGCGGATGAAAAATTCCATGTTGCTTGATGGATTGTAAAGGATGTGACAGGCAGGAATAAAGTGAAGGGAAGGGTCACGAGAGTATAAAAGGGTGGAGTGAGGAGAGGTATTTAAAATGATAAATGGACAAATAAAAGAGTAATTAATTAAGGGGCGACACACAGTTGCAAAGGAGACATGCATTGCAGGTATACAGGATAATAAAAGGGGGACGGGAGAAATGTTGGGCATACGGTGTAGGGATGGGAAATTAGGTTAGTTGAGCCAGATTGATTGTGGGACCGTAGAATGTGTTGTAGGGGCAACTCCCATCTGCGCATTTCAGAAGAGCTGCTGGTGGAGGGAAAAATCGAGATGGCATGGGTAGTAAAGCAGCCATTGAAATCAAGAGATTTGTGTTCAGCTGCTCATTTTACTACAGGATAGTCCATCTTGCTTTTTGCCACAGTTTGATGGTGGCCATTCATCCTGAAGTATGAATGTCATGCCAATGTAAAGCGCCATGTAGTGATTGCAACAGAGTTGGTAAATCACATTGCTGCTTTCATAGGTGGCCCAACCTATGATCAGGTAGGATAAGCCTGTGGCAGGACTGGAATAAGAAGTGCTTGGTGGGTGGATTCAAAAAGTTTTGCTTCAGGGTCTTCCACAAGGTTTGGGATTTGGAGTGGAATAGGGATGGATTAGGATATTTAGAGGCTGACTGTGCAACAGAACAACACTTTAGGAGGGGTCAGAAGGATATTGGGTAGGATTTTGCGTCATTTCAGGGCATGATGACAGATAAATCAAAGCCTTTACTAAGGCTGTGATGAATTGCTTCAGTTCGCAGTGACTGGTGACTGGTAGTTGCGGGTAGGTGGATGATTGGTTGTTTGTGATGATATGGTATGAGAAATCTGTTTGTCATGAGGCAAATATCTGTTTGTAAACACCTTTGTGAGGTCCTCAGCATATTGGGTAAGGGACATCTCATCACTGAAAATTAGCTGTCCATGGTTGGCAAGGCTGTATGAGAAAGATTTTTTGATGTGGAATGGTTGTCAGATGTCAAAGTGCTGGCAGGTTTAATCTGAATTGAGGTGATTTGGAACCATCAGTAAGGTGGGGCTTAACATCTAGGAAGGTGGCATGCTGGGTTCAGAGGAACCAAGTGAAACTGATGGGAAAAAAGAAATTGAAGTTTTGAAGGAATGAGGACAGGGTATCCTGGCCCTGAGTTCAAATCATTAAAATATCAGTGCACCAGTCCAGGTAATCTGCCACTTCGGTCCCAAGCCCGGGACTCATCTCGCAAGTGATGAGGAAGGAGGAGGGGGAGGAGTATCACCTCATAAATAAACCTGGGTCCAACTGGCTCTGGATGGTAGCACCCTGTGAGGGCCTTTGCCTATGGTTACAGGTGAAGCACAGTGAACGATTTCGAAGGCAGAAGAGGAGTCTCAACATCCAATGGCAGAGAGAGCAGAAGAACCTAATGGAGAAAAAACATGGAAAAACAATGTGTGTGTGTGTGTGTGTGTGTGTGTGTGTGTGTGTGTGTGTCCATCCATCTTTCCCTGTTAATGAAAAACATTTTAGACAACCCACTGCCCCTCCTACACCCCTCAGCATCATTCAGTTCACTCATCTTCTCTTCTCTGTACTACTTGATCTTTCCTCTTTCGTTATATATATCCTCTCTGGCTTGGCTCAGTATGTGCGTGCAGTATCTCTGACGTCCACACTCCCGAAGCACCACCTTCATGACCTAGGTCGTGAATTACCTTTCCCTTCCGTTCCCATGCTTTCTTCTTCCCTTCCTCTCCCACCTGATAAAGGAACTGTGTTCCGAAAGCTTGTCCTTTTTGTCCCCTTTTTTTCTTCATTTGTGTTACTATCGGCAGTAGAGCACAAACGTAAGTACTGGCCAGCCATTCTATCTCGTTTGAACAATATTTATCATCTCTGAGGAGATTTTTCATCATTAATTGAATGTATATGTTTCTTTTTATGATGAAGGCCATGACCAAAAATTTAAGTTGTGTGAATGTGATTGTCTATTTTATGTGGCTATCAGTGGATCAATAAGCATCTTTATGGTGAATTGTTATCTGTCCTCTAATATCAACAAAATTTATTATGTTCAATCTGAGAATATATTCGAGAATTCTATAGGAAACTGATGTTAATTATATGGGTCCATTCTCTTACCTTTCTTATAAATGAGTCACCTGCACTTTTTTCCAAAAAAAAAATGTGATTTTGCACTGAACCAAAGATTTTCAATAAATGAAATCCAAGTAAGTGGTCAATGTGATGGCATACTCTTTGTACAAATCCATTCAGACGTGTCAACGTATTTTTTTTTTTTTGCTCTGTCAGCTGCTTCTCTACACCAGGAATTACTATTCCTATGTTCTCCATTTGGGAGACTGTTTTGGGTTAAAAGTGGTATGTTTGTATCAACAATTTCTTAAATGCGATATTCAAAACTTCACCTTTCCTTTTGAAGTCATCTTTTGCCATCCCAGAAAAATCAGTGACTGGATGGAGTCTGCGGTATTAACATTCATGTAAATGGTGTATTTGAATTCATGAACCTTCAGGAATCCATATTGTGGGTTCTATTGATCACGGAGTTAAGGGGTCTACTGTTCCGGATACCCCTTGTCATAGTGATCATTTGTATATACACGAGAAGAATGGCAATACTGACCTTTGACCCATTTATCAATTTTACATAGGACCAGTTTTTTTGGATTCTCGGCAATATTGTTCACTAAGGTACAACAGTAGTAGTTACCGTATGATTTCCACATCGATCTTTTTATAGATGTGTGGATATCTATTAACGTTTCCCTGTTTTAATTTGCTTATTTGAACCGAAGATGCTACTTCCTTTAATTTCTGAGCATTTTATCAATATTATTATCAAATTATCAATTGTTGTCTAGTCGCCAGCAGGGGAGTGACACACTTAGGTGCGCACGCCGTGGATGTGACGCGCAAGCCGGATGTCCTTGGGCATGATGGTGACGCGCTTGGCGTGGATGGCGCACAGGTTGGTGTCTTCGAAGAGGCCGACGAGGTAGGCCTCGCTGGCTTCCTGCAGCGCCATGACAGCGTAGCTCTGGAAGCGCAGGTCGGTCTTGAAGTCCTGTGCAATTCCTCGCACGAGGTGCTGGAAGGGCAGCTTGCGGATGAGCAGCTCGGTACTCTTTCGGTAGCGCCTGATTTCTCGGAGTGCGACGGTTCCTGGCTTGTAGCGGTGGGGCTTCTTGATGCCTCTGGTGGCGGGTGCGCTCTTCCTCACCGCCTTGGTGGTGAGCTGTTTGCGCTGCGCCTTTCCGCCGGTGGACTTGCGGGCCATCTGCTTTGTGCGGGCCATGTCGAAGCAAGCAAAAAGAAGCGGCGAGTGAGGGTGCGTGTGGGACAGCCTCTCAGCAAAAACTTAATTCCCTATGTTGGCACATATTTTAATTATTCTGAAAGGTAATTGTTCTCAGACAAATGTAAAATATAATTATAAACAACTTAGAAAAGTTAATCCAGTTGCAACAGAGACCATTTTAAGCCTATTTAAGGAACAAGACTGGCAGGATGTTTATAGTGCTGATAATATGGATGAGAAATAACAGACATTGCCAAGTGGGGTGGCTTGCATACCTCAACAATACAGACAGCCATACCGTAGGTGGAGGGTTATTTGTGGAGAAGCCAAACGAATGTGTGGTTCCTGAACAGGGGCAGCAGCCTTTTTAGTAGATACAAGGGAAACAAACAGTCGGGATGATTGACTGAGCTGGCCTTGTAACATCAGCTACGGCTGAAAGCAAGGGGAAACTACAGTCTTTAACTTCCCCAAGGAGATGCAGCTCTCCTGCATGAATACATGATGAAGGCATCCCTCAGGTAAAATAGTTCCTCATTAGGATCTCCGGGTGGAGACTACTCAGGAGGATGTTGTCATCAATAAAAACAAAGCAGGCATTCTACGGATTGGAGCGTGGAATGTTTTATTCCTCAACAACTTATATGCTCGTGCTTTGCAACGGTTGTTGAAGGAGAGCCTGTGTGTATCATGGCTTTTCAGGGTTTCGGACCTCAGTCAGTAAAAAGAGAATCCTTGTTGGATCGCTCTGTCAATAAACTCAGTTGTCCAACCCAAGATGTAAGTAGAAGTCATGGTGCGAAATGATGTATCTTCATAAAGATGACAAATCTAAGTAAACGTCATTGACTGAAACGATGTATCTTCATAAAGATTTTGATACAAAAGGTGAAACATGCCAAAATAAGCAAAGAAATGTTGTTAACTATTGACTACACTAATCGAAATCACTTACACTATGTTCAATGTTTGTTGGTATTCGTAGACATAAGATTGCTTAATTCTGTCACAGACGTTCACTTCCTTGTTGTACTACCCCATACTCATTATGCAGCAGCGGTGTTTATTAGTTCTTTCGTGCACTACAGCGCCTCTATCACTTATTTGCTGCAATACGCAATCCATACTTCAAGCATAACCAACATCTAAATATTTTTCTGTGATCTCACTTTTACAAAACGAAGCTGCTCCATACAAACCTGTGAAATAATTTAGGAGATTAGTTGTTTCTAATAGATGAACAGACATTTACTGAAAACACTTAGGATTAGGATGTATCTTTTTTCTGTGGTCTGAATTTGACGACAAAAGGCAGTACAAAAGGCTGAAAAATTAGGTTGACAGGAAGTGCAGACTACCTAACCATGAGTCGTTTGAAGAGAAATAAAAGACTGTAAAAGAATTTATAACAAGAGGAAAGATAGATACTGCCAACAGGAAAATAAAAGAGATATTTGGAGACAAGAAAAGCAGCGGTATGAATATCAAGATCTCAGACGGAAAACCAGTACTAAGCAAAGAAGGGAAAGCTGAAAGGTGGAAGGAATATATAGAGGGCCTGTACAAAGGAAATAAACTTGAAGGCAGTATTCTAGAAACAGAAAACAAAGTAGAGGAAGATGAGGTAGGATATACGATACTGCGAGAAGAATTTGACAGAACACTAAAAGACTTTAGTAGAAACAAGACTCCTGGAGTAGATGATCCTCTGTCTGAACTACTGTTGTCGTTAGGAGACCCAGTCATGAAGAAATTGTTCCACCTGGTATGCAAGATGTATGAGATACCCTCAGACTTCAAGAAGAATGTAGTGATTCCAATTCTGAAGCAAGAAGGTGCAGACAAATGTGAAAATTAATGAACTATCAGTTTAACAAGTCATGATTCCAAAATACTAACACGAATTAGCTACAGACAAATGGAAAAACTGGTGGAATCTGACCTGGGGGAAGATCAGTTTCGATTTAGGAGAAGTGTAGGAAGACTTGAGGCAATACTCACATTACGACAAGATGAAAGGCAAACCTACATTTTTAGAATTTGTAGATTTGGGGAAAGCTTTTGACAATGTCGACTGGAATACACTCTTTCAAATTCTGGAGGTAGCAGGGTTAAAATATAGGGAGCAAAGAGTTATATTCAAAACCATACAACAATTATTAGAGTTGGTAGGGATTGAAAGGGTTGTAATGGTTGAAAAAGGGAGTAAGACAAGTTTGTAGCCTTTCCCCAATGTTGTTCAATTTGCACATCGAGCAAACTGTGAAGGAATGCAAGGAGAAGTTTGGAGAGGGAATTAAAGTCCAGGGAGACGGAATAAAACCCTTGTGGTTTGCTGATGACATACTAATTTTGTCAGAGACAGCAAAGGACCTAAAAGAGCAATTAAATGTATGGACAGCATCTTGAAAGGAAAATATCAGATGAACATTAACAAGAGTAAAGCGAGGGTAATGGAATGTAGTGTCAGAAAATCAGGCGGTGCTGAAGGAATAGGATTGGGTAATGAGATGATAAAAGTAGCAAAATAGTTTTGTTATTTGGGTAGCAAGACAACTTCTGATAGCCGAAGTAAAGAACATATAAAAAGCAGAATGGCTATGGGAAGAAAAGTGTTTCTGAAGAAGCGAAATTTGTTGACATCCAATATTACTTTTAATGTTAGAAAGTCCTTCCTGAAAGCATTCGTCTGAAGTGTAGCATTGTATGGGAGTGAAACATGGACAATATGGAGTTCAGACAAAAAATTGATAGAAGCTTTTGAAATATGGAGCTATAGACAGATGATGTAGATTATATGGGTAGATCACATAACTAATGAGGAGGTGCTCAACAGATTTGGGCAGAAAAGGAGTTTGTGGCATATACTAACTAAGAGAAGTGGTTGGTGACATCAAGATTTATTGATGACATCTTCATGATCTGGACTCACAGTGAAGAAGAACTCCAGAATTTCCTCTCCAGCCTCCTTTGGTTCTATCAGATTCACCTGGTCATATTCCAAATTCCATGCCACTTTCCTCAATGTTGACCTCCATCTATCCAATGGCCAGCTCTACACAACCGTCCACATCAAACCTACCAACAAACAACAGTACCTTCATTACGACAGCTGCCATCCATTCTATATCAAATGGTTCCTTCCATACAGCTTAGGTCTTAATGGCAAAGTAGTCTGCTACAGTCCTGAATCGCTGAACCAGTACACCAATAACCTGATGACAGCTTTCACATCTTACAACTACCCTCCTGATCTGGTACAGAAGCAAATAGCCAGGGCCACTTCCTCTTCCTCCCAAACCCATAACCTCCCACATAGGGACCCTAAAAATGCCCCTTTTGTGACTGGATACTTTCCAGGATTGGAGCGGACTGTAAATGTGGCTCTCCAGCAAGGATATGACTTCCTTAAATCCTGTCCCGAAATGAGATTCATCCTTCATGACATCCTTCCCACTCCACTAAGAGTGTCTTTCTAACCTTCGTAATGTATTAGTCCATCCCTATAAAGTTCCAAAACCACCTTCCCTATCCTCCGGCTCCTTCCCATGTAACTGCCCCCAGTGTAAAACCTACTCTATGCATCCTCCCACCACCACTTATTCCAGTCCTGTAACTCGGAAGGTGTACACAATTAAGGGCAGAGCCACTTGCTACAGCACCCATGTGATTTACCAGCTGACATGCCTGCACTGTGAAGCCTTCTATGTGGGAATGGCCAGCAACAAACTGTACATTCGTATGAACAGACCCAGACAGTCAGGGTTTGTTGGTAATCAGGATCACCCTGTGGCTAAGCATGGCTTGGTGCACATCTGGCACATCTTGACACAGTGTTACAACGTCTGGGTTATCTGGATACTTCACATTGACTCCAACCTTTCAGAACTCGAAGATGGGAACTTGCCCTTCAACATATTCTCTCTTCCCGTTTCCCACCAGGTCTCAATCTTCATTTGTTTTAAATTCCTGCCCACCATTGTACACCATCTTTGCCTCCAATCTCTGAACAGAGCCTCTGCCTTGACTGGCATCTCTGTCCAACCTCTTTGCATTTTGCATATGCCTGCCTTGGTGTGTGTGCGTGTATAAATGTGTGGGTGTGTGTGTTTGTTTACCTATCCTTTTTCCCCCAAGGTAAGTCTTTCCTCTCCCGGGATTGGAATGACTCCTTACCCACTCCCTTAAAACCCTCATCCTTTCCTTTTCCCTCTCCTTTCCTGCTTATTCTAAAGAAGCAACCTAAGGTAGTGACAGCTCAGTTTTGTGTGTGTGTTTGTGTGTGTGTGTGTGTGTGTGTGTGTGTGTGTGTGTGTTTGTGTGTATGTTTTTATTTATGTGTGTGTCAATGAACAGGTGCCTATTCGGCTGGTAAGTCAAACTTTTATAAATATTTTTCTGAACAGGAATGTTTAAAGTAAAGAAAGTTGGACTTACCAGGCAAAAAGGCACCAGTTCGTTGATACACAAATAAATAAAAAAAAAAAAACACACACACACACACACACAGAGAGAGAGAGAGAGAGAGAGAGAGAGAGAGAGAGAGAGAGAGAGAGAGAGACATCACACACACACACACACACAAACCCAACTGCCATCTCCGGTCTCCAGGTATTCCGTCAGTGTGCAACACATAACACCTCCTCGCAATCTGCCCACAAAAGCCAGAGAAGTTGGTTCGGTTTGTGTGTATGTGTTTGTGTGTGTGTGTGTTTTCTATGGCAGACGAAGGCTTAGCAGCTGAAAGCTTTTTTTTTTTTTTGATTATGTTTAGGTACGTGTGCCTTTCTGCAGTTCATCGAGCATTTCTATAGTGAATAGCAACCTATCCTTTCCAAGCCTTTTTATATGCATACAGTTAAATCTACATCCTCTTTTGACTTCATTAGAGACAATACTTTTGTCAATGGCATTGAACACCTCCCCCCTTCATTTGTGTCTGTATGCTCAATTGCTGTAGGCTAGGCTGCCTCCACATCTCGAATGAGGTCCCCCTGCAGAGTGCCATCAGAATTATTTCTGGCCATGAATGTTGTCTGCCTATGAGGCTTCACTAAAATGCCTAACATTAGAGCATGTGCGTGCTTGGACGCTGCTTAAGGAGCAGTCACATCTCACAGGGTGAATGGGTAAGACTAAATGGCCAGAGCCCATGTTGGCATCCTGCCTCAAGTGACATGAACATGCTACAGCCTGTCGCTGAGCGTTGAGGGTGGCTTCACCACATTCGGTACATGTGATGATGTAGTGGGAGCGGACGTTCTGGATGAAATAAGCGGCACCTGTGACTCACCAGTGTCTTTCCCTCCACTACATCCCAAGGCAACAGCCTGAATATGGCTGACCATAGCCAACAAAATCTTTAGCTGTCCGCAAACCACAGCAAACTCCTCCTGCACCTGCACACAGTGTACACTTAGCCTATCCATTCTAGTTGTACTAACTGTAATAATTAACTGTGAGAAACAGAAAAGCTAAATATTGACCTTGGTACTCCACTGGTGCTTGACGAAATGTGGGCGAAAGCTGACTGAATTGTAGTCATTGCTAACTTGCTGTTCAAAACAAAGAACTAAACACTGATGACTACAAAAATTTACATGTTAAAGTTACTCGAAACCTTGACATTAATACTCTTAATAACAAAATAATGAGATTAATAAGAATTACAAAACAATAACATGTAAAACCTGCAGTTACTTTAATAATTAAACTATGAAACAAATGTGAAGCTTAAATATGTGCCTTGCTGCTGCAACACACTTGGCTGCCGTTCAACTCTACACTGGCTACAGCTGACTGACAAATGGCACTACCACCAGACATAAAAAAGTCTCACTAGTGTAACACCACAGTTCAAAACTCACTTGATGAATTCTTTCATGTAAACGCCTCTACATTGTAGCTGATACGATACAAATCTGTAAGATTTACCATAAGAATTCTGTAACTTAAAACAATAACCTACATCAGGACAGTTAATAATACTGGTTATGTTGTGTCTTGTAATGTGAAATAATTGTAATGTATTTTAATACATTTGATCTGTGTCTTTGTATGTAATGTCTATAAACGTGTCATTGTATGTACAGTTATAGTAAGTTTACGTTTTAGGAGGCGATCCACTTATAATATTGTAAAAAGATATAAAATAGCCAAGATCTCTTATCATCAATTTTTATTAACGACGACCGGTTTTGCTGAACTATGTCAGCATCATCAGGTCAAATAAAATATTTTACAAGGCCATAATCTGTTAAAAAGGAAAGACGGAAATTTAAAACATGCATGTCATTATAATAAAACGAGAAGATACGTCAATTAAATCCATAAGAGCAAGATCGGGCATATTTAGAGATGAGACATACCTTGTAATGTCAAACAGTTGTTATATGCAATTTACAGTGCATAGGTGCACTATGTCATTATAATAAAACATAATTATCACAGTAAGTGACAAAAGCAAACTGATACATGATTCAAATCAAGGATAATTATTTATTATACGAATATTATAGAGGAAAAATTCCTAAAAGGAAAAATATACGTAAAAAATAGATGAAGTACACTTACCAGGCGAAAGGGCACAGACAGTAATAGCAACAAATAAACACACAGACACACACACACACAAAAATGCTAGCTTTCGCAGCCTAGCTGCTTCATCAGGCAGAAGGGAAGGAGAGGGAAAAGGAAATGATGAGGGTTTTAATGAAGGGGGTAAGGAGCCATTCCAATCCCGGGACAGGAAAGACTTACCTTGGGGGAAAAAATGGAAGGTAAATAAATGCACATACACCCACACATTTACACAGACACAAGTACACTTAGGCAGACATACTGTAGAACTGTAGAAAGGTATAATTATTTATTATAATTATTTATTAATTATAATTATAATAATAATAATTTTATATATATATATAATATTATAGAAGGAGACCTTCCAGGTAGGAAAATGGTATAAATAAAGATTTTTGACTTACCTAAAGTACAGGCTGGTCGATAGGAACACTAAACACACACAAAAACACACAACCATTCGAGCTTTCGCCACCAGTGGTGGCTTCTTCGGGAAAAAGAGGGAGGAAGGAGAGGAGAAAGGGAAGGATACGGGTTTTAAGGAAGTGGAAAAGGAGCCATTCCAATCCCAGGAGTGGAAGGACTTACCTTAGGGGACAAAAAGGAAGGTAAACAAATACACACACACTCACACATATCCACATCCAAACACACTTAGGCAGACATTTTCATATATATATATATATATATATATATATATATATATATATATATATATATATATATATAATATTATAGAAGGAGACCTTCTAGGTGGGAAAATGGTATAAAATAAAGATTTTTGACTTACCTAAAGTACAGGCTTGTCGATAGAAACACGAAACACACAAAAACACACAACCATTCGAGCTTTCGCCACCAGTGGTGGCTTCTTCAGGAAAAAGAGGGAGGAAGGAGAGGAGAAAGGGAATTGGGATTGGAATGGCTCCTTTTCCACTTCCTTAAAACCCGTATCCTTCCCTTTCTCCTCTCCTTCCTCCCTCTTTTTCCTGAAGAAGCCACCACTGGTGGCGAAAGCTCGAATGGTTGTGTGTTTCGTGTTTCTATCGACAAGCCTGTACTTTAGGTAAGTCAAAAATCTTTATTTTATATATATATATATATATATATATATATATATATATATATATATATATATATAACTTAACTTCTTTGCTTTCTACAGTATGTCTGCCTAGGTGTACTTGTGTCTGTGTGAATGTGTGGGCATGTGTGCATTTGTTTACCCTCCATTTTTTCCCCCAAGGTAAGTCTTTCCTCTCCCAGGATTGGAATGGCTCCTTACCCCCTTCCTTAAAACCCTCATCATTTCCTTTTCCCTCTCCTTCCCTACTGCCTGAAGACGCAACTGGGTTGCGAAAGCTTGCGATTGTGTGTGTGTGTGTGTGTGTGTGTATTCATTTATTTATTTGTGATGCTGTCACACCTGTGCTCCTTCGCCTGGTGAGTAATCTTCGTCTATTTTATATATATATATATATATATATATATATATATATATATATATATTATAGAGGAAAAATTCCTAACAGGAAAAATATACGTAAAAAATAGATGAAGTACACTTACCAGGCGAAGGGGCACAGGCAGTAATAGCAACAAATAAACACACACACACACACACATACAAAAATGCTAGCTTTCGCAGCCTAGCTGCTTCATCAGGCAGAAGGGAAGGAGAGGGAAAAGGAAATGATGAAGGTTTTAAGGAAGGGGGTAAGGAGCCATTCCAATCCCGGGACAGGAAAGACTTACCTTGGGGGAAAAAATGGAAGGTAAGTAAATGCACATACACCCACACATTTACACAGACACAAGTACACTTAGGCAGACATACTGTAGAACTGTAGAAAGCAAAGAAGTTGGAAGTTAGACAGAGATGCCACTTGAGGCAGAGGCTCTGTCCAGAGAACCAAGGCAAAGATGTTAAGATGGTGGGTGGGAATTTGAACTTAGCGAAGGTTGAGACCAGGTGGGCAACGGGAAGAGAGAATATGCTGAAGGGCTAGTTCCCATCTCCGGAGTTCTGAAGGATTGGTGTCAGTGGGAAGTATCCAGATAACCCGGACGGTGTAGCACTGTGCCAAGATGTGCTGGCCATGCACCAAGGCATGTTTAGCCACAGGGTGATCCTCGTTACCAACAAACACTGTCTGCCTGTGTCCATTCATGCGAATGGACAGTTTGTTGCTGGTCATTCCCACATAGAACGCTTCACAGTGCAGGCATGTCAGTTGGTAGATCACGTGGGTACTATCGCAAGTGGCTCTGCCTTTGATCGTGTACACCTTCCGGGTTACGGGACTGGAGTAAGTGGTGGTGGAAGGGTGCATAGGGCAGGTTTTACAACGGGGGCGGTTACAAGGGTAGGAGCCAGAAGGTAGGGAAGGTGGTTTGGGGATTTCATAGGGGTGGACTAGGAGGTTACGGAGGTTAGGTGGGCGGCGGAAAGACACTCTCGGTGGAGTAGGAAGGATGTCATGAAGGATGGATCTCATTTCGGGGCAGGATTTAGCCCCGAAATGAGATCCATCCTTCATGACATCCTTCCTACTCCACCGAGAGTGTCTTTCCGCCGCCCACCTAACCTCCGTAACCTCCTAGTCCACCCCTATGAAATCCCCAAACCACCTTCCCTACCTTCTGGCTCCTACCCTTGTAACCGCCCCCGTTGTAAAACCTGCCCTATGCACCCTTCCACCACCACTTACTCCAGTCCCGTAACCCGGAAGGTGTACACGATCAAAGGCAGAGCCACTTGCGATAGTACCCACGTGATCTACCAACTGACATGCCTGCACTGTGAAGCGTTCTATGTGGGAATGACCAGCAACAAACTGTCCATTCGCATGAATGGACACAGGCAGACAGTGTTTGTTGGTAACGAGGATCACCCTGTGGCTAAACATGCCTTGGTGCATGGCCAGCACATCTTGGCACAGTGCTACACCGTCCGGGTTATCTGGATACTTCCCACTGACACCAATCCTTCAGAACTCCGGAGATGGGAACTAGCCCTTCAGCATATTCTCTCTTCCCGTTGCCCACCTGGTCTCAACCTTCGCTAAGTTCAAATTCCCACCCACCATCTTAACATCTTTGCCTTGGTTCTCTGGACAGAGCCTCTGCCTCAAGTGGCATCTCTGTCTAACTTCCAACTTCTTTGCTTTCTACAGTTCTACAGTATGTCTGCCTAAGTGTACTTGTGTCTGTGTAAATGTGTGGGTGTATGTGCATTTACTTACCTTCCATTTTTTCCCCCAAGGTAAGTCTTTCCTGTCCCGGGATTGGAATGGCTCCTTACCCCCTTCCTTAAAACCTTCATCATTTCCTTTTCCCTCTCCTTCCCTTCTGCCTGATGAAGCAGCTAGGCTGCGAAAGCTAGCATTTTTGTATGTGTGTGTGTCTGTGTGTTTATTTGTTGCTATTACTGCCTGTGCCCCTTCGCCTGGTAAGTGTACTTCATCTATTTTTTACGTATATATATATATATATATATATATATATATATATATATATATATATATATATATATATATATATATATATATATAATAATTATTTATTATAATGACATGCATGTTTTAAATTTCCGTCTTTCCTTTTTAACAGATTATGGCCTAGTAAAATATTTTATTTGACCTGATGATGTTGACATAGTTCAGCGAAACCGGTCGTCATTAATAAAAAATGATGATAAGCGATCTTGGCTATTTTATATCTTTTTACAATTTATAGTAAGGACAGTTTACAACTCACCGTAAAGACATGGCGATGAGCTGCAATAAGCACATACAAAAGACACTCACATACAACACTTTTAGCTATCGGCCATGGCCTTCTGCAGGAAATAGATCACTCACGCAATCACACAGGCACACAATACAGTCATACAACATCACCTCCGGCTGCTGCACCTCGAATCACGCTCTGCATCGAGTAAATCGAGGACGGGAGGGGAGAGGGAATAGGAAGGTTATATCACGGTGGTGGGGATGGGTTAGACCGGAATAACGAAATGCAGCTTAGGTATGGAGTGGGGAGGCAGGTGATGGGAAAAAAATAAAATAAAATAAACAAAATAAATATACAATAAATAAATTAATAAATTGAATAAAATAAAATGAAATGCGTGCACACTGCAGGTACACAAGACCGCGGTCTTTAATTTAATGAATCATGGGGCATCACTTCAATTACGTAAAATTTGCAGACCTTATTTCATTATGTTTGTATTGTGATATAGAATGGGTCTCGTGGTTTTCTTGTTTGTCAGTTGTTAGAAACCACTATAACACACCATTCAACAATAATTTTGCATCTAGCATGAACCTTTAGTAAAATAATGCTTACTAACCTAGAGCAAGCAGCATCGATGTTTATAGCAAATGTTAAAAAAAATTCTCTTGGTGCTCAAGATGCTTCCCTTGTAGATACCATAGAACTGTTTTTAACAGTTAATACATACTCGTAGTACCCATTCTTGTATCTCACAAATGAAGGTGGTTTTTAACCAACTCAGTGTTTTTATATGTTTCATCCTTAGGGTGGCTTGAACTTTGCAGGAAACACTCATTGACATGTCTGAATGTCTGTTGAAAAATGTCAGCCTATTCTAGCTGAAGACCCAAAACTCAACTAACTTAAACAGGAATTATGTCATTTTGTAGGCCACTGATCACGATGTCGGTTACAGCTAAAACTCTTTTCTGCCAGTCCCAACAATCAAAAGCTTGTACTTTACAAAAGTGCATCAATTTGTAAGAAGGGTTGGGTTTGGTTGTTCGGTTGGGATAGGGGGACTAAACTACTGAGGTTATCAGTCCCCCAGTGGGGAGGGGAAGGAGTGAGAATAGGAAAGTAGGGGAAGGGAAAGGAAATGCAGTCCGGGAAGTAAAGAAGGAAGGAAGACTGCATTATAGCTTGGGGCCCGGTGCTCTCCACGCATGTACTCATGAAAGATCCCTGAGCCCCCTGGGGGGCAATTTTTAAGAAGGAGTCTGTTCATCAGGTAGTTACATCAGTAAACATTTGACCCAAATTGAATGGTTTTGTACACAGGAATTAATCTTGTGTAATATAATTGGCATGTAGAATTTACTGCTATGCAGCAGGAAAGAGTAAATAAAAGCTACTCCCGTGTCCAAAGTCGCCCTATTTGATGGTACCTCACACATGAATCTTTATAAATAATGTATTGTCATGTTGTTCAAGAAGTAATCATTCATATATTATTCCTCCACTGTACACAGTACACCCAGCTATTCCAGCTTGTGATCTCTGTGCGGAGCTGCTAAGTGCTCCCTGCTACACATAGCAGTGTTGGTTGTAGTGAACAATCAAATAGTCCGAGTCGGCATGTGACACAGCCATGGCAAGGTGATGCCACCTGCCTTTTGTTCTGCATGTCACGTCTTACATAATTGACAACCCCATATTATTAGCAGGTTAGCTGCGTTGATGGAGCTACATGCTATGTCATGGAAAGCGAAACTTAGCAAATAAACAAGAAACAACTGTATGAAAGGGAATTGCATACATTTATCCAGCTTCAGAAATTTTACATTGTCTTTTAAGATCATATGTGGATATATCAGGTTTCAAAGTGTTTGTAGCATGAATGCCAAGACTGGCCTTTGTAACCATCTTGTAAAGAAAACATGGTTCCTTCTTTTTTATTCTTTTCATTGCAGAAAAAAGCTGCTGAAAACAATACATACAGTGGAACCCCCGATATCCGACCTTCACGGGACTGGGCCGTGGTCGGAACGGCCAAATGGGCGGATATACCGAGGAGCAATAAAAAAACACGTTTTTTTGGGTCAAAACATCCGTATACTGCAGTAAATTACAAGTTTTTTTTTTTTTAACATTTTCTGTTATTTTAAAGCATCTTCCTTTTCAACTGTCATAGAATAACTTTCAAGGTCTTCACGGTTTTTTCTCCAGTCTTTTACATTTGTCACGCCGACCCCTAGCTCTGTGGCTAATTTGACTAGTAACTCACCACGGTCCAAACGTTGAAGCACTTCAAGTTTTTGTTGAAGCGAAACGCACACACGCTTACATTTTTGAGAAGCCATAGCGAACTTTCACTAATCGCACAACACAGTTTATCACCAAAGATACTGTAATCACGAAAACAGTAAAGTAGAGCAACGTTCACGTCGACAACCAGAAGACAATTGGCAGTTTAACAGAGAAACATTGCACAGCACTGCCGAGTCAGTTTGACTCGTCGCCAGCAGAAGACAGTCAGGCACATGGTCAGAAATCCCGAGGACTCGGATATCCCGAGGTCAGATATGAGAGGTTCTACTGTACATCCAAACATGTATATGATCTGTGTAGCATTTTGATGCAGCTTGGGAAATGTTGTTTGCTGTAATGAATGATATCACCATGACAACTTAGCAAAGTTTCAGTAAAGTTGAAGTTTGCAACTCATTAATTTCCAACTGGAGTGACAGTGGCAAATCATCAGGGGTTGCTGAACAATTTCACTTCTGTTTCCAGGACATTAAGCTCTCAGAATTTTGTTTCAAAGGATGTGATGAACTGCTTTATCTTGGCTTCATAGTCATTGTAAGTGGTATCTTCAGGTAGATATAAAGAAGTCAGATTATTACTCATCTGCATCTGAAGCAAGCATAAATTTACCATGAAAGCTCTTATCTTGTTGTACATGTAAACGATTAGCAGTTATTTCCATTCAATGGCTGATTTAAATTATTTAGATGCATAGTTATGTCAGCTAAAAGCTTAGGACCACATACACACTTTGAATCTTTCAGAAAATCCATTTCTCCCCTTTTATTTTGAAAAATAGAAATATTTATTCCTGAATTGCAAAGGAATCATTGAGAACCTTACCTCAACTAAGCCATCAAATTGTGCTATGGTCCAGTATGTTCCCATATTCCACATCTATGTTTTAAAGAATTCCTGAATTACACCATGCATAAAATTTATGCACTTCACCACAGCTTTCATCACATCACCCAATTCCAATGTTTCTGCACACTGTGACTCTTGATGACTGAAGCAATGAACAGACAAATTTTCCAAATTTGTTTTTAAATTTACTTTTTAAATTAAAAACAAAACCTTGATGACATCCTATCATTTGTGGCTCTCCATCTGTGGCAACAGAATAGATTTTATCTCATGTCAAGTTCATATTGTCCACTGATTCACAAGCAGCTTCAAAAGTGGTAAGTCGTGTTGCTATGTAATCGAGCAGTACCAAGTGTGAAAGTTTATAACTTCTGTACTAAGATTTACTTTCAAACTTACATCTCCTGAGAAGTCTCTTGTAAGCACAGCTACAAATTCTCTGTATGCTTTGCTATCTACAGATTTGCAATGCGCTGTTTCAAGATGCACTGTATGTTCTTTTTAGCTGAATTGAACACCTTGTGACACACAATTGAGGCACAGGGCTTCCAGAACTAACCATTGCTGACATTGATCCCAGATTGCTACTTCAGTTGTGGCGTCATGTGGCCAGCACTTGCCTTCTTCCACTGCCATTGCTCCGAGCTGGGGCAGTGAGTTCTCCAGACCACTCCTCCTGCATGGAGTTCTTTTGGAACATCATGCAGTTCTCATTATTAGTGTTTTCTTAAACTGACTAAGGTGTCATCCTAATCCTGCCTTCTTTGTACCTCACTGTTGGCACTATATGTGATTAGCAGTGTTTGCCACACACTGTAGTGTGATTCTTCTCTAAACATCATACACATGACATGTTTCCAATCATCCATTATCCACTGCATTACTCTTTACACCCACTGCATTATTCTTTACACCACCTGAAGCATCACTTAGCATTAACTATAGAAAGATGTGTCTTATGGGAGCTGCTTGACCAATGGCTTATTTCTTTTACTCATTATGGACAGTTGTTTCACTAGGTGCTCTACTGGTAGCACTATAGAACTCAAGAGTAATTCCTGATGTTAATGTTTAGTGTGTGTTTTTATTTTTTTTATTATTTATTTATTTATTTATTTATTTTTTTTTTATTTTTTTTTTTATTTTTTTTTTTTTTTTTATTTTTTTTTTTTGCGCAGTATCCTCTTGAATGCTCAAGGTGTTCTGTCTGTCAGTACATGTGGTCTGTCTAGTCATGAATAGATGTGTGATTGTTCATTCATATTTCCATTTGACAGGCACTTCGCCAACTTTTAGCTTTGACAGCTTTAGAAGTAATTAAATGTCCCTGATAGATTTGTTACTCAGTTGACATTGATTACTAGCCCATTTTTGAAGTCAGTATAGTTTCCTTACATATATTCTGTATCTTTTCAAATCTGTGGGGGGATTTCTCTATCCTAAAAACCCACTTGAGATGTGCCACTACTCTAGTACCAACTTCCAGTATGTAGTGAATGTCTAATTTATTCAGAGAGACAGTACTTTTTTTCTCATTTATAGCAGAGGTTGAGAAATTTTCAGCCACAGAATCATCTTGATTCCAAACCAAAGGACTGTGATTGGATCATGGAATGATGCTTCCACCCCGCAAGCAAAAACTAGCCCTATGATATTTCAATCTGCAGGGGAGCATGCATTGATATGAAACTTTCTTGGAGGATTAAAACTGTTTGCCGGATCTGGGATTCAAATCTAGAACCTTTGCCATTTGCGGGCAAGCACTTTACTGAATGAGCTATCCCAGCATGCTTCAAGGTCCATCCTTGCAGCTTTACTTTCACCAGTACCTCGCCTTCTACTTTCCGAACTTCACAGATGTTCTGCCAACCTTGCAGGAATATCACTCTTGCCCAAGAAAGAAAAACTCACAGGTTTTAATCCCACTTTTGGCAAACAGTTTTAATCCACCAAGAAAGTTTCAAGAATAGCTGTCTTTACCAAATAAGTGAGCAATTAATAAGAACTTTGGATGATCTCTGAATCCAGATGCCAGGTGTCATTGGTACCGCAATGTGTCACCATTTGCAGCTGAGTACACCCAGTGCTTGGAATTGCTGCAAGTAGAGCCTCCTCCACATCTTGGATGAGACATCCCCCACCTTCCACAAGTAAGCAGAGTTGACCATGGCCTCCTGTCCTGACCTACCCACAATTCCTGAGTCTCTCCATCACCATTCTAATATTGGAGCTTCCAATGACAAGCAAACACACCCTCTGCATTTGTCTGGGCCTCTCAAGAACAATGCTCAGCACCACAACAGGAGAGGCAGCTTGAGCTGGCTGAGATCAACTATCAGCAATGGACCACACATCAAACCTGTTACTGAAGTTTACTTCCACTCCCTGCTTTGACTTTCTGCCTAGAGATTTGCAACCCCACCAATGTTTGCCAATCACACTCTGGCAGCTGCGAACTGTCAGAAACATGGGCATTGGAAAGCACAGGGGCGTCAGCTATCCCAGGCCACACTTAGGGACCAGAGGTGCTTAAAGCAATCACCTGAGATACCCCATTGATGCAACAGCCCAAGGCAGTAGCCTGAAGATGTAGACTGTGGCCAAAAAGGCTTTCAGCTGTTTGCGTACAGTGCTTTAATTCCCCGTGACTCTGTACACAGCATGTTCAGTCAAACTCCATCTCTATCCAGATAATTTCTCCTAGACAACTGACATTTTGACTAACTGATGCAATGGTTTCTGTTGAAAATAAAAGAAATGACCAGCATTCACACTGCCATTTATAATAGTGCCTGAATATAGTACTTAAAAACTAAAATCGGTGTGAAATTTCAGAATTGAATACTAAGAACAACACAGAAACGTTATTTTACTGCATAGTCCGTAGATGTACACAGGCAGCAGCTAACACTCCATTGACTGACTAGCTGATGCAAATGTGTTTAACTGTTGAAAATTAATCACTGACAACAGACTTCCTGAATTTACAGTTACAGATACAAGGAATGAAGCTCTTAAAAACAAAAACAGAGGTTAATTTTGAAACACTAAGAAGGCCACAGAAAAAATTAAATATGTACTTTTGTGGTCTGTAGCTGTGACACAGGTGGCAGCCGGCACTGCACTGGCTGATTGACTAGCTGAAGCAACTATCTCTAATTGTTTAAAGTAAACAGCCCTAAAGACTCTGAATGCACATCATCCATTGAAAAAAACACCAGAAAATATCCCCTACAAATAAAAACACTCCTGAAATTTAGGAATTAAATACTAAGAAGAACACTGAAAACAAATACATAATTGCAATCTATAGGTGTGACACAGATGGCAACTAACTACACTCCATGGGTGGCAAGAGTCAGCCCCAATGATTATGTCCACAGTGGTTGGTTAGGAAAAAATATTGAAAAAGAAAATCCCTGTATCTTCTGTTTTAAATTGTATGTCTAGAAAGACTTATGGTATTATTGGTTTTTAATCTCATGTAAATTAAATGTTTGTTTGTATCTGATTGAATGTATTTCCAAGTTGAATACATCTTGCTCCTTACCGTGATACAAAACAAATATGTTGTTGTTATGGTCTTCAGTCCGGAGACTGGTTTGATGCAGCTCTCCACCCTACTCTGTCCTGAGCAAGCCTTTTCATCTCCTCATAAGAACAATAACCCACATCCACTTGAATCTGCTTACTATACGCAACTCTTGGTCTCCCTCTGCGATTTTTACCCCACACACTTCCCTCCAATGCTAAATTTACAATTCCTCGATGTCTAAGAATGTGTCCTATCAAGCGATCCCTTCTTTTAGTCAGGGTATGCCAAAAATTCCTTTTCTCACCAATTCTGTTCAGTACCACTTCATTAGTTATGTGATCTACCCACCTAATCTTCAGCATTCTTCTGTAGCACCATATTTCAAAAGCCTCTATTTTCTTCCTGTCTGCGACTGCTTATTGTCCATGTTTCACTCCCATACAAGGCAACACTCTGTTATTTTACTACCCAAGTAACAAAACTCATCTACCACCTTCATTGTTTCGTTACCTAATCTAATTCCTTCAGCATCACCTGATTTTCTAAGACCGCATTCCATTACTCTTGTTTTGCTCTTGTTAATGTTCATTTTATACGCTCTCTTCAACACAGTGTCCATTCCATTCAACTGCTCTTCCAGGTCCTTTGCTGTCTCTGACAGAATTACAATGTCATCAGCAAAACGCAATGTTTTTATTTCTTCCCCCTGAACTTTAATCCCTATTCCAAATTTTCCTTGCTTTCCTTCACTGCCTGCTCGATGTAGAAATTGAATACCATCGGAGAAAGGCTACAACCCTGTCTTACTCCCTTCCCAACTGATGCTTCCCTTTCATGCCCTTCGAGTCTAATAACTGCGGTCTGGCTTTTGTACAAGTTGTAAATAACTCTCCTTTCCCTGTATTTTACCCTGCTGACTTCAGAATTTGAAAGAGTGTATTCCAGTCAACATTGTCAAAAGCTTTCTCCAAATCTACAAAAGCTAAAAATGTAGGTTTGCCTTTCCTTAATCTATCTTCTAAGATAAGACGTAAAGTGAGTATTGGCTCCCGGGTTCCTCCTGAATCCAAACTGATCTTCCCCGAGGTCAGCTTCTACCAGCATTTCCATTCTCCTGTAGATAATTCGTATTAAAATTTTGCAGCCATGACTTATGAAACTGATGGTTCTGTAATTTTCACTCCTGTCTGTGCCTCATTTCTTTGGAATGGGGATTATTACATTTTTCTTAAAGTCCGATGGTATTTCGCCTGTCTCATACATCTTACACACCAGTTCAAATAGTTTTGTCATGGCTGGCTCTCCCAGAGACTTGAGTAGCTCTGAGGGTATGTCATCTACTCCTGGGGCCTTGTTCCAACCTAGGTCTTTCAAGGCTCTGTCAAATTCATCTCTCAGTATAGTATCTCCTGTTTCATCTTGATCTACTTCCTCTTCCCTTCCTACAACATTGTCTCTAAGTTCATTTCCTTTGTAGAGCTACTCTATGTACTCTTTCCACCTTTCAGCTTTTCCTTCTTTGCTGAGAACTGGTTTCCCATCCACGTTCCTGATATTCGTAGAGTTGCCTTTCTTGTCCCAAAATGTCTCTTTTATTTTCCTGTAGGCGGTATCTGCTTTTCCCCTTCTTATACAATCTTCTACAGATTTGCATTTGGCTTATAGCCACTCCTGCTTAGCCATTTGGCACTTCCTGTCAATCTCATTTTTTAGTCGTCTGTACTCCATTTTGCCTTTTTGTCTATTTCATTTACTGCATTTTATATATTCTCCTTTAATCATTACATTTAGTATTTCCTGTGATATCCAAGGGTTTTTTGTAGGTCTTGCCTTGCTACCTATTCTGTCCTCTGCTGCCTTCACTATTTCATCTCTCTATGCTACCCATTCCTCTTCTACTGTTTTATTTCCCCCCTGTTTCTGTCAATTGATGCCTAAATCTCCCTCTGAATTTTTCCAGAACCTCATGCTCCTTCAATTTATCTAAGTCCCAGCTCCTTATTTTCCTACTTTTCTGCAGTTTTTTTCAGCTTCAACCTACAGTTCATGACTAACAAGTTATGGTCAGAGTCTATATCTGCCCCTGGGTATGTCTTACAGTTTATCACCTGCTTCCGGAATCTATGTTTCACAATTATAAAATCTATCTGATACCTTCCGGTCTCTTCCAGGTATACAACCTTCTTTTGTGATTCTTAAACCACGTGTTTGTTATGATTAAATCATGTTCCGTGCAAAATTCTACCAGGCGACTTCCTCTTTCATTCCTTCTGCCCAGTCCATATTCACCTACTATTTTTCCTTCTCTTCCTTTTCCTACTACTGAATTCCAGTCTCCCATCACAATTAAGTTTTCCTCTCCCTTAACTGTCTGGATAATTTTCTTTTGGTCCTCATATATTTGTTCAATGTCCTCACCATCGGCAGCGCTAGTTGGCATATAAACCTGTACTACTGTTGTCGGTGTTGGCTTTGTATCTATTTTGACAATGATAATGCGATTACTGTGCTGCTCATAGTAGTTTACCCGCATTCCTATCTTCTTATTCACTAGCAGTCCTACTCCTGTGATACCCCCAACTGATTTTGTATTTATAATCCTGTACTCACCTGACCAGAAATCCTATTCATCCTGCCACCAAACTTCACTAATCCCCACTATATCTAACTTCAACCTATCCATTTCCCTTTTTAAATTTTCTAATTTTCCTACCCAATTAAGGGATCTAACATTCCATGCTCCGATCCGTAGAATGCCAGTATTGTCTTTCCTGATGACAACATCCTCCTGAGTAGTCCCCGCCCAGAGATCCGAATGGGGGACTATTTTACCTCCGGAATATTTTACCCAAGAGGATGCCATCATCATATTTTCATACAGTAGAGCTGCATGTCCTCGGGAAAAGTAATGGCTGTAGTTTACCCTTGCTTTCAGCCGTTCACAGTAACTGCATGGCAAAGCCACATTAGCTGATGTTACAAGGCCAGCTCAATCAATCATCCAGACTGTTGCCCCTGTAACTACTGAAAAGGCTGCTTCCCCTCTTCAGGAACCACACGTTTGTCTGGCCTCTCCACAGATACCCCTCCACTGTGGTTGCACCTACGGTACGGCTATCTGCATCGTTGAGGTACGCAAGCCACCCCACCTCGGCAATGTCTGTGGTTCAAATATATCATCCACATATCTGTGATAGATAAGAATGTTGTGAGTGATAGATCTTTTGTTTGTGCAGAATTTTTTCCGATGTTGCACTGATGTTACACAAACAGAAAATAGTGTTGTTACATAACACCATTTTAGAGTTAAATTCTAATTTATGTAACTATAATCAGTATTTTTTAATTATTTTTATCCTTTTCATAGTGATGGAGACAAGGGGCATATGTGCAAATACAAAGAAATTGCGAGAAATGCAACATCTATTACATGTAAGTAATTTTATTATCAGTGCAACAGATTCTCTAAATTGTTAAATACATTGAATTTTGGTAGCATAATTATTTGTGTTTCGAAAAGATATTCGTAAAAATCATGAGCTGGAACAAAATCTATACATCTTATAAAACAGCCTGTAGTGGGTATGTGTGTATGTTCCACATCTCCTGTTAAACTACTGGACCGATTCCAACCAAACTTGGTATACACGTTCCTTACTATCAGGCAATCGCCGTTGGGTTAAGAGTCACTTACAACACATACGTAAGGAAATATGACATCATAAACAATGACAGTAATGAAAAATGGCTTCAACATCTGCTACTAAGCTAATAAACAGATTTCAACCAAATTTGGTCAAATATTCTTTAAGGTCAGGAATCATTTGCTATGGCTGCAAAACCACTCACGATACATAGCTCATACAATATCAAGTCATAAACAATGAAAACTGTTCCATATTGCTGCGCCTGACAATGTGATTTTATTCGTCAGCTTTTTGACAATGAGAGCACTTAGCAACTTGCAATAAACTTTGAACATAATTTCAAATCTTTACTAAATTGTCTCTCGCCAACAACCCCAACAAAATGATGAAAGGAAGAAAGTTTATCGCTTATTACTTTTCAAATGTTCATGATATATATCTATGGCATTTGGCATGAGATTACAAGTTATTACTTCTAAACTGTTAATTGTATTTGCGAAACAATTCACAGACAGTACACTCACATACCACTGAATGTTCCTTCGGTACTATATCACAGTTTGACATATAGTTCATGAGATATGAAATCATAAACAATTTGGTTCATGAAAAACCGTATCATCATGCATGAGCTTTTGATTTATTATGTCTTTACTACTAACACCATTCACAACATATTTTGCAGACATTAGGAACATGTACCACTGAATGTACCTCCAAATTTACATGATAGTACGAGACATATTTCAGGAGGTATGGCGTTATCAATAACTGCTACATCCTGCGTTATTTTTCCACGTCTCCTCCTAAAATAATGGACCAATTTCAACTTAACTTGATACACATAATGCTTACTATCAGACAACAATTGCTATGGTGTTAAAAAGTACCTACAACACAGAGTTCAAGATATATGACATCATAAACAATGATTCACAACAACTTTCCCATTACGCGATGATTGGTTTACGCTACTTCACTTATCCACTATTTATTCATCGCAGGCAGTTTCCTGATTTTACATTCTACATTACTGAAAAAGTATATTATTGTAGGACACACAATCAAGGATATATGATGTCGTAAATATTGATCTGCATGAAAATTAAACTTACGTAAGGTAGAAGTTGATGGACAGAATGAGAAAACGAGATTGACTAAATATTGTTCATAGTAAAGTTTTGAATTAAATTAATGTTATACATCATTTGTATTTTATTACTGTTTTTCTTTCTTTGGATACTGCACTTATAAGTTTGTACATTATGGATATTTCATTGTTTTACTGTTTCATCATTTCTAACCTGTTTTCATGAATGCCTGAAGATGAAATCTTTTCCGAATTTTTATTTTTGTTCCTAATATAAGACTGGAAAATGCATATATAACAAGGAAATACCAGTTTTAGCAAAGTAAAACAAAATAGTTTATAAAAACGTATTTGATAAAATTTAATGTGCGGGTTAAGTGTGATTTGGTATTGTTACAAATTATTTTCATCTAGCAGAATGTCAGCTCTTCAGCTTTCTTGGCGCAAATGATTATTAGTGAGCTTCTGGGTGTTCTGTTGAGATTTTTATGTATTTATTTATATTATTTATTTATTTATTATTATTGTTTTGTATAGTTTTTGTTTTTCTTTATATTTTTTTTCATGATATTTCAGTTATTGACCCATGTTCTTCTTCAGGTGATGTGAGTTTTGGTATTATGTCTGCTCACCGCCTGGGGTTCAACCAGACTGAGAGACAGGTGTTGATTCTATAAATAAAATAAAAAGAAAGATCATGACTCTTCTCAATGAGTCAGGCTTGCCATGTAATGTCATATAGTCTCAAAATGCAGGCATCAGTGTCACCAGAAATGTAATCAATATGCTTTCTAAGAAACTCAACAAAGGAACTCCTCCAAAGACCCATAGTTTAGTTTCCAAAATCAAAACAGGGACACACACATTGGTACTGAAAATTGCGAAACAAAATCTTGACTTTACTGTGGTACCATCAACCTGTTATTGCTTAAAGCTTATACAGTATGATAGCCTTTGCATCACTCATTAACACAGACATTTGAATACAAAACAATTAACACAACATGAAATTTATTTAATTGCCTAATGAACATTTAACCAATGGGACAAGCGTAGGCAGTAGGTTTTTTTGGGACTGGACAAACTACATACACAGCAATCTCAATTATCTAAGACATGCCAAGTCACATACTAATACATCACACAACAAAAATCCAAGTAAATTTTGTTACTAAAGCAAGAAATATTTTATTGTTGCATAGTAATCACATGCAAACAAGAAGGCATGAGAATTATTATTTCTTCTGCAGTTTAATTATTTCTTTGTCAATTATATTTTGCAGCAGAATTTATGGCATTCATGAGTGCGGTATGTTCACACCGATTCTCATAATAATCAACACGTGAAGTATTCTGATAATTAGTTCTTGTTTAAATATATCCTTCACAGTTTGCACACGAAAACTATCCCTAAGTCAGGCCATAAACTATTCATGACGGACACCATTATTTCTCCAGCATCATTAATACCGGGTGGAGCTAGCACAAATCCAGTAATGAGCTGCAAATTTTTGAACCAGGTACCTTCAGATGTAAGTACGTTAAAAATGAGAGACCAGTTTTTATCAGTTTGCTTCAGAGTTGTTCACACTTCCTCAGAAAGCTGATCTTCACATCTTTCTTTCAAAGTATTTTCATTAAATTCTGGCAATGTTTTATGACTTTGCTAAAAACACTTCCAAAGAGGAGGATATTTGAACGCAACACAGCTAAATGGTTTCATCACATGAAATCGCGGAGACCATTTCACAAAATTATCAATTAATGTCTTTTGAGTTGATTTTGAATGTTAAACAAAGCAGACCCTTTTAGCAGGCCATTTTCTACAAAGGAACGTATTAACCATTGAATTTTTATAATTAGAGAAGCTGCATATATCATGTGAAAGCATTAATAGTACCAACCAAAGAAATTAAAAAAGCGTGCTTCTTCCACTTTCATTTGAACCCTGTTTTCTATATTTTTTTCTTATGACTTCTTTCATTCTCCATTTAGTTACACTTTACATCACTTAAAATCATTTTATTTATGGTTAGTAAATAATGGGACCGTATAAGTCCAGTATTTATTTTGTTTGGACAATGGGACACTGACTCTAAAATATGCGACACCTTGTCACTACCATAGTTAGTAATATAGGGACCTACATACCAGCTAGCAGAACACCTAAAACATACTCTCAGCTGATATGAGAGGAAGTGCAAAAACTACGTTTACTACTTAATTAACTCCGTATGTCACTTCAGTCAATTACAGCTGCAAGTTAATGGTATAATGGTCAGTTTCAATGTAGTCGCCCTCTGAACAACAGTACCGCTTTGTTTTTCATTGGAACTAATTACAGAAATATTTGACAGTTGTATCTCAGAACTTTTAGACACATTCTGGCATCTACTCATTTCCTGTTCAGTAGAAAATTTCTTATCGTGGCAAACCTATACATGGAACACTTCGAAGTGAAGACACAGTGATCCTCCAAGTGGACTCAAACTTATTTCTGTGTCACACAGTCAACATTCGTAGTGGAGCCACATGGAGCAGAAGAGTTTCGGGAGTTTTTGGTACATTTGAACTCTATCCATCTTAATATAAAATTCGCAGTGGAACCTTAAACCGTACTCAAACTGATCTCTCTGTCTCCTCACCTTTAGTCATCACCATCCATCACAAAAAAATTTGGGGCTGAAGAATCTTTCTTGTCCATAAACCTTGGAACACTTACAGACTAGGAGAGTCTTGTTACACAATTTCAACACTTACACATAGCCTTTTGAATCAATGAAGGCCCAGGTCATCATATTGAAAGAGCAATACTGTCAACAGTATGAACAACTGAGATAGAGGTGTAGACTGAGATTGAGGCCCAGTAAGAAGAGCAAAACTCACTCATTTACCTTACAGTTGTCCGCTATCCAAGAAGATCAGTAGACTCATGTAGAAACATGACATCTAGTATATTTCCCTCTCTTGAAATAAGATTTTTAAAAATATTTGTAATACAGGGTGTGGATAGTGCGGTACGGCTCCTGGCCACTGCCACCGCATCTGCTGGCCAGGCAGCGCCCGATTCTCGGACTCTATTGTGCCGTCTGTGCATACACTGAGTTAAAGTCTAAAAAACATTGCCATCTGAGTAACCTAAGCATATCTTTATTTACAGTAGATGTTCAAAATGATGTCCCTCTATGGAAGAGCAGCCTGATATCTCTTGAACACATTTGCGAATACTCGACGAATTTCGGTTGCCGGAATCTGGGAAATGACTAGTCGAATCCTGTGTTCCAACTCTTCAAGTGTATGGTGATTGCTTGCAGACACCTTGTCTTTTAACATTCCCCAAAGATAAAAGTCACAAGGATTTAGATTTGGAGAACAAGGAGGCCAGTCAATTATCCTATCATCAAAAAACACTTCGTATTGCTGCCATAGAAGCATTGGCAATGTTTAGTATTGCATTGTCCTGCATGAAATAACAGTACAGCTTTTCGTTGGATGAAAGTTCTTGAAAAAATGGATGCGGGATATTGTTCACATACCTGTCAGAATTTATTGTTTCATGAAAAAAGATTGCACTGCTGATTTCTCAGATTTCGGCAGTCGAAATTCGCAAATGTGTTCAACAAATGTCAGGCCACTCTTTCCATAGAGGGACGTTATTTTGAATGTCTACTGTAAATAAAGGTAAGCTTAGGTTACTCAGATGGCAATGTTCTTTAGACTTTAACTCAGTGTATGCACCCACAGCACAATAGAATCTGAGAATCGGGTGCTGCCATGGCCTGCAGATGCCTGGCAGGCGTCTTTTGTGAGACACCCTATATTAAGGATGATCTATGTCTCCAAAACCAGATGTCGATCACATCCAATGTGATTGTGTCAGGAGCTCTGTTTGAAACTATGACCACTAATATAATAAGAGTAGTAAATGAACACATTATTTCTGTTTTTACCAACCAAGAGATATTAGACATTATATGTGACTCTCCTACCAAATATCACCGGAATCTGACAATTTACCAAACGAATTTTACAAACGGTACTGGAATCTGGTTGGAGATAAGCTAACACAAATCGTGAATGAGATATTGCAAGGAAAATCTGTACCTACAGAACTTAAATAGTCTAAAATTATACTGATTCCCAAGAACAGAGGGTGTAAGAAAATTGATAATTTCTGACCAATTTTACTACTAAATTCTGACTACTAGATAATTGCACGAGCAGTACACAAGAGAATCATTCCATTAACTGAAAAAATAATCTCGCATCACCAGACTTGTGCATATGGAAGAACGATATTGCAAACTGCAGCACAATACCAAGACATTATTGCCTTAACATCTGCCACCAGCACTAACTGTGGCCTCATTTTTCTTGATTTTCATAAAGCGTTTGATCAGGTTGACCACGATTACCTTCTGGAAATGATGAAAAGAATGGGGTTCATGAGGGAAACTATTACTTCTGTCAAAAATATTGCTTTGGGAATATCTGCAAAAGTTTCTGTAAATGGACACTTTCAATGCAATGGAAAGAGATAAGAATTAAACGAGGCATTCCTCAGGAAAGTCCCCTATCAATTTTGCTATATGTCATATCAATGGAACCACTTTTAAGACATCTACAAGATAAACTGACAGGCATTTATGTTATGGGGACAAAGTAAGTGGTTAGCGCTTATGCGGACGACGTTAGAATAGTAGTTAGAAACAGAGACGATGTGTGTACTATTGATACAATATTAAAAATATTGTGCAGTTTTAGGCACAAGGACGAAAGAAAATAAAAGTAAATTCTTGACTATCAAAGTACTCCAAGACAACAGGTTTGAATGGGCGTAACAAATGACTGAACACAAGGCCCTTGGAACTGTGTTCACAAACCTCCCCTTACAGATAATAGCAAAAAACTGGCGTGAGGTAGCACAGAAGATTAAGGGAGCACTATTTGAAAATACCAATCTAAGCTTAGACCTGCACAAGAGGGTAAATATATCAATATGTATATACTTTGAAAATCATATTATACAGCTCAGATATTTCCCATCCCCAAACTGATGGCAAATACAATAATGTCAAAGATAACATCTTTTCTATGGAAAGGTGAACTTTTTAGGGTAGATTCAAATACAATAACACTTGACCCAACACATGGAGGATTGGAATTAACAGATATAAAAAGTAAAGCAACAGGACTGTATGTCAAAAGGACAACTAGTATCATTAACAGTACCCTCAACAGTCTTTCAGCGAAGTAATATGAAGCAGTCAAGCCAAACAGTACCAATTCACCAATAAATGTAACAACAATTAGCTACATCCGTGAATATTACTACAAAGGATATTTTAGAATACAGAAAAAAAATATGAAAGCAGAAATAAAATAGAATCAAAGTTTAATGACGTCGACTGGGATGTAGTATCAGGGTGGCCACCGAACCTTGAAACCGGGAAAACCGGGAAAAAGCCTTGAATTTGAAAAAACCGGGGGAAACCGGAAAAAAACCTTGAATTTCAGCCAGAATCCGGGATTTTTAACCAATGAGGTTTCGCGACTTTAAGAGTTAAACGATCGTTCGCGTGTATAGCCTATTGCTCATATTACACGACCAGTTGGAAATGTACTTAATAAGTGAAATAAGTAATCCCGTAGTTTTAGTAAGAAAAAATATTTAAAAGTAACAAAATGCTAGTCGTTTTAAAATTACGGTGGGCAATATGCTCAGATCGCTAGTGCCTGCATGTTAAATAATATTCATCGCTTCATTTTTGTGTACAAAAACATTTTCAAATGTATTTATGGGCGGTTTAAAAAGTTTTATAATTATAGGTTACGTATTCCGTTATCTATTTCTGTATTTGTCTCGAAGTGCTGTTCAACCACGCGACTCAATTCCTCGCGATGTACGTCGAAGAGACGCGATGTTATAGTAAGGCGCGACTACGAAATCGCAACTAGAATGAAAGGCGGTATTTATTTGTACTAAATTATAGCAATTTTCGTAATTGACCCGCCCCCCCCCCCCCTCATGAACACAGGTCTCGTTTGTCTGATGAAAAATCTCTTCACGGAAGCATTTTGATGATTTTAACTATAAACTCCATAAAAGTTGGTATTGTGATGCTTCGTTAGCATAGGCGCCGACTACGGGTACGCTCGGTCGCTCAAGCATACCCCAAAATACCTGAAAATTTTGGTATAATTTTTTCTTTATGTTATATTTCTTGAGTGTAATTAAAACCGACTCTTTCATCCCATTGATGACCGGCTAGCTTTTGTAAGACACCACTCTAAAAAAGATTATTTTAAACAGGTAATTGAATTCGTAGGCATTAAAATCCACGTTCACATGTGAGTGAACTGACCGTTTTCTAAATAGTCCGAATGTTAAAGGAATTCCGCTTGTTAAGTCAATATTGTAAATTGAAGGCGGCAACCTTTGTTTTAAATAACTAGAAATGAAGTAGGTTTGGTACGATACGTTGAAAATGTTTACACTATGAATGTAATTCCCGGCATCTTTTTGTCCATTGTAATTGGTCGCCACCCGAGAAAAATTACTTCATAATTGTTTTCCGGTTATGGATCATTAACACATCATGAGGTACCTACACACGTGACCAGCAAATAAAATTTTTCGGCACTGCTTCACGCTACACGCAACAGCCGCCAAATTCGTAGGATTTCGATCGCTGCATGACGCCGCTCAGATAACTTGTGAAAGGAGGTAGATATCGGTGCGACTACTATTCAAAAACTTTTCCATACTTTTAGCTCCATTTAATTCCCTGTAATGTATGGTGTAAAATGCATAGAACAGTAAGCTGCCCGCTATCGAACTTTTTCAATACACGATTTGTAAATCAAGTGCGCAACCTTGACAAAAAGCATCATTTGCAAAAGGACTGTTTCGAATTTCGGAAAGGTGAATGTTTTATTTGAAAGCTAAGATATTTTACTACCCTGTGTCCAAAAATCAGATTTTTTAACCGAATACTTTCATCAAAATTGAGTGAGGAGTGTTACGAAACTAAAAACTCTCACAGAATGAAAAGTAGACTTTTAATTTTTTCAGAGGCAAGACAAAGATTTTAAGGAAAAAAAAGATGATAAACGATGTGGCGTGGTCTTATATACCGTCAAAATTTTTTGCAACTTGAAAATCGGAAAAGTTCATTCTCCCCCCCCCCCCCCCCCCCATCCTTTTTTTTCGGCTCGGCCCGGCCCGGCGTTCAGTGTGAACGCACCCTAAGCCATCTACAACTTTCTGAGATGGAACAGAGTGAAACAATCGTTGCAGAGAACAATAGAGTGAATCGAAGTCTGAATTGACCTTACCTGTGCCCACACAGATGAAGTAATTCAACGTGTTTTAGAGTGAATGTTTGTCCGTCTTGTCAAAACAGTGTATAACTCGATATCAGAGCTCATACGAGACAGTGTATCCGTGGGTTACATGTGATCCCAAATCACAAACGAATGCATTATGCTCTTGGTCTAACACAAAGATAAATATTTCTTCAATGGGCAAGAGTGCTTTGAACAGCCGCGCATGAAACAAGAAACATAAACTTTCCATAAGCAAACGGAAGTCTGTTGCTTTCCATAATATAAGTTATATTTCACTTTCTGTTTAGTACTACAAGAATTTAAAAAATGAAACAAATTCATTAGAACAAAATGTTTTCATTAAAATTTGCTGTTGACTGTTATTTTACCAGATGACACAGGAATGCAAATGCCACACAGTTGTTGCTCCATATATGTTTTTGCATTCCCCATTTCATCTCCTCGAAGTTCAAGAAGTCGCCGACAACATTGTGCATTATTACGCATGCTGGGTCATTAACATTCATTGATCTTTTAGCTAGAGTTTTCCAGGGCAAAACTTATTTGACTGTATGGGCTCTGAAAAGTTAAAACCATCGTTGGGAACAATCTAAATTAAAACTTGAAACAGGTGAAAATGTTGTTCAAATCCTGAAGGTAAAGTAAATCATAATATATGTATTGAGTTCTCGATCACTAGTTCATGAGATGTAACTGTATTTTAATGAATCAGGAAGTCTAGTATGTTGCATAAACAAATGCAATTCACATTAAAACGTATAGTGTTCTCCTCTACTTGAAATCAACTTAGTCCATTATACTGGTTGGAAATTTTAAGTTGACAAACCGGAATAACTCGGAAAAACATTAGATATTCAAAAATAGTTTTCATCAGCATGTGTGGATGGTAGAGTCTTAGGAAATAATACTCAACCTGAATCGTTTGTGGGGAGAGACGGGGTGTCAAGTGTAAAATTTTAAATGGGAACCCCGACTTTTATTGCAGATTCAGATTCTAAGGCCCACATCATGTATGGTCTGGTTGATCTTTTGCGACAGATGGCGCTGTAACAGTAAGAAATACTTGCCGCACTATTGAAGAAATCTACTTAACAGGAAATAAAATAAATGAAAACCATATTCATGGTGCTTCAGAACGCTACCAAATGATACCTCAAGTGATCCCTCCCTCTCCCCGCAGTGGACAGGGCAGTCATTGGGAACAATCTAAATGAAAACTTAACTTGAAAGAGGTGATACCAAGTGATACCTTACTCCAGATTGCCCTTGTCTGAATACCAGTTATGAATTGCTGAAAAACACTTAATTGAACTAGCTGGGAAGAAATGTACATCTGGTATCATTTGGTTAGGCTCTGAAGCATCATCAATATCATTAATCTTTATTTTCTTTCCTGGATGGTACATTTCTTCAGCAGTATGGCAAATAATTCTTACCATTACAGTGCAATATGTTGCCAATTGAAAGAAAAAAATTCAAGCAAACCATACATGATTTGGTCTGTAGAATCAGAATCTGCAATAAAAAAGGCGAGTTTCCATGTAAAATTTTACACTAGCCACCCACACCGCTCCCAAACGGTGGAGACAGTTCAAGTTTAGTATCATTTCCTAAGCGTCTGCCGTCCGTTCATAATGGTGAAAAGCATTGTTGAATATATACTGGTCTATATATATATTATGGTTTGTGAACTTAAAATGTACACCCTTTACTATACATTATGTCAGTGTCCAATCTGGGGTGGAGGGAGGAGGTTTATGGGGCTGCAGATCCCACAAAACCATGAGGAAAACCTCATAATATGAACTGGTTCTTTTTAGATGAGTTTGAGGTACTATGCCTCAATTTTTATGAGCTCTGCCCCCCCCCCCCCCCCAAATACAAATCCTGGATTCGCCACTGCTTGGTGTATATTACAACGTGTCATGGTTCAACTTGGATGACATGTGTTTTTAAAATATGTAACTAGTTTTTTTATGGTATAATTGTCTGCTAACCCCTTTGGGCAACATTAAGTTTCGTGAAAACCTGGAAAATAATTATTTTGACCTGGAAAACCTGGAAAAAAACCTTGAATTTGAAAATGAAGATTTGGTGGCCACCCTGAGTATGGTAAAATATCCTGCAGTTTGCTTTCATGCAAAGTTAAATCTGCACTGTGTAAAACTGTCAACAACATTGTGAGCACAAATGAAAGACTACATAGAATAGGACTGATTGTTACAGACCTTTGCCTCAGATGGAACCTAATAGACACTGTCCCAAACAGATTCATGTGTGGAGACCGAGTTTCTTTTTGGAAATGGATTAGGCAAAAGATAGCGCTTCTTACTAGAACTTCAGATGACTGTGTTGAACCAACAGTATTGTACAAACCAAACATTACTACCCACAATGGAAAACTAATGCCATTATGTGGCTAGTAGGACAATACAACAGTTATGTCATAACTCAGCGGTGACAGTATTATAGAGTTTATGACACACATGGAAACAGAGTACATCAAGTTGTGTAATTATGAAGATCACAAGAAGAAATTTCAAAATGTGTTTCATATAATTTTTAACAGGACAGTCATAGGCTAGTGGTGCATCAAATACTAAATGCAAGGCTGTCTAGAAAATGGGCAAAACATCTGTGATATATGGAGGGACACCTGAATTAACAAAACACCCTGAAAAGGAGAAATATAAACCAAGAGGATTAATACGAAGGAGCAGATCAGTGTTTACTAGCACACCAGATGTCACTGAGCAACACCTGAAATCTAAGAATGAAATTAAAAATGATGAGTACTGTGATGCAAACTCCAAGTTTGTGGGAAAGCATAATTAATAACAAAGTAATACTGTCAATAAACCTAATAAACAGAGATATGGATTTCAGTTTAGTAAAGGCTATTCAGCAAAGTTGGAAAATCCTGAGAGAATTTGTGTTTCAGAGACTATCAGTACGAGATGTCGAAAACAAAAGAGCATTATAAAGTATTGATGTCTGCCAGGAATCAAACTCAGCTATAAATAGAGACAGGAGCCCAACATTAGCTCATAGTCTGGTTGGGATCCAAGCATTGAATACAAATAACATAAAACTTGCAGCACATGAAGAATTGTTGAGCACTGATATATTCTGAAGAAATGGAAAAAACAACTCAGCAGAACACCCAGACGATCACTATTACACTGCAACAGTCTATAACTACCAATTAGAAAGTGGTAATATTGTCTTGCTGATTTACATTATCATTGGTATTACTTACATGCAACTCCTATATGACTGATTGAAGAAAATAACATGTTAGAAACAGATTAAAGTATTACACACTCCTCATGAAACAAGAAAGTGCAAATTAAAATTAGAAAGAAAAATTCTTAGCATTAAGTTTAATAAATGTGTCTAAGTGCAAATTTAATTCCAAAATACCACAAAGTGAATATCAGTAGTCAGGATAAAGCAGCAAAATTAGCTAAAGAAGGAAGTGACATTATGTAGTTCCAATATGAAATCAGAAACCAATACAAGAAATAGGATTTTTTAAAGTGTACAATTGTATAGTTCTAAATTAGAATTAAGTAAACAGCATATTACCATACAATTCAACCATGCATTAGAATTGTCAATGTAGTAACTTAGAAGGAACTACACAAGATCGGATGTAGGCATAACTAACAAGAAGTTAAAAGTCACAAATTCCAAACGTGAATGATAACATACCTTTCAGTAAATGTAAGTTCTCTGAATGTGTGGTAAATTCAACTGACATCAGTTTTGACCATCATATTTTGGGATTGCAGATGGATCACTTTTATGTCTTGCTCTGATAATTCAGCTGACAAACATTCAGCCATCTTCAGGTGACTATGAGACTGAAGATTTCTGGTGTGCATCATTCTATATACACTGAAGATAGGTGCGGCAGCATCTGTACAGTGAAGATGGATATTAGTGTGCCTCTTATCAAATTTGGTGCACTCTGCAATAGAAGCAGACACAGACGTGGCCTGCTTCTACTGCAGAGCTCGTCACCTTGACAGTGGGCATGCTAGTATCCATCCTCACTGGGTAGATGCCGCCGTGCCAGTAACCTTCAGTTTCGTACTCACCTGAAAGTAGTTGCATGTTTGTCAGCAGAAATATTGTGGCAAGACATCAACGTGATCCAGCTGCAAGTCTGAAATTTGATGGACCAATCACTATACCAAGAATACTTCAAGATAAACATCAGTTTCAATGAAACAGAAGTAGTTCTTCGTTTTTGATGGTGAAAAAGCCTTGTTTTTGTTGCAATTGATTTTGTTTCTCCCATACATGTTTTCCAGATTATAAACAGTTCACATATTTTTTACATAAGGGAAGAAGTTTTTACTTACATTTTCGTTTTTATTCAGCTATTATCTGCTGTTTTCGCCATCTGGTCAAGACCACATGTTGCAAATTGTATATAACTAATAGAATTTTGCACATTTTTACACATATTGGAGTTGTTTAGTAGCCATGATTTACTTTCTGTATGCAATGAAATGTATTTTGCTTGCTAACCTTTATGTGTGAACAAAATGAAAGATTAATTATGAATAGCAGTGATTTTCCGTCTTTGCAACTACAATAAAAATGTGATTTTTTCACACCAGACGTGTTTCGTTTTATTGAATGTAAAACATCTTCAGTGGTCTGAAATAATAGAAATCTACAGTTTGTTTTGTGTTTAGATCGAAAACAGTTCTTAAATGGACCCTGAAAAGTAGGCCTAATGTCGGAAATTTTGTCTTTTTTCGCTTCACATCATGGAATGCCGGTCTGTTTAATGCAATACCGCCGGTTCTTCATGCTGTGTCGTTTTCTCACTACTTTCACTGTCACTGTTTCACTGTTCATAGTTGTTTTCCACATATCAGAAGTGTTTGTTTTTGTTTTTACTGATTCTGTTCAGTGTGTTATTGGAGTCTTGCCAACCTCACAAATGTAGTTCTTTCTCTATGTTTTATAATAAATTATGTTTAGGTGTATTTAGTTTAGATGTAAGCGGATTGGAATAGTGGCAGAATAATACATGTATATATTTAATGGGAACATTATTATTATTATTATTATTATTATTATTATTATTATTATTATTATTATTATTATTATTTATTACTATTATATTATTATAATTGTTGTTATTATTGGTGGGTGGTTGAGTAGTAGGATAAGATGACTGAATGGTGGTTGGATGTGGTAAGGTGTGATGTGAAGTGAGATGGAAGACAAAAGTGATGGATATGAGGTGTGGTGCAGTAATATTAAACTCCTGGGTGGTGGTAGTGCAAGTAGTGTGCATGTGTGTGTGTGTGTGTGTGTGTGTGTGTGTGTTTGGGGGGGGGGTATTTTTTGTTGAATCTGGTATGTGATGTAGGGTTACAGTGAGGGGAACGAGGTTGAGTGTTTGTTAGCAGGGAGCGAGAAAGTTTGGGAGTTTTATATCAATATGTGTGACACATTCAGAGAGTCTCGTGTTTAGTGGAGAGGTGGGTATGTGATTTTATTTGACCTTAGCTGTGTAGTGTTGGTAGTGGTATCTGGAATGAGATGTGGAAGTAGTCTGAGATAGTTACGGGCATGACGAGGAATGTTTTATGTGATTTTTTCAATTATTTTATACAATGTTTGGTTTCCAATATTTATTTGGTCATTTAGTAATTGTTTGTTGTGTGATAGTGCTTTGTGTATGTGGAGGTTTTCTTCGAAGGGGAGTAGGTGTCTGTCTCTACTAGTCTGTATGATTTCCATATCTTTTTCTATAGTGCTGGGCCTATGGTGTTCTTGTTTCAGGTGGTCGACAAATGTTGAATAGTTTGTGCCATACTTCCAGGCTTTGATGTGCTCTTTGTATCTTGTATCAAATGTTCTGCCAGTCATCCCAATATATATATCATCACAGTCTCTGCATTTGAGCTGATAAATACCAGATTGTTGGTATTTGTCTCTTTTTGGTTTTAGTTTAGGGGTGTGTTTTTGAATTGGGTTGCTTGTTTTGTAGGCAATGTTTATGCCCTAAAACATCAAAAGAAAATAAAAAATCTCAAACTACATCACACAAAACCTAAAACCAACAGGCACACATACACACACAACTTCTACCCAAGAGTTATTAACCTCACAATTGTAACATTAAATAAAGACAACCACCTCCTAGAAAAGTGTCTAAAACACAATGTTGACTCGCCAGCAAATGAAAGTCAAATAGAAAATCTCATTGTAGAAGCTGAGTACATCCTCACTACAGAAGAAAAAAAACGAAAACAGTACTGTAAATGCAGGGATTACTAGGGAATTAATAAAAGATGAAATTAAAAACATAGCAACACTAATTAAAAAAGTTTCTAATAAATTTAATAATAGATGTGATGAAACAAAACTTAAAAATCTAAAGAAGAAATTGCAGGCAGAAAACATTATCATAACCAAATCAGACAAAGGCAATAGTGTTGTTCTCATGGAAACAAAAGAGTACATAGAAAAAACTGAAAATTTCATCACCAAAACAATATAAAAAAGCTCAAATCAAACCCTACCAACAGATTCCAAACCCAGGTCGAAAAACACACTCAAAAACATAGAATATACACTTTCAGACAGAGAAAAACAGAGAATTGTGCAAAAAAAATCCTCAAGCACCCAACATGAGATGCCAACCAAAGGTCCATAAAAATCTTACCCCTCTCCGTCCGATAGTAAATTTCAGAACAGCTCCCACATACCTACTATCAAAAGAAACGCAGTCCCAGCTCACACAATACTATACAATTGTAATGACAGAACAGTGAAAAACACCACTCAATTAATACAGAACATCAGAAACATAAACATCCCTAACACAGCAACACTGCTCTCTTTTGATGTAGAAAGCATGTACAGCTGCATCCCTGTAAATGAAACTATCAGGCTAATAGAAGATAATCTAAAAACACACAGCCAGCTACCTCTAGAACAAATACATGAAATAATAAAATTGGTAGAACTAATAACAAAACAAAACTATTTTGAATTGAATGGGGACTACTACATACAAGAAGATGGGCTACCCATGGGTTCACCAATTTCAGGAACACTAGCAAACATTTTCATGAATCATATAGAGAAAATAATATTTGAAGATATAGTAACAAAGCAGAATTACGACATCATCTGCTGGTACCGATACATGGATGATATAATATGTATGGTGGACGAACCTAAAAACAAAATACACAACTACACAAAGATATAAATACCATACACAAAAACATAAAGTTTACAATAGAGGAAGAACAAAAGGACACACTCAATTTCCTAGACATAACTATAACAAAAGAAAACCACACACACACATTTGACATATTTAGAAAACCCACCACCTCAGACATCATTATACATGCCACTTCAAACAATCAGTAAAAACAAAAACAAACACTTCTGATCTGTGGAAAACAACTATGAACAGTGAAACAGTGACAGTGAAAGTAGTGAGAAAATGACACAGCATGAAGAACCGGCAGTATTGGATTAAACAGACCGGCATTCCATGATGTGAAGCGAAAAGAAGACAAAATTTCCGTAAGTACCAAACATTAGGCCTTCTTTTCAGGGTCCATTTAAGAACTGTTTTCGATCTAAACACAAAACAAACTGTAGATTTCGATTATTTCAGACTACTGAAGATGTTTTACATTCAATAAAACGAAATGTGTCTGGTGTGAAAAAATCACATTTTTATTGTAGTTGCAAAGACGGAAAATCACTGCTATTCATAATTATGAAAGCAACTACGAACATTATGGCCACACAAACGAAGAATTTTTCGCCACCTTGTGAAAGATTAAGAATATTATTTGAAGCAGAAGAATAAGAAGGGGAGAGCGAGCCAGTGTGTGTGTGTGTGTGTGTGTGTTAGAGAGAGAAAGAATAGTCTTATTTTGTGTGAGTATGATTGCAATATCTGTATGAGGGTGGTAGAAATTTTGGTGTATAGTTGATTTTTGTTTTGATTTAAATGATCTGTGATTGGGTGTGGAACGATTAATGAGAGCCTGAGGGATTAGATTATGTAATTATTTTATCTAGCAGCATAAGCAGTGGATTGTTTCATATGTAAACTTTATCATTCAGCAGAATTTTCCTTTCAGCTTTTCTGTTCTGTATATGATAATTTTCTTAAAGTGTGAGAAGGTGTTTTTTATTATTATTATTTATTTATTTATTCTGATTATTTTCATGTCATCTTCTATAAAGGTTGGTTTTGTGATTCTGTTGTCTTAGATGTTCGGCAAATGTGGAATGGTTTGTACCACATTTCCACGCTCTCATGTGCTCTTTATATCTGACATCAAAGGTTCTGCTTGTTTGACCTATATATCTGCCATCACAGGTGCTACATTGCAATTGGTATATCTGTGCTTTCTGTTAGTTTTGGAGTATTGTTCGATAGAATTATCTGTTGTGTATGCCCTGTTTTTAGAAAATTTTGGTTCTTTTATGTGTGAGTCTGTATGTCATTGTGTACCATTTTGTGTCTTCTTTCAGCAATTTTTATGGCATTCAGCATTTGTGACTTGTGATGGTATGCTTGATGAACAAAGGACTTTTACACAATATCACTCCAACCATCATTGGAAATAATATTAAAGAATTAATAGTAGGTTCTAAAATAGCCTGTGATACTGCAAACTAAGCCAGAATGACCAAATTGCCGTAGGCCACAAAGTTAGAAGTTTCATCACCAAGCATGCAAAGAAAGTAAATGATATGAAAATCCATGACCATTCAGTACTTCAAAACCTTAACAAAGAAACTAACTCTCAATAAAGCTTTAATAGTAAAAGCAGATAAAAGTATTTCTGTTGTAATGTGTTGTAGTGAGTATGTAATTAAAACCATCGAGATCTGTGATAAGATGAGAATTGAGACAGATCCCACTACTAAGTTGCAGAAAACACTTGTCAATTTGACGAAGAAAAGTGACTTCCTTTTAAATACAAAAGATATATATGACTGAACTGTGATGTATCCTTCAACACTACAGTTACAACCACAGCCTAAGATGTATAAAGCCAATTATCATATACACCCTATTGTAAACTCCCAAATCAGTCCCTAGCTACAAACTCAGCAACAAAATGAACGAAATCCTTAGTAATGCATCGAAGTTTGATGAGACATAGAAAATAATAATTATTAACATATTAATTCTATAAAAGAAATTCAAATTTAGGAGATTTTTTAGTATACATCACTTGACCTCATTAACTTGTACACAAACATACCTGTCAAAGAAACAATAGAAATAATTAAAAATACATTGCTTAAGTACAAAAGTCTGTCATTACCACAAATATATGAAGTCAATGAGTTGTTGGCACTGGTACTGTCACATATTCTTTTAATAACAAAATGTACCAGCAAATATATGATCTATCTATGGGCAATTGCCTTGCTGACATTCGTCAACAACGTAGAATGTAAATTGTTAAAGAAAATTCCCAAATATTAAGCAAGATAATTTAGTATGAAGATATGTAGATTATATAATAATCTTATTTGATGGTACAGTAGAAGAAATGAGGAGTTTGTAAATTGTCTATGTGTCTATGATCCCAACAAACCACACTTCTCAGTAGCAGATGCCTCACACTATGGCATGAGGTTGGTGCTTTCTCATATGGTCAGTGGCTCTGTACGGACAATTGAGTTCCTCTCCAAAACTCTCAGTTCAACGCAATGCAGACTAGGCAGTCACTACTCATAATTCCAACCTTCCCATGCACATGGGCTCTCAGCTTACTACATCAAGGACACTGGGGAGTGGTCCTAACCAAATGCTTTGCTCGCCAACACATTTATTATGAAGGGAAGGATGCAGCCATTACTGTGATGGTAGCTGACTGTACTGCCTGCCATCCACCTCTTAAAAAGCCACAATTCAGGCATTGTCAGGCATATTTGAACTGGAAGGTCTCCTGGACAGCCTCATCTCTGTTAATAGACCACAATTTAAGTCAGAGGAATTTGAAACATTTTGCAAAAGCAACAGCATCACGCTCATTCACACGGTGCCTTTTCACCCTGCATCATATGGGTTAGCAGAACACTATGTGCGAACATTTAAATCACAAGTGCAAAAAATTGTGTTAGCAACATCAGGTGATAGATACCTTATCTCTCTTTTTCCTATAGAACTCAGCCCGCCAATGGGGAGTTTCCCATTGATCTCCTGCATGGGCGGCCTCTCTGGTCTCCTCTATCACTACTCCATCCAGCAGCACCCTTACCAAGGCCTCCTTCTACACAGCACTGGAAGTACTCTGTTCAAGATATGATATGGGCCATCATGTATACACAAGTGCAACCCTGCTGGGTTCCAGGGGTGGTTCAGCGTGTACTAGGAAGTACCATAGCTGAAGTCTGTTGTGCAGATGGCATTGTCCATCAGAGACACCTCAACGAACTTGGACTGCACAGGGGTACAGCACGGCCTGATCAGGAGCTTAGTCCACCTTTTGTTACAGGCACTCTTGGTGGGCCAGATGCCACCACAACTCCCGATGCTGTGGTCTGGCTTCCAGAACCACTGCTGTGGACCACGGATGTGGACCTACAATTAGGATGTTCACCATTGGCCCCAGAGGCAGTGGACAGCAGTGGGGAGTGTGACAACTGCCTCCTACTTGGCATCACCATTCTAGGGTGGGAAGAAAGCCATGGCGCAGCCCACAAGACTTCTATGTTATGTGTTGGCACTCGGACATACTGTGTTGCAGCCATGGCCAGAATACATGACACAGCCGCCACTCTGCAGCAGAGGGAGGAACCAGTAAAGCCACTCAGTGCAGGGGTGGTGGCTCACATGACTATGTGAAGTCCATCCGCAACTAGATCTGCGAACTTGCCAATCAATAAGTGCTATGTCGTGCCAATAGAGAACGATAGTATTCCTCCATGTTGCTTTATCTGAGCGAGTGTGGAGTGTCTGACCCATCTTCTGACCCAACGAGCCACCAGGTACCATCACCGATGCAAGGACGAGAGTCTACTCATTTTCGAGGCCAGCGCACCACTCTGCAGCTACAGCAGCTCGAATCAACCGAGGACTTTGTGCCACTGTTCATAGTTCTACGGTGTCCTATAGTCAAGATCAACATTTTAGGAATTTGTTCTTTTTCTTTAGTTGTTTTATTAGACGCCGAGGAACTTGGCCTTTTTGGTTTGATACATATGGACAGTGGAAAATTTTCTATTTGACAAGTTTTGTGGCTACTCTACCTAAGATAAATTATTATGAGCAAAGCTCCATACAGAAATTTGTATTTGCACATAGGGAGAATTTTTGGAAAATAAAAGTTCTCATGAAAACAAACTAGTTGAGGAACAATATGGGAACCCAGTCACTCCATAGTTCTCATTCTTGTCTTCTTCATGTGGTAGGTCGTCTACAGTATCTTCAAATTTCATGTCACTGTCTCTTTATTACTGTGTACATACTTAAGGGCACACAAGTGTCTTCTCCATTATTATCTTCATTGTGGTCAACATATATCTTCATGCCCTGTTTGACTTCTGCTAGGAATACCATCATTTGTCTCAGACTTTTCCTGCAAGCTCCGAATTTTCTTCTCCAGTTCATTACTCTTGTTTTTTATCTTGTCCCAGATCTTGCCTTTTAGATTCAAAGTCCTTGTAACTGTCTAACACAGCATGAAATATTTCACTATCCACTTCATCCTTCTTGTCATGTCCAAGGCTTCTTGATTTGCTACCAAGTTTCACTGGTACTATCCAACTGTCAAGTTGCTCTGTTTCCCTGTCTTCTCTTCTTGCCTCACAAGAATCCTCATCAATAAAACACTCATCTTTCACTTCTACGTACACTATACTAACTAATTCTTTCTCATAGTTAATGTCGCAAATTTCTTTACATTTGGCATCACTATAATTTTCAATCACATTTTCCACATCTTCTAAATCTTGTTCACTCTCCTGCATAGCTTCTTCCTGATTGTGCAATTCCTTAGTTCTCTGTGCAGCAACATTTTCACTGTCTTTGTCCTCTTCAATATCATCTTCCAATAATTTACAAAATCCAAATCATCAGAGGTGTCATCCACGTTGACATTAAATTCATTCACAGAATTGTACAGTTCTGATCAGTCTCTTGATGTAAGGCTACTTCTTTGTATTGTCCACAGTTGTCTTCATATTCTCTGCCTCTATCTTGGGTGACAGCTTCCCAAAGATTGTTGTCGAACCTTAACTTATTTACTCTGTGTGTCTCCCTGTAGTTGTGTCTATTTGGCTCTGATCTATCTCTTCTTCTATGTCTTGTCCAGTTATTCATAGCCTGGTTTTATATCCATTTCTTCAAACCCACTTGACAGACCTGTAAAGGAGCAGTCTTCTCTTTTCCTGTCCATTGCTTCTTCTGTTATTTCATGGTCTCGATCATTCCGTAGGCTGCTTTGCCTTTGATATTCCCTCACAAATTGTGAAGTTAAACATATAATGATGGTGGCTATAATATGCCACCCGATGTGGTAGTTCAGGTAACAAGAGTACTTTTTGCAGTCAAAAGACATGGTTATTTCTCCCTCAATTCTCAGCAGTTTGAAAAATGCCATAGTATGCAGTTTATGATTACCAAGTTGACTGAGCAACTTATTTTTTTAATGCAACATTACCTATTATTTTGGCTCTTTGAATTCGTTGTTGTAAACTCAGAACATTTTGAGCATTGGTCTATAGCTGGTGCCTTCAAGCTTATGTTATGTTTAGTGCTAAAATGTTATAAAAGAAACCATATATCACTATCAGTTCAGGATTTTGTGCAGCATTGTACATCCTTCACATTTTTTTAATGAATAGGTACCGGCACTTTGAATGATCACGGCAGTTGTGTGATTCAGGGACTGAATGAATTTCTTTACATCATCTGTTTCTTTCTCATACTGTGTTGAACAGGTCTCACCCCCTCTTATTTCTTGTGGTAATAACCCAGTCCTTAACTGATCTTTAAATGTATTTTGACATACTTGGAGTAATTCTGCTTTTCCAGAAATATATTTAGGCAAATAGTATCTCATTGTGACAACTTTGCTTTTCTTTCTTTCACTGTTTGTGGTCTTCTGTGCTGTGGAGTTTCTTCTGTCACATAATGAAGGGTGAATGAATCTTTATTATGAGACTTATAAAATGACTGGTCATATTTCCTGATATGTTGCATTCCAAGATTATTGCATTTCAATCCAAACCTTTGAGGGTGATTACAGTTTAGTTTCTTTGGAAGAGATTTGGATGGGTGTCTGAAATATTGGAAACAATATGATCTGTAATTTTTAACTATACAATTCAGTAGATAAAAATGGCATTGAAGGAATATACTTACTGATTAAAAACAAGAGCAGCACAAATAAAATTAAGGGGAATACTGAATACTGCAGTCAACCTGTCTGCTTTGACTCATGACATCATACATCATCGAACATGTTTACACATATTACTCAGATAACATGTAACAGGTTAAACAGAAAACAAGTATAGAATAGCCAAGCAACAGAAGTTTGACCTATAACTGACATGTACAATTTCCAAAAATTATTCCAAATGTTACATCATTGTAGTGAATGGTTCTCAATGTATGTAAAGAAATCTTTATGTATGATGATGAACTAATGTTAACAATGTTAACATTGATTCTTTCATATCATGACCAATATAGATTGACTGTATTTCAGTTGCCCTGTGTAGGTCAAGTTAAGAAAAGGATACTATATAGGTCAAGTTAAGAACAGGATACTACTACTAGGAACAGTTAAACGAACAACATATGTATCCTGTATTTCAGTTGACCTACGTAAGACAACTGAAGAACAGGATACTAGCAGTTATATTACCCATGGAGTAGAAAGCAGCTTATATTTGTAAAACAGGATTGCCATAAGTCCTGGAAATCAGGGAAAAGTCAGGGAATTTGAAATGAGTCAGGGAAATTAGTAAAGGTCAGAGAATTTCAAATGAGTAAGGGAAAAGTCAGGAAAAATTGGGGGGGGGGGGGGGGGCTGGCAAATCTTGTTTTGTTTCAGTAGATTAAAGGGTTTGTTTAGCGAGATGTCATCTATCAATACTGTCTGGGTGCAGCTGAGTCTGTGCGCTACTTCCTTGCTCCATTATTCCTTACAGCTGGCGAATGATGTTAAAAGTACCATGAAGATCCTCTGTTGCCAGCTAAAATATCCTTTTTTAGCTTTGTATAGGGGCAGGTCACACCCGTTTAGAGGGAATACCAATGACTGCCCCCCCCCCCCCCCCATTGCAACTTTCCTTTACAATTCTTTGCCATCTCTGCTTGCAGATATGATGGCCTTAGTTTTTAAGACTGTCATATTATCTGCTGCAAAATCAGTGTGGGACATAAAGCTGGTCTTATTTTTGCATTAGACCTGAGTTTTGGTCATGCTGTATGGTCTGAGCTCGGAAAAGTAAAAGTGGCTGCCAAAAATATTTCAACTTCCAGAGCCGAGTTCAGGAACTACCTGATGGAAAATGTGCTCAAACCTCCTTGTAAAATCGCCTTTGAAGTACAGCATTTGCAAATATATAAGGTTTTGTGATCCATATGTGATAAATAGCAGCCCAAGTACTAACAAGGCTAGAATCTTGAATTCCTTGCAGCGCCCAGCGGACGTCGTCCAGAGCACACCTCTCCAGTAGCGTAGCAGTAATTTATCAGTTGTAAGTGTAACCGGCTTCTCTCTAGAAGCTACATATTTTTACTTTTCAGTGCGTTTTCCCTTGAGTGCATTAAATTTATTGTGTGCTCGCGTTTTTGTTTGATTCATATTCGCGTTAAATATCTGGTTAGTGTATTATTCCGCCGTGTGAATCGCGTCGCGAGAGTCGTCTGTCTTTGTTATGAAACAGTTACCGTTTGTTTACTCCAGTCAGTCGCCCAGCGGACGTCGTCCAGAGCACACCTCTCCAGTAGCGTAGCAGTAATTTATCAGTTGTAAGTGTAACCGGCTTCTCTCTAGAAGCTACATATTTTTACTTTTCAGTGCGTTTTCCCTTGAGTGCATTAAATTTATTGTGTGCTCGCGTTTTTGATTGATTCATATTCGCGTTAAATATCTGGTTAGTGTGTTATTCCGCCGTGTGAATCGCGTCTTGACAGTCGTCTGTCTTTGTTTTCTGATTAGAAGCGACATATAGTATTTTGATTTTCGTTTACACTTTCTCGTCTCAATTTGTAAAGTTATACTGAGCTATCGTGCGTATTGGATTCACATCAGCGGTCTAACGAACAGTTTAGTTTTCCTTTGAACGCATCGCGACTGTAGTTTTTGTTTTTGTTGGCACTGTAATCATGAATAGGGATTGTGACTGCTGTGTGCGGATGCAGTCTGAGCTGGTGACACTTCGCTCCCAGCTTCAAGCTGTGTTAACCTCGGTTGCACAGTTGGAAGCTGCGATCGATGGGCGTCGTTGTTGTTGGCCGGCGGTGGGGACCGAACGGACTCCCGTCGTCTCCACCGATCGGCCTGCGGCAGCGACATGCCCTGAAACTGCTAGCAGTGAGGCAGACATCCCACCCGTGGTTGCGTGGGAGGTTGCTCCAGTGCGTGGCAGGAGGCGCAAGACATTCCGGGGGACCGATCGTGAGGCCTCCCCGGTTCGTCTTGCGAACAGGTTTGAGGCACTGTCTGCTCAGGACGACGTTCCTGAGTCGGATGGTGTCTCTCACCCTGTCACCACCCAGCCTGCAAGATCCGGGCTTTCACAGAGGGTGGGTTTACTTGTAGTTGGGAGCTCCAACGTTAGGCGGGTGATGGAGCCCCTTAGAGAGATGGCTGCCAAGGAGGGGAAGAAGGCCAACGTGCACTCCGTGTGCATACCGGGTGGAGTCATTCCAGATGTGGAACGGGTCCTCCCGGATGCCATGAAGGGTACGGGGTGCAACCAACTGCAGGTGGTGGCTCACGTCGGTACCAATGATGTGTGTCGTTTCGGATCTGAAGAAATCCTCTCAGGTTTCGAACGGCTAACTGAAGTGGTAAAGACTGTCAGTCTTGCTTGCAAGATGAAAGCAGAGCTCACCATCTGCAGCATAGTTGACAGGACCGACTGTGGACCTCTGATACAGAGCCGAGTGGAGGGTCTGAATCAGAGGCTCAGACGGTTCTGCGACCGTGTAGGCTGCAGATTCCTTGACTTGCGCCATCGGGTGGTGGGTTTCCGGGTTCCGCTGAATAGGTCAGGAGTCCACTACACACAGGAAGCGGCTACACGGGTAGCGGGGGCTGTGTGGCGTGGACTGGGCGGTTTTTTAGGATAAAGAGCTTCGGGGAAATAGAAAATGGGCAATCTCAAAGGGTTCAGGTGGATCACAGGAGAAATGTAGATCCGGAAACTATCGGTATAACAGTTGTAAATTGTCGTAGCTGTGTCGGGAAAGTTCCAGAACTGCAAGCGTTAATAGAAAGCACCGAAACACACATCATTATAGGCAGCGAAAGTTGGCTCAAGCCGGAAATAAGTTCAGAAGAAGTATTTTCAAAAGATCTAACGGTATTCAGAAAGGATAGATTAAACAAAATAGGTGGGGGCGTGTTTGTCGCCGTCAAAAGTAGTATTTCATGTAGCGAAGTTGAAGTTGATAGTTCGTGCGAGCTATTATGGGTAGAGGTTGTACCCGAAAATAGTAAGAAGTTAATAATCGGTTCCTTTTACCGGCCTCCCGACTCTGACGATACAATAGCAGAAAGGTTCAAAGAAAACCTGAGTCTAATTACAAAAACGTACCCGACTCACACGATAATAGTAGGTGGTGATTTTAATTTACCCTCGATCTGTTGGCGAAATTATATTTTCAAATCAGGAGGTAGGCATAAAACATCGTCCGAAATTGTACTCAACGCATTCTCTGAGAATTACTTCGAACAATTAGTTCATGAGCCAACTAGAATTGTAAATGGATGTGAAAACACACTTGATCTCTTAGCAACAAATAATCCTGAGCTCATAATGAGCATCAAAACGGATACAGGTATTAGTGAACACAGAGCTGTAGTAGCGAAATTGAATATCGAAAGTCCCAAAGTTACCAAAAATAAACGCAAAGTATATTTGTTCAGGAAAGCAGATAGAAACAAAATACATTGCTTCTTGAAAGACAGCTTCCACTCGTTTCTAACACTAAACGTAGGTGTAGACCAGATGTGGCTCAAATTCAAAGAAGTGGTATCGACAGCAATTGAAAGTTTTATACCTAATAAATTAATAAAAGAAGGAGGCGATCCCCCTTGGTACACAAAACAGGTTAGGACACTGTTGCAAAAGCAAAGGAAAAGGCATACTAAATTTAAACGAACACGAAATCCCCAGGATTTGCGATTGTACTCAGAAACTCGAAATTTAGCGAGGATTTCAATGCGAGATGCCTACAACATTTATCACAACGAAACTCTTTCCCGTAATTTGACTGAAAACCCAAAGAGATTTTGGTCATATGTTAAATATACTCGGGGAAAGTCACAAACAATACCTTCACTACGTGATAGTAATGGCGATCCTGCCGATGACAGCGCTACTAAAGCAGAGTTACTAAACTTAGCTTTTAGAAACTCATTCACTAAAGAAGACGAAACCAATATTCCAGATTTCGAATTACGAACATTTGCCGTAATGAGTAACATAGAAGTAGATATCATCGGAGTAGTGCAGCAACTAAAATCACTAAATAAGAACAAGTCTTCTGGTCCGGATTGTATACCCATTAGATTTCTATCTGATTATGCTGAAGCGATAGCTCCTTACTTAACAGTCATATACAACCGCTCTCTCATAGAAGGATCTGTACCAAAAGATTGGAAAGTTGCACAGGTCACACCTATATTCAAGAAAGGCAGTAGGATTAACCCACTAAACTACAGGCCTATTTCATTGACGTCAATTTGCAGCAGGGTTTTGGAACATATCCTGTATTCAAATATTATGAATTATCTCGAACAGAACGATCTATTGACCCAAGGTCAACACGGATTTAGAAAATATCGTTCATGCGAAACACAACTAGCTCTATATTCACACGAAGTGATGGGTGCTATCGACAAAGGTTCGCAAATCGATTCCATATTTCTTGATTTCCAGAAAGCTTTTGACACCGTACCTCACAAACGGCTTTTAATCAAATTGCGTGGTTATGGTATATCGCCCCAAATTTGCAATTGGATAGGGGATTTCTTGTCAGAGAGGACACAGTTCGTAGTAATCGATGGTAAGGCATCGACTAAAACAGAGGTGATATCGGGCGTTCCACAAGGTAGTGTTATTGGTCCTCTGCTATTCCTTATTTACATAAACGATTTAGGGGAAAATCTAAGTAGCTCTCTTAGGTTGTTTGCAGATGACGCCGTCATTTACCGTCTAGTAAAATCATCTGAAGATCAAAACCAACTGCAGAACGATCTGAATAAGATATCAGTATGGTGTAAAAATTGGCAATTGACTCTAAATAATGAGAAGTGTGAAGTCGTCCACATGAGTACGAAAAGAAATCCGTTAAACTTTGTTTACAACATAAATCAATCAAATGTGAACGCTGTAAACTCCACAAAATACCTAGGAATCACTATTACTTCAGACTTAAACTGGAAAGAACACGTAGATAATATCGTGGGAAAGGCGAACCAGAGACTGCGTTTTATTGGCAGAATCCTTAAAAGATGCAACAGAACTACTAAAGAAACTGCATATACTGCGCTTGTCCGTCCATTTTTGGAGTATTGCAGCCCAGTGTGGGATCCTTATCAGGTGGGTTTGACGGAGGACATCGAAAGTGTCCAAAGAAGGGCAGCTCGTTTCGTATTGTCACGATACAGGGGAGACAGCGTTACGGAAATGATACAGGATCTGGGATGGGAATCATTACAACAACGGCGCTTATCGCTGAGGCGTGGGTTACTTGCGAAACTCCAATCGCCAACATTCTCCTCCGAATGCGAAAATATATTGTTGACTCCCACTTACATAGGTAGAAATGATCATCAGAATAAAATACGAGAAATCAGAGCTCGAACAGAGAGATTCAGGTGTTCTTTCTTCCCGCGCGCTATTCGAGAATGGAATGGGAGATAAATAGTATAATTGTGGTTCGATGAACCCTCTGCCAGGCACTTAAATGTGATTTGCAGAGTATCCCATGTAGATGTAGATGTAGATAGAAATTCTCTTCTCAAAATTGAATAAGTGCCAGGGACTGTGATAAAGTTGAGAAAGAATTGGTGCAACTTCTTGGTAAGAAGGTATACTCGGATCTCTGGCCAAATGACCGGAGGACTGAGACAAGAATCACTTCTGGAGAGACTTGTTAGATGGTAGTACCGGTAATTTCCTAGAATGCTTGCAAGCGATGTTGTTCGGCATGATATGATGCAACTCCAATCGATTATGTGGCTATTCCCACATGACTTATGTAGTATGTTTTGTTCAAAGTTAGACAATCGTATTTTATTGGTTTTAATGTTTGTGAGTGACAGTGAAGGTTTCTCTCTCTCTCTGTCTCTCTCTCTCTCTCTCTTCATTTATTATAATTCAAAAGACCTTATAGTCAAATCTATGCAAAGTTAAAGGAAAACTGTCACACCGATGTAGTGACTGGTTCTCCATGTACTTTTAGAAAATCCCTATGAAAGATCTTCAGAAAAATGCAATGACAACTGGTCACTACAATAGATGTGACAGTTTTTTTCCTTTTGGTTGGTCTGACTGCAAAGTTTTTAAATGTTAAGAAATCAATATTATTGAGGAATGAAATGCTCTCAATTTCCATTAAAAACTGACACACCCATTTAGTGACTAGTTCTCAATGTACTTCATGTACTTTTCTGATGAAATTTTGCAGTGACTTGTTATGTGATGAAGTTGTACTTATAATTTTTGTTTATTTATACAAAGAATAACTGTTGATCTTTTGTCCTCACTCATCTCAGGATGGATTTTTGATTTGATTTTTCCAGGGTAGCCATAACAGTCTTGGTCCGACCCGCCACTGCCCACACCGAAACTAAGTTTATTGTGTGGTATCGCTCCCTGTATATCTAGTAAAGCCAACCAATGCCCTTGAACAGTGCAAGGAGTCCCTTTACCAGTTCTTTATTAGACACCATTTCTTCGGGTCAAGTTGTCCCAAATGTTCTGTGCCATATACTCTCCAATGCAATGCATTCGAAGATTAGATGTGATGCAGTTTCATCACCGTCATCACAGATCCTACATTTAGGGTCCTCTTCTGTTATTCCCATTGTATGTAGGGGTTTTTCGAAATTCTCATGGCCTGTCAGCAATCCAACCATGAGTCTAATCTCTCTCCTGTTCAGGCCCAGGATTGCAGAGCTTCTTTTAAAACATGGCTTTGGCATCATTACCTTGCCATGTTTTTGTTGGTAGACTTTGGTCCAATATTCTACGTGATGTCTTCTGAGCCAGTTACGTAGCTCCAATTTGATCATTGCCTTGGTGATTGTCAGGACAGGTTCCGGTCCAATAAATGGAGTCTCTGCCCCCATCCTGGCTAATCTGTCGGCATGTTCATTGCCACTGATCCCCAACTGGCCAGGGACCCACAATAGGTTTACTCTATTGCTTTCCCCTAGCTCCACCGGACCCCTGTGACATTCTGCAACAATTTTAGACCTGGTTGCAGGAGCTGCCATTGATCTCAGGGCTACCTGGCTGTCTGAATAGATATAGATGCTGCGATCTTTGCAGCACCTACGCAAATTCTCCTCCACACACACCCTGATGGCAATGATTTCGGCCTGGAATACTGAGGCCAGTTTCCCTAGAGAGATGACGCCCTCCAGTCTTGGCTGCACCATGTATACCCCGGCCCCAACACCTTGGTCTGATTTTGAACCGTCAGTGAACCAGACAATATCCCCCATAGGGTGTCTAACTATTTTCTCCCACTGCTCCCTACTTCCATTTGTTATACTGAAAGGCTTGTTGAAGCAGTATGGGGTTATAATATAGTCGGCTGGCATTTCTCCAACCTTTCCTATATTTACCTCACTCACTATTTTAGTGTGTGATTCTAGATGTCCCAAAGAGTTCCAGTTGTTGCCAGTTTTGAGCTGCCAGTTTTGCACCAGCTGCTGCCTCCATCTTGACCAAAAGGTGTAATGGGGGCATATCCAGCATGGTTTCCATTCCAGCAGTAGGTGTGCTGCTAATTCCGCCTGTTATGGCTAAGCAGGCTAATCTCTGCACCTTACCAAGCTCCTTAGCAGCAACCTGCTGTTCTACCTTCTTCCACCACATGACCGCCCCATAGGTGATCCTGGGCCTAATCACCGTGGTGTATATCCAGTGCATACCCTTGGGGCTCGGCCCCAATTTTTGCCACAAGCTCTCCTGGTACTTACCAAAGTACCTTTTGCCTTGGAGCAAATATTCCTAATGTGAGGGGTCCATGTCAGTTTCTCATCTAGGGTAACCCCTAGATATTTCACTGTCCCCTTCACAGGTAGCGCTTCATTGAAAAGCTTTAGATTCCAACTTGAATGTTGTATATGCTTCTTTGTGAATGGTCCAACAACAGCCTTCTGAGGACTAACCCCCAGATCCTGTTATCTGCACCAGTGTTGCACAATGTCCAATGCACCTTGTGCAATATTCTTCACTGTGTCAGCAAATTTGCCAAGTATTACTATGACAAGATAATCTGTGTAACCTTGGCAAAAGAACTGCCTAGATTTTAATTCTCCAATGAGATCATTCACCACTAGATGCCACAATAAAGGAGAAAGAACTCCTCCTTGCAGGCAACCCCTAGTGGTGTTGATTACCATTTTTTCATCCATCATGGTAGCCTCTACCTTTCTTCCACTGAGCATGGCCCTAGTCCACCTACATATAGTGGTCCCTAGGTCATGCACCTCTGCTGCTCTAAACATGGAATCGAAGGTCGTATTGCTAAAAGCCCACTCGATGTCCAGGAAGATATAGAGGGCTGTTTCCTGAAAGTGTAGTGCTTTCTCCACCTTCCCAACAAGTTGGTGGAGAGCTGTCTCACATGATTTACCTGGCTGATGTGCAAGTTGGTTTGAATCTAGAGGAGCCCTACTTAACCTCCTTTCTCCAACAAGTACATTAACCAGCTTTTCCATTGTCTTAAGAATGAAGGACAGGCTGATTGATCTCATATCCTTGGCCTTGGTATGATCAATTCTCCCTGGTTTTGGAATGAAGACAACCTTCACTGGCCTCTAGAGATTGGTAATGATTCCTGCTGGTAGGCTAACCCTGAATAACCTGCATAGGAATCTAATAAGATTTTCTCCTGCATGTTGCAGGAGAGCTGGAAAGATTCCATCGGGGCCAGGTGACTTTGGTTGAAATGTTCCCACCGCCCATCGGACCTTACTGAAATCGACACACTCCTTGGCCAGATCCCAGTTCTCTTTGCGAATACCTGAGAACCGTTGTCTCGGCCAGATCCCAGTCCTCTTTGCGAATACCTGAGAACCGTTGTCTCTCAGGAATCACATTCTGGTCTGAGTTATTGCCCAGAATATATTGAGGAAAGTGAGTCTTGAGGAGCAGTTCCAGCGTTTCATGTGCTGTCTTTGTATACTCCCCGTCCTCCTTCCTCAATGTTCCTTCTGGATTAGTTGGTACCCTAGTGAGGATTTTATGAAGTCTCGCTTGAGCAGCCATGCCCTCCACTTCCTCACAGAATACCTTCCAGGATGCCTCCTTTGCCCGTCTGATCGCAAGGTTGTAATTGACAAGGGCCTCACAATACTTTGTCCATTGTCCTTTGCGCCTCGCAAGGTTAAACAGTCTTCGTACCTGTTTCCTTTGCATTTCCAGGTTATTATTGCACCATGGCACACTCCTGTTTGTGCACTTCTTGGTGATTGAGTAGTTGCCCTGGTGTGAGGTCACTATAGCAGAGGTTATGGCCTCTGCTACTTCCTCAAACTCTGCTGGATTTCTTATCGAAGTTTTAATTTCCGATAGGCTGAAGTCAAGGTCTCTCCTATATGTCTCCCAGTCTGTTTTCCTGGGATTCCGATAGGCCATGGTCTGTCTGGTTCCCATTTCAACCTTGAATTTAATATACATGTGATCTGATGAGGGTGGCTCCAGGACCACATGCCACTGTTTGATGTAACTTCCCTTTATCATGGAACCAAAAGTTATGTCAATTACTTCTTCCCTTCTACTATTCCTGAATGTAGGTTCATCACCCCTATTCAGGATCTCCAAGTTGGTGTCCTTGCTGCCCCACGATAGATTGTGGCCATTGGCAACAGTTCGTCACCTTGCTGATGGCAGGCTTCCGTCAGTCTCCTCACTTCCAAAGGAGTAGGATAGCTGTCTTCGTAAGGAAGGTATGCTGAGGCCAAAACAATTTCCCTCGTGATACCTTCCTCACGTTGCTGCATCCTGATGGTCATCAAGTACCTGGAACAAAAATCCATCATTGGTATGAAAGGTATTCCATTTCTAATATAAATGCATGTTCTGGAGCTTTTTAGATTTCTAGCATAAATGAGCTTACCTCCAGTACCACCAAGGCCTGATACACCCCCTTTGTATAAATACGGTTCTTGTATCAGGGCAAGCTGTGTTTCGCAAGAGTGATACTTCCTGAATCTGTGTTGACTATTGGTTAATAGGTCGTTCTCTTCGAGGTAGTTCATAATATTCGAACAAAGTATGTGTTCCAAAATCCTACTGCAAATCGACGTCAAAGAGATAGGCCTGTAATTCTGGGGATCACTCCTATTGCCTTTCTTGAATATTGGAGTAACCTGGGCAACTTTCCAGTCTTTGGTTACGGATCTTTCGCTGAGTGATCTGTTGTAAATGATAGCTAAGTATGTAGCTATTGCACCAGCATAATCTGAGAGGAATCTAGTTGGTATACAATCTGGCCCAGAAGATTTACTTTTGTTTAGTGACTTAAGCTTTTTACTACTCTAGGAACATCTACTTCTAAGTTTCACATGCTGGCAGCTGTTCTTGGATTGAATACTGGAGTGTTCACTTCAACTTCTTTGTTGAACAAATTTCGGAAAGCTGTGTTTAGTAATTCTGCCTTAGCAGTACTGTCATCGGTAGTATTACCATTGCTATCACATAGTGAAGGTATTGTTTGTGTTTTGCCGCTAGTGTACTTCACATTTGACCAGAATTTCTTTGGATTTTCTGCAAGATTACGAGACAGGATCCGGCCGCGGTGGCCGAGGAGACTGAGGCGCTCCAGTCACGGTCTGCTCGGCCACTACGGTCGGGGGTTCGAATCCTCCCTCGGGCATGGATATTTGTGCCGTCTTTAGTATAAGGTAGTTGAGAAGTAGTTTGTAAGTTTAGGGACTGATGACCCCGTAGTTAAGTCCCATAAGCTTAACAAACATTTGAACATTTGAACGAGACAGGATTTCATTGTGGTAACTACTATAGGCTTCTTGCATTGAAATCTGCGCTAGGTTGCGAGTTTCAGTAAAAGATTGCCAGTCTTGTGGATTCTGTGTCTCTTTAAATTTTGCACGCGTTTTTCTTTGTTTCTGCAACAGTGATCTGACCTGTTTTGTGTACCACGGGGATCAGCCCCCTCTTTTATTAATTTATTTGGTATAAATCTTTCGATTGCTACTGATATTATGTCTTTGAAAGTATACCACAACTGATCTACACTCGCATTTTTAGTTTTGAAAGACTGGAGACTATCACTCAGGAAAGCGTGAAGCAAATTTTTATCTGCTTTATTGAATAGATATATTTTTCGTTTATTTTTGGTGCATTTGGGCATTTCGACATTCAGTCTCGCTACTACAACTTGATGTATCTGATCTGTTTTGATGCTCTTTACTAGCTCAGGATTATTTGTTGCTTGGAGATCAAGGGTATTTTCGCAACAACTTACGATTCTAGTAGGTTCATGAACTAGCTGTTCGAAGTAGTTTTCAGAAAAAGCATTCAGAACTAGTTCAGACGATGTTCTATATTTGCCGCCGGTTTTGGATACGTAATTATGCCAACATATCGAGGGTAAATTAATGTCGCCACCGATTATAACAGTATGCTTCGGATACCTATCTCAAATGTGATTCAAGCTTTCTTTGAACATTTTGGCAACCGCATCATCTGAGTCAGGGGGCCGATAAAATGATCCAATTATTAATTTATTCCGGTTGTCAGGTATAACCTGTACCCACACCAACTCACAGGAAGTATCTGTCTCAATTTCGCTGTAGGATAGACTGATAGTAACGGCAATAAACACGCCACCCCCTTTTTTATTTATTCTATCCTTTCTGAAGACCATTTGGACCTTTGAAAAAATTTCGGTTGAATGTATCTCAGGCGTCAGCCAGCTTTCAGAACCTATAACGATTTGTGCCTCAGTACTTTCTATCAGCGCTTGGAGCTCTGGAACTTTCCCAATACAGCTACGACAATTTACAACTGTTATACCAATGGTTTATAGATCTGCTTTCTTCCTGTGTCTGACCTGCCCCCTTTGAGACTGAAACCCATTTTATGTATTCCCGAGGCCCTCTAACCTAAAAAACCTCCAAGTCCACACCACACAGCCCCCGTTACCCGTGTAGCCGCTTCCTGAGTATAGTTGACTCCTGACATATCAAGTAAACGATACCAATCCTGACCTTTGCAATTCCCATCAACATTGAAATGGTATCAAATACTAAAATTGACCTATAATACATGACAAATGAAGAAGGCGATACCAATTCCAAGACTTTATTTTATGATGTGATTTCACCCGTCTGCTTTGACCCACGAAATGTTGGAAAATCTGCATACAGGATAAAATCGTAATACTTATGTATGGTAGATAATAAATAATCTGTGTTTATTCTCATAAATTACAGAATTTACCATGGATCACAGGTGTCAGCCTAAAGATTTGTACCTTCGGCACTCACTTGCAGAAATAAAAAAAGAGAATTATTCCTTCCTTCCCCCCCCCCCCCCTCCTCACCCAAATTGCATTTTTCAATGTGTCGGCAAGATAAACATTAGATTTCGATACCGGTCAAGTTTGTTACCACAACCGACATTTGGCTTTCACATTCTCTGGCTTCATCAGCTCACAACCAAACTGTTGCATTCCAACCTAATGTAAACCTTGGGCTGCGACACAGATCAGTCCATCACCACAACTACGATTTGAGTGGTTAATTTTGTTATCACAACTGTCATTTGGCTTTTACATTCGCTGGCTTCACCAGCTGACAATTAAAGTTTTGCCTCCCAATCTAACCTAGCCTGAGGCTGTGCTAAAGATCAGTCTGTCACCACAACCAAGATTTCAGGAAGAAACTGAATTTTATGTGTCAGTGGCTTACATTCGTGAGGTTTGGAATGACAGCGCAGCCAATCAGGAGTCGCATTGCTGTGGTCAATAAGAAAGAGCATTACAATTGTACTATGTAAACAAATTGAAGACCAATAGGATTCCTATTTCCTGCTGTCCACGGAGTAAATATTTAATGCTTTTCCTGCTCTATGGTTCACAGGTTCTCGATGTATCCTTGTCCGGTTAGCAAAGTAGCAAACCTTTTATAACTGAAAAATCAATTACAATCACAGAAAAGCTGCTCCAAAATCCTTGAATAAACTTCGAAACTGACGTCACATTTACTTGTCGATCCTTAAGCACAAGCACTCCACCACTAACACAATAAATCACAGAATTGACAAAATAACATTATTACACTCACTTCTCAATAGCTCGGTACCATGAATTGCAACTATATATATGACAACAGAAAGAAGAATGGCCATATGACAAAATACCCATTCTATGTAACATCCACCACAACTCGGCGCAACTCGATACTTACACACGACACATATAAATAAACACATTTCAAAACTACTGAGCATGTGATGACACCATACAACATGACACACCAATGTCACGGGTCAAAGCCAACGGGTGGAATTGTGTGTTATAAATGACCTTACATCTATACCATGCACCTTGTTTGTCACTGCAAACACTGAATTAATGTCTCTCTTATCACATGCCACCACTGCTGTTTTCACTGAAACTGGTAGTTTCATTAGCCAAATGTATTGTAATGTTTCATTTGCCATTGCTTCCTCTTGTACTATGCAACTTGCTCCTCATGTGTTGCCAGAATTCTGATGGTATTCTATCACAAATGTGCTCAAACTGAAGCACTCATTGCATTCGTTAACTTAATGATTTGCGCATACTTTTAACTACAGTGTCTTTTTTAAGTGTAGGTACTGCTGTTGTGATGAGATTTTCAAAATAATGTCAGACACAATTTCAACTAGTAGTTCATCTAAACTGTTAACTGCTAAAGCAAACTTTGTGTAATCACTGGTAACATTGTTTTGGACAATGGCTACTCCAGCATTGCAAACCACAATTGAAGATTTTCTGGTGGAAACTTAGGTATTTGTTTTTTCATCTTAATAGCAGAATCCACATTCGAGTCCGAAGAAGATTTATCTGTCGTATCTCTTGTTTGTCGTAGAAAATTTCTATATCTTCGGTGGCAGTTTGTGATTGTAGGCCCTCAATCTGCTGCTGCAACTCATTTTGCAGACAGAAAAACTCTTCCATTTTGCTGATTTTTGTGCGCAAAAACACTTTATCATTTTGCCTGTTGCTTGTGATATTTGTTTCTCTTCATAATTCTGGAGTCACCAATTTGTAGGAAGCTTCCTGCATTCTTTTGCCAGTAAATAGAAAAAAATACAGGAACAAAAAACTTGATTATATTGGTTTGTGCAAACTGGAAAAACTATAATACTTTATGCACTGTAACAAAAGAATGATAAAATTACAAAGAATAAATAAAACAATGCTATCAGGCCAGTTGGCCAATGGATAATATAAATATTCAATCACTGTACGTAATTCTGTTTTCTCACAGACATATCCAGGAACAAGTATAGACTGTGACCATATCATAATGGTTATGAACTGTAGACAGAAACTGCAGAAAGATAGGAAAATGAGGGATTGCGACCTTGATAAATTGAAGTAACCTAAGGTTCTTGAAAGTTTCAGAGGTAGCTTTAGATACAATTGACAAAAATGGAGGAAAATAACAAGGTATAAGATGAATGGGTGGCTTTGAGAGAGGAAATAGTAAAGGCAGCAGAGGACAAAAATAGAGGAAGGGAGAGACAAAAAAAATCCTTGGATATCATAAGAAATATTTACTTCACTGCCTAGCTGCTTCTTCAGGCAGAAGGGAAGGAGGGGGGAAAAGGAAATGATGAGGGTTTTAAGGGAGGGGTAAGGAGAATTCCAATCCCGGGAGAGGAAAGACTTACCTTGGGGGAAGAAAAGGCCCCAGTGTGTTGTTTACCAGGTATGAGCTTACCTCGCAGGTGTACTTACAGCCAGTGCACGCCAGTGTTCATTGTAGTAGTTGTGAGAGTGGTGTTGTCCGTGATCCCAACAGTTATACTCTATTGTGGGTTTTAGGAATGGCTTCATCTCCTAAGAGAACTATAATTTTTCCTGTTGTCACCCTGTGCTACTCAAACAAGATATCTGCAAAATTACCATGTGCTTCTTCATATTGAATACTTCTTGTGCAGTCCTATAATATTGTCTGCAAACCAGCCACCACAGCACTGCTAGTATTAGATTTAGGCGGCACTGCAAGGCAAGCCATTTGCAAGAAGATGTGCAACCACAGCAACAGACGATGCGAAGAAGAGCACCTTCTAAAATGCTGACTTAACCATCTGAATTTTGCTGCTCGGGTCCAGTTTGTCAGTCATGGTACTCGAGAGCAGCAATGTGAAGAAGTAGCATTGCTTGTTATGTTAGAATTGTAATAGTGTTATTGCAGTCTTCCTTCTGTCCATCTTCAAGACTGAAGAAGTTAAGAATTTGCTTTTGTACTTCCAAATAAACTTGTACTATTAATGAGAATGTATGTTCTAGCTTTGTTCCCGCATGCGATGGCTGCTGTTACATCCCCCAGTAGTTGACACATCACTTCTATGTACAAAGTGAAAGTTCAAATATCACACAATAAAGTGATTTATTATTTTGGACAGTATTCATACTGACATAAGTGACTCTGTCAACTTATTATTAAATCACGACTTTTATATCAACAGCTTTTTCTGGTAGCTCTGGTGCATAGTGCTTTAGTTCCGTTGGGATTCTAGATAGACACGCTAGAACATTTACATCGATTGTGTCTCACTGTATGGCACCCCAGGAACTTCTCATACATACAGATACACCATCCATTAAGCTCGACTCATAATTCTATTATTAAAACTAATAAACTAATCTTTTTCACGATAAATCCTTCACTAATGATCCCATGCTTGTTCAGTTATTAGAGCTTAGTGAAGCTACTAGTTTCACTTGACTCTAGCTTATTCAGTTAAAAGACTTGTTTCCTCACACTTTCTGTTGAATGGTTAAAAGGTGAGGTTTCCACATTAGTTGAGTTGATGGTTACTCTCAGGTACTTTTAATGTTAGCTGAATAGGAAGGTTATTAATGGTGATGTGGACAACATAGAGACAGAAGGTACTGTTAGTGCATTGTGTAATTGTCCTATAAATTGTCAGAGTTTTTGATAGTTTGTACCAAGAGGTAAAACAGTTGAGGTGAATTTAGGGGGAGTGTTGGGATTTCTGTAGTCTAGTGTGGAAAGCAGTTTTGTAAGGATATTGAAGGTGGTTTGGACATATCAGCTATGTAGAGGAGACAAAAGAGAGGAGAGAGAACAGAAATCAGGTGCACTCATGGAGTAGGGTTGAAGGCACAGGAATTGATAGTACTTACAGATGCATAGCATGGATCATTGGGTAGGAAGGATACAATAAGCCAGACATAGTTAATCGGAAGTGTATAAGTTTTGAGTCTGGAAAGGAGACTGGAATGCCATACATGGCCAGATGTTTTGTCTAGTTCAAGGGAGACAAAGATGGATGCTTCATATCTGATAGAAAATTTGTGGGTTTCAGGAGATAGTCATCAGCAGAGGAGGAGGAGGAACTGGAAACCACACTGGGTAACAGTAACTGGTGTTACTGGTGTAGATGTCGAGTGATGCCTTGGGAATGGATTCAAATATGTAGTTAAAAACTGATGTGAAGCAGATATGACAGTTCATTCAGTTTGAAGAAAAGGAGGCCATCTAGAGGTTTTCCACAGATAGCTTGTGGTGAGGATAATGGTGTACTGGGTTACAAGAGTGATTAGAAAGAGAGAGGCCATCCTTTGAAGTATTGATAGGTAATAAATCATGACCAAGTATGTTGTGTTTAATGCGATGTGCTCATTTTATGTTGTGTGATGTGATTGGTGCGTTTAATTGTATTTATGGTGTGTTGTTCAATTTGTTTGTGGAATTTCAGTCTACATCATTTTTCCCTTTCAACTCTCAAAACATTGCAAAGGCTGTCCAAATATATTGGAATAGCAGCTCTGCCTCGAACAAAATGGGAATCTGTGCAGTTGTATGAAGGCTGTGTGCCACTGTGACTTTAAGTGGTAAGTGCAACTGCTTAGTAAGCTGATGGTACTGATATCTTTATCCTTATGTGCACCGTGTATTGTTCACTGTCTGTTCCCCACTCCCGACTGCTATTTCCCTTTGATGTAGCACATCAGCTCTCTGGGTGCAACTATTGGAGATTGTGGTTGTGTGTGCACAAGTTGTGCCACTGTGATATGAATGCATGTTTTTTTCCCCCCTGTTAAAGGCCTTGACAAAAATACTTAGTTAAGTAATTGTCTTTTCAGCATCTGTATCTATGATTCAGTGTTTAACCTTTTGGTAAGCAGTAATCTATCCATTTCATAATATTGATATTTCAATCCCTATCTTCCAGTGTTTAAATATATTTAGGCAGCAATTATGACATTAGACAGTAATGGAAATTACTTATTTCAGTCATGTTTCCTGTTTAGAATCATATGCCAATAAACAGAGTAATAAAACACACAAATTTTCAACTCTTAATAGCATTTCAACTTTGGAATTCATATGATAAGTAAAAAGAGTATACATTGGTGACCATAAGAGAGCCAATCATAAGACGTAGTTTTTCTTTAAATTTTTCAAACTGGAATTTTTACAGGAGCATTTAGATAATTTGCAACAACAAGCTTATAAAGAAGCAGGAAAACACTTTCAAATGAATTCACCTCAACAATTACGAAATATACTATATGAAGAACTACAGCTTGACCAGAAGAGCAATACTAAAGTGAGAGAAACTGCAAAACTTGGTCAAAAATCAACTTCTGAACCCATGGTAAGACTACATTTTCTTGCGTACATTCTTTGAAAATTATCTCAGTACTTCAATAATTATTTAAAAATCAAAACTTTTGTAGACTAGTGAGGTACTTCTTTCTAATTAAATTGTAATTGTTGAACATTAGAGTGTAGTTTGACATAATGTGAAATAGAATTTTGTTTTTCCATTTTGTGATCACGGAAATGTGTCATTTTAGAAATGTTTTGTTTGATTTTTACAACTGAATGGGAATTTACATTTGTGTATAGATATATGTAACTTCATTTCTTTTTCATTATTACAGTTAAGTCTCCTTAAATCATGCCATCCCCTTCCTGGAACAGTGCTGCAGTATCGGCACTTACAGAAAATTAAATCAACATTCATAGATGGTGTTTTACAGCAGGTTGTTGATGGAAAAGTATATCCTTCCTGGTAAGAATTTGTCTATTATTCTAACATTTCTGTTGCAGGTAAAGCAGTCATTGCTAGCATAATTATCCTAGGCAATTTCAGTGTAGCCATTTGACATAGTATTATTGTTTAAGAGAAGCCTAATGGATACGTTGGGGACCAACTCCTTTTATTCCTTAACAAAACCTATTAACGTACTTAGTACATAACAGCTAATTTCAACACAGCTTCAGTACAAAAATGCAATCTATAAGTAACATTAGGAATAGACAGTTGATTTCTAGCCTTGGGTGAGCTGAGTATAAGAGCCTATAATAGGATACAGCTACATGAAAAATGAATCAAACCAAGCATTTCTTATCAGACAAGTTTGATCTAGTAACTTATTTTTAAATAACAGCAGAAAGTCCAGGTTGGAATATAATCGTATAGTCCAGGTTGGAATATAATTGTCTCATGAGGATATATTGCAACTCACCACAAAGACATAAATCAAGTTGCAACAGGAACATAAAAAAGACACTTATACACACAGATCTCAAGCTTTCAGCCATTATCCTTTGTTGGAAAGGACATCACTCACACAGGCACACTTCACAGACACACAACCATCATCTTTCTCCATCGCACTCCAAATTACAGGAGGGGAGGGGGTGTAGAAAGTTTGCAAACACACACACACAAACACAGCCAGAGAATTGGAGAGGTATAAGAGTAGAATAGGAGCTGTTGGGTTTGGAGAAAGAATGGGGTATTGTTGGTTGAGGCCAAGGATAACTCCCATCTATGTAGTTCAGAAAAGTTGGTCGGTGGATTGAGATGGCCTGGGTTGTGAAGCAGTTGTTGAAATCAAGCATATGCTCAGTTGCATATTATGCCAAAGTGGTGTACGTTTTATATATATATAGTTCGGCAGTTGGGGGGAGGGGCATTTATCATGATAGACAGCTGGTTAGTAGTCATACCAATATGGAAAGCTGCACAGGTGATTGCAGTACAGTTGGTATATTACATGCCTGCTTTCACAGGTGTCCTTGCCTCTGATTGGGTAGCATAAGTCTGTGACGGGATTGGTATAGGAAATAGGTGTTAGGGCTGCACCTTTTTTAGACTGAAGACAGCTGATAGATATTCCTGCTTAAAGGAAGTCCCTCTAAGAAATGAACCACCTTTGACAAAGTGTAAGAATATAAGTAATAAGGGAATTACTGTTTTTCATCAAAATATACAGGGTATCAGAGATAAAGTTAATGAAATGCTTATTGATACTGATTCTGACATTATTGGAATTTCAGAGCACTTTTTAAGTGGTGTGACAATTAAGAGACTTCCTTTGCCAGGATACAGGTTAGCTGCCTTCTACTCTAGGAGTTCTTTGCAGTGTGGGGGAGTGGCCATGTATGTAAAAAACGATTTTTCATCGGAGTCAATCGATTTTTCTAAACACTGCACAGAACAGATATTTGAATGTTGTGCAGGAGTTGTTAATGTTAATGGAACTAAACTAGTAATAGTTGTTATTTATAGATCCCCTGACTCAGATTTTAAAATGTTTCTGCCCAAGCTGGAATTGGTTCTGGGTTCACTGTATAGGAAGTATAAAAATTTAATTGTGTGTGGAGATTTCAACATTAATTGTGTAGGTGATAGCTCAAGGAAAAGTCAGCTGTTAGATCTATTTAATTCCTATAACATGATGCAAACAGTATTTTTTCCAACGAGAGTGCAAGGAAATAGCAGTTCTACCATTGACAATATTTTTGTTCATTCTTCATTATTAGAGGGGCACTCTCTCAGCAGAATAGTAAATGGCCTATCAGACCACGACGCCCAACTTTTAATTCTAAAAAGTATTTGTTCTCAAACAAATGTTAAACATAAATATCAACTACTCAGAAAAGTTAATCCAGTTGCAATTGAGACCTTTTTAAGCCTAATTAAGGAACAAGAATGGCAGGATGTTTATAGTGCTGATAATGCAGATGATAAATATAATGCTTTTCTGAACACATTTATTATGCTGTTTGAAAGTTGCTTTCCGCTAGAACGCTCAAAACAGGGTACTTTCAGTAACAGACAGCCAGGGTGGATGACAAAGGGGATAAGAGTATCATGTAGAACTAAGCGGGAGTTGTATCAAAATGTTAGAAGCAGTCAGAATGAAGATGCAGTAGCTCATTACAAACAGTACTGTAAGGTTCTGAAAAATGTCATTTTAGAATGCAAAAAGTATGTGGTACGCAAAAAGAATAGCAAACTCTCGGGATAAAATTAAAACTATCTGGTCAGTCGTGAAGGAAGTGTCTGGTCAGGAGCAGCAGGTAGAAGATATAACGTCAGTCCGTAGTAGGAATGTTTCTGTTACTGACAAGTTAGATATATGTGCAATATTCAATAACCACTTTCTGAATATAGTAGAGGAACTAAACAAAACTCTAGTTTCTACAGGTAATCATATAACGTTTTTAGAAAATGCGTTTCCGAGGCTGTTGCCTGAAATGATCCTTCATGATACTTCCATAGGTGAGATTGAGTCAATAATTAAATCACTAAAGACTAAGGACTCTTGTGGATATGATGGGGTATCTAGCAGAATTCTAAAGTACTGTTCTCCATATGTTAGCTCAGTACTAAGCCATATTTGTAATTTTTCCTTTCAGAATGGTCAGTTTCCTAACAGATTAAAGTACTCAGTAGTGAAACCGCTTTATAAAAAAGGAGAAAGGGATAATGTAGACAACTATAGACCTATTTCTATGCCATCAGTTTTTTCCAAAGTTATTGAAAAGGCTGTATATTCAAGATTAATTGATCATTTCAGTTCACATAATTTCCTGTCAAACTTACAGTTTGGTTTTAGAAGTGGTTTAACGACCGAAAACGCTATATTTTAGTTTCTCTGTGAGGCACTTGATGGGTTAAATAAGAGGCTACGGACATTAGGCATCTTCTTTGATTTAACAAAAGCGTTTGATTGTGTTGATCACAAAATATTGTTGCAGAAGTTGGAACATTATGGAATACGGGGAGTAGCCCACAACTGGTTCACCTCTTACTTTAATAATAGACAACAGAAGGTAATTCTCCGCAGTGTAGAAAGTGGCTATGACGTGCAATCCCAATGGGGCACAATTAAGTATGGGGTGCCCCAGGGGTCTGTTTTGGGACCATTGCTGTTTCTTATTTATATAAATGATATGCCTTCGAGTATAACAGGTGATTGTAAAATATTTTTGTTTGCTGATGATACCAGCTTGGTAGTGAAGGATGTTGCTCGTAATATTGACACAGTATCAAATAATGCAGTTCAAGAGATAAGTTCATGGCTAATAGAAAACAAGTTGATGTTAAATCACAGTAAAACTCAGTTTTTACAATTTCTAACACATAATTTGACGAAATCTGACATTATGATTACACATAATGGGCATGTGATAAGTGAGACTGAACAGTTCAAATTTCTAGGTGTTCATATAGACAGTAAGCTGTCATGGAAAGCCCTTGTTCAGGATCTTGTTCCAAAACTAAATTCTGCTATATTTACCATTAGAACAATAGCTGAGATAAGTGATTTTTCAACACGAAAAGTAGTCTATTTCGCTTACTTTCACTCACTTATGACGTACGGCATTGTTTTTTGGGGTAACTCGCCTGATGCAAAAAGGATATTTCTGGCTCAAAAACGGGCGGTTCGAGCAATATCTGGTGTAAGTTCGCGAACATCATGTCGACCCCTTTTCAGTAGTCTGGGAATTTTGACTCTGGCGTCACAATACGTTTTTTCTTTAATGTCGTTTGTTGTTAATAATATCAGCTTATTCCCACGAGTTAGTAGCTTTCACTCGGTGAATACTAGACAGATGTCTAATCTACATTTGCACCACACCACCTTAACACTTGTGCAGAAAGGGGTGCAGTATTCTGCGGCATCCATTTTCAGTAAGCTGCCACAAGAACGTAAGAATCTTAGCACTAATCCACATGCTTTCAAATCTAAATTGAAGAGTTACCTCGTGGCTCACTCCTTTTATTCTGTCGAGGAACTCCTAGAAAAGTTAAACAATTAAGCTAATTTATTTTTTATTTATTGATTCTTCTCACTTTGTCTTAAGATTGTCGTGTGCAAAGGACTACTTAAAATTTTTCTATTACCATTATTGTGTAACAATTAATGTATTGACTTGTTCCATGACCATGGAGTCTTACTCCTGAAGTGGGTCCTATGGAACAGAAAAAACAAATAAATAAATACTGGGTGGGTGGATTGGGCAGGTCTTGCAGTAGGGTCTTCCACAGGGGCATGATCCCTGTGGCAGGAAGCTAGTGTTGAGGGTGGCTTCGAGATGGATTAGAATGTCTTGATTGTAAAATTTTAACACAAATTATTTACAGATGGATGGAAAGGCTGATGCTGATGGCAGAAGAGATCAGTTCAGATTCAGGAGAAATGTAGGAACACAGGAGGCAATTCTCACTTTACGAATTATGTTAGAAGATAGATTAAGGAAAGGCAAATGTACATTTCTAGCTTTTGTAGAGTTGGAGAAAGCTTTTGACAATGTTGATTGGAATACACTTTTTCAAATTCTGATGTCAGTAGGGGTAAATATATAAGGAACAGAAGGTTATTTACAACTTATACATAACCCAAACAGCAGTTATTACAGTTGAAGGGCATGAAAGGGATGTAATGGTTGGGAAGGGACTAAGTATTGTAGCCTTTCTCCAATGTTATTCAATTTGTACACTGAGCAAACTGTAAAGGAAAGCAAAGAGAAATTTGGGGAAGGAATTAAAGTTCAGGGTGAAGAAATAAACATTTTGTGTTTTGCTGACCTGGAAGAGCAATCTAAGGAATGGCCAGTGTGTTGAAAGGGGTGTAGAAGATGAACATTAACAAAGGCAAAACAAGGGCAATGGAATACAGTCTTAAAAAATTAAGTGATGCTGAATGAATTAGATTGGGTAATGAAACAATAAAAGGTGGTAGATTAGTTTTGTTACTTGGTCAGTGAAATAACATATGATGGCCGCAGGATAGAAAATATAAAATCTAGAGTGGCAATGAGAAGAAAAGCGTTTTTGAACAAGAAAAATTTGCTAACATCAAATATTAATTTCAGTGTACGTAAGTCTTTTCTGAAGGCATTTGTGTGGAGTGTTGCCTCATACAGGAGTGAAACTTGAACAATAAATAGTTTAGGCAGAAAGAGGATAGAGACTTTTGAAATGTGGTGCTACAGAAAATGCTGAAGATTAGGTGTGTACATTGCTTAACTAAGGAAGAGGTACTGAACACCATTGGAGAGAAAAGGAATTTTTGACATACCTTGACTAAGAGAAAAGATTTATTGATAAGGACACATTCTTAGACAAGGAATCATAAATTTAGCATTGGAGGGAAGTGTTGTTTGGGGGGAAAGTCTCAGAGGGAGACCAAGAGACAAATATAGTAAGCAGATTCAGATGGGTGTTTGGGTGTGGGTTGCCATTCTTATGAGAAACTGAAGAGGCTTGCTCAGGACAGAGTAGGGTGGAGAGGTGCATCAAACCATCTGGACCACAACAACAACAGTCTCAATCTTTTGTTCCCAATTAGGTAATTCAATGAAAGATAAATTTAATTCTGCAAAATTTTGGTATTTTTCTTAAGTGACAACCTCACTCTCAGTTTTCAAAACTCTTTGATTTACCTGTGACAGTTCAAATTTGGAATTAATTTCCTACACTTCTATACTCTTCTGGGTTGATTTCAAATTTTGATCTAAATATTGAAATTTTAGAGTGACCTCTTCTTTCATTATGTCTACTGAACTATTATTTTCCTTAACCTGTTCTAGAATTTCCTCTCTAAGTATATCTCTTTCTTGTTCTGACTGGTCCTTGTTTAGGTAAGACTGTTGTACCTTGGATCACTTGGTTGTTCCTCAGAACATGCTGCCAGCTGGAGGATAACAGTAGAAATGATTAATTTAACTTTTATCCATTATGTGTTGGAACCTGTGACTCTATATTGAAATAGGTTTCAGAAGTTACTGCAACGAGTCGCCTGGTTGCAGTAATTTCTGAAACCTAGAAATGATTCATGCTTCACTCACCAGAGTGCTCTGACAACCTGCTTTTGTAGTGCTGTGAGACTGAATGCGTGAAATTGCAGATTTGAAGTGCAAAAAGTAACAGTTTTAGTGTTTAGTTTCTGTTTTTTGGTGACCACCTGTTAAGGTTGATGAATACATCATCTACCCCAACTTATTCTGTGTGATCTGGAGAGTAAACTGACACATAGTTTGTAGATTTAAACCTAACCTCAAAGCAGCAGTATAGCTTTCTATTTCAAGATGCATCATCTTCTACCTTGGATCACAAACACATCAAACACAAACCTCAAAGCAGCAGTAAAGCTTTCTATTTCAAGATGCATCATCTTCTACCTTGGATCACAAACACATCATGTACCATGGGTCAATGATTCTAGGTAAAAGATGTTAAAATTTTGTGGTTTTGTGTTTTAGGTAACAATGCCAAGAAGTAAAACAGGCAAAAAGAGGGTTTCTGTTGATCCAGAAGCCATGAACAAAGCAATAAAAGCTGTCAGTTATTCAGGAGAGAGCAAGATTTCCACCAAAGAAGCCCTTAAAATTCATAATGTCAAATTCACGACATTTGTTAGACATTTGCAATCATTTAAGCAGAGTGTCAGGAAGAAATATTTGTATGACTTTAAGTAAGATACCAAAAAAGCGTTTAATGATACTGAAGAATTCAGTTTAGTAGAGTATATACAGACCATTGAAAAAATGAAGTGTGGGCTTACAAAAAAGGGAGTCAGAATCCTTGCATATAAGTATGCTGTTGCTAACAATAAGAAAAGGCAATCTAAGTGGGATGAACATGAAATTGCAGGGGAAGAGTGGATGCAGCGGTTTATGGAAAGACATGCTAAAGCTTTATCAATAAGGAAGCCAGAAAAACAAGCCTGTCTCGAGTAACCAGCTTTAACAGAACTAATATTGAAATGATTTTCAACAACCTCGAGGATGTGCTTCATATTTGGAATCAACATGAAACAGGACTGACAACTGTTCAGACCCGTGCCAAAATAGTTGCCCCAAGAGGAGTAAAACAGATTGGCAGTGTGATTTCAGGTGAAAGAGGACACTTAGTGAAGTTGAATGCGTGTATAAATGCTCTCGGGAACTATATTCCTCCAATGCTTATATTTCCGAAGGTGAACTTCAAAAGCTTTATGCTTAAAGGGGCCCCTCCTGGAACAATTGGTTCAGAAAATCCATCTGGCTGGTCAAATGAAACGCTATATCTCCAGTTTCTTTGACATTTCATAGATCACGTGAAGCCATCTAAAGAACAAAAAATTCTTTTAATAATCGATTTCCCATAAGCTTAACAAACATTTGAATAATCGAAAATCACGAGACAGAATTGTCTGTGGAAGCTGTGAGAAGGCATTAGAGGTTGGCAAAGTTATGCTTCCATCCCCCCCTCACACGTCTCGTAGGCTCCAGCCTTTGGATGTTTCTGTCTACTCTTCTCTAAAAAAATAGTAACAATGAAGCTGTTGATGTATGGCTCTTAAACAATGTGGGTAAGACATTTGACATCTATAGTGTTTCAGAAATTGTCGGTCAGATTTATTCTCGTGTATTTAGCACAAGAAAATGGTCATATTTCTGTTGGATGGAAATGTTTTCACAGATAACAACTTTTTGGTTGTTATGTTAGTGACTGTCAAAGCCCAACAACTGCTTCAACAGCTGTACCCAACACGGAAAGTTTCCAAAAACCTGTTGATGTTTTAAACTGTTCCACTGATGAGGCTTATGGGTCCTTAGACATCAGGATGGTCAACCAGTAGGTTATCAAAACTAGTAGGTCTACCTATCAACATAATGGATTCACCAGAAGAAGTTCAGCCTTATCCCTAAGATGCAGCTAGAAAATGCAAAAAAAGAAAAGGAAGGAAGTCTGGTAAAAGCAACATTGCCACAGATTCTCCTAAAAAACAAGAAATACAATGAGAAAAAGCATATTAAGCAAACCGTTGCAGCTACAGGGAAAAAAAATACATAAATAAATAAAACAATCCAGAAAGCACATAAAAACTCAATAGCAGTTCATCTGAGTCTGAAAATGAAATTAATGTGCTCACAAATGACGACTCTGATGATGGCAGGAACAAACATTTACGAATGATTGATGATGAATCAGTTGAGACTAGGGAAGAGCTCGCATTGGAAAGACCCACTTCAGAGCGTGATGATTATATGCTTGTGGGCTTTCAGAAGAAAAAGGGCCATACAGAATTTTACGTAAGAAAAATAATTTCAAAAGATGTGTGGTCTAAGCAGTAAATTTATCAGTGAATCACAACATGTATTTGATGTAAATGAGGAGGATATTTTAGTGAAACTCCCAAAACCAAGTGATTGTAGTGGTTCTATACAGAGAACTGGATATGTATTTCTTGATGTTGATTTTACAATATATAATGTTAAATAGAAGCCTATTGTGAATACATATCTTAAGGCATCATTTTTATATATATTTAAGTAACTTTTTCATTTGTTATGTTGTTTGGTTTTATATTGTTATAATCATACTTCTATTAAATATTTTTGGATGGATCTATATAAGCTGCGGAATTTCAATATTGCACAAACCAAATGTAGTTTAAAATGTTGTATAAATATATTTTTTACAACTTTCACAGCATTATTATCACCCCCGTGCCTATAATTCGTCTACAATTTGTATGATTCAAGATACAAGAAAGTGTGATTTTTTTCTTCGGAACCAAGGTACAAGAGGGTAGTTACAAGGGCAACAGTCTGGATGATTGAGTGAGCTAACCTTGTAACATCAGCTAACATGACTTTGCCATGCAGTTACTGCGAACAGCTGAAAGCAAGGGGAAACTACAGTCATTACTTTTCCCGAGGACACGCAGCTCTACTGTATGAATATATGATGACAGCATCCTCTTGGGTAAAATATTCCGGAGGTGAAATCGTCCCCCAATCGGATCACCAGGCGAGGACTACTCAGGAGGATGTTGTCATCAAGAAAAACAAAACAGCCATTCTACTGGTCAGAGTGTGGAATGTCCTAACACTTAATCATGTAGGTAAGTTAGAAAATTTGAAAAGATAAATGGAAAGGTTAAAGTTAGATATGGTAGGGATTAGTGAAGTTCGGTGGCAAGATGAACAGGATTTCTGGTCAGGTGAGTACAGGGTTATAAATACAAAATCAGTTGGAGGTATTACAGGTGTCAGTCTAATAATGAATAAGAAAATAGGAATGCATGTAAACTACTATGAGCAGTGCAGTGATTGCAGTGAAGAGAAGCTAACACCGACCACAGTAGTACATGTTTATATACCAACTAGCTCTGCCGATGATGAGGAGATGGAAAAAATGCATGATGAGCTAAAGGAAATTATTCAGACAATTAAGGGACAGCAAAACTTAATTTTTATGGGAGACTGGAATTTGGTAGTAGGACAAGGAAGGGATGGAAGATAGGTGAATATGGTCTAGGAAAAAGGAATGAAAGAGTAGCTGCCTGGTAGAATTTTGCATGGAACATAATTTAGTTGTAACAGAAACCTGGTTTAAGAATCTTGAAAGAAGGTTGTATATGTGGAAGAGACCAGGAGATACCAGATAGATTTTGTAATAGTAGGACATAGATGTGTGCAGTCTTGCTGCAATTTTCAACAAGCATTTCTTAACTATTACTGTAAATATGAGATTATCAGGGCCAGTAACTGCTGCAATGGAATATCTCACTCTTGTGACTACAAATAACTGCTGTAATATGAGTATGACACTCACAACACCACTAGAAGTAATGTCCACCATAAAATTCATAAAATCAAAATATTCCAGTGGCTATAATAATATATAAACAAATTTGATTAAAAAGTGTGCTTCTGAGCTTAGTGATATTTTAAGTTACTTGTGCTATCAGTCTTTTATCAGTGGAACATGTCCTGAATGGTTGAAATATGTTGAAGTTAAGCCATTAAATAAGTCTGACCAATTTGACTTTTGCCAGCATTCTCAAAAATTTTAGAAAAGATAATGTAACGTCATCTTCTTAAACACCTTACCACTAATAAACTATTATCTATTGGGTTTCTAAAGGGTTCTGATGTTGAGAAGGCTGTCTACACATACAGTGAGAATGTACTTAATTCATTAGACAACAAATTACATGCCACTGGTATATTTTGTGACCTTTCAAAGGCATTTCACTGTGTAAATCACAATATACTTCTGAGAAAATTAGAATATTATGGCGTAACAGGAAGTGCTGTAGAATTGTTCAAATCATATATCTCTAATAGGAAACAAAAGGTGTCAATAGGAATGAAAGGTGTACTGAACTATCAGGCCTCATCAAATTGGGAACTTATAACATATGGGGTCCCCCAAGGCTCTATCTTAGGCCCCCTGCTTTTCCTTGTATATATCAATGACCTTTCATCAACATTATCGGATGCCAATTTTGTTTTATTTACAGATGACACAAATATTGCAATTAATAGTAAATCAAATAATAATAATCATAATATTAATAATAGATGGTTCTTAGTCAATTCTCTGTGACTAAACCTTGAAAAAACACACAGGTTTCCTGCCAGTATATGCCTAGAGTATGACAACAAGGAAATAGAAGTCATTGAAAGTGTCAAATTCTGAGGATTACAGCTGGATAATAAATTTAACTGGGAGGAGAATACCACAGAACTGCTGAAGTGCCTAAACAAGTCCCTGTTGCTATGTGGATGTTGTCAGATATAGGAGATATAAAAATAAAAAAGCTAGCATGTTATGCATACTTTCACTTTATAATGTCATATGGGATTATTTCCTGGGGCAATTCATCAAGAAAAAGTTTTCAAAGCACAAAGACTTATGTTATGGATCATTTGTGGTGTCAATTTTGAAGAAAACAGATGTGGAAATACCAATGTTAATGTTAATCATTACTTTGAGTGTAGTGTTATTATTGTTTAAAATAGTGCAGTCTGTCCAGTTCTAACTGGTCAATGACAAAGTATTGGTAATAAATGGAACATCATGTAGAGGGCTATTTAAAGAACTGGGGATACTTACTACTGCTTCCCAACACACTTATTCTCTAATGAAATGTGTCGTTAAAATATACATTTTAAAACCAATAGCTCAGTTCATGGGATCAATACTAGAAACAAGAATAACTTGCATAAAGATTTGAAGTCACTTACTTTGGCTCAGAAAGGTTTCCAGTATTCATCGGTACACATGAAATAATATGCCAGCAGCCATAAAAAATTTAACTCACAATAAAGTACAGGTTGAAAAGAGCCTAAAGGATTTTTTGGTGGCCTACTCCTACTCCATAGATGAATTTCTTACCAGAAGTGATTGATGAATGTAATTGTATATAATATTCACAAATATGAATGCTGTGTCCAGTTTGACTTCAGTACAAGTTTTGTGCAGTAAAGTTATCATTGTAAATCAGTGTTGTAAAAAAATTGCTAAGAATTATAATATGCATCTAGCACATTAGTTAGTAGTAATAAGTTTTAAGTCCTTTAAAATGTAAATATTCTTAAGATAATTGTTTTTCCTGACCATTTCCATATCCACAAGGGTAGTTACATTTGGGATTTGTGGAAGGTAGGTAAACACATATGCTCTGCTTTTGTAGGTATATATTGTGTATTTTGTTCTGACATGTTCTACATCCAAGAGGATTTCCTCAATTCGGATCTATTGGAACAAAAAGTACATCTAATCTAGTCTTTGGAACCAGGTTTTAAACTTTAAGACACACCCAGAGGCAGATACAGTCTCTGACCATATCTTATAGAGCATGAATTGTAGGCTGAAACTGAAAAAAGCTGCAGAAAGGTAGGAAAATAAGGACATGGGACCTGGATAAATTGAAGGAACCTGAAGTTCTTGAGAACATCAGAGGGAGCTTTAGGCAACAATTAACTAAAACAGGGGGAAATAAAATTGTAGAGGAGGAATGAGTAGCATTGAGAGATGAAATAGTGAAGGCAGCAGGAAACAAAATAGGTAGGAAGGCAAGACCTACAAAAAATTCTTTGATATCACAGGAAATACTAAATGTAATTGATGAAAGGAGATAACATAATAATGCAGTAAATGAAACAGGCAAAATGGAGTACAGATGACTAAAAAATGAGATAGAATGGATGGAATGGGCAATGTGTTGAAAGGAGCATATAAGATGAACATTAAGAAGAGCAAAACAAGGGTAATGGAGTGTAGTCCAAGAAAATCAGGTGATGCCGAAGGATTTAGTTTAGGTAACGAAACAATAAAGGTGGTATATGAGTTTTGTTACTTGGACAGTAAAATAACAAATGATGGTCACAGTACAGAGGATATAAAATGCAGAATGGCAATGGGTAGAAAAGTGTTTTTGAAAAAGAAAAATTTGTTAACATCGAGGCATTTGTTTGCAGTGTTGCCTTGTATGGGAGTGAAACATGGACAATAAACAGTGCAGACAGGAAGAGGATAGAGGCTTTTGAAATGTGGTGCTACAGAAGAATGCTGAAGATTAGGTGGGTGGATCGCATACTAATGAGGAGGTACTGAACAGAATTGGGGAGAAAGGGAATTAACTACGAGAAAAGATCGATTGGTAGCACACATTCTTAGAGAACAAGGAATTGTGAATTTAACATTGGAGGGGAGTGTTTGGAGTAAAAACCGCAGAGGAAGACCAAGAGGTGGATACAGTAAGCAGATTGAAACAGATGCAGGTTGCCGCTCTTATGTGAAATGAAGAGGCTTGCTCAGGATAGAGTAGGGTGGAGAGCTGCAGCAAACCAGTCTCTGGACTGAAGACCACAACAACAACACCAAGAAATTATATTTTTAAAAAAGCAGTCTCAATTGCAAGAGAATTTTTATTGTTCTTAGGCAACCTGTTTCAGTCTGCTTGTGAAACCATCTTCAGGCCGACTGCAATACAGTAATATTACAAACATTAAGAAGGATGTACAGAATATATTATGGCAATAAACAATAAAATAAGTTATACCCATGGCAGCAGATAATGGGTGGTCGTAAACCGTTGGCTGTGGAAATCAACTGCTGAATACTGCAGTAATGGTCGAGTTTATATATGGCCAACTTAGCCCCAGATGCGGCATTACATTATTGAGAGTCAGTCATATACTTATTAATAATTTTGTTGTTGTTGTCTTAGAGGCTACAGTTATGATGTTGAAAATGGGGGATAAATATACAAGAACATACAGATTATTACACTTGTTGTGACTGGTAACAATTTAGAGAAAAGCAGTTTGAATAAAGAGTAAAAACATTTGGTTTTATCAGTTTTGTTCGTTGCAATCCTCTATGGGCATTTGAAGATTCTCGCTGGGCATATTGGTGCCGGAGACAGTAATACTTCGTTATTACTGCAATGACTTGTGCGTATTAATGGTTGTAGGCCAGCACTGCTCGTCACAGGACTCGTAGCAACAGACGATGCGTTGATGCTCTTGAGAGAATCAGCATATTCTAGATGTAATTCATAATTGTGTTCATCAATTGCCACAGTTTGGTTCTCAGACCTAGACATTGGCACCATCACTCGTAACAACTGTGCACAGGGATGACAGTCTTCGAATACCTATGAAATGAAGTTGCCTTCCTACTTGACAGGTGACATGAATCGTGTCTCAAATGAATAGATTTGTATCAATATAATATGTGTTAGATTATTTAATACAACAAAATAGGTAACTGTTGTTGAGAATAGCTTGTCAAAATTATAAATCAAACTTGAATATTAAATTGCTGATTAAAAGAATGTTAAAACACAATACAAAATGTTCATTATGCTGAGCCATGCATATAACTTCGTTACAGACGTGTTTACAGGAATGCTATTCTTTGCATTAATTTTTTGGGATCATTAGAAGATGGAGGAGGCATTCGAGGAACAGTCACAAGAGGTCATCAAAAATAATTTTTCTCTAAAATCTAGTTGTTCATTCAGCAAAGATAGTGGTTTGTTTTTAAAATGTGCATAAATTTATATCTGATTGAGGGTATTCAGCAGTGATCCCTTAGGTGTGTTATGCAGAATCATTAAGCTGTTGTCAATGGAACCCTCTGCATGCTTATTTTGCATCAAATGTTTATGAAACAGAGATTTGCTGCGTGAAGTGCCTGTTGCATGTTCCTTAAATCGCAGATTGTATTGTTTATCGCAGTCTTGACATGAGATTCTGTATATCCCAGAATTTAAAAATCTATTACTGCATTTGCCAGTTGTGTGCCTCACTTTAGTTTGTAATAGATTGTTGGAAGTGAACGCCTGTATTTTTCATTAACTTATTTATTCTGTCAGAAATAATTCCCATGTAAGTCATATTAGTAAACTTTTCATTGGCGGCTATGGGGGTCTTATTAGACTTTTGTAATCTATGAAATAAGTTGTTAATGACATCAGTACTAAAATTGTTAGCTGTGGCAATTTGTTTTTAAGATGTCTCATTCCTCCTGTACGGCGATTGGTTCAAGGGGCAATTTTAACAGTCTGTGAATCATAGATCGGAAACATGCATTCTTGTACGTGAATGGGTGGCAAAATGATGCATTAATGATCATGTCAGATGTAGTTGGCTTTCTATAAACTGTAAAACAATGCTTGTCATTACAATTGGAAATGGTGAAATCAAGAAAATTTAAGCTTTTATTATTTTCATAATCGATTGTGAAAAGTAATTTGGGGTTAATATTGGATAGCAAGTGAGCAACATCATTTAATTCTTCTTTGGTGCCATTGTATAGAATTATTGCGTCATCTACATAGCTTTTGTAGTAGATGATTTTGTTTGCAATTCATGGGTTATTTTTGAAAAATTGTAGTTTGATGAAATTGATGTAGATATCTGCCACAGTGCCAGCTAAAGAATTGCCCATGCCGAGGCCATCCCTCTGATGATATACTTTGTCATTAAATGAAAAATAGTTGAAACTGAGCGTATATTCTAATATGTTAATAAACTCCGTTATTTCATTTGTACTCATGATTTTGTGGTGTAGTAAATTATCTCAGATAATATTAATGGTATCAGGGATGGGAATATTTGTGTATAAATATATTGCTTGTGTTAATTCACAACTGCTTATAATATTGAAATTTTTTTCGTATATGTAAAAAGTTTTTAAGATGTCATTTAAATTTTTGTTTAGTTCATATGTGGGACAATTTTTGCAATTGACGATCAGACGTATTGGAAAATTAGGCTTATGTAGCTTTAATTGTGACCTTAGTTTCGGTAGCTGTGGATTCATAATTTTCAGTGAATTTTTTTTTCATTTGGCTAAAGTAAATGATTGTTCTCATCGATCATCTTTTCAATATTGTTTTGGAATTTCGACGTGGGATCTTTATCAACTTTTATGATACTATTTTCATTAAAAAAAACTGCAACGTTTCGGAGATGTAATCAGACTACAGTTAAAGTGTTTCCTTTATCTGATTTAGTAATCAGAGCTTTTCCCTCTCTGAGTTTTCTTTTAATACTCACAATTACCTTTGATTCGTCGTTTGTTGTTTTTTCTCCCTACTTTTAACATCATTACTATTTTACTGTTTATTGCCATAATATTGTCTTTTGTACGTCTTTCTTAATGTTTTTAATATTACTGATTGCAGTCGGCCTGAAGATGGTCTCACAAGCAAACTAAAATCGGTTGCCTAAGAACAATAAAAATTCTCTTGCGTCCAAGACTGTGGTTTTTAAAATATAATTTCATTAACAATCGCTGTTTCTCCAGAAATGGATTTGGAAATTGTAAACACCAAGAAAGTTATGTAATTTATTGTGAAGTTCATTCACTAATGTTTTTAAGTTAATGGCCTGGTTTGCACTTTGACTAGTCTGATGTCCTTCATTGTCATTGCCCATAATAGTGCACCTTCTGTCTCACCTTTCTACATACTACAAGTAATAGCTATGGACTGACTAACTCCGTTTAAACTGGACACTAGACACTGAAGATTACACACACAATAAAAGAATTTAAAGAAAATGATCTTTCTAAGCTCACCACAAGAACTGATGGCTGCAACCTTGTGGAAACTGGTGTTCCCAATGAGAAGGCAGCTCGACATGTAAGTTGACTGGGAGTGGTGCTGCCCCATGACACATTGCCATTGCACTGTGTGAAGTCCCTGTGGCAATGAACTATTTAGCTACGATTACAGTCATCAGTGTAAAGTACTGTCATAGGCCTACATAGCCAGTAACTTTCCAAAACTTGCTTGTCAATTCCAAGATAGTAGATGTTTATTGGTTTTAAATAAGGATCTCAATTTTTGGGGGGTTTTAGTTGAATCCTTCCTCATTTCCTATGAATCTCTCTCATAAAATACTGTTTCCATTGGAAAACAAACTCCAGATCAATTGTTGAATCTTGTTAATTTCCTGTTATGAAGGATAAGTTCTAGATTATATTAACTTATCTTTTTCTCATTATTATAATTTTTATCTTCTCTTCTTTCTTATATTATTACTTTATAATCTCTTTTTCCTTCTTCTTTTTTCCTTCCATTCTCGTCACTTTATACGGCCACAAAAACCAGTTCTCGTCACCAATATGCCAAGATTTGTGGTGTGACCATGCCAATTTGATACCACCACAAATTCTAACTCAGTGACAGTTCATTTTCAGGTTTGGTAATGAATTAGTCTAATGATCTCCTCTACTCAAAGTCCGTCTAGTCTGTATTCTAGTGAGATGAAAGTCTTCATGCCAGATGGTATCGGACCTCTTTCAAATTTCTTAGATTGCTTAACTTGAATAGGCTAATGTTGTATGAACTTCCCCATAACTAAATAAATGAAGATTAACTTCATTTTCATATTTGAACTCAACATCTACATACATACTCCACAATCCACCGTAAAGTGCTTGGTGGAGGGTACTCTGTACCACTACTAGGCAAATGTTTATTGATTTCCTTTATGTCACTACATAAGTTACCACATTTGGGGTTGGAAGTTATTTGCAACACTTTATATGTTGAAGCAAGATACAATCAAATCCAATAATACAAAACACGGATGTTAGGTATCACTGCTGTCTCTTCCATGAGCCCCTTAGCTTACTGTGAAGGGCTGTCATTTGCACATTGTCTGTGCTGGTGTCAGGAACCCGTACAAAGTTCCTTGGACAATATCTGGCCTCTATAATTGAAAGAACCAGACACTATAAACTATTTGAATATCTTGTGCTGGAATTAGGATATGTGGCTTAACTTGTTATGTTACAGCACTTCCTATGTACCTTCCGCTGAGTCTACAACTTATGGTCACGCCTTTATTCCTATGTTGACCTCTCGTGGACCAAAGCCCGTTCCTTCTGGATGTCGTCTGTTAGGGTTTGTCTACAATGACATCATTGACCTACAACCTTCATGGCACCTGAGATTTTGCAGCCAGCCACAACATGTGTAGGCAAGACAACAACAATACAATAGTATAGCAAGCACCTATAGATGATCAGCAGCGGTGTTGAAGAAATTGTGTAGTTTTGACTACATCATCTCCAAAGTTCAGCCCTGGAATTATGGAAGGCATTAATTCACTGAGAAAGCCTAAAAAAGTACATGTTATTTGTATTTAGAGACACACACATGGTATTTATCTACAATCCAAATCATTCATCTTCAGCTATAAAATGTTAGAAGTTTAATTTATTTAAAAATAATAATATAATGAGTATAGTATACAACTCACCACAAAGATGCAGGTCAAACTACAACAGCAATACAAAAAAGACACTCATACACACAGTACACAAGCTTTTGTTCAGAAAAGACATCCATTCCACAGACACACTTTACAGACATACAATCATCTCCAGCAGCCACACTCAGAATCATGCTCTGCAGTGAGGGAACAGAAGGAGAAGGGATGGATACAGTACAGGCTTATGGACCATTTAAGTACAAATGGTTGGGGAAGGGAAGCAAAGCAAAACACACAGGCACATACATGTGTGTGCAGATACGTACACACACACACACAGAGCACATGAGATGGGACAGTTGTAGGAGTAGGATAGGAACTTTTGGGTGTGGAAAAAAATGGGTTATCATAAGTTGAAGCCTGGATGTAGTGTGATGATAGAGTAAATCAGAATTGCTGGTGGGGGGTTGGTAAATGCGGGAGGTGTGGATCCATATGACCCAGGTTGTGAATCAGCTGTTGAAATCAAACAAGTGCTCAGCTGCATGTTGTGCCACAGGAGTAGTCCAACTGGACTCAGAGCCAAGCCATCTTATCCTCCTTCCTTCACAACCTCAATGTCCCTTCCCTCCCATCCACTTCACCAGATCTTCCTCAACCAACTGTGCCACATTACCTCCACCTCACTGATGACATCAGCCACATGATAATAAATCTAACAGCTACAAAGAGTACCTAGACTTCAACAGTTGCATTTCCTTCCACATAATAAATAAAGCTCTCCCTTACAGCCTATCCACTTATTGACGGCATATATGCAGTGGTGAGAACTCCCTTTCTCAATATGCTGAAAGTCTTACAAAGGCCTTCATAGACAGAAACAAATCCCCAGACTAGTCCACCAACAGATTGCCTGTGCCATATCCCCACACACCCCGAATCGTCTCTCCACCACCAGTAACTAGCTGCAAAAGAGTGTTCCTCTTGTCAGCCACCTTTCAGCTTTCCCTTTTCCATCTGAGTTCTTGATTTTCATGTCAACAACTTGTTATATTTTGGGCCTACAGTGTTACAGATGTCATGTAGTGACATAATTGTAATTGGTTTACCCAAAGGACAGGCTCGTCGACGGACACAAACAAAGTCACACACAAACACACAATCAAGCTTTCGAAACCATTGGTCACTTCTTCAGGAAAAGAGGAAGAAAGGAGAGGAGAAAGGGAAGGATATGGGTTTTAAGGAAGTGGAAAAGGAGTCATTCCAATCCCAGGAGTGGAAGGACTTACCTTAGGGGAAAAAAAGGAAGGTAAATAAATACACACACACTCACACATATTTGGATATTGAATTCCAGTCTCCCATAACAATTAAGATCTCTTCTTCCTTAACTGTCTGAATAATTTCCTTTACCTCCTCATACATTTCTTCAAATTAAGATCTCTTCACCCTTAACTGTTTGAATAATTTCCTTTACCTCCTCATACATTTCTTCACCACTCCCATGAACCACAGACATTGCCGAGGTGCAGTGGCTTGCGTGCCTCAACGATACAGATAGCCGTACCGTAGGTGCAACCACAGCGGAGGGGTATCTGTGGAGAGGCCAGACAAATGTGTGGTTCCTGAAGAGGGCAGCAGCCTTTTCAGTAGTTACAGGGGCAACAGTCTGGATGATTGACTGAGCTGGCCTTGTAACATCAGCTAATGTGGCTTTGCCACACAGCTACTGTGGATGGCTGAAAGCAAGGGGAAACTACAGCCGTTACCTTTCCCGAGGACATGCAGCTCTACTGTATGAACATATGATGATGGCATCCTCTCGGGTAAAATATTCTGGAGGTAAAATAGTCCCCCATTTGGATCTCCGGGCGGGGACTACTCAGTAGGATGTGATCATCAGGAAAGACAATACTGGCATTCTACGGATCGAAGCGTGGAATGTTAGATCCCTTAATCGAGTAGGAAAATTAGAAAATTTAAAAAGGGAAATGGATAGGTTGAAGTTAGATATAGTGGGGATTAGTGAAGTTCGGTGGCAGGATGAACAGGATTTCTGGTCAGGTGAGTACAGGATTATAAATACAAAATCAATTGAGGGTATCACTGGAGTAGGATTGATAATGAATAAGAAAATAGGAATGTGGGTAAACTACTATGACCAGATTTTATAATGGTAAGACATAGATTTTGGAACCAGGTTTTACAGTGTAAGACATACCCAGAGGCAGGTATAGACTCTGACCATAACTTGTTGGTTATGAACTGTAGGCTGAAACTAAAGAAACTACAAAAAGGTAGGAAAATAAGGAGATGGGACCTGGATAAATTGAAGGAACCTGAGGTTCTTAAGAATTTCAAAGGGAGCTTTAGGCAACAATTGACAGACACAGGGAAAAATAAAACAGTGGAGGAGGAATGGGTAGCATTGAGAGATGAAATAGTGAAGGTAGCAGAGGACAAAATAGGTAGGAAGGCAAGAACTACAAAAAATCCTTGGATATCAGAGGAGATACTAAATTTAATCAATGAAAGGAGAAAATATAAAAATGCAGTAAATGAAATAGGCAAAAAGGAGTACAGACGACTAAGAAATGAGATTGACAGGAAGTGCAAAATGGCTAAGCAGGAGTGGCTAGAAGGCAAATGCAAGGATGTAGAAGAATGTATAAATAGGGGAAAAATAGATACAGCCTACAGGAAAATAAAAGAAACATTTGGAGATAAGAAAAACAGCTCTACGAATATCAAGGACATTGATGGAAAACCAGTTCTCAGCAATGAAGGGAAAGCTGAAAGGTGGAAAGAGTATATAGAGGGGCTCTACAAAGGAAATGAACTTCAAGACAATATTGTAGGAAGGGAAGAGGATGTAGATGAAGATGAAATAGGAGATACTGTACTGAGAGAAGAATTTGACAGAGCCCTGAAAGACCTAAGTCGAAACAAGGCCCCTGGAGTAGATGATATTCCCTCAGAGCTACTAAAGTCTCTGGGAGAACCAGCCATGACAAAATTGTTTCACCTGGTGTGTAAGATGTATGAGACAGGTGAAGTACCCTCAGACTTCAAGAAAAATTTTATAATCCGCATCCCTAAGAAAGCAGGTGCAGACAGGTGTGAAAACTACAGAACCATCAGTTTAATAAGTCATGGCTGCAAAATATTAACGCGAATTATATACAGAAGAATGGAAAAGCTGGTAGAAGCCGACCTCGGGGAAGATCAGTTTGGGTTCAGGAGAAATGTAGGAACTTGGGAGGCAATACTCACTTTACGGCTTATCCTAAAAGATAGATTAAGAAAAGGCAAACCTACATTTCTAGCTTTTGTAGATTTGGAGAAGGCTTTTGACAATGTTGATTGGAATAAACTCTTTCAAGTTCTGAAGGAAGCAGGAGTAAAATATAGGGAGCGTAAGGTTATTTACAACTTGTACAAAAACCAGACAGCGGTTGTCAGAGTTGAAGGGCATGAAAGGGATGCAGTGGTTGGAAAGGGAGTAAGACAGAGTTGTAGTCTTTCTCCAATGTTATTCAATTTGTACATTGAGCAAGCTATAAAGGAAAGCAAGGAGAAATTTGGAGAAGGAATTAAAGTTCAGGGTGAAGAATTAAAAACATTGTGTTTTGCCGACGACATAGTAATTCTGTCAGATACAGCAAAGGACCTGGAAGAGCAATTGAACGGAATGGACAGTGTGCTGAAAGGTGCATATAAGATGAACATTAACAAGAGCAAAGCTAGGGTAATGGAGTGCAGTGTAAGAAAATCAGGTGATGCTGAAGGAATTAGATTGGGAAACGAAGCAATAAAGGAGGTAGATGAGTTTTGCTACTTGGGCAGTAAAATAACGAATGATGGTCGCAGTACAGAGGATATAAAATGCAGAATAGCAATGGGTAGAAAAGCGTTCTTGAAAAAGAGAAATTTGTTAACCTTGAATATTGATTTAAGCCTAAGGAAGTCCTTTCTGAAGGCATTTGTGTGGAGTGTTGCCTTGTATGGGAGTGAGACATGGACGATAAACAGTGCGGACAGGAAGAGGATTGAGGCTTTTGAAATATGGTGCTACAGAAGAATGGTGAAGATTAGGTGGGTGGATCGTGTAACTAATAAGGAGGTACTGAACAGAATTGGGGAGAAAAGAAATTTCTGGCATACCTTGACTAAAAGAAGGGATAGATTGATAGGACACATTCTTAGACATCAAGGAATTGTGAATTTAGCGTTGAAGGGAAGTGTGTGGGGAAAAAATCACAGAGGAAGACCAAGAGATGGATACAGTAAGCAGATTCAGACAGATGTAGGTTGCTGTTCTTACGTGGAGATGAAGAGGCTTGCTCAGGATAGGGTATTGTGGAGAGCTGCATGAAACCAGTGTCCGGACTGAAGACCACAACAACAACACATTTCTTCAATCTCCTCATCATCGGCAGAACTAGTGAGCATATGTTGGCTTCGTATCTATCTTGATTACAACAATGTGATCACTGCACTGATCGTAGAAATTTACCCATGTTCCTATTTTCGTATACATTATCTGACCTACTCCTGTAATACCCCCAACAGATTCTGTATTTATAATCATGTACTTGCCTGTTCAGAAATCCTGTTCCTCTTTCCACTGATCTACACTATTCCCTACTATATCTAACTTCAACCTATCCATTTCCTTTTTTAAATTTTTCTAACCTCCCTACCCAATTAAGAGATCTAACATTCCATGCTCCATTCTGTAGAATGCCAGTGTTGTCTTTCTTGATGACGACATCATTCTGAGTAAGTCCTTGCCCAGAGATCCGAATGGGGGATTATTTTACCTCCTGAATATTTTACCCAAGAAGATGCCATCATCACATATTAATACATTAGAGCCCCATGTCCTCGGGAATAGAGTTGCCATATGTTGCGGATTTCGCCGACAGTTTGTGATTTTATGCTATAAGACGGGTGTCCTGGATGAAGAGGTATGCGAAAATAGTGGGCAGCTGCAATTTTTTTAACTTAAGTTTATGTTTACGCATCCACCTTCACGAGGCCCATGATTTAATTGAAAAACGCTGATCATTTGAAATTTTGATTGTACATAATTGCAATTGCTGGGCAGAACACGGTGGCTAAGAACATTTTTTGGTGCATAATGAAAAGTTTTATATTACAAGTTTCGTTTTGTGGTTTGGAATGTTGTTTTTTGCGTTTTTCCCGTTTAGTATCTCCCCATCCATGACATCGTGAGTAAAAAGCAGACTGGTGGTATCAGGTTCTTCAGTAATGAACATGTGGTTTCGGGTTCTTCAATATGACTTTGCACAAATGTGCTTGATTTTGGCTCCTGATTTATGGCAATCCTACTTGGGGAAAAAAATGGCTGTAGTTTCCTCTTGCTTTCCACTGGTCACAGTTACTATATGGCAAAGCCACATTAGTTGACGTTTTAGGGCCAGATCAGGCAATCGTCCACACCACTGCCCCTGCAGCTACTGATAAAGCTGGTGCCCCTCTTCCGGAACCACACATTTGTCTGGCCTCTCCACAGATACCTCTTCACTGTGGTTGCACTTATGGTATGGCTATGTGCATCACTGAGACACGTAAGCCCCCCCACCTCACCAATGTATGTGGTTCATGAGGCTGTTGTAATAAAAATATAAAGTAACAGTTTGAGAGCCCACAGGGTAGAGAAGATAAGAGTTTAGATTCAGAAATAACAAATCAGTACTATGTTTGGTTGTGTGGCCATCTTCCGCAGCAGCTGTTAAAATTGATTATAAGAAGTAATCCGTCTTATGCTTACTGCAATAAAGAGATTTATTTTACACCATATGTGTTTCGCTTTTTATTTTAAAAGCATCTTCTGTGGTCTGTAAATGATATAAAATGTTTGTACTGTTTGTTTTCAATACATAGATTAAAAACAGTTATTAAAAAACTTTGTGCATGTAAGGCCTATGCGTTTTTAACTTGATATTTGGTCTACTCACGGTGTTGTTCTCTTCTTTACATCTCACTGCTGTTTCACCGTCTTGTTGGCTTGAGTTGATTTGTTTATGGCTGTGTACAGCACTTTTAACCTGTTTTTGTGTTGTTTCTTCCATTTCATCACAACACATCATACACTTCACTTCACTTATTTCGACTGCATCCAGATTGCATGTCACTTTTTTTTAAAAATACAATGCCTTTGGATGTGTTTATCACTTCACTACAGTGTTGCTATGTTGTTTGTGTCTGTTCATTTGTTTTTCATGTGGTCTGTGAGTGTTGCCAATATTATATATTTGTATTTATATACATAAATATAATTCCACATGTGTGTGTGAGTGTGAGAGAGTGAGTGATTAGACGAAGATTACTCAACAGGCGAAGGAGAACAGGTGGTGATAGTAGCACAAATAAAACACACACACACACACAAACGCTAGCTTTCGCAGCCTAGCTGCTTCATCAGGCAGAAGGAAAGGAGAGGGAAAAGGAAATGATGAGGGTTTAAAGGAGTGGGTAAGGAGTCATTCCAATCCCAGGACAGGAAAGACTTACCTTGGGGGAAAAAAGGAGGGTACACAAATACACACACACCCACACATTTACAAAGACGCAAGTACACCTAGGCAGACATACTGTAGAAAGCAAAGAAGTTAAGAAGTAAGACAGAGATACCGCTTGAGGCAGAGGCTCTGTCCAGAGAACTGAGGCAAAGATGTTAAGATGGTGGGGGGGGGGGGGGGGCATGAATTCGAATTTAGCGGATGTTGAGACCAGGTGGGCAGCTGGAAGAGAGAATATGCTGAAGGGCTAGTTTCCATCTCCGGAGTTCTGAAGGATTGGTGTCGGTGGGAAGTATCCAGATAACCCGGACAGTGTAACACTGTGCCAAGATTTGCTGGCCGTGCCCCAAGGCGTGTTTAGCCACAGGGTGATCCTCATTACCAACAATCACTGTCTGCCTGTGACCATTCATGCGAATGGAAAGTTTGTTGCTGGACATTCCCACATGGAACGCTTCACAGTGCAGGCATGTCAGTTGGTAAATCAGGTGGGTGCTGTCACAAGTGGCTCTGCCCTTGATCGTGTATACCCTCCGGGTTAGAGGACTGGAGTAAGTGGTGGTGGAAGGGTGCATAGGGCAGGTTTTACAACGGGGCCGGTTACAAGGGTAGGAACTAGAAGGTAGGGAAGGTGGTTTGGGGATTTCATAGGGATGAACTAGGAGGTTATAGAGGTTAGGTGGGCGGCGGAAAGACACACTCGGTGGAGTGGGGAGGATGTCATGAAGGATGGATATCATTTCGAGGCAGGATTTAAGGAAGTCGTATCCTTGCTGGAGAGCCACATTCAGAATCCGCTCCAGTCCCGTAAAGTATCTGGTGACAAGAGAGGCACTTCTGGGGTTCTGTTGATGGTTCTGAATTTGAGGGGATGAGAAGCAAATTGCCAGAGCCACTTCCTCATCCCCTTATATAACTTTGGCACACAGGATGTTCACATGATTTTTCAGATGGGTAAATGCAGGTTTACTTGGGTTTTGTGTGTGTGTGGGGGGGGGGGGGGCGGGGATCGCCATTTGCATTTTTGTGAAAGGTGGTGTGGGGGAGATTGACTCTCAGAGTGTTTATTTTCATGTTATGTGGTCAATAAGCTTGAAAAGTGTGTTGTTTGATAGATTGGTTTTGTCATTTATGAGATGTTTCTTCTCTGTTATTGTTTTTTGCATATGGTAGTTTTCTTGAAGTGTGAGCAGGTGTTTTTTGTTATTGTTTTTTCTTAAGATTTCCATGTCTGTGTCTCTGGTGGTGATTTTATGTTGGTTTTGGTGTAAGTGTTCTGCAAATGTTGAGTGACTTGTTTTACATTTCCAGGCTCGTACATGTTTTTATATCTGGTGTCAAATGTTCTTTTAGTCTGACCGATGTATCTTCCATCACATGTGTTGCATTTCAGTTGGTATATTCCTGATTTTCTGTATGTATATGTGTTGTCTAATGATTTTGGAAAATATTTTTGAAGTGAGTTGTTGGTTTTGTGGGTTATTTTGATGCCTTGTTTTTTGAAAATGTTAGATATCTTGTGTGTGTGTGTGTGATTATATGTCATTGTATACTGTATGTTATTTTTTTCCATTTTTCTGTCTTTATTTTGTTCTTGTGTGTGTGTCATCTGTGTTTGTCAGTGTGGTATTCTGCCTTTGTGTTGGTGGTATTGGTGTGTTTATCTGTTTTTAAATGTTATTGTTCAGCTTTGTTACTAGGTTTTCTTTGTATCCATTGTTTGTGGCTATTTATACTATGGTATTCATTTCTTTCTGGTAGTTGTCTGTGGTGTCTAGTGGGGTGGTGTTTAGTCTGTGGAGCGTTTATCTAAGTGCTGCATGTTTCTGTGTATTTGGGTGATTAGATGTGTGGTGTATAATTGTGTCGGTTGTTGATTGGTTTTTCTGAATATGTCACAGAATCACTCCGGTAACTATACACACACAGCCACCATGTCCGGCCATTCCACCCCCACTAGCATCTAGATTATCAGTGAGGAGTGGAGTGGACGGGGAAAAGATGCCGTGTAAAGGTAGAAAGTTCCATATTGCATAATGGATTGTAAAGGCTCTGATAGGTGGGAATTTGAAGTGTGACAATGAATACAGTGACAGGAAGAAGGTGGAAAGGATAAAAGGGAGGTGTAGAGGAGTGTGGGAAGGGAGTGGGAGGATTTGAATAATAAAAATAATAAGGAAAAAATAAAAATAGGAAAAAAAAGTTATCTATTAAGGTAATATTGTGAGTGGTGATATGTAATTGCAAGGAAGACATATTTGGGAAGAAGAGGGGGTGCGGGGGGGGGGGGAGATGTTAGGCAGAGGATAGTTGTGGGACCATAGAATGTGTTGAAGGGGCAACTCCCATCTGCACAGCTCAGAAGATCTGATGGTGCAGGGGAGGATCCAGATGGCTTGGGTAGTGGAGCAGCCATTGAAATCCAGAGTGCTGTGCTACAGGGTGTTCCATCTTGCTTTTTGCAACAGTTTGGCAGTGGTCATTCATCCTGATGGAATGCTGCTTCATCATCATACCAATGTTGCTGCTTTCACAGGTGGCGCAACCTATGGCAGTGTAGGATAAGCCTGTGACAGTACTGGAATAGGAATTGCTGGGTGGATTGGGCAGGTTTTGCATGGGGGTCTTCCACAGGTATATGATCCCTGTCGTATGGGTTGCGAGTGGGATAGGGATTGACAAGGATGTTGTGGAGGTTGGGTGGGCAACAGAACACCCATTTGATTTTGATCAAGAAGGAAACATGGTTAGACACACACACAAACACTCAAATATAGGATATCCCTAATCAAAATCCTCAACCTTTCCACTCCCACATCCACCCCTGCAGTTCAGAAGATCCTCCTAAAGGCCAACCACAAATTAGAACAGCATGTTACCCTCCACCTCAAAAAACTATCCAATCTCCTGGTTACCCAGCTCTGGAAATTCAATACACTCTCTCTCAACAAGCTCTCCAACAAACCTCAAACTCCTTTTACTGCAAAGAAACCCAGTATCTCCCATCTACTCAATCTCCTACTTCCAGTTCCACCCCCACCCCAAACCTCTAAATCCTAATCCAATCAATCCAGAACCACAACATCCCAATTCAGTAGTCAACCTCTCTTTTAAACCTCTCTCCCAATCTGAAACCTCTGTCCTATCCAAAGGCCTCACCTTTAGCCCTACTCCCAAATTCAACGAAACAGCTCTTATCAAAGATTAACTGTTGTATACTCATAGTCTTTGCTGGATATATCACTTTGTCATGAAGAAAATTAATCCTACTCCTAATGATCCAGCTTCCCAAGACAACATTCAAATTGAACCCTGCATGGAACAGTCCTGCCCTCCGTCACAGCGAGTCCCACCCCCTCTTCCATTAACTGACCCTCTTGAACCCTCCAGGAATTTCTCACTTACAACCTTATCTCTCAGTCTTTTCTGAAAAACCTTACTCCAACTCCCAACATCCGCGCAGCTAAATCTACATCTACATACATACTCTGCAATCCACCGTAAGGTGTGTGGTGCGTGCCCATCACTGTTAGGCATTTCCTTTTCTATTCCACTCCCAAATAGAACAAGGAAAAAAAGAATGCCTATATGCCTCCGTATGAGCCCTAATTTCTCTTATCTTGTTGTGAACACTACACAAAATGTAAGTAGTTGGCAGCAAGATCGTACTACATCAGCTTCAATTTCCGGCCCTCTTAATTTCGTCAACAGAAATTCATGACAAGAACCCTATCTTTCCTCTAGCGATCCCCAGTTGAGTTGCTGGAAATTTTTCTGTGACACTCGCACATTGGCCGAACCTACCAGTAACAAATCTAGCTGCTCGCCTCTGAACAGCTTCTATGTCTTCCTTTGAACTTATCTGCTGCGGGTCCCAGACACTTGAGCAATACTCAAGACGTGGTCATACAAGCGTTTTATATGCGGTCTCCTTTACAGATAGGTACATCTTCCCAAAATTTTCCCAATAAACCGAAGTCGGCTGTCTGCCTTAATCACAACTGTCCTTACATGTTCGTTCCATTTCATATCGCTCTGCAATGTACGTCTAGATATTTGAATGATGCGACAGCATCAAGAAGCTCACTACTAATGTTGTATTCAAATATTATGGGATTTGTTTTTCTACTTATGTGCATCACCTTACATTTTTCTACAGTGAGAGTAAGCTGCCATTCTTTGCACCAACTAGAAATTTGGTCTAAGTCACCCTGTATGCTATTACAGTAAGTTAAAGACAACACCTTCCCATACACCACAGCATCATCAGCAAACAGCCACAAACTACAAGTTAGTGTGTCCATCAGATCATTTATATAGATAGAAAATAATAGTGGTCCTATATCACACTCCCCTGGGGCATGCCTGACGGTACACTCGCCTCTTGCCCTTGGCTCGCAAGATGTCATGTGAGAAAAGGGCAAGATGAGTTTCATAGGCTATCCGTGATCTGAAGGCTGACCGTTCCATCGTCATTCTCCCGACCAACAAGGGATCCATGACCGTGGTACTTGATCGGTGGGAGTATGTGGCTGAGGGACTGAGTCAGCTTTCAGTTAACACTATGTAAAAAGTTATGTTTTTCAAGGCTATCCCTTTCCTGATGTCCAGGCAGAGCTTCAAGAAATCCTTACAGCCTTAGGACCATTTGATTTAATTTTTTCAGGGAAGCCAAAACAGTCTTGGTCCAACCCGCCACTGCCCGCACCGAAACTAAATTTATTGTGCGGTATCGCTCCCTGTATATCTAGTGAAGCCAACCAATGCCCTTGAACAGTGCAAGGAGTCCCTTTACCAGTTCTTTATTAGACACAATATCTTCGGATCTGGTTGTCTCGAATGTTCTGTGCCTTTTACTCTCCAATGCAATGCATTCGAAGATTAGATGTGATGCTGTTTCATCACCGTCATCACAAATCCTACATTTAGGATCCTCTTCTGTTATTCCCATTGTATGTAGGTATTTTTTGAAATTCCCATGGCCTGTCAGCAATCCAACCATGAGTCTAATCTCTCTCCTGTTCAGGTCCAGGATTGCAGAGCTTCTTTTAAAACGTGGCTTTGGCATCATTACCTTGCCATATTTTTGTTGATGGACTTCGGTCCAATATTCTACGTGCTGTCTTCTGAGCCAGTTACGTAGTTCCAATTTGATCATTGCCTTGGTGATTGTCAGGACAGGTTCCGGTCCAATAAATGGAGTCTCTGCCCCCATCCTGGCTAATCTGTTGGCACATTCGTTGCCACTGATCCCCGAGTGGCCAGGGACCCACAATAGGTTTACTCTATTGCTTTCCCCTAGCTCCACCAGAACCTTGTGACATTCTGCAACAATTTTAGACCTTGTTGCAGGAGCTGCCATTGATCTCAGGGCTACCTGGCTGTCTGAATAGATATAGATGCTGCGATCTTTGCAGCACCTACGCAAATTCTCCTCCACACACGCCCTGATGGCAGTGATTTCGGCCTGGAATACTGAGGCCAGTTTCCCTAGAGAGATGAGGCCCTCCAGTCTTGGCTGCACCCCATATACCCCAGCCCCAACACCTTGGTCTGATTTTGGTCCGTCAGTGAACCAGACAATATCCCCCGTACGGTGTCTAACTATTTTCTGCCACTGCTCCCTGCTTCCAATTGTTATATTGAAATGCTTGTTGAAGCAGTATGGGGTTATAATATAGTCGGCTGGCATTTCCCCAACCTTTCCTATATTTACCTCACTTGCTATTTTAGTGTGTGATTCTGCATACCCTAAAGGGTTCCAGTTGTTGCCAGTTTTGAGGCTGTATGCACCAGCCACTGCCTCCATCTTGACCCAAAGGTGTAATGGGGGCATATCCAGCATGGTTTCCATCCCAGCAGTTGGTGTGCTGCTAATTCCGCCTGTTATGGTTAAGCAGGCTAATCTCTGCACCTTACCAAGCTCCTTTGCAGCAACCTGCTGTTCTACCTTCTTCCACTGTGTCAGCAAATTTGCCAAGTATTACTATGACAAGATCATCTGCGTATCCTTGGCAAAAGTACTTCCCAGAGTTTAATTCTCCAATGAGATCATTCACCACTAGATTCCACAATAAAGGAGAAAGAACTCCTCCTTTCAGGCAACCCCTAGTGGTGTTGATTACCATTTTTTCATCCATCATGGTAGCCTCTACCTTTCTTCCACTGAGCATGGCCCTAGTCCACCTACATATAGTGGTCCCTAGGTCATGCACCTCTGCTGCCCTAACCATGGAATCGAAGGTCGTGTTGCTAAAAGCCCCCTCGATGTCCAGGACGATACAGAGGGCTATTTCCTGAAAGTGTAGTGCTTTCTCCACCTTCCCAACGAGTTGGTGGAGAGCTGTCTCACATGATTTACCTGGTTGATATGCATGTTGGTTTGAATGTAGAGAAGCCCCACTTAACCTGCTTTCTCCAACATGCATATTAACCAGCTTTTCCAATGTCTTAAGAATGAAGGAGGACAGGCTGATTGGTCTCATATTCTTGGCCTTGGTATAATCAATTCTCCCTGATTTTGGAATGAAGACAACCTTCACTGCCCTCCAGGCATTGGGAATGATTCCTGCTGCTAGGCTAACCCTGAATAACCTGCATAGGAATCTAATAAGATTTTCTCCTGCTTGTTGCAGGAGAGCTGGAAAGATTCCATCGGGGCCAGGTGACTTTGGTTGAAATGTTCCCACCGCTCATCGGACCTTACTGAAATGGACACACTCCTTGGCCAGATCCCCCAGAGTATATTGAGGAAAGTGAGTCTTGAGGAGCAGTTCCAGCGTTTCATGTGCTGTCTTTGTATACTCCCCATCCTCCTTCCTCAATGTTCCTCCTGGATTAGTTGGTACCCTAGTGAGGATTTTATGAAGTCTTGCTTGAGCAGCTGTGCCCTCCACTTCCTCACAGAATACCTTCCAGGATGCCTCCTTTGCCCGTCTGATCGCAAGGTTGTAATTGACAAGGGCCTCACAATACTTTGCCCATTGTCCTTTGCGCCTCGCAAGATTAAACAGTGTTCGTACCTGTTTCCTTTGCATTTCCAGGTTATTATTGCACCATGGCACACTCCTATTTGTGCACTTCTTGGTGATTGAGCAGTTGTCCTGGTATGAGGTCACTATAGCAGAGGTTACGGCCTCTGCTACTTCCTCAAACTCTGCTGGATTCGTTATCGAAGTTTTAATTTCCGATAGGCTGAAGTCAAGGTCTCTCGTATATGTCTCCCAGTCTGTTTTCCTGGGATTCCTATAGGCCATGGACTGTCTGGTTCCCATTTCAACCTTGAATTTAATATACATGTGATCTGATGAGGATGGCTCCAGGACCACATGCCACTGTTTGATGTAACTTCCCATCATCATGGAACCAAAAGTTATGTCAATTACTTCTTCCCTTCTACTATTCCTGAAGGTTCATCACCCCTATTCAGGATCTCCAAGTTGTTAGATAGGAGAAATTCAAGAAGGTGCTCACCTCTACTGTAGGTGTCCTTGCTGCCCCACAATAGATTGTGGGAATTGGCATCACATCCCAACAACAGTTCATCACCTTGCCGATAGCAGGCTTCTGTCAGTCTCCTCACTTCCAAAGGAGGAGACTAGCTATCTTCGTAAGGATGGTATGCTGAGGCCAAAACAATTTCCCTCGTGATACCTTCCTCACATTGCTATATCCTGATGGTCACCAGGTCCCTGGAACAAAAATCCATCATTGGTATGAAAGGTATTCCATTTCTAACATAAATGCATACCCCCTTTGTATAAATAGGGTTATTGTATCAGGGCCATGTCCACCTCCTGTCTCCCCAGGCGACGGCTCAGGGCAGCAGTGGCCCCTTTAGTGTGCTGCAGATTTATCTGCAGCAATTCCAGTCCCCATCTTGCTGCCATTATTGCCTTTAAGGTCTTTGATTACCCTGAGGGCGAATTGTGAGAACCCGAAAACCAGTTTCAGGCCTTGCTCTCGCATTGCCTTCAGGGACTTCTCTCCGACCTCCACCACCAGGGTTCGTCATTCCGGAACGACCTTTTGCTTAATTACCCTTACAAAACCTTTCATGGCACCACCGACACTCCGCACCCCCAACTTCTACCTACGTCCTAAAATTCACAAACCCAAACATCCAAGCCATCCCATTGCGGCTGGTTACCAAGCCCCCACAGAATGAAGCTCTACCTTCAACCCGTTACGTGCAGTCTCTGATCCTTCATCAAAGACACCAACCACTTTTTTAATCACCTGAAACCCTTACTCAATCTGTTACCTCCAGAAACAATCGTGGGTTGGTAGCCCTGCACAAAGCCAGACGTCCGGTGTCAGTGCGATCAGAAAAGACATGTAATAAAGGTAGAAATAAAACGTAGTTTAACACTATATGTAGCTAAAAACATTTATTAGTGTGCTCTTAAACCTTACCATTAGAGGTTCTTTTCCCTTTTCGCGCATTGTCTCAGTAATTGCAAAAAGTTGTTTTGTGTATATTCATAGGCCAAAAACGGGAGTGTGCAGATTTAGCATTATACCACAAGAGCATTTACTAACAGCTTACGTGTATTTTAGTGTCCTAAACAAATTTTTGTACCCTTTGTATCTGTAGTTAATATATATTATGGATATCACATAAGTAACAATCATGAATACAATGTGTTTGATCTGCAGTAGGTTTGTTTGTTTTGGGTTTTAATGCAGCTGTTGTGATAAGTGGTTTCATTGGAGGGATGTAGTGGTGTGGAAAAGAGGGAAGCAAACAAGTCTCTTCATTTGTTTTGCAAAGTGTGTTCAAGGGACAGAAAAATAGTTGAACAGGAAGGGGAGGTTAGAGCCCTTCAGGCTGAACTGGATAGTGCTAGGGAGGAACTTAGAAGGTTAAGGGGGAGAAGGGTGAGCAGGGGTGGGAAGTGGTAGCAGGGAACAGGGGCCACAGAGACAGTATAGTTTCTAACAGCTTCACAATTGGCACAACCAACAGATTTGCCTTGCTACCACAGTTAAGTGAGGAAGAGGCTCCTTTAGAACTAGGTGCAGTTACGAAACAACAGTCTTTCACTTGGAAACCAACGGTTTCAAAAAAGGTAGATAGTAGGAGGAAAGTTCTGTTCTTAGGAAGTTGCCATGGAAGAGGTGTGGGTCAGATACTGCAGGAAAGACTAGGTGACAGGTACCAGGTCACAAACTTTTCCAAGCCCAGTGCAGGTCTTATCCAGGTGGTAGAGGATATCAGGTGGTAGAGGATATAGGTTTCTTGTGTAAGGGTTTCACAAAAGAGAATTATGTTGTGATAGTGGGTGGGGTGGGAAACAGCATTGATATGGATCAGGGCTACATTATTGAGTGTGACCTGGATAAAATAGCTTCTGCTACGACCCAGACTAATGTTGGACTGTTGCCTGCTTTCATATGGTATGATCAACCTCAATTGAACAGATCTGTCAGAAGGGTCAATATGGAGATTGATCAACTGCTTAGGGCGGCTACACTGTCGGAAATAGGTTTGGTTCCAGTTGATGCTATTAATAGGTGGGATTTCACTAGGCGTGGCCTGCATCTCAATAGGAAAGGGAATGGGAAACTAGCTGGGTTGATAGCAAAATCCTTAACAGGGACACTGCAATTCATGGAAGTGCTTCTTTTTTAGGCTAAGATCAGTGTCCAGTGAGAAGCTCAGGCAGGAAGGTGCTAAAATGTTGAAAAATCAAATGTTTCTCAGAAAAGTAAAGTAAAAGAATAATGTTATCATTTTTCACCAGAATATTGGGGGACTAAAGAATAAAACAGATGAGCTTTTTGTTTGTTTAGATGACATAGAAACTGAAAATGTAATACATATACTATGCCTGTCTGAGCATAACATTGTCACTGGTATGGAAAATGTGAATATCAGTGGATATAAATTAGCTTCAAATGTAAGTAGAGATAATAAGTTAAGAGGAGGAGTTGCCATATATGTCAAAAGCTATCACAGTGTAAAAAATTTAGAAACAAAAAAGTTTTGTGTAGAGCAGCATACTGAAGCATGTGCCTGCCAGCTTAAACTCAATGATGATTGTCTTACAATTGTAATAGTACATAGGTCACCTTCAGGAAACTTTCATTTATTTCTGGAAAACTTGGATGCCTTGTTGTACTGTCTGTCAGATAGGGGGAAGCAAAGTATGTAGAAAAATGTAAGGTGATGCGCATGAGTAGAAAAAACAATCCTATAATGTTCAAATACAGCATTAGTAGTGAGCTTCTTGATGCTGTCGCGTCGTTCAAATATCAAGGCATAACATTGCAGAGCGATATGAAATGGAACAAGCATGTAAGGACAGTTGTGAGTAAGGCAGACAGCCGACTTCAGTTTATTGGGAGAATTTTGGGAAGATGTACTTCACCTGTAAAGGAGACCGTGTATAAATCGCTTGTACGACCACGTCTTGAGTATTGCTCAAGTATTTGGGACCCGCAGCAGATCGGTTTGAAGGAAGACATAGAGGCGGTTCAGAGGCGAGCAGCTAGATTTGTTACCGGTAGGTTCGACCAATGCGCGAGTGTCACGGAAATGCTCCGGCAACTCAGTTGGGGATCGCTGGAAGAAAGACGACGTTCTTTTCGTGAATTTCTGTTAAGTAAATTTAGAGGACCGGAATTTGAAGCTGAGTGTAGTACGATCTTGCTGCCGCCTACTTACATTTCGCGTAAAGATCAAAAGACAAGATAAGAGAAATTAGGGCTCGTACGGAGGCATATAGGCATTCTTTTTTTCCTCGTTCAATTTGGGAGTGGAATAGGAAAGGAAATGCCTAGTAGTGGTACAGTGTACCCTCCTCCACGCGCCTCACGGTGAATTGCGGAGTATGTATGTAGATGTAGATTTATTTGTAGTGATTTCAATGTAGATTCACTGAAAGAGTTCACTGAAAGAGTGTAATAGGAAGAAGAAGCTGCAAGTCTTACTTGGCTCATTCACTCTGACATCTGTTATTGATTTTCCTACTTGGGTACTAAAGGACAGCAGTACATTGATAGATAACTTTTTAATAGACCAAGATAAGTTTAACAACATAAATGCTTGTCCCGTTGAGAATGGTCTTTCTAATCATGGTGAACAGCTAGTAACAGTATATGATATAGTACCGTTCAGTAATTCAAAACAGTCCTCCAGAATTGTGTGCTCGATTAATGACTTAACAACTAGAAATTTCAGTGAAAGTCTACAGCAGTTAGACTTGGATGAGGTTTACAAGGAACATGATGTTAATCTCTATATATAAAAAGAATTGTCCTGATTGACTGACTCATCATCGCCCAGCCCAAACCACTGAAGATAGAAACTTGAAATTTGTGGAGGTTGTCAATCTTACTCTGTAGGTATCATTTAAGAAGCGATTTTTCAATATTCCGTCTGTAAGGGGGAGAAATAGGGGATGAAACTTTTTTGAAAATATGTAGCTATTTAGGCAATTTTGAAGCTAGAACTATAAAATTTCGGATTTTAATTTAGGGTTCGAAGTTAAAGGACACATGTTTCGGCATTTTTTGAAATACGACAAATAAGGGGGTAAAATAGGTGACGCAAAAAATTGATTTTCAAAAATATATTGCTGTTAATTCAAATTTTAAGCTACAACTACGAAACTTGGGATATGGAATCTTGGTCAGGATTAAAAATCCATGATTTTTAGTATTTTTGGAAATTCAACAAGTAAGAGGGTTAAATAGAGGCTCAAAAATTCTTTTTGAAAACACGTTGCTATTGAAGCTAGAGATGCAAAAATTGATATTTGTATAGTTGGTTGGATGTTAAAAAATACATGTTTCAGTATTTTTGGAAATTCAACCATCAAGGGGGTTAAATTGGAGAGGGGGTGTTTTTCGAAAATCTTTTGCTAGTAAGGCAATTTCAAATTGGAGATGGGGTCTTTTTTGGAAATATGTTGCTATTTAGGCAATTTTGAAGTTAGAACTACAAATTTTCGGATTTGGATTCGGGGTTTGAATTTAAAAGACACGTGTTTCGGTATTTTTGGAAATTCGACCAATAAGGGGTGAAATACGAGATGCAAAAATTGATTTTCAAAAATATGTTGCTGTTAACTCAAATTTCAAGCTATAACTACGAAACTTAAGATATGGATTCTCCATCAGGATTAAAAAGAAACAACTGGTGCAGACCAACCAGCCTACGCATGCGAAGAAGCAGAGGTTCAGCTAGTTTAAAGTATAACTTATTTCATGATACATTTGTAAGGGTATTTGATAACTGTTTCCCCAAGAAATTAGTTAAATTTAATTGTAAGAAACCATGTAAAAAACCATGGCTTACTAAAGGAATAAAAATATCTTGTAACCGAAAAAGGGAACTATATCTGTCTGCAAGAAAGAGTAATAGCCCAGAAACAATAAAATATTATAAAAACTTCTGTGCTACATTAAGAAAAGTTGTTAAAAAATCAAGAAGCATGTGCGTCATGTCTGAGATTAGCTCCTCTGATAATAAATTTAAAATAATTTGGAATATTATAAAAAGGCTGACAGGGCAACCAAGAGCAGAGGAAGAGAGTATTACCGTCAAAATGAATGAAAATTTTATGAACAAAGAATCAGAAGTTGAAAACATTTTTAATTATTACTTTTTAAATATTGTAGAGGAAATAGGATCTAAATGTTAGAAGGAGCAAGGCCATTAATGGAAAAGGCCATACCCACACAATTTGATATAATTGAAATTCCACCCACCTGTCCTTCAGAAATTAGGAAAATAATAAACTCTGTCAAGAGTAAACGGTCATATGGAATTGATGGCATTTCCAGCAGGGTATTAAAAACTTGTTCCCAGGAGATAAGTAGGATTCTCAGTCATATTTTTAATAGCTCTTTAAAGCACAGTATTTTCCTGGATAGACTGAAGTATACTAGTGTTAAAACTTTTCATAAAAAAGGGGATACATCCGATGTCAATAACTATGGTCCCATCTCACTTCTGTGGTGGGGCTGGAGTATGTGGTAGTGGGAGGATGCATAGGACAGGTTTTGCAGTGGGATCGATTGCAGGGATGGGAACCTTTAGGTAGGGAGTGTGGTTTTGGGATGTTGTAAGGTTGTTCAAGGATGTTGGGAGGATGATGGAAGGCTACTCTGGGTGGTGTGGGAAGAAAACTTTGGAGTGATCATCTCATTTCAGGACATGACTTGTGAGATTCATAGCCCTGATGGAGCAATTTGTTGAGGCATTTGAGGCCGGGATGGTACTGCGTGACTAAGGGGATGCTTCTGGTTGGCCTGGGTTTAGGAACATTGTTGCTGGATGGAGAGGAATGGATGGCTCAGGAGATCCTCTTGTGGACGAGGTCTATAGGGTGGCTGCGGGTAAGAATTGGATAGATTGTTATTGTACGTGGTGAGGGATTCGTTACTGGAGCAAATACATTTCCCAAAGATGACTAGGCTGTGGGGAAGGGATTGTTTAATATGGAAGGGACAGCAGCTGTCAAAGTGGAGGTACTGTTGCTTGTTTGTGGGTTTAATATGGACCGAGGTGTGGATGTGGGACCCAACAAGGTCAACACCAAGGAAGGTGGGTTGAGTTTTAGAGAAGGACGAGGTGAATTTTAGGTTAGAGAGGGAGTTATGGTCTTGAAGGAAGTTCAGAAGGGTTTCTTCGCCATGAGTCCAGACCACAAAGATATCATCTATGAATCTATGCCAAACCAGTGGGTGCAACTGCTGTGTCTTAAGGAATGCCTCTTCCATGTGGCCCATGAAGAGTTTCTCATAGGAAGGGGCCATCCTGGTTCTCATAGCTGTCCCCCTGATTTGTTTGTTGGCCTGGCCCTCAAAGGTGAAGTAATTATGGGTGAAGATGAAATTAGCAAGTGTGACAAAGAATGAAGTTTCTGGTGGGTATCGGGAAAGATAGTGTTCCAGGGTTGATAGACCATGGGTGTGGGGGGATGTTGGTGTAGAGGGATGTGGCAACTATGGTGACAAGTAAGCTTTCAGGTGTAAGGGGCATAGGGATGGATTTGAATCATTCTAGAAAGTGGTATGTGTCTTTGATGTAGGATGGAAGCTTGCAGGTTATAGGTTGGAGGTGTTGGTCTACAAGAGCTGAGGCACGTTCTGTTGGGGCTTTGAAGCCTGCTATGATGGGATGGCCAAGATGATTCTCTTTAGGGATTTTAGGGAATAGGTTGAAGGTCGGAGTGCGAGGTTCAGGTGGAGAGAGAAGTTCTAAGACTAAGGTTTTAAAGATTTTCTGTAGTTCAGACTGGATTGAGGGAATGGGGTCATGAGGAACAGGTTTGTACATAGAGGTGTTCGAGAGGTGACGCATCCCTTCTGCCACATACTACCCTCGATCAAGTACCACAGTTGTGGAACCTTTGTCAGTTGGGAGAATTACAATGCTGTGGTCTGCTTTCAGCTCTTGAATGGCATTGGATTCAGCTGGGCTGATGTTAGGAGTGGTTGATATGTAACTCAGGAAGGATAGGGAGGCAATGGTGGTTGTGAGGAATTCCTGGAATGCCTGTAAGGCATGGTTTTGAGGAAGAACAGGAAGATCCCTTTGGGAGGGAGGTCGGAATTGTTCAAGACAGGGTACAACAGCAGCTCTGTGGCCTGGGGGTCTTGTCTGGGTGATGAAGTGGTATTTCTAGTTGAGGTAACAGGTGAATGAGAGGAGATCCTTGGCCAGGGTAGTGTGATTCAATTTAGGTGTGGGACAGAAGGTTAAGCCTTTCAAAAGCACAGATATTTCTGGAAGGGAGATGGATTTGGATGAGAGGTTAAGGACTGAATTGGAATTGGTATTGAGTGGTGTTTCCATGTGGTGAGGGTTGTAACAGGTCCTGGGTGGGGTGTGTGCTGTGATTGGAAGATTCCATAGGGGAGCCAGGTTCAGTTTGTTGCCAATGGGTGGAGGCTTTTCAGGGTGGTGTTGTGGTGGGTAGTTGTGGATGATGGGTAGAGGGACACCACTTCTGAGATGATGGGCCACTAGGGTGGATAGCTTTCTTAGATGCTGTGTGGTATACAGTTCAAGTTTATAGTTGGTTTGTTCTGTGATGGATCCCAGTGTGTTAATTGAGATAGGTGCTGAGAAGAGAAAGAGGTGCTATTGGAATTGGTGGTTACAAGAAGCAATGTACTGTTCAAGGGCAAGATGGGTGAGATCTTCCTTGACACTGTGTCACCACTCACAATATCCCCTTAATTAATTGCTTTCTAGTTTTATGTATTTATTTTTCCTATATTTTCCTATTTTCCTATTTTTATTTGTTTCCTTATTATTTTTATCATTTCAAATCCCCTCACTCCTCTACACCTCCCTTTTATCCCTTCCCACCTGTTGCCTTCACTGTATTCGTTGCCGCAATTCAAATTCATGCCCATCAGAGTCTTCACAATTCATCATGTATCACACAACTTTCCATGCTAACCTTTACCCAACATCCTCTCCCTCTCCACTCCCCACCTCACTCACAGTCTAGATGCTTGTGGTGTTGGAGTGGCTGGACATGGTGGTTGTGTGTGTATAGTTATCTGAGTGATTGAATGAATGTATGGGTTACTTTTTCTGAAAAAGGCCATGGCTGAAAATGTGATTATCTGTTTTTATATTGGTTAGCAGCTCAATGAGCCTCTTTATGGTAAGTTGTTATCTATCTTCCATTATTAACATTCAAATCTGATTTTCCATCATCATCATTAGAGACTGATTATGCCTTTCAGTGTCAGTCTGGAGCATAGTACCTCTAATAAAATTCTTCCATGATCACCTATTCAATGCTAACATTGATGCCTCGTCTGATGTTATGCCTTTTATTTCAAAATCATTCTGCACCAAATCTAAGTACTTTCTTCTTGGTCAACCTTGACTCTTCTTATCCTCCGCTGCCGTGCTCATGAGTCTCTTAGGTAACCTTGTTTCTCCCATGCGTGTAATATGACCCCACCATCTCAGTCTGTTCTCTCTAACTGCTTCATCTATGGCATTCATTCCCAGTTTTTCTTTGATTTCCCCATTTTGGACACCCTCCTGCCATTGTTCCCATCTACTAGTATCTGCAATCATTCTTGCTACTTTCATATCTGTAACCTCTACCTTATGAATAAGGTAACCTGTGCACTGCTAACTTAGTCTTGGTACTTACTTCCTTCTTGCAGAAGAGAGTAGATCTTAGCTGAGCCCTCACTGCATTAGCTTTGCTGCACCTCGATTCCAGTTCTTTTGTTATGTTGCCATCCTGTGAGAAAATACATCCCAGGTACTTGAAACTGACTACCTGTTCTAACTTTGTTCATCCTATTCGGCACTCAATCTGTTTGAATCTCTTTCCCACAGACATTACTTTCATTTTGGAGATGCTGATCTTCATATCATAATCCTTACAACTAAGTCATCCGCATATGCGAGACTGCTTATTTTGTTTTCACCTATTTTAATCCCACCCTGCCAGTCTGTTTTCAACATATAATCCCTGTATAGTATGAACAACAGTGGTGACAGGTTACAGCTTTGTCTTACCCCTGAAACTACCCTGAACCATGAGCTTAATTTGCCATCTACTCTAACTGCTGCCTGACAGTCTACATAAAGCCCTTTAATTGCCTGCAGAAGTTTGCCTCCTATACCATAATCTTGTAGAACTGACAGTAGCTTCCTCCTAGGAACAGGGCCGTAAGCCTTTTCTAGATCTATGAAACATAGATACAATTCCCTGTTCCACTCATAGCACTTTTCCATTACCTGCCGTAAGCTAAAGATCTGGTCCTGACACCCTCTAAGAGGTCTAAACCCACACTGATTTTCATCTAAGTTGTCCTCAATTAATACTCACACTCTCCTTTCAACAATACCTGAGAATATTTTGCCTACAACGCTAATTAAAGAGATACCTTGATAGTTGTTGCAATCTTTTCTGTTTCCATGTTTGAAAATTTGCGTGATTACCGCTTTCGTCCAGTCAGACGGAACCTGTCTCAATTCCCATGCCATTTCAGTTATCCTGTGTAACCATTTGAGACCTGATATTCCACTGTATTTGACTAGTTCCGGCATAATTTCATTCACCCCAGCCGCTTTATTGCACTGTAATCTACTGACCATTTTCTCCACTTTCTCAAATGAGATCCTGTTTCCATTGTCGTTCCTATCCTATCCTGAACATTTGACACATCATTGAACGTTTCACCTACATTGAGCAATTCTTCAAAATATTCCCTCCATCTGCTCAAGGCATCCACAGGATTGACTAGCAGCTTTCCTGACCTGTCCAATACACTTGTTTATTCCTTCTTCCCTCCCTTTCGAAGATTGCTAATTACACTCCAAAATGGTTTGACCCAGAGTTTCTAGCTTGTTTCCAAAGTCTTCCCGTGATTTCTGCTTGGAGTCTGCAATCATCTGTATATATTCAATGATAGATCTGGTTCCCCTTCCTTCCCAAGTATAGCGGTGAATGTCCTTATGCTTAAAGAAGGAGTTTGTGATAATCAAGCCCATACTGGAACAGAAAACCAAGATCTGTTTTCCATTCCTGTTGGCCTCCTATGCTCTCCAAACTTACCCATAACCTTGTCATAACCTTCTGTTCGATTTCCTATCCTGGCATTGAAATCACCCATGAGTGAAACACTATCCTTATCCTTCACTCTAACAACTACATCACTAAGTGCATTGTAAAATCTGTCCATCTCATCTTGATCTTTCCCTTCAAAGAGTGAATACACTGCCACCATCCTAATTTTCTTGCTGGAGAATGCCAAATCTCTCCACATCAGTTCTTCATTTACATACCTTATTGCAATTATGCTGGGTTTGATTGCTTTCCTGATGTAAAATCCTACACCCCATTGTGCTCTTTCTACTTTGACTGCTGACAGGTAGACCGTGTATTCACCGACTTCATACTCTTTCTCTCCCCTTACTCTAACGTCACTAACAGCTAAACCATCTAACCCCATCTTACTTGAAACCTCTCTACCTTCTTCCCATTGTAATCCCCATTGATATTAATAGCTCCCCATCTCATTCCAGATCATTTGCCAAGTCAGGAGTCCCTGGTCTGTCAATTAGAGGTGGGACTCCATCACCTCCAAAGGTCCGAGGCATTTTTCTCTGATTGTTGCCAGCATGATATTGAAGTACCTGGGAAGCAGCTTGCTAGCCTTACTTGCCCAGGGCCCCACTGGGTTTTACCCCTAATGGCTGAGGGACTAACCGGTAGATTTGGTAGTCTTTGCCGTCTGAGCACAAAGGTGGCCACATGTTGTTCCTCTTGTTTTTAGGGTTAAGTGTGAAAAATTTTATAAAATTCGGAATAAAAATTTCGATTTTGTGGACTTTCATAGGCAAAGTACTCTCTACCATTCACCAGACAAAATTTTAAAGTAGACAGTGATTTCTTGCGCTTATAAACTTCACAAAAGAGCAAGGAATATGTTGACAAAGTTTCATCTCATTTGGATGAATTGATATGGCTATGCATAAAATGCAAACAAACATTCAATTCATACATCTAACAATGTTACTATAGCCATGTCAAGCCATCTCTGTCCATGTGTACAACAGGTTGAATAAAATACATCTAAGACTCCACTAGATGATAAAATCCAACCAAATCTAAAAGATTAACAACTTAAATCTAATCATAACCGCAATAATTTTAACAGGAAGGAAGAAGGCTTCAAGTTAGACAAGATATGGTGGTCTACTTTGTACCAAAGATGTGACAATCGATTACCTTTGATCGAGAGTAATGACGCCAGTCAGAGATAGTTTTACTGTTGACATCATGTGACGAGTAGTGGCGCCCTCTATGCCCTCTATATAAGCAGGTTCCTCACGGCCCAGCAGCCAGTCGTCGACTCACCTCAGAAGATGTTGCCAGCAACGAAACGTCAGGGGAAGAAATTTCTACTGTTCGACCACGGCCTCTCAGTCCGGAAGTTTTAATTACTGAACTTAAATCTAATTTCTGCAGTGGCAAAAAACTAAATATCATCATCATTAGTTGTTTTATTCATTGCTGAGTATTGTGACCTCATTTCCTCATTCATTATTAGGTAGTTGAAACATCAGTCAGATGTCTACATCCACAGTGATCATCAGCCTCTCTTAATAGGCTGTGGAGAGGTAGGCTGGTGACCTCGTGATCCAGCCATCTGCCTGCTGCTCTCCCTTGTAGTCTTCTGCCTTCAATTTTTCCCTGGAAGATGGTCTTTCCTAAATTGCCCCCTTTCCTTCTGAAGATATACCCATGGAACTGGAGATATTTTTGCCTAACACAAAAAGATAAGATTTTGGTGATATTAATAAAAATAAACCCTCCTCAGGTCTCTGAGCCAACATTGATTGCTTTGCCCATCCCCACCAGTCTCGATAGCTGCACTAGCCCCAAAAACCCTGGAGAATGTGCAAAATACAGGGCTCCTCATCAAAACACAACCTGAGCAAAAACACGTAGTCAACTTGTCAAGGCACATGTCACCATAACAGTTCATCATATCAGACTAAAAGAAAAATATCATTCATATTTTATCTTTCAATGTAATACAATGACCCATATTGACGATGTGCACCTTGACAAGCCAACTATGTATTTTCACTCATTCTACAGTTTGATGAAAAACCATGCATTTCACTCATTCTCCAAAGTGAATGCACCTCAAAGCCAAGTGAACCTTCTGAAGATGATGATGTATATCATCGAAACTAGCAAAGACAAACAAAATGTTTGAAATTGGCGATCCTGGCTCAGTAACCTGAGGATGGCTCATTTTTATTAATATTGAAAAACAAATTGTTCTCCAAATGCATGAAATGCCAGGTAATTACACATGCTTTTAAATCACTTCTGGGTTGCAACGTAGCAGCATATTATGTGATAGCTTTCCAGCTTAATAGTTAATATACCTGACCATTATTCATGTTGTTGTTGTGGTCTTCAGTCCGCAGACTGGTTTGATGCAGCTCTCCACGCTACCCTGTCCTGTGCAAGTCTCTTCATCTGAGAATATGTTCGGCAACCTACATCCTTTTGAATCTTCTTACTGTATTCGTCCCTCGGTCTCCCTGTATGATTTTTACCCCACACACTTCCTATAATGCTAAGGTGACAAATCTTTGATGTCTCAGAATGTGTTCTACCAACCTATCCCTTCTTTTAGTCAGGATATGCCGGAAACTCCTTTTCTCCCCAATTTGGTTAAGCACCTCCTCATTAGTCACATGATCTACCCATGTAGTCTTCATTATTCGTCTGTAGCAGCACGTTTCAAAAGCTTCTATAATCTTTTTGTCTGAACTCCTTATCGTCTACGTTTCACTGCCTTACGATGCTACAGTCCAGGCAAATGCTTTCAAAAGGACTTCCTAACATTTAAATTAATATTGGATGTTAACAAGTTTCGCTTCTTTAGAAACGCTTTTCTCCCCATAGCCATTCAGCATTTTATATCTTCTTTACTTTGGCCATCAGAAGTTACCTTGCTACCCAAATAACAAAATTCATCTACTACTTTTATTGTCTCATTACCTTATCTAATTCCTTCAGCATCGCCTAATTTTCTGACATTACATTCCATTACCTTCGTTTTATTCTTGTTAATGTTCATCGTATATCTTCCTTTCAAGACACTATTCATTCCATTCAATTGCTCTTCCAGATCCTTTGCAGTCCCTGACAAAACTACTATGCCATTGGCAAACCGCAAACTTTTTATTTCTTCTCCCTGAACTTTAATTCCCTTTCCAAATTTCTCCTTCCATTCCTTCACTGCTTGCTCAATGTACAGATTGAACAACATTGGGGAAAGGCTACAACCCTGTCTTACTTCCTTCCCACCCTCTGCGTCCCTTTCTTGCCCTTTGACTCTCATAACTGCTGTCTGGCTTTTGTATAGGTTGAATGTAATCTTCGCTCCCTATATTTTACCCCTGCTATCTTCAGAGTTTGGAAGAGTCTATTCTAGTCGACATTGTCAAAAACTTTCTCTAAATCTACAAATGCCAAAAACGTAGGTTTGCCCTTCCTTGGCCTAAGATAAGTCGTAATGTGAGTATTGCCTCCCGTCTTCCTACTTTTTTTCTAAATTCAAACATCTTCCCAGACGTCAAATTCTACAAGTTTTTCCATTCATCTGTAAATAATTTGTGTTAGTATTTTGCAACCATGACTTATTAAACTGATAGTTCTGTAATTTTCACACTTGTCTGCACTTGTTTTCTTTGGAATTGGAATTACAATATTCTTCTTGAAGTCGGAGGGTATTTCCCTTGTCTCATACATCTTGCATACAAGGTTGAACATTTTTTATCACGGCTGGCTCTCCTAACGAAATCAGCAGTTCAGACGGAATATCATCTATCCAGGGGCCTTGTTTCGACTCAAGTTCTTCAGTGCTCTGTCAAATTCTTCTCGCAGTATCACATTTCCTATCTCATCTTCCTCCACTTTGTCTTCCCTTTTTGGAATATCGTCTTCAAGTTTATTTCCTTTGTATAGGCCCTCTATATATTCCTTCCACAGTGCAGCTTTCCCCCCTTTGCTTAGTACTAGTTTTCCTTCTGCATTTTTGATATTCATACAGCTGCTTTTCTTGTCTCCAAATATCTCTTTTATTTTCCTGTAAGCGGTATCTATCTTTCCCTAGTTATGCAATCTTCTACAATTCTGCTTTTGTTCTGTAGCCGCTCCTGCTTAGCCAGTTTGCACTTCCTGCCATTCTCATTTTTCAGACGTCTGTACTCCCTTTTTCCTGCTTCACTTGCTGAATTTTTATATTTTCTCCTCTCATCAATAAAGTTCAGTACATCCTGTGTTATCCAGGGATTTCTATTAGGCCTTTTCCTTCTGCCTATATGATCCTCTGCTGCCTTCACTACCCTATCTCTCAGAACTACCCATTCTTCTTCTACTTTATTACTTTCCCCCATTTCAGCCAATCTTTGCATAATGCTCCCTCTGAAACTCTCAACCACCTTTGGTTCCTTCAATTTGTCCAGGTTCCATCTCCTAACCTATCTACCTTTCTGCAGTCTCTTAAGTTTTAATCTGCAGTTCATAACCAACATGTTATGGCCAGTCTATATCTGCACCTGGATATGTCTTACAGTTTAAAACTTGGTTTCTAAATCTATCCCTTACCATTATAAAGTCAATCTGGTACCTTCCAGTATCTCCTGGTCTCTTCCACATATACAGCCTTCTTTCATGATGTTTGAACCAAGTGTTGGTGATCATTAAATTGTGCTCTGCGCAAAATTCCGCCAAGCAATCTCCTCTTTCATTCCTTTTCCCCAGCCCATATTCACCTAGTACATTTCCTTCTCTTTCCTTTCCAACTACTGAGTTCCAGTCCCCCATCACAAGCAAGTTTTCATCTCTCTTAACTTTCTGAATGATTTCTTTTATCTCCTTATACATTTCTTCGATATCCTCATCATCGGCCATGCTAGTTGGCATATAAACTTGCACCACTGTTGTTGGTGTATCTTTGCTACAATAATGCGTTCACTATGCTGTAAATAGTAAACTTACCCGTATTTCTATTTTCTTATTCATTATGAGACCTACTCCTGCATTACCACCAACTCATTTTGTATTTATAACCCTGTACTCACCTTACCAGAAATCCTGTTCATCCTGACACCTAACTTCACTAATGCCCATTATATCAAACTTCAACCTATCCATTTCCCTTTTTAAATTTTCTAACTTGCCTAAGCAATTAAGGGTTAGAACATTATTCATACAGGGGACTTATTAAAAAAAAATATGGGTTAAATTAGGCACATAATTTCATTGACTTATAGTGTTAACTGGCTCCTCCCGCTTATCATTTCATTCCAACTCCGAGTAGTTACAACTGAACCTTTGAACACGCAGTTATTTGATTATTAAATTTCAATAACACACATTTCGTGTCTGTTTATAGGCAGGTAACATTATACTGTTCTTTTGTATATGTCAGTAAGATTAACACCATTGGTTGACATTAAGAACAGTAAGTTGAAAACTAGAAATATTCAAGTATAGCCACTGTCACAGGCCACCAAAACAAACTCGGCAATTTTGTATACAGCTTAAATAATCTTTTAATGAAACCTTCTGCCATGTGGACATGTATCTTTTCTTGATGATGTATTGCTACATACAGTTTGTAATATGCAAATATATATATTCTTCGGTGTAATATTTTCAATGAATTATTTATTATCAAGAATTACTATTAGTAAAACTTCCTTCCACTCCTGGGATTGGAACGACTCCTTTTCCACTTCCTTAAAACCCATATCCTTCCCTTTCTCCTCTCCTTTCTTCCTCTTTTCCTGGCGAAGCGACCAACGGTTGCGAAAGCTTGTATGTGTGTGATTTTACTTGTGTCTATCGACCAGCCTGTCCTTTGGGTAAGTCATCCGTTTTCTATTTTTTATATTTGTTTATCCCACCAGGAATGTTTCATGAATTTATAGAAGGAAACTTTCCTGGTGGGATAAATATGTATAAAAAATAAAAATCGAATAACTTACCCAAAGCACAGGCTCGTAGATAGAAATAAAAACATACACTAACACAACATTCAAGCTTTCGCAACCATTGGCAGCTTCTTCAGGAAAAGAGGAAGGAAGGAGGGGGAAAGGGGGAAGGGTATGTGTTTGATGGGAGTGGGAGAGGAGTCAATCCAATCCTGGGAGTGGAAGAACTTACTTTAAGGGGAAGAAAGGAAAGATAACGCAAACAAAACAAGGTCTACCTTGGGGTGTTTGCATGTGTATGTGTGTGGGTGGGTGTGAGCTTGTTTACCTTTGCTTTTTTCCTCTTAAGTTAAGTCCTTCCACTCCTGGGATTGGAATGACTCCTTTTCCTCTTCCTTAAAACCCGTATCCTTCCCTTTCTCCCCTCCTTCCTTCCTCTTTTCCTGAAGAATCTACAAACGTTTGCGAACGCTTGTATTTGTGTTTGTTTTTATTTGTATCTGTCGACGAGTCTGTGCTATGGGTAAGTTATCCAATTTCTATTTTTTATACATAGTTATATTTCCGTCTGTTCTTCCGACATTTCCGATCCTTTTTCTACACATTTTCAGTTCATAACAATTTTCGGCATTTCGTAGCAACTTTGCGATTATTTCCATTCCCGTTTTTCGATATTTCCATCTGTTCTTCTGACATTTCCGATCTTTTTTCTACGCGTTTTCACTTCTATTCATTCGTCAGATTATTTTTACCGTCCAACCATATTCTGCCACTACAGAACGAATCCTTACAGTATACTTTTCTTTCATTCTCACACAGTTTGCAAATCTTTTCCAAATTTTCTTCACCCCATAACCTGTTTGGATGCCCATACAACTGCCACACCCCTGTGCATCACATTGTTGACTAACTGTGATCGATCACAGTTTCAACAACGTTTCTCTTCTACTACTCTCTCAAACAACTTTTTCTATTTTTTCCTATCTGATTAATTCCTTTTGCTATCTGATCACATTTATATCTCTCCCATATATAATTTTATTTATTCACTTTTTTTCTTTGCACCGTTCAGTTCAGTTTTCTCTGTCTCTCTCTCTCTCTCTCTCTCTCTTTTTTTTTTTTTTTTTTTTTTTTTTTTTTTTTTCCCCCCTTCCATACTACACATGTCACCCTACATTGACCCCATCAAATTTTATTTATATTCCCTCCGCAATCATGCCTTTACCCTTGCCAGATTGAGGTCACACATTATTTTCATTCAGGCTTGTTTAACATTTGGCATCACCCCCAAGGGCCTCACACGAAAAGTTCCGATCTCTGGCTGTAAGACATCCTTTCATCCTGCCTTATACCAATTCCAAACAGAACAATCCACAGCTCTGATCCTTAACCTATACCTCAACTCCGCCAATGAACACCTGTCAACTCATATCCCTGATCAAAATCCTCAACCTTTCCACTCCCACATCCACACCTAGAATTCAGAACATCCTTTTACAGGCCAACCAAAAATTGGAACAGCATGCCACCCTCCACCTCAAAAAACTATCCAAACTCCTAGTCACCCACCTCCGGAAAGGCAATACACTCTCCCTCAACAACCTCTCCAATAAACCTCAAGCTCCTCTTATGGCACAGAAAACCAGGCTCTCCCATCTACTCAATCTCCCACTTCCAGCTCCACTCCCCCCCCAAACCTCACAATCCTAATCCTCACAATCCTAATCTACACAATCCTGAACCACAACATCCCAATTCAGTAGTCAACCTCTCCTCTAAACCTCTCTCCCAATCTGAAACCTCCGTCCTATCCAAAGGCCTCACCTTTAGTCCCACTCCCAAATTCAACCAGACAGCCCTTGTCTATACTCGTAGCCTTGGCTGGAGATATCACTTTGCCACGAAGAAAAATAATCCTACTCCTGATGATCCAGTTCCCCAAGACATCATTCAAATTGAACCCTGCCTAGAACAGTTCCGTCCCCCATCACAGCAAGACCCACCCACTCTTCCTCAAAATCACCCCCTTCAAACCTTCCAGGAATTCCTTACTTCCAACCTTGCCTCTCAGTCCTTCCAGAAAAACCTTAATCCTACTCCCAACATTACCGCAGCTGAATCCCGAGCTATCCGTGATCTGTCATGGTGACCCCATTCCTGATGTCCAGGCAGAACTTCAGGGAATTCTCAGATACTTAGGCCCCCTACAAAACCTTTCACCTGAGTCCATCAAACTCATGACCCCACCAATACCCCGCACCTCTACCTTCTTCCTAAAATTCACAAACCTAATCATTCAGGCCGGCCGATTGTGGCCGGTTACCGAGCCCCCACAGAACGAATCTCTGCCTACATAGACCAACACCTTCAACCTATCATGTGCAGTCTCCCATCCTTCATAAAAGACACCAACCACTTCCTCAATCGCCTGAAATCCTTACCCAGCCTGTTACCTCCTGAAACCATCCTTGTAACCATTGATGCCACTTCCTTATACACAAATATCCCACATGCCCAGGGCCTCGCTGCGATGGAGTATTTCCTTTCACGCCGACCACCCACTTCCCTACCTAAAACCTCTTTCCTTAATACCCTAGCCAGCTTCATCCTAACCCACAACTTCTTCACTTTTGAGGGCCAGACATACCAACAACTAAAGGGAACAGCCATGGGAACCACGATGGCCCCCTCGTATGCAAACTTATTCATGGGACGCTTAGAGGAAGCCTTCCTGGATACCCAAGCCTGTCAACCCAAAGTGTGGTACAGATTCATTGATAATATCTTCATGATCTGGACACACAGTGAAGAAGATCTCCAGAATTTCCTCTTCAACCTCAACTCCTTTGGTCCCATCAAATTCACCTGGTCCTATTCCAAATCCCATGCCACATTCCTCGATGTCAACATCCATCTGTCCAACGGCCAACTCCACACATCTGTCCACATCAAACCTACCAATAAACAACAGTACCTGCATTATGACAGCTGCCATCCATTCCATATCAAACGTTCTCTTCCTTACAGCTTAGGTCTTCGTGGCAAACAGGTCTGCTCCAGTCCTGAAGCTCTGAACCAGTACACCAATAACCTAATAACAGCTTTCACATCCCGCAGCTATCCTCCTAATCTGGTAGAGAAACAAATTGCCAGAGCCACTTCCTCATCCCCCCAAATTCAGAACCTTCAACAGAAGAATCCCAGAAGTGCCCCTCTTGTCACCGGATACTTTCCGGGACTGGAGCGGACTCTGAATGTGGCTCTCCAGCAAGGATACGACTTCCTTAAATCCTGCCCCGAAATGAGATCCGTCCTTCATGACATCCTTCCTATTCCACCGAGAGTGTCTTTCCGCCCCCCACCTAACCTCCGTAACCTCCTAGTCCACCCCTATGAAATCCCCAAACCGCCTTCCCTACATTCTGGCTCCTACCCTTCCAACTGCCCCCGTTGTAAAACCTGCCCTATGCACCCTTCCACCACCACTTACTCCAGTCCAGTAACCTGGAAGGTGTACACAATAAAGGGCAGAGCCACTTGCGATAGCACCCACGTGATTTACCAACTGACATGCCTGCACTGTGAAGTGTTCTATGTGGGAATGACCAGCAACAAACTGTCCCTTCGCATGAATGGTCACAGGCAGACTGTGTTTGTTGGTAATGAGGATCACCCTGTGGCTAAACACGCCTTGGGACACGGCCAGCACATCTTGGCCCAGTGTTACACCGTCTGGGTTATCTGGATACTTCCCACTGACACCAACCTTTCAGAACTCCGGAGATGGGAATTTGCCCTTCAGCTTATTCTCTCCTCCTGTTGCCCACTTGGTCTCAACCTCCGCTAAATTCAAATTCCCCCCCACCATCTAGCATCTTTGCCTTGGTTCTTTGGACAGAGCCTCTGCCTCAAGTGGTATCTCTGTCCAACTTCTTTGCTTTTTACAAATGTCTGTCTAGGTGTGTTTGTGTTTGGATATGTGTGAGTGTGTGTGTATTTATCTACATTCCTTTTTGTCCCCTAAGGTAAGTCCTTCCACTCCTGGGATTGGAATGACTCCTTTTCCACTTCCTTAAAACCCATATCCTTCCCTTTCTCCTCCCCTTTTTTCCTCTTTTTCCTGAAGAAGCTGCCAGTGGTGGCGAAAGCTTGTATGTGTGTTTGTGATTTTTATTTTTGTCCTCTCGGCTTGTCGATAGACACAAACCTCCTAAATTCAAATTCATGCCCACCATGATATAACATATTTGCCTCTGTTCTCTGGACAGATTCTTCTCCTCAACTGACATCTGACATCTCTGTCCAACTTCATTTCTTTTTACAAATGTCTGCCTTGGGTATGTATGCATGTATATGTATGTGGATGTGGGCGTGTTTGTTTACCTTTCCGTTTTCCCCCCGATGGTAAATCCTTCCACTCTCGGGATTGGAATGACTCCTCATCCACTGCCTTAAAACCCGCATCCTTCCCTTTTTTCCCCTTCTTCCTTTCTCTCTTCGTGATGAAGTGTGTTTGTCACCGAGCCTGAGCTTTTGGTAAGTTAAACCATCTCTATTTTTTATACATATTTTTCCTATCAGGAATATTCCCCTCTGGTAAAGTTTCCATTCCATTTAAAATTTGTCACAAATAACACTACTATTCTCTTTGTGTAGGAACCACTATGATTATTTACACATCTTACTCTTTCAGGGGTCAGCATTGTGCTGCTACAGGGCGTATAACTTCAAGTAACCCAAATCTGCAAGCAGTACCAAAACAACCAGTGATTTTAAACATCTTTCCAGATGAAGGTAGTATTGAATTTATATTTTGTGTGTGCATAATATATTATATACTAATTACAATAATAGCAAACAATCTTCTTTAAAATTTAGAAAAAAGTATGCATAGACAAATGTGGCTTCTTTGTCTCTAAATGTATTTAATTCTTCACAGGCCACCAAGGATAACATCTGTTACCTGTAACAATGATAATTTGTCTCCTCCCTTTTTTTTTTCAAACTTTCATTAGTAACGAGATTTGTCTGTAACACCATCATGCTTTTTGAACCATATGGATGTAAGTAGTGATGTAAGGAAGGCACTAGTGCCAGAGACTGCACAGTCTCACTATTGAAATGAACCAGTGCCAGTGGCACTGCTGACAGTGAATTTGTTATGAGTTTGCAAGAATAAACAGGTATGTGACATGAACACTGACCTTAAAGGGCAAGAAAACACTTGAATTGAGTCTGCTTTTGCCCAAGTACATCGAACAGTATGACAGACACTGGCACTGTTGCTGATCGAAGCATATTTGTGTGTGGCCTGGACCGCACATGGCTGATGCCTATAGCTACATAAGAAGGTGCTTCCGCGCATAGAGGCAGAGCGATAGGGGAAGCGTGAAGGGGAGGAGCTACGACCAAGCGCCAACATTGGAGCCTCCGAGAGGAACATTGTATAACTCGTGGCCCACCACACACCTACAGAATGAACATTATTAGCTGTCATTGCGGTAATGGAGGTGGGTGCCAGAATGGCTGAAAACTCAGGCGCCTTCGTAGGTGACACCAATTATAATACCAATGGTATGGCAGGGCATGGCACGTACAGCAACACGCCATTGCTTTCAGACCTGTGCCATTGTGGCACTGCCGGTGCCAGTGCCAGTAGCTGACAAGCAAGGTGGCCAATTAGCATGCATCAAATGTACCTTCTTTCTCACTGGTCGAGTACGGGGTGCCATGTGGCTGACTCGAGTGACGTGGCCAGGAAGGAAAATTTCCTGATGTTTTGCAAAACTATTTATTGAGTTACTAAAATTTCATCACATATGTGCGATATACAAAGATGTTATTAAATTACAGATGATACAAATTCACATGTTCACAGTAGAGTGTTAATATTTTCATGGCACTGAATTACATTTACTAAATTCTGATTTTATAAGTAGAGGGCCAAAGCTTGAATATTCATTGTTAAAACCAGGGGTGAAGTGGGATGTGAAGTTTGGAGGCTATTACTTTGTGAAATAGTTCTGAAATGGTAACATTGGGTACATTAAACAAATTGATAACTGAAACTTATTTTAGTAGAGGGAATAGGGAAACTGGGTTTGATCATTTAATACTGTACTGGCATCCTCTCTCATATGTTTATTGCTTTCCAGTATTTCCAATAGCTCCATATTTCTTCTTTTTGTCTTCACATGAAAATAAACATTTTTATATCAGTTCTAATGAATAAGCATGCATCATGGACCTGACATTGCTGCAGCAAGGTGTTTTGGCATGGTGACTTGTTTGGCACTGGTACTATGCACATCAGTGCCAGCAGAGGTACTCGAATTTGTGTCACTAGATGTAAGGAAATTCACACTTTCTTATGTTTGAGGATAGATCAATGTTTTTCTTGTGACTATTCCCTCTACAGTCTGTAGAAAAACTTTAAAACAAAATCAAGAAAAGCACTATACTTCTTATGTCTGCCAGCAGAGGTACTGGAATTTGTGTCACTAGATGTTAGGAAATTCACACTTTCTTATGTTTGAGGATAGATCAATGTTTTTCTTATGACTATTCCCTCTACAGTCTGTAGAAAAACTTTAAAACAAAATCAAGGAAAGCACTATACTTCTTATGTCTCTCTTCATACTCCGCAGATACTTCTATATATTATTTTTCCCCTAGACAATCATGAAGGTACTGTGAATTAATGTGCAAATTCTTTTTGTGTGTCACATGATGTACTGTTGGCTGCACCATATGCATGTGAAATCCTTTCACTGCAAAGCCTTGTTGTAACTGCAGAAGTATCAGCAGGTGTTTAGAAAATGTTGTGGCCATGGGCCAAATAATTTTTGCCCTCCCATCGAACAACAAACTTCAGAAATTCTAGAAAACATTAGCAACAAAATTGTAAACAAGGTAATAAAAATAGTTATATATAATTAAAAGCAGAAATTTTTGAAAAAAGAAAAATATTACCCGAAACAGGGGTGACTGACTTTGAATTCATAGTATGTAGTTTCATTGTAGCAAGTCCAGATTTCACTTTGGGGACATCAGACACATACTTTTATGTTATTAACCACATACAAATACATACAAAGGATAACTCAGTAGAAACAAAAAAGGATTAGTATTTCAAAATAGGTAGTCAGTAGTTGAATGGCTTTCTTCTTGTCGCAGTCAGGTTTATTACACTCTCAAAGTCCAGTTTCACAGTGGAGTCATTTTCTTTTGCAATTATAGTGCAGTTATTCAAATGCTCCTGAGTCTGAGAAGAACACGAATAATTCTTAACACTTCCAAGAACTGAAGAAGATTGTTTGCTGGTGTGCTCAAATAAATTTGAAGAGCAATCTTGATGTTTGGATAAATATCAAAAAGAATATTTCTCTCTCAACATCTCCAAAGAAGGACCGTTGTTGCAACCAGAACACAAAAGGAAGTTTTTGAGATGGACACATTCTGTTCCAAAAGAGTCATATGTATCCAATGAGCAAACAAGCTGCAGCTCTTTTGTGGGGTGATACACATCATCTGGGCCCATTTACATCAAAGTGTATAAGAATGAGAACCTTTCAGAAAACTCTTTGGAGACACCGAGGTTGATTATTGAGCTCTGTGGATAGTCTGTCCAATGTAATTGAATAATTGGCCTACAACATGTCACAATCAGATTTGCAACTGACAGTTTCATTTTTGGTCTCAGAATCAAGTTATCAAAGAACTTCTATCATTTCTTCTCACATTTTTGTTTAGTTTCATTGCATCTTACAACTTGCTGTGTTGTATTGTCTCCGGTTCTTTTTCCCCCAGCTCTGACTGCAGTGTTGTTCTCACTGCATTGACACATTGCAAAATACTCACCTACACTGTAGCCATGAAGGCAATGTCTTCAGAGAGCACCCAAGCACAGGCAATGTGAAACCAATGAGCGTGAAATATGGTAAGATGCACAAACTGTCTGTCGCCTCTCAGTTGCAAACGATTCATGTATAATTCAAAAGATGAGTCAGGGCAACGGCGGTGACAGCAATTGGGTATGCGACAATGAAGAGCACACATTGTGCTTTACCCTCATGGCCTGTGACCGTTAATACAGAAATTATAATAGTGTTCACTCACTTCTGATGTTGAACTTGCACTACTGGTGTTGTTCTTTGTGTACATGCAGTGCTGTTTCCCCCAAACTATACCGAATTGCTTAATGGGGCATTTGTGTGCAGACTATTTCTGCCACCATGAATTTTGCTGCTTGTACTTGCTCTCTGTACTGCCGCCCACGGCTGTAGGTATACTGCCGTCCACGGCTGTAGGTATGGCTGCCACACTGCCAGTTGCATGAAGTGCTACTCTCCATTTGTCTACAATTTCTTTCTCACTAAATGGGCCCCTAGCCTGCCAATAATATTGTCATATTTCATATTACAGAATATTATTGACCATCTGTGCAAGATATTGACAGACATACTAGATTTAGACTTTACTAGAAAACTATTAGATTGAATAGTCTCTGTTCAACATTTTGAGGACTGTACACAATGAGTCTCTGGCTGATACTGGGCATTTTCACAGTTATTCTAAATGTTCTACAGTAGGTTAATAGCATAGGAAACAAATCACTATTTTTTATTTGAAAGATTAGTCTTTCCCCAGCAAAATACTGTAGATAAACCAACATTTACTTAAGAGACAAAGTCTTTATGTCATAATGGAATTGTGTTGTTTTCACACCAAAAACATCAGATGCTGCTGTCAAAATAAGAGTTCTTTGTCAATTTTGGAAATGAACCACTATCGTTCAATGGAAACACTATTCCCCCATCCCATAAGGCCATGACAAACATCAAACAACATGTTTACCACCAAAAACAACAATTGAAGGAAAGCTTTGCACTGCCCTGGTGCATGAAACAGATGAGCATGAATGGTAAACTAAGTGACTTTTGATATATATTTTATTCCCACTTCAAACATTAAAAGCTTTGCTATCTGTAATATTTTCTTCATTCAATAAAGAATGATTATAACTTTTAATGATCATAATTTCTTGCACTGAAATTTAATCTTATGATATTCTATTAGCTTAATGTGATACAATACCACGGTAGTAGTATCATTATTGGGACTTACGAATCTGGCCTGTGCGTGGCAGGCAAGTCCACACATGTTCGGTATTGTCTACCACTGCAGTGGATGTAACACATGAGGAACAATATGCAGCTTTGAAATTCTACTTAATAGGTGTTACAGAAGGCATATGAAGAGTATATTGTTCCCTACAGCACAGCCCAAAAGTTATTTACAATTTTTAAAGAGGGGAGACAATTAGTTTCAAAGGGAGTTGGACCTGGTGCTCTAGTTACTAATCTTACGGAACAAAACATCAACACTATTTCTATCATCGTGAAAGAGGATTGACCGATTACCCTAAAATCACTTTCTGAAATACTGAACATTTCATTGGGTGCTGCCCACAAGTTGGTGACAAAAACATTACACATGAGATGTGTTTGTGCATAATGGGTTCCAAGACTGTTGATTCCTGAACAGAAGGACATTTGTGTGCAGGTCTGCATGGAGTTAAAGCTGATGTTAGAGAATATTCTGGAGTTTCTTTCTAATGTAATCACTGCTGATGAAACTGGGCTACATCATTTTGATCCTGAGAGCAAACAGCAAAGCTCAGTGTGATACTATCCTTCTTTGCCAATCCCTAAAAAAGAAAAGTGGTTGCTTCTGATGGGAAACTTATGATCATCTCATTTTGTGATATTCATGGAATGGTTTATCAGAATGTCATACATCCACACACATCAGTAACTGTACAATACTATAGGTTTGTCCTGAAAATATTGCAAGTCCATATGAGGTGCAAAATACCACATTTCCATAAAGCAGACTGCATACTGCACCAGGATAATGCATACCCGCATATTGACAATGTTGTTGCAGAATATCTTACAAAAATCAACATGAAGTGCCTTCCTATCAGTGTGCCCACAGGGAGGGGGGGGGGGTGTCATGATGCAAATAGTGTCTTTTAAATTTCTGGCAGGAGAAGGGTGAAAAATTGTACTTTTGGCCAGCCTGGGGGGAGGGACTTTATAAAAAATTTAGAAAATGTGAAATAAAAAATATTTAATTTCTATATTAAGTGGCAAAACAGGACCTAATATGTCCAGAGTGTGTGGAGGGGGGGGGGGGGGGGTGGGGGGGGGGGGGTGAGTCATTAGCCAAATGTGGGTGGGGCACCTCTGCTCCCTATAGTCAAAATTTACCTCCATGTGACTTTTTTCTCTTTCCTAACTTGAAGAAACACCTTCGTGGAAGGCATTATCCATCATCCAAAGCAGTGGAGGCAATTTTGAAGAACCTCAAAAAAAAAAAAAAAAATTCCATCAGGTATTTGAAGACTGGCAGAAATGCTGGGACAAATGCATCACATTCGTGGGAGACTATTTTGAGATGGCCCATTAAAGATTATGAGGATTAGTAAACGTATGTTGTCAAAAAAATTATGGTTGTTCTTTATTGAATAGTCCTCCTATTATACTGACAAAAGATGTAAGTCTCGCTCTGGAAGTCATTAAGAAAACAGGAAATCAGCTGGCATTGAAGCTATATCACTTGTCTGCTAAGTGTTGACTCTGTTTATATTTATCAGCTCAGTTTCATCTGCTAAATTTGTTTTGCACTATTTTTATGTTCTGAAGTGGAGATGGGTTCTCAATCAGTGGAACAGAAATTGTTTAATAATTGCCATCTCTCTGCAGCTTAATGTACTACTTGAAGAAAATGAAACATTGTCAGGTATGATTGTTTGCATCAAATACATTAAAAATACAAAACTTGAGGGTTATCATTATTTACCCCTGAGCCTTCAGTTAAAAGAGGTATTTAGGGATTCACCAGCCTAATGGTGTGTGGCACAGTAGATAGTGTATGGAGCAATTAATGAAAGGGTTTCAACCCAGGACCTTTTTTTTAACAGTAAATCTTATTGTTTTCCTTTGTAAATATATCACATTCTTTTAAAATAATATTTCTTTACTGTTAATATCACATACTTTATTCACAATGCTTTTCTTGATCGAATAAGCAAGTTTGTGTAAATTATGTATACATTTTCAAAAGGATAGGTTGCTACTCACCACAAGGACATCTCGATGATTTGCAGAAAGGCACAAACCAAGTTTTCTCAGCTTTTGGTTGTTATTGCCTTCTTCAGAAATAGAAACACATTCTCTGTCACACACACACTCACACAAACATGACCATTGTGCCCAGACTGCAGGACTGCCCAATGCAATAGCAGAGACAAGTGGGGTGGGGGGAGGCATCATAGAAAGAAGAGGGAAGGGAAGCAAGTGGAGGGGGGGGGGGGGGATGTGTCAGCACTGTCTGACAGAAAGGGAACGGAAGAGACTGGAGTGTGTGGCAGAATGAAAGACGTACTTGAGGCTAGAGTGTGAGCAGGTAAGGGGAGGGTGGTGAAAGTACGAACTAGTGAAGGTTTAAGTCTGGAGGATTGCAGGAGCTTAGGTGATATTGAAGGAAGAGTTCCCATGTGCACAATTCAGAAAAACTGGTGTTTGTGGGGAGGCTCAGGCTGTTTAGCAGTCATTAAAATGAGTCACATCATGCAGGGCTGCATGCTCTGCAACAGGATGGTCCAGCTGTTTTCTGGCCATAGTTTGATGACGGGCGCACAAGCGGACAGACAGCTTGTTACTGGCCATGTCCACGTGGAAGGCTGCACAGTTATTGCAGCTTGATTTGTAGGTTATCCTGCCTTTTATAGTTTAGGAAATGCCTGTGATGGGAATGGAATAGGTGGTGGTAGGAAGGTAGATTGGACAGTTTTTGCACCTACACATCACAGAGATATGAACTATGGGAAAAGGGGCTGGGAGCAGGGATGGAAGTAGCAATGGACAATGGTATTATGTAGGTTTGGGCAGTGGAATACCTCTTTATGAGGGGTAGATAGGGTAGTGGATGAGTTATTTCTCATTACAGGGCAGAATGAAAGGCATTTGAAACCCTGGTGGGGAATGTGGTTTACTTCCTGCAGCTGTGGTTGCTACTGGATCAGAAGAGAGGTGTTCCTTTGTGGCTGAACAGTGGGTATTACGGAACTGGTAGGTGACTGCACAGACAGGGCGTGAGATTGTTTCTGGACAAGTTAGGTATGATAATTACGGTCAGTGAAGGCCTCATGGAGGCCTTTTGGTGTATTTGGAGATGGATTGCTCGTCATTGCAGATTCAGTGACCAAGGGTGGCTAGACTGTATGCAAGAGACATTTTGGTGTGAAATGGGTGGCAACTATCGAAATGGAGGTATTGTTGGTGGTTAGTAGGTTTGATGTATATGGAAGTACTGATGAGGCCATCCTTGAGGCGTAGGTGAACACCAAGGAAGATAGCTTATTGGGCTAAGTAGGACCAGGTGAAGATAATTAGAAAGAAGGTTTTGAAGTTCTGGAGGAACATGGATCTCCAGTCCAGTTTATGAAGATGTCATCAGTGAATCAGAACCGGGTGAGGGTTATGTGATTCTGGGTTGTTAAGAAGGATTCTTCTAGATGGCCCTTGAACAGGTTGGTATAGGAAGGTGACCACAGATTTGTTTGTATGTGGTGCCTTCAAAAGGGAAGTAACTGTGGGTAATGATGTAGTAGGTCATGGTGATGATGAAGGAGGTTGAGTACTTGGAATCAGTTGGGTGTTGTGACAGGTAATGTTCAACAGCGGCAAAGCAATGAGCATTGCGGGTGTTAGTGTAGAGGGAGATGGCATCAGCCTTGTCCAGCAGGCTACTAGATGGAAAAGAACAGCAACTGTGGAGAATGCATGGAGGAAATGGTTGGTGTCTTTTTATATCGGAGGGTAGGTTGTGGGCAATAGGTTGTAGGTATTGGTCTACCAGAGCAGAGATCCTCTCATTGGGGGCACTATAACTGGCCACAATGGATTGACCAAGATTGTTGGATTTGTGAACTTTGGGAGCATGTAGAAGGTATGAGTGTGGGGTGTAGGAGGGATGAGGAGAGAGATAAAAATTTTCAAATTGAAAATAGCCTGTTATTAAAATAAGCAAGATCTTGAGCAGTTGAGATCTGCAAATGTAAGTTAAAATGCTCACTGCTGCTCTAAATTACTTTATGAGTGGCCACAATACTTGTGCAGCAGAAATTTATCTAACTGCTGGCTCCTTAATGGAGCAGCCAACGTTTTAACAAACACAAAATAAATGTTAAAAATAGATGAATAGATAATTAACACGTTGACTGCCAACTACGAGTTATCTCGTATATGCCAAACTGGCCACTGGCGCCCAATATGAGTTAACTCGTAGGAAACGAGTTCCTACATAAAGTCAGATACGAGAACATTCGTAGCAAATATGTGCGATTTACAGGTCTTGGGCGTCGGGGAGAGGTAAAGTAAATCTTCTAGGCGTGGTGGAACAAGATTTTTAATTTCACAGTTTGAATATAGTTACAGAAAAGTTCATACAAATTATCATACAAATATTTTAGCTTTAAACATACTTTGTCTCGCTAATGACAATGAAAACAAAGTTTTTGTTTATTGATGATATGTCTTGAAGCACTCTTCTACACAAAGAGCTGGTTTTTCTTGACAAACGGGACAAAGGTATCGCGATTCACGGCGTTTCTTTTGTTGTGTACACACTCTGCACGGCTTTGTTGGCCGCAGTTTTTTCTCTGTGGGTGGTATTGCCTCTAAATAATGAAAGCTGCCCTCCGTCTTGCTTTTCTTCTGGGTGTCTGGCATCCTATCCCCAATCAATGCCTAAATAAATTTTTGTCTAAAAGCTAGAGACTTGATACTCGTTCTTGCTGTCTGATTATAGAAACAATGAGCATTCTGAACATAAATTTCTATTATGTGTAGAGCAAGCTTTTTTGGCCATCTAACAGTTTTTCGTAAAGCTGAATAATACGACAGCATTTGATCTGACTGATCAACTCCTGCCATGCCATTGTTGTAGTCCCTGACAATGTTTGGTTTCAAGGCAACTTTGCCATTTCGATTGCGAACTTCCACCATTTCGGCACAGTCCATATTAGAAATGGTCAGAACGTCTCTTCCGTTTGCAAACAACAACATTGTCATTTCTTTTCCATGCCATCTCACCTTTCTTCAGCTTCATAGCAACTAATGATTTTGGGTTTTCCTTTCTGTTGTTACGTAATGTTCCACATACATAGGTTTTGTAAGTCGACAGGAGTTTTGTAAGTGATACAGAATTATAAAAATTGTCCATATGAAGCACATATCCTTTGTTCAAGAGAGATTCCATGAGGTGTAAAACTACTTCAGACGCATGGCCCATTTCAGCGTTCTTCTCTGACTTGCCATAGTAGATTTTTATTTTGAGAACAACTCCATTAGATTCACAGAGCTCATAAAGTTTTACACCATACTTGTGTTTCTTGTTCTTGATATACTGTCGGAAAAATAGACGGCCGCGCCACAAAACCATTGATACGTCTATGCAGAGATTCTTGTCTGGTACATAATTATTGCTCATGATGTTATTGAAATGGTCCAAAACTGGTCTAATTTTGTAGAGTCTATCATTAGACTGTAATGAGTTGTCTGAGAAGTGTAGATATCTCAATAACAGCTGAAATCTGTTTCTACTCATAATAGATCTCCAGAACGTGACATTGTAAAAAGGATTTGTACTCCAGTAATGTTCTATCGATGGAAAACAACAAGGTCCCATGTGTAGCAACAGACCAAGAAATACTTTCATTTCCGCAACATCTGCATCCCTCCATCTGGAAAGCCTTGCTGATCTTCTCCCACCCTGTTTTTCTGCTTCCTGTCTTGCATATAGATTTGTTTGTTCACATAACAACGTTAGGAACTCATCAGAAAAAAAACAAATCAACAAGTGCATTGATACCAAAATTTTGTAAGTCTAATTTCAATCCCACATTCTCGTTGAACACAAACACTGGTGGATCTCGACGAATGTCACTCCACTCATCACTGTTACTTGTAGTGGCTGCTGTTGTACCAACCTGCTCATCATCTTCATTGCATTCACTGCTGTCTGCATCTGAATTCTCACTTGAGTGCTCACATGAAGATGGCTCATAGAGACTTCCACCATCCGAGAATTCATCCATAAACTCGTTCCACTGCGATTCATCCATGTTAGATAGCTGTTCAAGTTCTACGTCACTCAGTTTCCTCTTATTACTAGCCATTTTACGAGGAAAATAACACAGATAACGATAAACGTCAGTGAAGTATCTACAATGAAGACTGAATAAATACTGACATGGTTACAACAATGGCATGTGTCATATTGTCAAATGTACGTCGAAATACCCTCTGATTGTTGACAACGAATTATCTCATAGCTGGCGTCTGACTGAACTTTCTACTCCATACGCCAACTACGAGATAACTCGCACGCCCCATTTTCCCGCCAAAACTGTTATTTGTAAAGTTTCGATGATACAGATGGACTTCAAATGAGATGACGAATCAATCTATATGAACTACTTAACATGGCTTCCGGGAGCAGTTTACTCATTTTGGCCATGGCAGTCAACGTGTTAAACATGGGACAGGGAGCATGAAACATAAAGCAGAGGTTTGATACTTTAAATCATAAGCTATTCAGTAAAATGAACAAACAACTAAATGTGGGGAGACCAAATTAAGCACACACCTTGTACAAAAGTGAATTAAAATTGCTTCTGCCCTTTATGAGTATGGAGGTAACGTGGGAGGAAATTTGCAAACACACAATGGATAGCTGAAACCACATTCTTCATTCACAGACACGTGCATAATGCGTGGCGTTACATTACTCTGCGGAAACACTCGAAAACCAGTGGCAAAACAAAGCATTGGCGGCGTTTTGACAAGATGGTGGTTGTCTTGATCACAATTTTAAGTACACTGTTCAATAAACGAATTCATGTTAAGGGAGGTAGTGGCTCACTATTCTATAGTACCACGTGGTGTGCGACTACGCCGAATTTCATAGTATTTACAAACAGAAATAAATTTAGAATAAGCGAGTAAAGCACACGTGAGAATTGAAATGGAAGAAAGCTACTATTAATAAAAGCATGGCTGAAGGCCGAAGTAACAACCGTTATAAAAGCACATGGTGCAATCGGTCATACAAGACAGGAAAAATCAGGAAATCTGATAAATATTTAGCATACTCGTTGATACAGATGCAGTGTGAAAAGTTAGTTAAAAACATGAAGGAAATTCAAACATACTAGGTTTACCCAAAGGCTGAAGTCTACACACGTGTATTCTAACTTGAGCAGAATTGGACACAAAATCATCACCAGAATGAAAATGCAAATAACAAATTTAGACTGAATTACTCAAACACTTCGCCTCGCATAGCGAAAAAATTACTCAAGAAAACTATCACTGAAAACCAAGACTGCCTGATGACAAAGAAAGCAAACTTCTAATAACATGCCTTCCCCTCGGCATATTCAGCAAAGCATTTACTTCCACGGTCATCGGAGCCAGAATGAAGAGTGAAGTGTGAATCCTAAGGTCACGGAAAAACCTTCCAACCCCATACACCGGATATAGAGTGCGCTGAAGGTGACGCAGAGTGTGTTCAGAGCCTCCTGTCTACCAACCCTTGCTACCTGGCGAAGACAATTAAATTCCCTGTACAGAGAGGTCTACTGTCACCTCTTTTGTCCAAGATTAGGTTGATATGACACTAAGAAAACGACCACCTCACCATCTTGCCAAGTAAGCTTGTCTCTGGCCACCCAGCAGACGCTAGCGCAGACAACAAATGAAGCCATGCATTCTTAACTACAGCAAAACGAGGCCTAGAGTGGGAGGTGGTGACTGTAAGCCAATGTGCGGCAGTCAGTCAGTATTAAGAGAAATCTTCCACATTCACATGAACACACTAGTTCAGTCACATGGTTGGAAACATATAGATAAGGGCAAACATATATAGACATGGGGCATTGATCATTAATAAAAAGAATAAAGTAATTAACACACATATAGATAACATTAATGGTGCAGAAACACTTTAGGTTAATGAATAAATCAAAATGGTAGACGACCACACATTCTGTAGGTGTGTTTCATCACCCTACGCTTAGGGGCGATTAATAGTCTGGAACCAATCCTGTTAAACTGGATTGGATCCATATTAAAATTATTTACACACAGACACAATGAGGACAGCAAATTTTAAAAAAATGTACCTACTTTGGGCATTGTGGGCACATCATGAGCATTTAGATTTAAAATTATTTAAACAACATTTAAAAATAGAAAACAAGGTGGTGCGCAAAAAAAGGGGGTGGGGGGAGAGATTGGTCATTCATATGGGAGGGCAACAATATATGCATAAACAAAAAGTTTACAAATTAACACAAAAGAAATGACTTACAAATGATAAGTTTTTCACACCTAGGAGTGTCCTGAAAGAGGAGGTCAATTTCTCTTCACTATGGTGAGTGTTCACTTTCTTTCTTCTTCGTCTTTTTTTTTTTTTTTTTTTTTTTAAGGGAGGATATACACTTTGGGATAACTGGGTGGAAACTACAACACGCACTTATTTAACACTTTACTACTGCCAAGTTGTTGTTCAGTGTCTATGGTCGTAGTTTATTGTCCTTCTTTCCAGCTCCAGGTGCATCTCACCTTGCCGACATCTCTTCCTCTCTGTCTCAGTGCAGGCACAGAGGAAGAGGAACTTTGTGAGCACACTCGTTGGTGAGCGATCACAAGAGGCATTGTTAGGTTCCGACATCCAAGCAGGAACTGAGGATGTGGAATGTCTATGTACCGAGGCACAGAGGTGTGTTAAGCAAGTAGGTTCACAAGTCTTTCGAAGTTCTGGTACACATAGCAACTGGTCTGGTCGTGACAGACGCTAGACATCTGTATTTGTGCCCCTGCCGCTCTCCCTGAGTGCCGTGCAGCAGGGTGCGTGTTGATATCCGGCCCAGCGGTGACATCCCTTCCAGAGTCTGCCAGCTACAGGTGATGGTTGTGTCAGGGGGTGTTGCCCAACATGCTTACAGAAATGTGAATTATCTGTTGCCCCCAACATCGGAGCACGCGGGGCGAAGTCACGCAGGCCATGCCCACCTCTGATGCGGCAGGCAGGCCACTGAAGGGCCGCGTGGCTGCTGTAAGCGCCTGCCAGCAGCTCGCAGGCGTGGTGAGAGCTCACTGACAGACGGATAAGGTGCAGCCGCGCATCAATCGCCCCTCCTCTTGCCTGCGGCAGGACAGCCGGAGACCGTAGCCATGCTGTCTGTTGGATACACGGAAGCGAGTGGAAATGCCGCCCAATGACCTCGTGACGTTAGCGGCCTGGAACGCGGCCACCCATATGGCTTGTCTGCTGGCTCTGGGACTGCTGCCTGGTGATGCGCTAGCTGGTTGGGATGGCGTAGCGAGCCTCTCCCATGCCGTTAAAGTGCGCGCGCTACCCCAGTTCTCGCGGCTCTGTGGCCGCAGATGACGTCGGCCCGCATTACTCTTAGCAGTGTGGCATGGACAAACTGTTTCCTTGACTCTTAGAAGACACTTCATCACACATTTTCCTTGCCTTGTACACTGGGCTGCGTACTTTTCCTCGTCTACCAAATTCAAGTGGGCCTGGTAAGGTATATTTTTAGTATGTCCTTCTCATTTATTGTATGCGTCAGACACAATTTCCTGTGAAAGGCAATGGGAAATTCCATTAGGGTTGCACACAGTAAAGTTCATCATGTTACTTGGGTTGCGGTTTGTGGATTAATTGGTAAATTAGATATGTCACCCAATTGGCATTACAAACCCTTGTCCCTAGTACAAACACAACATGTTCCTTAACACCTTCTACGCTTCACCAAGTGCTGACCCGATTGTGTCCGGGAGGCGTCACCGTTACAGCGACTTAAAACGGCAACACATTGGCAATTTCAAGGACACAGGGTACACACATACTGGATGTGGCAGTACCAATTACTGTCCTCCCTGCTCTGGAGGACAAGCCTTCCCCATTCACTTACTGACTGGACTGGACATCATTACAACCTAAAACATTACATTTGCATAGAACAGCTGAAAAGAAGGGTACACCCTAAAATATTATACTTTGTTTTGGTACTAATTGCACTTAGATTGCATATCCAGTGCAGCAGTTGAATAACATGCACGAACAACTAAAAATTAAACTAAATTTACCCATTACACAGGCGCTCCATGGTACAGTAGCAATCAAACTTCTGTTTAGTGGAGCCAACATTACTGATGGTGCCACAACATTTAAGTGCGCGTACCAAATCAGCATGCCTCATGCGTCGGCTGATTGTACAGAATACAACTTAACTCACCCAGTGTTGCATATTATCATATGCAGGATAAGAAATATTACAAATGTGTGTTCTATGCGATACATTGGTCTTTGATGCCATAAAACAGTGGAAAACACACAAAATACGCAATTGTAAACACATCTTCTACGCGATACATTGTTGGCACATTCTTTAACGCCGAAGAACAGTGGAAAAACACATACAAAATACACTATAAAACATGGAACTGATAACCTGTGATATTACAGATACAGGGGGAAGCTGATTGTTTCCATGTGAAAGGTGGGTTTTGCCAGGCTGTTGGGTTCCCCAACCCACCGGTTAACAGTTTGAACCTAGTGAATGGACAGGTAGTCAGGGTTTCCCTAATATGGGCGGAAACTGGAAACGCTTGGCTGAGCGAGGGTGGCTATTCCAGAATGCAATTGAAATACAATACAGCTACAAACATTATTCTAAAAATTCATATAAAATCAGAGAATGATCATACAGCAAATATAATTATATGAATGGATTCAGGAAACTTGGGAGAATCAAACGCCGTAGTTACAATTTAAATATCCTTTACAGATAAAAAGCCGATAAATTTCAGTACTATAATAATAATATTATAAGACTTATATTTACAATTATTGATACATAGTGTTTATCAGTAACAATTTAAGAGGCAAACGGGCAACATTGCACCACGCTATCTATCTAAAAAGACATACCACATTATTTCTCTATTCTTTCAATAAACTTTATCTAACTCTCTTGTTCTGCTTTTCGTTGAGGTAATAATATTCTTGTGTCAGAACATAGATTCCACCACAGAAACACAAAACATGAACCCAGCAAAGCACCTTACATTTATATATGTATTTTATTATATTTAATATAATAATGGAAAGTCCAGGTTGGAATAAATAATATAGTGAGGACAGTTTACTACTCACCGCAAAGACGTGGCGACGAGCTGCGACAGGCACATACAAAAGACACACACATACAACACATTCAGCTATCGGCCATGGCCTTCTTCAGAAATAGAGCACTCATGCAATCACACAGGCACACAACACAGTCATACAACCATCACCTCCGACTGCCACACTTCGAATCACGCTCTGCAGCGAATCGGGGACGGGAGGGGAGGGGAGGGGGAGGGGATAGAAAGGTTACGTCACGATGGTGGGGATGGGTTAGATGGGAATAACGAGATGCAGCTTAGGAATGGAGTGGGGAGGCGGGTGAGGGGAGAAAATAAAATAAAATAAAATAAAATAAAGTAAAATAATTTAAAATAATTCATGTACACTGCAAGTGCACAAGACCACACACACACACACACACACACACACACACACACACACATATACACACACACGATCACACATTCACACACCACTCAAATCAGGCGAGGTTTGGGATACAGAGGTAGGAACTGTAAGGTATGGAAAAAAAAAAAAAAAAAAATAAATAAATAAATAAATAAAAAATAATATGTATATATACATATACATACATACATACATACACATATACATATACATACATACATACATACACATACACATATATATATATATATATATATATATATATATATACATAAAGTACAGGCTGGTCGATAGGAACACTAAACACACACAAAAACACACAACCATTCGAGCTTTCGCCACCAGTGGTGGCTTCTTCGGGAAAAAGAGGGAGGAAGGAGAGGAGAAAGGAAAGGATACGGGTTTTAAGGAAGTGGAAAAGGAGCCATTCCAATCCCAGGAGTGGAAGGACTTACCTTAGGGGACAAAAAGGAAGGTAAACAAATACACACACACTCACACATATCCACATCCAAACACACTTAGGCAGACAGCTTAGGTCTTCGTGGCAAACGAGTCTGCTCCAGTCCCGAATCCCTGAACCAGTACACCAACAACCTAATATCAGCTTTCACATCCCGCGGCTATCCTCCTGATCTGGTACAGAAACAAATTTCCAGAGCCACTTCCTCATCCCCCCAAATTCAGAACCTTCCACAGAAGAACCCCAAAAGTGCCCCTCTTGTCACCGGATACTTTCCGGGACTGGAGCGGACTCTGAATGTGGCTCTCCAGCAAGGATACGACTTCCTTAAATCCTGCCCCGAAATGAGATCCATCCTTCATGACATCCTTCCCACTCCACCAAGAGTGTCTTTCCGCCGCCCACCTAACCTCCGTAACCTCCTAGTCCATCCATATGAAATCCCCAAACCACCTTCCCTACCCTCTGGCTCCTACCCTTGTAACCGCCCCCGTTGTAAAACCTGCCCTATGCACCCTTCCACCACCACTTACTCCAGTCCCGTAACCCGGAGGGTGTACACGATCAAGGGCAGAGCCACTTGCGATAGCACCCACGTGATTTACCAACTGACATGCCTGCACTGTGAAGCGTTCTATGTGGGAATGACCAGCAACAAACTGTCCATTCGCATGAACGGTCACAGGCAGACAGTGTTTGTTGGTAATGAGGATCACCCTGTGGCTAAACATGCCTTGGTACACGGCCAGCACATCTTGGCACAGTGTTACACCGTCCGGGTTATCTGGATACTTCCCACCAACACCAATCTTTCAGAACTCCGGAGATGGGAACTTGCCCTTCAACACATTCTCTCTTCCCGTTGCCCGCCTGGTCTCAACCTCCGCTAAATTCTAATTCCCGCCCGCCATCTTTAACATCTTTGCCTCGGTTCTGTGGACAGAGCCTCTGCCTGAAGTGGCATTAAAAGAAAATGTCTGCCTAAGTGTGTTTGGATGTGGATATGTGTGAGTGTGTGTGTATTTGTTTACCTTCCTTTTTGTCCCCTAAGGTAAGTCCTTCCACTCCTGGGATTGGAATGGCTCCTTTTCCACTTCCTTAAAACCCGTATCCTTTCCTTTCTCCTCTCCTTCCTCCCTCTTTTTCCCGAAGAAGCCACCACTGGTGGCGAAAGCTCGAATGGTTGTGTGTTTTTGTGTGTGTTTAGTGTTCCTATCGACCAGCCTGTACTTTAGGTAAGTCAAAAATCTTTATTTTATACAATTTTCCTACCTGGAAGGTCTCCTTCTATAATATTATATATATACATATATATACATATATATATACATATAGTATAAAATAAAGATTTTTGACTTACCTAAAGTACAGGCTGGTCGATAGGAACACTAAACACACACAAAAACACACAACCATTCGAGCTTTCGCCACCAGTGGTGGCTTCTTCGGGAAAAAGAGGGAGGAAGGAGAGGAGAAAGGGAAGGATACGGGTTTTAAGGAAGTGGAAAAGGAGCCATTCCAATCCCAGGAGTGGAAGGACTTACCTTAGGGGACAAAAAGGAAGGTAAACAAATACACACACACTCACACATATCCACATCCAAACACACTTAGGCAGACTGCCTAAGTGTGTTTGGATGTGGATATGTGTGAGTGTGTGTGTATTTGTTTACCTTCCTTTTTGTCCCCTAAGGTAAGTCCTTCCACTCCTGGGATTGGAATGGCTCCTTTTCCACTTCCTTAAAACCCGTATCCTTCCCTTTCTCCTCTCCTTCCTCCCTCTTTTTCCCGAAGAAGCCACCACTGGTGGCGAAAGCTCGAATGGTTGTGTGTTTTTGTGTGTGTTTAGTGTTCCTATCGACCAGCCTGTACTTTAGGTAAGTCAAAAATCTTTATTTTATACCATTTTCCTACCTGGAAGGTCTCCTTCTATAATATATATACATATATATATATATATATATATATATATATATACATATATATATATATATACACACACACATACACACATATATATATATAGGGAAGTTATCGTAGGTTGAGGCCTGGTTGATTTCGGGATCGGAGAATGTATTGTAGGGATAACTCCCATCTGTGCAGTTCAGAAAAGTTGGTGGTGGATGGGAGGATCCAGATGGCCCGGGTTGTGAAGCAGCCATTGAAATCAAGCATGTGCTCCGCTGCATGCTGTGCGACAGGGTGGTCCACCTTGTTTTTGGCCACAGTTTGGCGGTGGCCATTCATCCTAATGGACAGCTGGTTGGTGGTCATGCCAATATAGAAAGCTGTACAGTGCTTGCAGCACAGTTGGTAAATTACGTGGCTGCTTTCACAAGTGGCCCGGCCTCTGATAGGGTAGGATAAGCCTGTGACAGGACTGGAATAGGAAGTGCTGGGTGGGTGGATTGGACAGGTCTTGCAGCGGGGTCTTCCACAAGGATATGATCCCTGTGGCAGTGAGCTGGGTTTCGGGGTGGCATAAGGATGAACTAGGATGTTGTGAAGGTTGGGAGGGCGACGGAACACCACTTTAGGAGGGGTGGGAAGGATCTTGGGCAGGATGTCTCTCATTTCAGGGCATGAGGATAGAAAATCAAAACCTTGGCGAAGGATGGAATTTAGTTGTTCGAGACCAGGGTAGTACTGGGTGACAAGGGGAGCGCTCTTTTGTGGATGGTTACTAGTGTTAGGAAGAGGATTTGGGGTGTGTGAGGATATGGCACGGGAGATTTGTTTGCGGACTAGGTCTGTGGGGTAGTTTCTGTTTGTGAAGGCCTTTGTGAGACCTTCAGCATATTCAGAAAGGGAATTCTTGTCACTGCAGATATGCCGTCCACGGGTGGCCAGGCTGTAAGGGAGGGATTTTTTGACGTGGAAGGGATGGCAACTGTCAAAATGTAGGTACTGTTGGTGGTTGGTAGGTTTAATATGGACGGAAGTGTGGATGGAGCCGTCAGTGAGGTGGAGGTTGACATCCAGGAATGTGGCATGGTTGGTTGAGGAAGACCAGGTGAGGTGGATGGGAGAGAAGGAATTGAGGTTCTGAAGAAAGGAGGATAGGGTGTCCTGGCCGTGAGTCCAGATCATGAAAATATCATCAAATATCTCTGGCCTGGTTCCGGTTCATTGATGATATTTTCATGATCTGGACTCACGGCCAGGACACCCTATCCTCCTTTCTTCAGAACCTCAATTCCTTCTCTCCCATCCACCTCACCTGGTCTTCCTCAACCAACCATGCCACATTCCTGGATGTCAACCTCCACCTCACTGACGGCTCCATCCACACTTCCGTCCATATTAAACCTACCAACCACCAACAGTACCTACATTTTGACAGTTGCCATCCCTTCCACGTCAAAAAATCCCTCCCTTACAGCCTGGCCACCCGTGGACGGCATATCTGCAGTGACAAGAATTCCCTTTCTGAATATGCTGAAGGTCTCACAAAGGCCTTCACAAACAGAAACTACCCCACAGACCTAGTCCGCAAACAAATCTCCCGTGCCATATCCTCACACACCCCAAATCCTCTTCCTAACACTAGTAACCATCCACAAAAGAGCGCTCCCCTTGTCACCCAGTACTACCCTGGTCTCGAACAACTAAATTCCATCCTTCGCCAAGGTTTTGATTTTCTATCCTCATGCCCTGAAATGAGAGACATCCTGCCCAAGATCCTTCCCACCCCTCCTAAAGTGGTGTTCCGTCGCCCTCCCAACCTTCACAACATCCTAGTTCATCCTTATGCCACCCCGAAACCCAGCTCACTGCCACAGGGATCATATCCTTGTGGAAGACCCCGCTGCAAGACCTGTCCAATCCACCCACCCAGCACTTCCTATTCCAGTCCTGTCACAGGCTTATCCTACCCTATCAGAGGCCGGGCCACTTGTGAAAGCAGCCACGTAATTTACCAACTGTGCTGCAAGCACTGTACAGCTTTCTATATTGGCATGACCACCAACCAGCTGTCCATTAGGATGAATGGCCACCGCCAAACTGTGGCCAAAAACAAGGTGGACCACCCTGTCGCACAGCATGCAGCGGAGCACATGCTTGATTTCAATGGCTGCTTCACAACCCGGGCCATCTGGATCCTCCCATCCACCACCAACTTTTCTGAACTGCACAGATGGGAGTTATCCCTACAATACATTCTCCGATCCCGAAATCAACCAGGCCTCAACCTACGATAACTTCCCTATATATATATATGTGTGTATGTGTGTGTGTATATATATATATATATATGTATATATATATATATATATGTATATATATATGTATATATATGTATATATATATATATATATATATATATATATATATATATATATATATATATATATGTGTATGTATGTATGTATGTATATGTATATGTGTATGTATGTATGTATGTATATGTATATATACATATTATTTTTTATTTATTTATTTATTTTTTTTTTTTTTTTTTTTTCCATACCTTACAGTTCCTACCTCTGTATCCCAAACCTCGCCTGATTTGAGTGGTGTGTGAATGTGTGATCGTGTGTGTGTATATGTGTGTGTGTGTGTGTGTGTGTGTGTGTGTGTGTGTGTGTGTGTGTGTGGTCTTGTGCACTTGCAGTGTACATGAATTATTTTAAATTATTTTACTTTATTTTATTTTATTTTATTTTATTTTCTCCCCTCACCCGCCTCCCCACTCCATTCCTAAGCTGCATCTCGTTATTCCCATCTAACCCATCCCCACCATCGTGACGTAACCTTTCTATCCCCTCCCCCTCCCCTCCCCTCCCGTCCCCGATTCGCTGCAGAGCGTGATTCGAAGTGTGGCAGTCGGAGGTGATGGTTGTATGACTGTGTTGTGTGCCTGTGTGATTGCATGAGTGCTCTATTTCTGAAGAAGGCCATGGCCGATAGCTGAATGTGTTGTATGTGTGTGTCTTTTGTATGTGCCTGTCGCAGCTCGTCGCCACGTCTTTGCGGTGAGTAGTAAACTGTCCTCACTATATTATTTATTATATTTAATATTATTCTTAGTAACGTTCCTTTTATGTCTACAGACTGCCACTTAACATATTTCATGACCAACTTAAAATAGTAGATATGCAGCAGATAATTTATATATAAACAATTATAAGTATTTGTGGACAATAACTGAATATATTTTTATAAAAAGCCATCATAAATTAAATATTAATTGTCTAATATTATTTCGATGGCAGCAGTATATTTGAACAGTGAGATGCAATGCTTAATGGCTATCTGAGCAAAGAGCTTCAGTCTCAACTGTTTTTAGTACTGTTAAATATATATTTGTTTGTTAATTGTAAACAATATTTGTAGGGAGGTGGTCAAAGCATTTAATTCTGTGATATTCAACTGTATAAAATTTTGGAAGGGAAATTTTATTTTAAAGATGAGGGGCATCAGCAGGGAGAGCACGTTTTTCAAATGCTTGGGAAGGGACTCATAATTTGGATGTGGTGGTGAAAGGTTGTGATGCTGGGCGGTCTGAAGCCACGTTAAGAACTTGTGATTTGAAGAGACAGGCATGTGTGGACTTAGAAAATTTACAGGACTGTGACTGCAGAACTTAGTCTCTGGTTGAAAAGTGATAAACTATGCATGGCAGTAGGGCTATGGAACTGTGATAATTCAGCAATTGTGTACTCCTGTCATGACAAACTGTTTTATAACAAATACTTTTATCGCGGATTAACTTGGAACTGCAAAGTTTGATGGACTACTCTAACTTACGAGTGATAATTTGGAACTTTTACTCTTGAGTGCATGTGATACTTAATGTGCCTCTGATGAACAATAGTTGGGGAAATATTTAGTTATGTAATGATGTATAAAGTAGGACCACCTCCGTGTTTCATGTCTGATAAGACTAATAAACTCCATTTATATAGAATTACTTCGTGAGTGAATCACTTCTTTATCTTAGAATCCATTTTGTTGTTTGTTAAATATATTTTCACGTCATCATATGCAGATTGATAGACTGGCTAAACTGCAGATTAAGTATTGATCTTGTTTAAACAGATTGGGTAGCTGTTTAGGGCATAGAAGCTGATATACATAACTCACCCCTATGAACAGAGACAACGAGCCATAAACTTTTACTACCCTGACTTATGTATTGTCCAAGTCTTATTGGTGAGAACCAATAGGATGGTTGCAAACCCATAGTAAATACATAAGAAAAATAAGTACACACGGAATCATTCTTTAAGAGGAATTCCGTTAAGTTGCGAAACTTTTTCCGTCTGACTGCACGGCGGCTGGCCCCATTTGATCCTCATGCCGATAGTTTGACGATGATGTGCACGGTGACCTGCATTTGTGTGCTTTATCACCTTGCATTACGTGGGACCAGCACAACGGGTAGGTGGGTTTGGGGAACCTATCCGTCGTGCCAGAGCTGGGAGTAGTTGTGGCGTGCGTGACAGATGGCGTGGCAGGCTGTGAAGGCGTGGAGGTGGGGTTGCCGAAGGTGGTGACAGTAACAGCATGTTGCGACAGGTTGCTCCACCCTCTGTTGAACTACTCGCTGCTTGGAATGTCCTATCGTCAGGAAGTGAGGCAGAAGAGGTGTGTCTAGTTGTTGAACTCCGTGGGCCAGTGAATCAGAAATCAACTGGTGGTGGCACATCACTTGGTGCACCCTGTCAGCATACACCAGACGAGTGTTGAGTCGCTGTGTCGACAGTGCTAAGATCTGAATATGTATCTCGGATGGCAGTTTGAGTAACCAGCATCACAGAAGAATCTTCTTCACATTGCGGAACTTTGGTGCGGGTGGAGGCGACAGGATGATGTCACTGGCCAAGTCCATATGGTTGCGGAGGTGTGTGAGTAAGCACAAAAATCAAGTGTCCTCACTCGTGATCTGCAACTTGAAGATAGATTGCACCAACATGAACCATTTTATAGAATTAGATTTGTCCTGAGGTGGCAACTTCGGGATGTGCGGGTGGTGAGGAGTTGTGCTCAACTGAGGTCCCACTAAGGGATGCTGATAATGAAGACCGGCATCGTTAGCAGTTCGTATGGCAGTGCAAACACAGCAGGAGGCATTGTAGCAGTGACCCCAAGCGTCGAGTGTGTCTCATACGTCAGTGTGCACTTGGCATTGCACTATGCGGCAGGTGGCATCACAGCAGTGACGCCAGTTGTCGAGTGTGGATTGTAAGGTGGCGCATGTGTGACCCAAACTGTAGAACCCACACAGGTAATCGTAACGCAGGTTCCACAGCCGACGGCATTGCGATGAAGACACCAGGTGTTGTGTGTGGATCGGATAATGTGTGTGCGCAGTAGGTGGAGCCAGGACACCGGATACAATGTGCACACTGCACTGTTTGTCACAGGCACAAGCAGATCGATGTGGCATCACATTTGTAGGAATCAAAGTACTTTTGTTAAAACACTGTGTGAAGCATTTGTGTCCTTGGGCACACACTGGTTTCTTGACAGAATGAGGCAACATGGCGGTGGGAGCAAAATGTCCCAAGTCCATGCCAGTTGTTGGAAAACACTGCATAGTGCAGTTGAAAAGGGTGAGCACTCAGAATCATTTACTACCTCATCCTCGAATTTGATGAGTGGTTCATCCTGTGCCGAAAACTGCGAAGGATCATAGGATCCAGTCCAATTTGTCCACTGTTATAAGCCATTGTTAGGCCGTAATGGTATCATTGTTGACTGCAGTTCAATCAGAAAATCATGAAAAAACTAAGTTTGTCACGGGCAAAGTGGTTGATGAATGATGTCGGGGACACCACTGTGATTTCTATCAACTCTAATGTATAATAATACACAATATGCCAGTAAATAATCACTTTATTGCTCACTTCAACAAAGACAGATGTTACAGTCACAAGTACAGAGAAGCATTGGCATCTTGTTGCTGAGGCAACGATCAGGCACCTCAACCAAAGACGTTACTTTTGGCTCCTGTGTGCAATATCAACTCACAGGATGCCACCAATTTATACGAACAGCATCTTCCATATCCGTGTGTAATGTATTCTTAGTGGCTGTGATTGTTATTTACCAAAGTATCAAAGCACAGGACATAATAGCGAGATTCAAAGGTTAACAAGTTCTTTAAATAGACTTTCAATTTAACAGTAAATGTAGGTGAGCCATAGTAGTTTAACCAGGGTATGAGAATATTAGAAGTTACACTACTGGTGGTAGACTTTTGGTTAAGGTTCCTATTGGTTGCGTTGGTAATGTTGGCAATGCTGAAGGTATACTCGCGATGTATGGAATGTGCAATATGTAGAAACGTTACAAGATGCAATAGCATAGTTAAAAATATAAAAGATTGTAATTGTGCAATTAAATACTGGAGTTCAATTACATTTCAGGGCTGGGAGCAAAACTTATAAAATGTGCGATAAACAATTTACATTATTGGGAAAACATACAGTAATATTGTATCTGGTATGTAAGTAAACATATGTTTCTATCAGTAGAATACTGATAACAGTTCCTTGTGTTTAGTGAATTAATGATTGATGATTCTCGATAATTTGAATCAGATAGTAATAAGTTATTTCTAAGCATTGATGAAGTATTACGGTGATGCACTTGTACCATATACATTAATAAAGTGTTAAGGTTGTTTAATAATGAATTTTATTTTATGCACTAACACAAAGTCCAGAAGTGATTAGTGATTTTTGAATTTATTGTCTAAATTGCTTAGTTCTACTAACTCACATTTCAGATCTTGTTTTATAATTTATTTAGAAACTTTAACAGCCATTATCACAAAAATGACAATCAATAATCAATACCTATTGTCCTGTGCTGAGAATACATGTCATATATAATTTAATCGGAGTTGAACCCTCATGGTACTTTAGGTTTGAATATTAATACATCAGTAAAATGTAAAGAAAACATATCAAAGTCTTTAAGAAAATAGAACAAAAGTACAGTGACAAACTGTGAATTATTCAAATTTTACAAATAACTATTACATACTTAAATACAATGTCTGTATGTGTGGTAAAATGTTAAAATTTCATCATCCTAGTTTGGCAATTTGTAAAGTTAAAATCTTGTAAAGAAATTTCATTACCATCCTGCTGGTAGGATGGTACTGAAATACAAACAAGATTATCAGTGATACAAAGAACTGCACTAATTTTTCCCTGTTGTTAACAGGAAATATTTAGAATTTGTAGTCGTCCTTTAACATTTCTGTGGATGTAATTTACCTAATTTTACTAGTTTATGTGCATATTAACTGGTGTATTGTGTCATGATTGCCTTTTGGTTATTCCAGTATTTTAGATCTTCCCATCTATGTATGACGTTACAAATTACTACAATATTGCCCACATGTCATATCTTAAAAAGTCACGTGTTTTCAGTTTATGAATATTACTTCTAATGAATTTCAATATCTATTTTTGTTAGTCTATTAATTTCTGTTATATCTTCTTCATGTCGGGGGTCAGTATTTGTTTCCCCTTTTGTGGAGTCATTTGATTCATCATCACTACTATTACCGTCTGTGTGTTCCTGCAATCTGTTAACATGCCCTATGGGTCTTTCTCTGTTATATTCTTCTTGTAATTTTCTTGGTGTTTTGTCTCCTGTTTCATTTAGTTCAGCCCATTAACTTAATCTCTAGGGTTGTTATAGATTTTGCTATGATCCATTTCTAGGTGCCTGATTTGTAAGAGTAACATGCATTTTGTAACTGTATGTTCTGAAGGAAGGAAGCTTGGAGTTTAACGTCCTGTCGACAGCGTGGTCATTAGAGAAGGAGCTTACGCTCGGAAGGTTTGGGTAAGGATGTGGAAGGAAATCGGCCATGCCCTTTCAAAGGAACCATCCCAGCATTTGCCTGGAGTGATTTAGGAAAATCACGGGAAACCTAAATCTGGATGGCCGGAGGTGGATTTGAACCACCCATCCTTCCAAATGTGAGTCCAGTGTGTTACCACTGCGCCACCTCGCTCGGTGTGTATGTTCTGCGGTTCTTATGTTGCCACATGAACAGATCTGACTTGGCCTTTTGTTCATCCTATGTAAATGTAGTGGGTACAGTCTGTGTCCATTTATAAAATGGATCATACCTCAACTAGGGTTAATATATTTCAGGGATAGTGTCTCTTTTATATTTGGGACAGATTTGTGTTCCCTACATCCCTCATTCAATTCTTTTTGCCACATATCCACATGCATTTGCTTAGATGATGTTTGTCCACAACTTCTTCCCCTATTATTTCAGTTACCTTTTTTTTACCCACTTTCTTGAGCCAGTACATTGCAGTGTTATATGTAATTGTAATATCTATTGGATATATTTCCAAGAGAACACACAGAGCTTACAGGGATACAGTGCCAAAGGCAAGTGATAGTCGCAGGAGTACTCCTCTGTGTCTTCGTCTCTCTACAGTTCTGTTAGTTTTTGTGCCCATGGACTAGGTGTAAAGCATATGACCAATTCAAATATAGCACAATGATAGATTCTCGCGTACATTAGTGGTAATCTATATTCATTGGTGTTTATTCTGGATAATTTCTGTAATATCTTCTCAGCCTTGTCAGCGTGTGTGTGTGTGTGTGTGTGTGTGTGTGTGTGTTTTTAATCTTTGAATGATAGTTTTCCATACTTATTATCCCTAAGTATATGGTTGACATGTTTGACATTTTCTTCACTGTGTTCATAGTTCCTAACTTTACTTGTGGATTTCTTAAAACCTAAGATATATGATTTTTTTTTTTTTTTTTTTTTTTTTTTTTTTTTTTTTTTTTTTTTTTTTTGTGGTATGATTTAAATTTGTTTTGTACACACCAGCTGGCCATCTGGCATAGTATGTTATGTGTTCTTTCTTCAAGTTTTAACTTTGAATTTGTTGACACTACAATCAACAGATTGTCAGCATATGCCACTATCCCCTCAGCATTTTCATTTGTGTCTACTAATTCTTGTAAGAGCTCTGTCATAACATCCCAGTAAATGGGACCTCAGATGGAAACTTATGGGGATCCCTCAGTGATTCGTGTGATTGCTCTATTATTTCTCACTCAACATCCCTGCCTTTACAATGGTCTTGTAATACATGGCTGCTGTCATCTGAAGCTCTCTTTAAGTGTGCAATCATTGCCAGCCACAATAAATTGTCAAAAGCACCTGTGATATCTATCATAATAGATATCACATACTTGTTTCCTGTCTGGGGCACCATCCTGAGTGCTTTATTGGTCAAATCATCTACTAATTTCTGCTTGCATAAATCATATTGATGTGGATTTAGTCCTATAAATTTGTGATATGGTTGAAGCCTACTACAGAGTCGATGTTCTTGTGGTTTTGCCAGTGTATTTATTAGACTCATCGGAAAATATGATTTAGGGTCAGTAGGATCTTCATTCTTTGATTTTTTTAATTGTTTTTGAACTAGCAGTCTAGCTGGGATTTTACCTAACTGTAAAACTTCCTTTAAAGTCTCTGTTAAGAAAAATGTTGTTGGCCGGTAGTGGGGACCGAATGGACTCCTGTCGACTCCACCAATCGGCCTGCACCATCGACATGTCCTGATTCTGCTAGCAGTGAGGCAGACACCCCACCCGTGGTTGCGTGGGAGGTTGCTCCAGTGCATGGCAGGAGGCGCAAGACATTCAGGGGGACCGATTGTGAAGCCTCCCCGGTTCGTCTTGCAAACAGGTTTGAGGCGCTATCTGTTCAGGACAACGTTCCTGAGTCGGATGGTGTCTCTCATCCTGAGGCCCCCCACCCATCCTGCAAGATTGCTTGTAGTTGGGAGCTCCAACATTCGGCAGCTGATGGAGTCTCTTAGAGAGATGTCTGCCAAGGAGGGGAAGAAGACCAATGCGCACTCCGTGTGCATACCGGGTGGAGTCATTCCAGATGTGGAATGAGTCCTTCTGGATGCCATGAGGGTACGGGTTGCAGCCAACTGCAGGTGGTGGCTCACGTCGGTACCAATGATGTGTCTTTTGTATCTGAAGAGATTCTCTCATGTGTTGAGAGGCTATCTGAAGTGGTAAAGACTGCCCGTCTGCAAGGTGAAACCAAAGCTCACCATCTGCAGCATAGTTGACAGGACCGACTGTGGACCTCTGGTACAGAGCTGAGTGGAGGGTCTGAATCAGAGCTCAGACACTTCTGCGACCATGTAGGCTGCAGATTCCTTGACTTGCACCATCAGGTGGTGAGTTTCCAGGTTCTGTTGAATAGGTCAGGAGTCCACTATACGCAGGAAGCAGCTACACGTGTACTGGGGGCTGTGTGGTGTGGCCTGGGCGGTTTTTCAGGATAAAGGGCTTCAGTGAAAAACAAAATGGGCAATCTCAAAGGGTGCAGGTGGATCACAGGAGAAATGTAGATCTGGGAACTATTGGTATAACAGTTGTACATTGTCGTAGCTGTGTCGGGAAAGTACCAGAACTCCAAGCGTTAATAGAAAGCACCAAAATACAGATCATTGTTGGCAGTGAAAGTTGGTTCATGCCGGAAATAAGTTCAGCAGAAGTTTTTGCAAAAGGTCTAACTGTGTTTGGAATGGATAGATTAAACAAAATAGGTGGAGATGTGTTTGTCGCCATCAAAAGTAGTATTTCGTGCAGTGAAGTTGATAGTTCCTGTGAGCTATTATGGGTAGAGGTTGTACCTGAAAATCTTAAGAAGTTAATAATCGGTTCCTTTTACCGGCCTCCCACTCTGACGATACAATAGCAGAAAGGTTCAAAGAAATCTTGAGTCTAATTACAAAAATGTACCTAACTCACACAATAATATTAGGCGGTGATTTTAATTTACCCTCAATCTGTTGGCGAAATTATATTTTCAAATCAGGAGGTATGCATAAAACATCACGTGAAATTGTACTCAACGCATTCTCAGAGAATTACTTTGAACAATTAGTTCATGAGCCAACTAGAAATGTAAATGGATGTGAACACAGAGCTGTTGTAGTGAGATTGAATATCAAAAGTCCCAAAGTTACCAGAAATAAATGAAAAATGTATTTGTTCAGGAAATCAGATAGAAATAAAATACGGTGCTTCTTGAAAGATAGCTTCCACTCGTTTCTAACACTAAACGTAGGTGTTGACCAAATGTGGCTTAAATTCAAAATTTGTGGTATCGACAGCAATTGACAGTTTTATACCAAATAAATTAATAAAAGAAGGAGGTGATTCCCCTTGGTACACAAAACATGTAAGGACACTGATGCAAAAGCAATGGAAAAGGCATGCTAAATTTAAATGAACACAAAATCCCCAGGATTGGCTATCCTACACAGAAGCTCAAAATTTCACGAGGACTTCAATGCGAGATGCCTACAATACTTATCACAACGAAACTGTTTCTCGAAATTTGACTGAAAACCCAAAGAGATTTTGGTAATGGCAATTCTGCCGATGACAGCGCCACTAAAGCAGAGTTACTAAACATAGCTTTTAGAAACTCATTTACCAAAGAAGACGAAACCAATATTCCAAATTTCGAATTACGAACAGAGGCTGTAATGAGTAACGTAAAAGTGGATATCATTGGAGTAGTGCAGCAACTAAAATCACTTAACAAGAACAATTCTTCTGGTTTGGACTGTATACCCATTAGATTTCTGTTTGATCATGCGCAAGCAATAGCTCCTTACTTAACGGCTATACGCAACTGCTCTCTCAAAGAAGGATCTGTACCAAAAGATTGGAAAGTTGCACAGGTCACACCTATATTCAAGAAAGGCAGTAGGGGTAAGCCACTAAACTACAGGCCTATTTCATTGACATCAATTTGCAGCAGGGTTTTGGAACATATCCTGTATTCAAATATTATGATTTATCTCAAACAGAATGATCTATTGACCCAAGGTCAACATGGATTTAGGAAATATCGTTCATGCGAAACACAACTAACTCTTTATTCACACGAAGTGATGGGTGCTATTGACAAGGGTTCGCAAATCTATTCCGTATTTCTTGATTTCCAGAAGGCTTTTGACACCGTACCTCACAAACGGCTTTTAATCAAATTGCGTGGTTATGGTATATCGCCCCAAATTTGCAATTGGATAGGCGATTTCCTGTCAGAGAGGACACAGTTTGTAGCAGTGGTGTAACTATGGGAGGGGATGAGAGGGCTAGACCCCCGCCCCAGAACCCCCCCAAAAAAAAGAAGAAGAAAGAAATTGTATAACAGCAATCTGGTAAATGTAAAGATTGGAAACTTGGGGTGTTTTACCATAAGCTTTCATTGGATGGGAGTAAATTAGTTCCTTCAACAAGAGTGGTAGATGGTAGTCTGTCTGGAAACTGACTAAAATTTTGCTCGTCAAGCAGATCTACCCCCCGTCCCCCAAAGCCAAATCCTAGTTACGTCAATGGTTTGTAGTAATCGACGGTAAGGCATTGACTAAAACAGAGGTGATTTCTGGCGTTCCACAGGGTAGTGTTATTGGTCCTCTGCTGTTCCTTATTTACATAAACGATTTAGGGAAAATCTAAGTAGCTCTCGTAGATTGTTTGCAGATGACGCCGTCATTTACCGTCTTGTAAAATCATCTGAAGAGCAAAACCAACTGCAGAATGATCTAAATAAGATATCACTATGGTGTAAAAATTGGCAATTGACTCTAAATAACGAGAAGTGTGAAGTTGTCCACATGAGTACGAAAATAAATCCATTAAATTTTGTTTTCAAGACAAATCAATCAAAAGTGAAGGCCGTAAACTCCACAAAATACCTAAGAATTACTATTACTTCAGACTTAAATTGGAAAAAACATGTAGATAATGTCGTGGGAAAGGCGAGCCAGAGACTGTGTTTTATTGGCAGAACCCTTAAAAGATGCAACAGGACTACAAAATAAACTGCATACACAACACTTGTCCGCCCATTTTTGGAGTATTGCTGCCCAGTGTAGGACTCTTATCAGGTGTATTTGACGGAGGACATTGAAAGAGTCCAAAGAAGGGCAGCTCGTTTTGTATCGTCACGATACAGGGGTGAGAGTGTTACGGAAATGCTACAGGATCTGGGATGGGAATCATTACAACAACGATGCTTATCGCTGTGGCGTGGGCTACTTACGAAACTCCAATTGCCAACATTCTCCTCCGGATGTGAAAATATATTGTTGACTCCCACTTACATGGGTAGATATGATCATCAGAATAAAATACGAGAAATCAGAGCTCGAATGGAGAGATTCAGGTGTTCTTTCTTCCTGCATGCTATTCGAGAATGGAATGGGAAATAAATAGTATAATGGTGGTTCGATGAACCCTCTGCCAGGCACTTAAATGTGATTTGTAGAGTATCTCATGTAGATGTAGGAGCAATCTGCTGTAGCACTTCAACATGTATATCGTCTGGACCTGGGGTCTTGCTTTTTCAGCTATAGCCAGTGCTACCTCATCATGGGTGATTGGCTATACTACCATCCCAGTTGAATAGTGTAATTCTAGTTCAACTCATTGATCAGTAGTTATTTGTTCATCAGTCATTGGATTGTAATCTAGTAATAGTTTATATAAAAGGTACTCAGAAGTTCTGCTCTATCCATTTGTTAACGACCCATTTTCTCGTTTTAATGTTAATAGGACCAATAGTGTTATAATTTTGTAAGAGGTCCCCCATAAGTTGTCTTGTAACTGTTCTTGTACAAAATTGTTCTAATGTTTCTTCATTCTAATTATTTTAATCCTGTATTGTTGCTTATATTAGGTGCTGTATTTCTCTTGTATTGTTCACTTTTTTGGTAATGCTTCCTAGTTTATCAGGTTCTTTTCCTTAAGTTTGTTAGTTATCTGGTCCATGGGGCCTAAAGTCTTTGTCTGTCAGCTTGGTGAATGGAATTGCTCTTTGTTCTGCATCCTGTATCAGTTGCATCATTTTATGTATTTTGTAGTCTACACTACCTGTAATCTCATTCAATGGGTAATATGTTATTATTTACTGAATGTGTTCCCAGTTTGCTGTACTCAGTATGAAATTGTCTTTATTAGTATCATTTTCCCCAATTTAAGACCTGTACTTGAGTTATAATTACATTGTGAAAACTTTGACGGACTGCCTAATCTGTGATTTCTGTTAGTGCATTGCTATTTTCTCAGTGTTGCACTAATGCTGTCGGAGGCCTGGAATGTTGTCAAAACAAAATGCTCCCCCCCCCCCTCCAAGCACTTGGAAATACATATATTACTATAAAAATGGATGAGAGCCACAGGACAGTCTAAAGCTTTTGAGACTTGGAGGGCCCAGAACAAAAGGCCAAGATCGATCCCCACCCACAAAAATAAATAAATAAATCTTGTGTCTTGCCTATTGGGTAACATCTGAAATATATTGAGAATATGGTTGTACGTCATCAGAGAATTGGGGATACATCAAAAAATTATCCAATTTACATGTCGTAATGTTAATTCTATGCATTGAGCTTAAAACTAAATTGGCTTAGTTTAGTTACAGTTACTTTTCTGTTTAATACTATAATTCAGGCCATAGGAATGTGATTGCTTGTCATAACCACTGCTCCTGGAGTCATGTACCAACACTACTTTAATAAGTTCAGCACTGACAATGATACTTCTATATGCATTCAGCTGCATAATCTTCATCTAAACTCAATCTTCTGAATGTGCCAAATGTGTAGTAATTTATGTGTTATGTAGTCTGGACCTCCTGCTTTAAAACATTCATGGTTTCTCATCTTACACAGGATGCACCTGATTCCTACTCTTGCTTTTGGTAGTCCTTCTTCCTACGACCATTTGTCCACACTTCATACATACTGGTTGACTTACTGGACAGAACTTGCTGGAGTGTCCTAGATAACAGCAGTTTTAGCAATTTTGCTACATTTGTATAGTCTTCTGTCCTAAGTGCATGAAAGCTTATATATAATATAGTGAGGACAGTTTACTACTCACCGCAAAGACGTGGCGACGAGCTGCGACAGGCACATACAAAAGACACACACATACAACACATTCAGCTATCGGCCATGGCCTTCTTCAGAAATAGAGCACTCACGCAATCACACAGGCACACAACACAGTCATACAACCATCACCTCCGACTGCCACACTTCGCTTATATATGTTCTTTCTTGTCTTAATAGGAGGTTTTGCACCCAACAGCTAACTTCAACAATGAAGTTTAATGTATCTTTTTCTTTCTGTCCTGTTTTAAAATGTAGTTTCACATCAGCATAAAAATCCTCCTCAGTTAAGTGTTCACTAAAGTTTAACTCATGCAACTGACCAAGGAAGTCATACAGAATAGATGGTGTTTCTACTAGGACTTTCTCAAGTTATGTCATATAGTTTGAGGCTTTATCCATCAGTTTCTTCCAATCATTTCGTGCTTCTGTTTCAGTTGACTACACTGGGTGTTGTTCTTATTGACTTGTTTCTGACTTTGTCTTGTCTTGGATTGCTGTTCTTTGCTATCAAGTCCCTTATTACTTTTGTTGTATCTCAAAAGTATTTTATTTAATCACATGTGATACATATCGTACACTTGTTGACTATCGGAAAACTTAACTGATACTGCCTTGCGTCCCACTCGTCCGCCAGGCCGGTCGCCTAGGTGGCGCTAGTTGCAGCTGAGGGCAGTGTCGTATGTGACAAGTCGGCGGGAGGCAGGCGATTCGAGTGGGTCGTGGCCACAACACATCTCCTCCTCTTAAAAAGGCAAGATAAGAATGGAAAAATTGTTATAACCCTTATATAACATAATGTGGCGATAAGATTACAGAAACCTGGTACATATAAATATCAGTAGCCACGCACGGTGTACAGTGAATATAAAGTAAAGAAAATGCTATTTACAAGAAAATGCCCCGAAGATAAGTCACTGACAAATATGTGCATTTATTGTTAGTTGTCTGCTGGAGAGAAATACGCGTCATAGACACATACTTCGGTGTTCAAGCTTTGCACACAACTATTGCCTCATGTGCACTGTTACTCATTTTTATAAAAGAAAACAGAAAAAATGAAAAGGCACTTCTACATAGCACACGGTTGTTGAAGCGGCCCTTGAGATGTGGAGGATGTCTGAATCCCAGTATTGGGGACTCGCCCTCCTGGAGTATGCCCTGTTGCGTATGCCAGAACGGAGGGAATATCAGTGACATTGGTATACCGGATTCCTCATCAGTTGTGCCCGTCAGTGCGTGGTACAGCTTGACAGGCTCATTGTTTGCCGGTGTCTGTTGAGGAAGGGGTTCTGGGTCAACGTCCATGTCTGATGTGTCGGGTTCAGTACCAGAGGACATACTTGGTAAGGGCAGGACCCACTTTCGGAGTTGGTTGTAGTGCCGAGCTACTTCTCCTGCAGTCGTGCGAACCTTGTATTATCGCCGTCCTGTTTGTTCCAATGTTCTTCCTTTCATCCACTTCTGGCCTTGGCCATAACCCCGCACCCATACTGTTGCGCCAGGGGAAAATTTTCCGGAAGTAGCAGGGGCATGTGCATTGAGTGGGGGACGAATGAGGTGTAAAAGTGTGTGCAGCTGTCTGCCATGCAATAGCTCTGCGAGGCTGTGTGCGCCCATAGTTGTGGAATGGTAAGAGGCTAAGAAGTCGGTAAGCGGTAGCAGAGGTTAGAAGTTTCTTCATTTGATTTTTGAAAGTCCTGACGAGGCGCTCAACCTCGCCATTAGATTGAAGATGAAAGGGTGGGGATGTGACATGTTTAATGCCCCTGTGGGCACAGAGTCTGAGAATTTAGAGGATACGAACTGAGAGCCATTGTCGGATACCAATGTTTTTGGGTATCCTTCAAGGGCGAAAACCTTTGATAATGTGGATAAGGTGGCTGCTGTTGTGGGAGAGGATAATCTGGGGACAACTGAAAAGTTGGAATAAGAGTCGACTACCAGTAACCAATAGTTGCCGAGAAAACGCCCGGCAAAGTCTATGTGAACATGTTCCCACAGGTGCATGGGCGACGGCCAAGGAACTGTTGACGTTTTAGGGGCAGGAGCCTTGGCTGCGCATACCTCACAGCTCACCACCGTGTGCGCGATGTCGGCGTCAATTCCCAGCCAGTACACATGACTCCTGTCAAGTAGTTTTGTTCGTGAGATTCCCCAATGTCCTTGGTGTAATAGTTTCAGTACTTCATTCCGTAGGCTTAGAGGTATGACTACTCTCTGTGTAGCCTCTTCTGTAGAAAGGAGAACCATGTCGATACGAGAGGTGAGTCGGAATTGCAGCGAGAAGTAGTTCCTAAGCTGATCCAAGGCCTTCTTGGATGGAGGGTCGGGCCACCCCTCCCTGATGTGCTGGAGAACTTGTCGCATCACTGGATCCGCAGCCGTGGCTGCAGCTAGCCGTTCCCCCGTGATTGGAAATCCGGCCTCCGCGAGTTGTTCTGCTTCGTCAATGTGGAAACAGAGAAGTTCATCCTTATCAAAGGTGGAGTCGGGGCCTTTGGGGAGGCGAGATAATACATCCGCATTGCCATGTTGTGTGGTTGGGTGAAAGTGGATCTCGTAATTAAAGCGAGAGAGGTACAAGGCCCATCTTTGCAATCAATGTGCGGCCTTGTCGGGTAAAGAAGCAGAAGGGCTGAAGAGCGAATCCAGGGGTTTATGATCCATGATTAGATGAAACTTTGTCCCATATAGGAAAACACTAAATTTTCATAGGGCATACACTATAGCCAGTGTCTCCTTTTCAATTTGTGAATAATTCTGTTCAGAAGAATTGAGTGATTAGGACGCATAGGCTATGGGACGTTCTGAACCGTCCTGGTATCGGTGGGCTAGTACTGCTCCGATGCCATTTTGTGTGGCATCTGTAGCAAGAACAAGCAACTGTCCGGGCGTGTATGTAGCTACATGGAGCTTGATGCAGAAGAGTTTTCAGGCCGTGAAACGCCGTTTCACATTCCCCTGTCCAATGATACGAGACATTTTTGCGGAGGAGCCTATGGAGTGGATGGGCCACCTTGGCCACAGACGGTATGAATTTATGATAGTAGGCAATTGCACCCAGGAAAGCTTGCAACTCTTTAACATTTTGAGGTCTTGGGAGCGTCTCTATGTTTGCCACATCCTTGCGGAGCGGAAATATTCCCTCGCGGGAAAGCTTGAACCCTAGATAAACTGCCGAAGGTTGAAAAATCTGTGATTTTTGTAGGTTGCACTTAACACCAGCAGTCTGTACAAACGAAAAGAGTTGTTGTAAATTTGCCAGATGTTCTTTGGTTGTTTTACTGGTGACCACAACGTCGTACTGGTAATTTACACACCCCGGTACGTTGACCAATATTTGCTTTAGGAAACGTTGGAAAATGGCCGGCAAGCTTGCCAGACCGAAGGGGAGACTTTGATATTGAAAAAGACCGACTGTTGTGTTTATAACAAGAATCTGACGAGAAGGTTCGTCCAAAGGCAGCTGGTGATAAGCCTCAGATAAGTCTATTTTCGAAAAATATTGGCCTCCTGCTAGTTTCACAAACATTTCCTCTGGTCTATGCGTAGGGTAGGTGTCAATTAAACATTGTAAATTGACGGAGGTCTTTAAATCAGGGCAGAGGCAGAGAAAACCATTTGGCTTGCGTACAACAAGTGGTGCTGCCCACTCACTTGCTGTAATGGGCAATAGGATGCCCGAGACTGTGAGCCTGTCCAATTCCTTTTTTTACGTCGCACAAGGCTACTGGAAGTGGGCGTGCGTGGAAGAATTTCGACCTTGCCATGTTTTTGGGCTTCAAAGTTGTTGGCGCGTACTACGCCTGGCAAGAAAAGGTGTTTGAATTCCGTGAACAAAGATTCTAAATTGGAGTAAGGTATTTCTGAGACGACATTAACAGTGTCATCAACAGAGAATCCAAACAGTCGATAGGCGTCGTACCCAAATAAGTTTTCCGACCCAGTATTGTCAACCACAAAAACGGTAAGCATTTTGGTTACCAATTCGTCAGACACATCTAATTCCATCTGCCCTAGCAGCGAAATTGGGTGCTTGTTGTAGGTGCGTAATTTGCGCGTGACAGGGTTCAAAGGGGGTGAACCTAGCAAGACGTACGTGTCTGACGTGGAAGAGTAGCCGCTAATCCAGTGTTTAACTGCATGCGAATTTGCTTTCCCAAAATTGTGACTTCAAAGTAAAGTTTGTTAGAAGCAGCTAAAGTAGTGTTGACATAAAGAATAGAAGAGTCGTCTTGCTCATTCTCCTGAACTACTTGTACTAGCTTTGGTTTGCACACAGAAGATATATGTCCTAGCTTTTCGCAACTGTGACATGTTGCCCAGCCTTGTGGGCATTCATCTCTAGCGTGTTGTGAAAAACAATGTGGGCAAGAAGGTAACAAAGACTGTATATTGCCTTGTTTACTGTGAGTGCGGCCCTGTTTGGCCCATTTACGGAAAGGCTGTGTGGCTATTGCTGCAACTTCCTCATCTCCACCGCGCGAAACGACGTCAACATGTGTCTTATCAAGATCAAAGTCACAAACATCGCCCCAAGTCTCGATTTGTGCACCCACTGCTTTAGTAATTTCAAATGATTGAGCAATGTGCAACACCTCGTCTAAAGAAGGGTTATACAATTGAAGAGCCTTTTGCCGGACATCTCTATCTCACGCGGAACGAAGAATGGCATCCCTAACCATATTGTGTGCATATGATTCTCTGTGTTTATCCGTTACAAAGTGGCATTTTCTGCTAAGGCCCTGCAATTCGGCCGCCCATGCCCTGTAGGACTGGTCCATTTTCTTTTTGCATTGATAGAATGCCACTCGCGATGCAACTACATGGGCCTGCTTTTGATAAAAAGACGAGAGGGAAGTGCACATTTTGTCAAAAGATAGGGCTGAAGGTTCTTTCAACGACACTAGCTGGATGAGAAGACACTACAACTTCGGGGAAATCCAAGACAAAAAAAGAGACTTACATAAATGTTGATCGTCACCACCGAATGCATGGAAATGATGGTGATGACGCTTTTCATGCTCACACCAATCTTCTGCAGTCTCATCATAGGGAGGAAACATTGGCACGTGCAACGCAGACTGTGGAGTAGACTGGAATGAGACGAGCAGCTGTTGAAGTGCTGTGTTTTGCATCTTGAGCTGTTCCATCAACTGAGCTAGTATCTGTTCCATAGTGGCCCTGATAGCACTTTTGACTGACACGGGTATCGAGGAATATCACTTAACTCGTCGCCATTTAGTGTTGTATCTCAAAAGTACTTTATTTAATCACATGTGATATATATTGTACACTTGTTGACTATCAGAAAACTTAACTGAAACTGCCTTGCATCCCGTTCATCCGCCAGGCCGGTTGCCTAGGTGGCGCTAGTTGCGGCAGAGGGCAGTGCCATATGTGGCTAGCCGGTGGGTGGCAGGCGATTCGAGTTGGGTGCGGCCACAACAACTTTAGTGTCCTGTTTTGTCATGGTAAAAAAGAATTGTTGCCTGTTTTTCTTTTATTTGATCTACCTTAATTTGTGTGTCTACTTTTTTCCCACCTTCTACTGATAGATAAAATGGAGCAATCAATCAAGTTTCTGTTGTTCGCTGCTTGTCATTCCCTTTTTTTTAGCTTTTCAATCTCTTTTTGTAGTTCCTGGTTTTGTAGTTTGGTGTCAGGTGCATTTGAGATAGCTAGTTCTTTACACAATCTCTCATTTTCTTGTTATGTAATATTGATTTGCTCCTCCAGTCAAGCCGGTCTTAATGCTTCTTGTGTTGCAGCATGTCCGGGCACAGTGAGTCCATTTAATACGTCAACTTGTTATTTTTATCTTATATTTTACTTCTCCAAACCAGTTATCTGTCTCTCAAGATTTGTCTGATAGAAGGGGATTGGGAGAATTTTTTTTTTTTATATAATATTGATCATTTCTTTCCTTCCATGTTTCCCTTTCAATTTTATCAGATGCAGCCATAAATTGGGTAACTTTTATTTCTGGGAAATTCTGAGTGGTTCTCCTTACACCAGAATTGGTTGCTAGATATTCAATTACCAGGCTTTCCCACCTGTGTGACATTGTTTACCACTAATGGGACCTTTCTGGCTGTTCTGACATCATTGTCATCACAATGAAACAACTGCCAGTAATATTTAAGCCAATAGGATTCTTACCTGCTGAGAAGACATCACAGGCGATTGATGGGTTACATGGCTAAATCGGGTAATGAAAGAGAGCTCCGCACTTTTGATGTCAAGATGAACCCAACCAATCTCAAAGTGTTATTTCCATCCAAAAAATTTTAAACATTGCAAACCAGTCTTTAAACTATCAGTTCTATGTGAATTATTTAAATGTTATCAACAATGAACATGTCAATAAGTAGCAGAAGGCGTGTACATCCCAGATATGCCAACTCAGAATCATTAGATCATCACCATCAAACTGCTGCTAAAAGCAAAGTAGACCACCCTGTGGCACAGCATACAGCTGAGTCATGCTCGATTTCACTGGCTCCTTTACAACCTGGGTCATCTGGATCCTCCCCTCCAACACCTGCTCTTCTGAACAGGAAGATCTTTTTAAAAAACATTATATGGTCCTGCAACCATCCTGGCCTCCACATAAGGTAACCTATCATCTCTATACCCCACAGTCCCCTATAATCTCTGAATTTATTTCTTTCTTCCAGTGGTGTGCCACCTATTTTGTTTTAGTTGTTAACCTCCCCACTTTCCCTCCTCGACATCCTGACAGTGAGTGACGCAAAGAGAGGAGTGGACAGGCTGCTGGAGGGAAGGGGGAAAGCTTGTATGGCAAGAATGGGATAGAATGTTCTGAACTGTCTAGTGAAGCTTACAGACACAGTAGCTGGGAATGTGAGATGCAGCTTGGAAAGCTGTAAATGGAGATGGCCCCTCCCTTTACTGCTTCACAAGCTGCATTTCACATTACCGTCTATCTGTACCTTTACGCTTTACTAATCAGTGCAGAGTGTTCTGCCCCCACCCTTGCGCTTCATCCTTCCTCTTCCCATCCTTCCTTTAACCTCTCCCCTTGCCTAACCTCCCCCTCCTCTCCTCACCCCTCCTCTTCCCACTCATGGTCAGGGCGCCAGTTGTGCAGTCATGTGTGCATGAGTTGTGCTTGAGTGATTGTGTTTTTTCTCTAATAAAAGCTGTGGCTGAAAATTTAAAATTGTGTGAATATGATTGTCTTTTTTACATGTCTGTCTGTAGCTCATTGATTGTCTTTACAATGAGTTGTTCCTATCCTCATACTATTTTCTTATCTATATTTTTCAGTTTTGTGATAACAAAATACAAAAATGTAAATCATATTTAGTTAATGAATATTTTTGTATCTTTTTTGTATGGGTGTTTTGTATGAGTATTTTTTTATCCACACCTCATTTGACATGCTCATGGAATAGAGATCAATGGAACATGAAATAAATAAATACATATAAAAGAAAACCAATGATTTTAGTACAGTACAAATTTCTTTTTTCTTAAAGCACTCTGGATAATTGGTGGCCCAGTTAGTATAATTTTAGATAATTTTAATTCTACTGTACTACTTTGTGCTCCCTCAGGTATTTGTTTTAAGAAATGTGAATCCTAGTTTTGCATTCGGTGAAATAACACACTTTTTAAGATATAAAACTAGCTATTATTTCATTATCTTTTTCTCATTGCCATCAAATACATAAGCAAATTTCTTTCAGCTTAACGATTTCAATATGACTTCTTGTTATACCGTGAAATCACTTTGTTTCACCTTACATGAAATTACAGGCATGGTGTGTATTTTATTATAGCTCTCGCACTAAATGTTAACACATCTCTTACATGGTCAGCCACTACCAAACTTTAATTGAAAGCATCAGAAACTTGGCAACTCACACTTCTTAGGTAGGTGGCGGCCAGTATTCTTGTCCAAAATGAGTTTCTCGACTCCACAGAAGATAAGCTTGCAACACGTAGTCACTATGTCTTGTCGATGAACAAGAATACGTGAGTGAACACTGCACAGCTGTTGCCTTGTTAATTGAAAACTAGATGTTTATGGCTCCAAGTAAGGTCGAACCCATGTTCTATGTTTATCTGCGGCCTACGAAACATTAAAGGTTTCGTAGGTAGAAGGTAAACATAGAACACAAGTTCATCCTTACCTGGAGCCATAAACATCTAGTTTTCAATTAACAAGGCAACAGCTGTGCAGTGTTGACTCATGCATTCTTGTTCACTGACAATACATAACAAAATTCAATAAAAATTGTATAATAAGATTGGTATTGTCCTGAAATATTTAACTAGAAAGAAATAATTATTGCAGACGCCTGCAGATAACCCATGCATATCTTCAACACTGCAAATCAAAAAGCTAACAATTACTGTGGATATCCATATCTGCACAAACTTCTACACTCTCATGCTTTGAACTGAAAAGTAAATCACGTTGCCTCTAACCCTTTCTTGTCTTTTTCACAGCTAAAACTTGATTCCAATATAGAACTAATTTATATGGGTTCTGCCATATAGAATTATATTCCTCTGAATTTTTTATATCAGTAGATTTAAGTATCCTTAAACACATATTTTATTTCTGTCCTTTGTTATAATAATTGTCCTGTTTATACCATTTTTATAATCAACTTAGTGCAATTTATTCTTTCAGAACATAGCTGTGACAAAATTTTGAATTTGCGATCACCATATCACACCAGAGATGGCTACTCATTAGTATCTGCTGATTTCCAACATATAGAATTACGTATGCTTGCACATTTATCCAGTGATCCCCTATTGAGAGAGATATTACAGAAATCAGATGATGTCTTCACCTCAATGTCCAGAATATGGTAACAATTTTGTCAATGTTCTTTATGTTTCCATTTTTTGTTTAAGTTGTTTTGGTAAATGTAAGATGTGTGTATTTTGCTGTGCATAATGTGATTCAGTCCCATTTAAATCTGATATGCAAATAATACCCTGTCAATCACAATTCCACTAGATCTAGCTTTACAATAGACATTGTATTTCATATAACCACTGTCCTTAAATGACGAGATTTGTTGCTGAGATTACTGAATGTTGAATATATAAAGTGCTGATAATGGCTTTAACAGATAAAGTGCATGAGAAAAAAATAAGCAAAGTGCATGAAGAGAAAGCCGCAGTACTACATCAGTCCCCTTTTTCTGAAATGCAGGCACACTGCGAATGTCTGAAAACTTGTGCCTTACCCATCATTGGCCCTGATGACTACAGCTGGCTTGCAGGTGAGGGCAATGCCATATGGTGGAAAGCACCTTCCATGGCCTCCTGTCATACTGGTATTTTTGGTGCGGCCTTTGTTTTTAGACTCCCAAATTCCATTAGGACCATCTGTACCATGCCATTGCAGTACCTTGTACACACCAGTGTGAGGTGTTCATTGTAGAGCAGGGTGAGGAATGAAGAGCATTATCAGTTGTAGGAAGGGGACTTCTCTTTACATAGTTGTCATGATCTTGGCTGAATCTGTCATTTTGTGTTGCATGTCTACATTGAATGCCAGCATCATTTCTTATTGTCTGGAGCCAAGATAGATTTGCTAAAAGTAGCTCCATTAGCACCTTTAGGTGACTGTAAACATGCTGGAAGATTGGTATCAACTGCTTCTTAAATTTGCCCAACAACACAGACATAAAAGCACATGAAAAGTCAAAGGTTAAAATTGCTGTTCACAGTTGTTGTTATAACTTGCAGCACAGTGAAGTGGACGCGTATCGTCACAGCTTCCAACTATTGTTTCTTGCAGACAGTACTGATGGTAGCAATAAACAACAACATCTACTGTGTCAGGAGGAATTTATTAGTAATGTTGAGATGTACAGCAAGTGATTTTCCAGCAAGAGTTTTAGTGTTTGATCATTGATCGCGGAGGGTGTACACTCCTCAGTGATTGAGGGAATTGTCTGGTCATGTGAGTGCGAGTGGCGAACAACGGGCGCGTGTCTGCTGGAATGCACATCTGCATGTGGCACGAAAAGTACCAAGTGTCTCGATTATCAGACAGAAATTGTACAGCATGGTATTAATATTCGCATGCATGTGAGGAGCTTGCATTTAGCTCGACCCATGTGGTCCACGGCAAATGGTTAGAATGTGGGCGGAGAATTATTGGAAATGCGTGGTCGTGGCTCTGCTTCTGTCTGCAGTTTCTTGATGCAGCTGGCATAACATCTGATCTGCCTGTACAGCCCGTCACTAAGGCCCATGGTACCATGCTGGGTATTTCAAAAGGCTTCCAACCAATGTGTGACTTTGTCAAACATAGTCAGTACATAGTTATTGTACCTATTGAATGGTAATGGCCTGATTATTTCCATATGAATGTACATAAAGAGAACCGTTAGTGTTTAGATGGCTTCCTAAGTTTCTCACATGTTGATTGACTGCATTGTTAGCACCTTGTGGCAATGGGGAAACACCTTTTTCTTTTCCAGCCATATGCCAAGTTGTATAAGGCATCAAAGATGCTGTGCTATGAATGGCTCCTGTAAGCTATAGCTTAAACCATAAGTAAGTTCTGAGTACTTGGACATAAAATGGTGACAGATTGAGGCTGCCCAGCACTAGCCAGCAGTCATTTAAAATCACTGTCCATTTCAAGCCTGGTGTTCAGTGAGCTTTGACCTTTGGCATGTGTCTATGGTAGTAAATGATCATTCCCAGAGGTCTTTCAGTTGTTTGAACATTTACAGCACCAGGTAGGAGCATATGTTGGCCTCTAATTACCCAGTCAGCATAATGCCCAAAGCACACACATTGAAACACAAAAAAAAATCCTGTTGTCTTTGCCTAAGTTGCTCTTTTCTCTATTTAAGATAATGCCAAATTTATGAAGATACTAGCAGACCCAGCAACGCTTAGCAGTAGCTTCTCCCTATCTTTATCCCTTCCCTCTCATTCCTTTGTCCATCTCCTCCTTGCCCTACCTTTATACTACTTCCTCTGACCCCATACCATATCCATCTCCTCCCCTTCCTCTCTGCGTCTATATCATCTCCCCTTTTTAAATCCATTTCATTCCCCCATACTCTGTCTCCTCCATCCCAGCTCTCTGATCTTTTTTATTGTTATTGCAATCGGGAACATTATTGGGGATAGAAGTCAAAATTGACAGGTAAATCAATTGGAAACAGGTTATCAGAGAAACGTTTCGAGCTGCTCTATCTGTGAGGTTAGTAGCTTCAATGGCTGCATATTTAATGGTTGCATTATACAAACATGTATTATTATAAGTGTAGGCATAAAAACAACTTTCCTGTTTTATGTTAAAAATAACTGGGAAGAAAAAAACAAAACCACACGTTTTCAGCACAGCTTAGCATATTTTTCTGGCAGCGAGCAGTATAGAAATGTTTCTTATCACACATTTATATCTTCTTAAGACTTCTTAAGATAGAAATTCCATACGAAACAAAACAATTGAAATAAAATGAGTGGGATGGCAATACAACATTTCGAATGTCTTTGTGTTGTGTTCATTGCTTGTCTTATTAGGAATCACGATTAACAACATTGCTACATATCGGTAAACTTTTACAATCCGTGACACATGCATGGTATAGCTATGTTGTCAACAGCTGTTGGATCGTGGGAATGAAGCCGACCAATGGTGGCAAAGCTTGAAATAGCCAATGAAATTTTAGATGGCAACAGTTTGTTCCGAAGCCAACTGATGCATCCGCTGCGTAATCGACTGCTGGATTGTATCTGTACCTCAAATATTCAATTATAATTGCCAAGTGTGGCCATCTGTTTTGTCAACAACCCAAATTATTTCGTGCATAAACTTCAACTGAGGGAGTCGAGCTCAACTGTATCCTTTCTTTCAGAGTCATAACAGATCATGCTTGAGAATTTCTATTTGATTTACCTCCAAGCGCTGTGTACAATCTTCGTCAGTCTCATTGACTACAATCACGTAGTAAGATTGCGTTGCACATATGCCGACCAATATTACACCGATGCAATGGAGGTATTGTTCTAAAAAATAAACCACGATCTGTACTTAATTTGTTTGTAACACTCAAAAATACCATGAAATAGCATCAATTTTATCTTTGCAATGCTCCAAAGATATGATCACCACCGATAACATGATGGAGGTAAGAATAATATGGAGGGTTTTGTAAAGAAACAACGTTTCATGTTAAATCTGTCTGACATGTTTAACATTGTGTGCATAACGCCATCTTCCTTTATTCTAACCTCCTCGGCGTATTTGTTCCTCCTGTTACAGCATATTTGGTTGCTAGGTGAGTAGCGAATGAATAATCTGATTGTTGGAGAATCGAGGAAATTATCCCAGCTGCAAGCGTACTTTCAGTTTTTCTCAAACTCTGACATAATATGCGTTCAAACAGGACAAAAAGTATCCTATGTCCATCTCCTGCTTCTAAGCTACCTCCCCACCAATTTTGAGCCAAATCTGTTCAGATGTTCTTTAGTTATAAATAGTGTAACTAACGCAACTTTCTTTTACATACATAGATTTCAGTTGGTCTAGAGACTCAGAGAACACCGAACTATCATCATGTAGTGAAACAGGAATATAAACTGCCAGAACTTGGTGAATAAATTATTTCTGTGTCAGAGCAATATTGAACAGCATATACAGTAGAACCTCATTTTTACGCATTTCAAGGGACTTCAATAAAATGGTGTAAAATGCAGGAAAGTGTAAAATGCAGGAAGTAGTGTTTTAAATGGTAAAATGTGCTTACTGGATCAGCCTCGCATTTTCATAGTTTATTTGTGATATATGTACATAATAAGCATCTAAATACTCACCAGGAAGTTTATTATACAATAAACGGTATCCAAATTTTTACTATTTTAAGCACAGGGCAGAACTGGTAATTTTATGGGAAGTAGAAATTTTTGACGTAATTTCATTCATTATAATTGAGGACGCCACTGCTGGGCTATGTAAAACATCTTCAAAATTACTTGAACCACTTCGATAGATATCATTTGGACGCCGCTGCCAGGCTATGTAACACATCTTCAAAATTACTGCCTTTTACTGGCATTAAGTATTTACGCCGTAAAACTCCTAAAGTTCCGTTCTTTTTCTATTTTTTGATGTTTTGCTCGACAATATTAGAGAATTTATTCATGTTCTCAAGTGCAAACATATGCATAAGTATTTTTGTGATGTTTGCATAGGATTGGCATCTCACACTATTACCGCTTTTTTGAGGTTGTGGGTATTATGATACCAAACTTTGACAGATAACGTTCTTTATGAATCAGAAATATGCATCACAAAAACAATGCAACTCTTTATTCTCACATCAACAAAGCAACTGGTTCTGATATACTTTATATATATATACTTTAAGGGGCAAGCCATGCTAGAATCAATTTATGTAGAATACGTCATTTTTTTCTTCATGAACATCCTTTCAAAAAGTGTAAAATGCAGGAAAAGTGTAAATATGATAATGCAAAAATGAGGGCGAATTAACATTGTGAACATAGGAAATTTGACGGGACCGACAAGAAATGGTGTTAATGGCAGGAAAATGTAAAAACCGGGAACGTAAAAACGAGGTTTTACTGTAGTTGTATTCAAACAAATTGAACAGAGTGGTAATTGGTGTTCTTACACTCTCTGAAGCCACTAGAATTTGTGAATATACCTTCTTGCAGTCAGTTCACTAAAAATCTGTGTTTGGGCAATAGCATTATTAAAGTCTGCCATGTAAGGAATTGTATATTTATCTGGCACTGTAAGAATGACTGTAATCACTACAAAGGTGCTATGCATTGTTCTTCTTTGATTCCATGTAAACGGCTTGCGGAGTACCGTTCTCCTTTTTAACCCCACCACTATGATTTTCGTGTTGTTACAGAGCTTGTATAACAAAATGCACTTCATCACGGCTTCAGGAGAATAAAAATTGTTTTTACCTCTTCTATTTCTTGACATACAGTCGCCTTTAATGATTTCGTAAGCCATGCAGCAATCTTCACTTCTTCTTCAGCACGCTGGTTGACACTGAAATAAATTAGCTAGTACTAAGCCATCTGCTTTAAATAAAAACTCTTTGATGCTGTCTTCTTGATTTCATGTTGTATTCTCCCTAATTGAATACAATCTAAAGTCAGGGTACCACTTCAGCACGCTACACTACCTCTACTAATGTACGTTATCCTGACATTTTTTACTATGTAAAATCAATAACATTCAACTGTTTCTCTGGAAAATACATGTTTGTGATCCACTGGACATTCCCTGGTGATGTCTGCTTTCTTGGAGCATTGCATGGATTACGTCTCCCTCCAGCAAGTAGTGCCTGCACTGACACAAACATGCACAGACTTTGTATGATAATTAAAAACTACTGGATATGTCCACAAATAAGACGGTTGCTGAATCATTAAAAAAAGGCCCAAAATCTGAGGTCATTTTACATGTAGAGAGCTGGATTTTGTCTCCAAATATTTGTTTTATCTGCATATGGACCTTTCTGCGCTTTTGTTAGGAGATGTTTGAGACTGGAGTGATGATTCCAGTTGGGCACTATCAGATTGGGCACATTGGAGCACCATTAACAGACAGTGTAGTGTAACAGCTAATTTAGATGTACACTATTGGATTGTCCTGCCACAAGATGTGCGGATTCACCATATATAAATAGTAGATATTTAAAGATTTTACTGTGTGCCATGCTCTTGTGTGCACAGGTACGCAGGGGCGGGCAGGTGAGACGGTCCAAATACAGTTATAGTGGCTGAAAAAGAGGCCATTGTGCAACACAGAAAAGCATAAATGGGAGTCAGAAGATATGGTGTTGACATGGGACTTATACATACATTGTTTGAATAAATGAACTGAGTTTGTCGAAGTAGTTTCTAGTTAACCTATGGGGCATAATACAAGAGGTTCATAAAAGTTAATCATCTCATGTTCTTTTTATTCAGTTTAAGTGTATTCTCACTGATTGTGTTCCCTTCCTGCTATGGGATGAAGTCCTAGCCTGAATTCTAAGAGATAACTACAACTCAAATCTTTATACAATTATAAACTATTGAAGGAGAAAGGATTGCTGAAGTTAATTTGAAGAAATGTGTTGCTTACATAACTAACCATGTCATAATTTGGCTGCTGTGTTCCAGCAGTCATCACAACATCTGTCTTACCGGGAACACAACATTTCGTAGTGACCGTATTCCAGACCTGATTTGGTGGGGGAGGAGTGAGAATAGAAGAAAGTATAAGGATAGATTAAAGTACTGGTGCATTTTCCCCCCGACAAATTGTAAAATGGTGCTTCAAATAATTCAACATGGTTGCCTTGGAGACGCCATAGCAACCTACATAAATAGTGGGAAAATATATTTTGGTAGAATGAGTTCTTCGAGTTTTTGCAAAATTGATGTCGTTATCCAGCCGACCGAGTAGTCAGCAACGGCGGCCAACCATACAACAGCGAGCCAGAATGACGCAGTTTTTGCTATGATGCCCAATGAGCTGTGAACTAATTTGTACAAAAAGTGTAAAGTTTCTTTAATGTAATGGTGGTGATAGAATAATTAGCTTAATTTTGTTGTTTTTAAATGCCTATGAAAACAAGAAAAATGGGCACAGAGTCTGAAATCACACTAAAACAAGTCCTCGAACAAATGACTAGAACGCTGACATGAATTTGAGATTCAAAACACACAATTGAGTACTAAGTTAGATTCCAAATAAGAATCTCACAAAAGGCAGATTAACACACAGTTAAAAGCACAGTTAGATTCCCAAACAGTGTCATTTGCTAATTTGAAAACAGAGTTAACTATTCTATTGAAGCCAGAGTAGTACGTTTAGTGAAAGAACAAATTCAGAAAGAGTTTCATGACGCATTAAGTGATTTTGTAAATGATATTAATACCAATCTATCTCAATACATACAATCATGTAAGGAGGCAGTTAATAAAATTGACCAGCAAGTAATGGCTTTAGAAAAATTCCCAAATACCACTACACATGAATACAGAGCCGAATGTGATTTAGTACAGAATGAGGTAAAAGAATAGTATCGTAAGATTAATAATAATGCCACAGTCTTGTGTAATTATGCTACCAAAGAAATAGGGTCATTACAAAAAAAAAAGTTTTTGAAAACCAGCAACAGATTGATGATCTAAAAAACTTATCACTCATCATTACTGTTAATGAAAAGACAATCAGTGCCATAAAAGTGCCAAAAGAGAAAGTAGACAGTAACATACTTAGGCCTAATACAAGTGTTGAGGATGATGGTACATGCAAACAATTCCTTAAGATTTGGGACAAATTAGAAAAGACCAAAAAAGAACTTATACAAAAGAATTCTACAAACATTATTTCACTACCAAAAGATTCATCTTTAGAAGACTTATCTTTGGGTTTGGACTGGAATATGTCAAAACAATTCCCTAAGTTTAAATCGATGGTGATGTACATCCAATACATTTTTACGAGTATTTTTTAGGTCATTTGGTGGGATGATGCAAAGAAGATTTATTTTGCATTAAGTTATTTCGTAGGGGAGGCTTCTGAGTGGGCTAACACTCATGCTGAAGATTTTGTGTCGTGGGATGACTTTAAGGAACAATTCATAAGTAAATATTGGTCAGCAAGTGCACAAGAAAAACTTACAATAGAATTACTCAATCCCAAGTATTACAATAGTTCCTGGTGTAGTGTTAAAAAGTATTTAGAATGGCACTTGACTCGTTCTAAACTTCTTGAAGTGCCTATAGATGAACAATATTTAGCAAAGGTGCTAATACATAGACTACCAATTTATGTACAAAAGGAAATATGGTATAAAGGGTGGTTGACTGTTAAAGATTTGTTATTATGTGTAGAAAGTATAGATACACTAAATAAAAATAGAGGAGAACCCAATAGGAATAACACAAACCTGAATACAGATAATAAAAATCAGAATCAAAAGGGACTATATCTGTGCAAAGTCCATAGAAGAGAAAATCAACAAAATCAGAATATGAAAAGAAAAAAATAGTGACCATAGGAAATCCATAACTATGGAAACACAAACTGTAAATCAACCAAATACAATATCCCAAAGAAATGACATACATATACATAATGTCATGTACCAGTATAGGAATCAGGAAAACAGAAAAATCCTGGACTAGGGGTCATAGTTCAGGTGATAGAATAAATATAGACCCAATATCAGAAACATTAATAGTGTTAACTCATACAGTTCCCACTAAAGAATGGCTATTTCAGGAAAATAAACAGTCATTATCACAACCTTTGGTTAGACCTGTAATAATAGGTTCAATCTATGGCCATGAAGTAAGATTATTTTTAGACACTGGAAGTGAGATTTCTTTAATAGCACAAAATGTATTCAATAAGTTATGCTAAAGAAATAGCTGCCCTATATTGCTGGTAACAGGTGTCCAGGTTATAGGTACCACAGGGGTTAAAAGTCAAACTATCAAGAAAGGAACACAGTTACCTATCGTAATTACGGGGATAATATTACATCACACATTGTTTGTAATTCCGAATATCAATGTTCCGATTTTATTAGGTATGGACTGGCTTTACCGCTATGAGGTAAGCAATAACTTTTATAACAAACAAGTGAGTGGTGTTTTCAATACTAGTAAGTTTACAGTAATCTTTGAACCAGAGACTACTCAAAAGGTAACAACACAGGCCATGCAGTTGTTAACATCTGTTAAAATGTCACTGTTGTGCAACTCTGAAGGGACCGATGTATTTCGTGTAATAACAAAAAAAGCCTACGAATCACCTTTACTTTCCAGTGATCAAGAGGAAGAACTGTATGCTATTTTACACAGGTACAGTGCCGTACTAGGGAACTATGTACGCAAGTTCAAAATGAAAGATGATAAAATATTCTACTGTAGGCCATATCCCATGCCACTTAGTCTCAGAATGGTTGTACAAGACGAGATCAATAAAAATGATTGACAAGAAGATTTTAGAAAGAAATAATAGTGTCTTTAATAACCCTCTTTTTGTGGTTCATAAGGTTACAGGTGGTGTAAGATTGGTTCTTGATGCACAAACATTGAATAAACATATAGAGACAGAGAGGGATAGACCGGCTTCTATAGACGGTCTTTTATCAAAATTCCGAGCAGGAAGGTATTTTAGTTCTATGGACCTTATTTCAGGTTATTATCAAGTCAAAATTCATGAAGAGTTGAGAAAGTTTACAATACTTCTATTTGATGGACGATCATCAGTTTACTGTTCTGCTGTTTGGGTTGAATATATCAGTTTTAGTTTTTGTTCATGCTTTAGATGAAGTACTAGGAAGAGAACTATTACAAGACCTAATCATTTATGTAGATGATATTCTTTTCATTTCAAAATCATGGGAAGAACATTGTTGATTACTATCTAGGACTTTGCAAAAATTTGTAACTAATAGTGTGACTGTTAAGACTTAAATCACATTTTGGGACATCTAGTAGGGGTACATCGAATCAAACCTGACCCATATAGGATAAAAGCTATCAAATGTTTCCAGAACTGCTAAATGTTAGACAGTTAAAAGGTTTTTTTGGGTCTAGCTAGTTTCTTTCGAAGATATGTAAAAGGGCAAGCTTTAAATGATTCCAAACTGTTAAATTTATTGAAAAAGAATACTACTTGGAACTGGGATAAAGGTACAGCTGAAGCGTTTAACAATATTAAGATGGCTTTAGTTAATTCAACTATTCTTAAACATCCTAAAATGGATCAACCTTTTAAGTTAGCCATAGACGCTGCAGAATTATTTAAAGGTGAATGGGAACCAGAACTAGGAAACCATGATACAGTAGCATTTGCCAGTCGTAGTTTGGAAAAGCACGTACTCAATTGTACTACTACAGAAAAAGAGTTCCTGGCTATTGTCTGGAGTGTAACTAAATTCCAAAATTTGATCTGGGGAACGAAAATCATAATACACTCAGACCATCAAGCCTTAGCCTTTTTATTGGAAAGTCGTTCATTGCATGACTCGTTGATGGGTTGGATATTATTTTTACAAAGTTTGACATTGAAGTAAACTATATTAAAGGAACAATCACAGATGGTCTCTCTGGTCTGCCTTTAGGAGTAATAAGCAGTGTGGTTCGTCCAGAAGGCAGGGGCAGGTTATTTGCTATAAATTTTATGGCCATTAGTTATTCTAATAACCAAGTATGCAAGCTTGCCAATAAAATCAGGATAGAGATTCGAGAAGATGAATTATTTAAAATGTGATTTCAGGAATGTGCTGCAGGCAGAAATCAATTATAGTAAATTATAGATGGAGCCCTGTTCTCGAGGAAGGGCAACAACGATGATAATTGGCGTCTACATATCGTTCTCAGCACAAGTAGAATTAATATGGTTTATTAATATAGGATACAGACATTTTGGTATACGCAAATGTATAATGCATATGTGTAAATTTTATTACTTCAAAAATACGTGCAGGAAAATTAGAAACATAATACAATCATGTACAGTACGAGTGAAAGTAAAATCAGACATAAAACATAATACTTACAAACTGTATCATATTATCCCTAAGAGTTTACATGATTTAACAGCTGCGGATTTCTTTGGTCTGATTCCACAAAGTAGAGGAGGGGTTAATTATATTTTAATCTTGCTTGAGTGTTGGTCAAAATATACAACATTATATCCCATTCAACAAGCTAATACTGAAACTGACTTCAGTGCCTAAACAAGTATTTTTGGGAAGTCAGTAAACCACAGCGTTTGTTGACATATAATGGATCACAATTTACAAGGGGTAAATTTTAAGTGTTCTTAGCCTGGAAAAACATTAAGCATGTCACTATATCCAAGTATCATTCCCAAGCAAATCCATGTGAGCATATCATGAAAAGAGATATCTCTTCTATGTAAAACATATGGTTCAGAAAAACATTTATCATGGGCAAAATTTCCAAATGATAATTAATGAATTTCCACAACTATCAATAGGTTTAGCACCTATGAAAATTCTCAACAAGAAATTCATAGATGAACCTTTGCTAAAGTTATTTACTTGGCCTCCCATGAGGAAAAGGACTACACAACAAATAAATGACACGGTAACTTCTAATTTAGAACACTATGCTGTGAAAAGAACCGAAAAGATAAACCAAAAGGCGGTGATACCTCAATATAAAGTTAATGGTTTAGTGTTAGTCAGAGACTTACGACATAGTTCTGATTTAAAAAAAGAAACTAGTAAATTTTTCCCTATATTTAACAGACCATTCGGAATACCAGATATACCTCACCCTAAAGCTTTGTTTCTTGTTTACCCAAATACTAGGGCAAAGAAAGGTTTGTACAGAGTTGATGCTATCAGTGGCATAGCTATCACAGGGCTAGGCGGGGCAGTGCCCCGGGGCCCCCAAGCTCAAGGGGCCCCTCGGCCTCCGTGAGCGACGTTCCATAAAAGTTACAGCAGAGCGTCGATTTATTTTATTTTATTTTTTTTTCCTTACTCTCCCGCATACCGTCCATCCCCTCCCCTCATCCCTGGGCCACCGGGTGGCAGAACACTAGTTCTAATGGTGCCTTCACTCCACACGACACCGCTCGGTGGCGTTGTTGAATTCCGAAGCCGCCAGTCGCTCTGTACAATTCACTCACCTTAGCAGCAGAAGTAGCGGCAGCACCAACGCTGTGCCTTTCAACTGCTGCGGAATGTCGCTCGGCGCAGTGTGAAGGATCGGGCGCCACCAAATACCACATAAATACTTTTACTGTACAGTTGCTTCTTATTGGCAGTTACACTCCTGGCCATTAAAATTGCTGCAGCACGAAGATGACGTGCTACAGACGAGAAATTTAACCGACAGCAAGAAGATGCTGTCATACGCAAATCATTAGCTTTTTAGAGCATTCACACAATGTTGGCGCCGGTGGTGACACCTGCAATGTGCTGACATGAGGAAAGTTTTCAACCGATTTCTCATACACAAATAGCAGCTGACCGGTGGTGCCTGGTGAAACGTTGCAGTGATGTCTCGTGTAAGCAGTAGAAATACGTACCATCACGTTTCCGACTTTGATAAAGGTCGGATTGTAGCCAATAGCGATTGCGGTGTATCGTATTGCGACATTGATGCTCGTGTTGGTTGCGAGCCAAAGACTGGTAGCAGAATATGGAATCGGTGGGTTCAGGAGGGCAATACGGAACGCCGTGCTGGATTTCAACAGCCTCGTATCACTAGCAGTCGACATGACTGCCATCTTATCCGCATAGCTGTAATGGATCGTGCAACCACTTCTCGATCTCAGAGTCAACAGATGGGGACGTTTGCAAGAACAACCATCTGCACGAACACGATGTTTGCAGCAGCATCTCGGAAACCGTGGCTGCGGTTACCCTTGACGCTACATCACAGGAGCGCCTGCAATGGTGTACGCTACGACGAACCTGGGTGCACGAATGGCAAAACATAATTTTTTCGGATGATACAGGTTCTGTTTACAACATCATAATGGTCGCATCTGTGTTTGGCAACATCTCGCTGAACGCACATTGGAAGCGTGTATTCGTCATCACCATGCTGGCGTATCATCCGGCGTGATGGTATGGGGTACCATGGGTTACACGTCTCGGTCACCTTTTATTTGCATCGACGGCACTTTGAACAGTGGCCGTTACCTTTCAGAGGTGTTACGACCCGTGGCTCTACCCTTCATTCGATTCTGCAAAACCCTACATTTCAGCATGATAATGTACGATCGCATGTTGCAGGTCCTGTACGGGCCTTTCTGAATACGGAAAATGTTCGTGTTCTACCCTGGCCAGCACATTCTCCAGATCTCTCACCAATTGAAAACGTCCGGTCAATGGTGGCCGAGAAACTGGCTCGTCACTATACGGCAGTCACTACTCTTGATGAACTGTGGTATCATGTTGAAGGTGCATGTGCATCTGTACCTGTACACGCCATCCAAGCTCTGTTTGACTCAATGCCCAGGCGTATCAATGCCGTTATTACAGCCAGAGGTGGTTGTTCTGGGAACTGATTTCTCAGGATCTATGCACCCAAATTGCGTGAAAAGGTAATCACATGTCAGTTCTAGTACAAAGTATTGGTGCAATGAATACCCGTTTATAATCTACATTTCTTCTTGGTGTAGCAATTTTGATGGCCAGTAGTGTAGAAGTGTACAGTTCGATCATACGAATTATCGGTTTTCCGAACATACATATCCCCCAATTACTTCGGATAATAGACGATCTACTGTATATAATATTTTAGTTGAATGAAGGATTTCAACTTTTAACTTATTGAACCCTGACGAACAAACCTCAAACGCTCGAAGTGAAATCCCACCTCAGAATATAAACATAACAAGGTCTATTGCTTGTCCGCTAAGACATGATCCTGCCAACCTTAGTGTGTTGTCGGTTGACGTCGGAGTTGCATGGTTGCCAATGTTTGTGAAATAACAGTGAATAGCCCTGAATTACTAGCAGAGTGTTTGACAATACACGTTGTGACCACATTTCCTCATTTGAATATGAAGTTCCTACAATGTATTATTACACAATGATAATATTACGGTAACTCTACTGTTTGTATAGTGAATTCCCCCAAGGGAGTACTCCTTAATCATAGATCCCAATGAAGTACTGTAATCAACTGCACTCTCAAATTCGTGCAAGAAGAAGAGAAAATATGATTACTTTGTCAGAATAGTGAATTGTGTATTCTCAGTGGCGTAACTAGGACTTGGCTTTGGGGAGGGGGGGGGGGATGGATCTGCTTGACGAGCAAAATTTTAGTCAGTTGCCAGACAGACTACCATCTACCACTCCCGTTGAAGAAACTAATTCACTCCCATCCAGTGAAAGATTATGGTAAAACACCCCAAGTTTTCAATCTTTACCTTTACCAGATCGCTGTTATACGATTTCTTTTTCTTTTTTCTTTTTTTTTTTCTGGTTCTGGGAGGGATCTATCCCCCTCCCCCCATAGTTACGCCACTGTGCATCCAAGATGCTGTGCTCTACCCCACTGTCGTAATAATAAGCGAAGTTGTCGACTTATTTCTTTTACTTAGCGACCGAATACGCTTTTTCCTACCTTACTTTAACAGAGCGAACAAATACGCCAAAGAGGTTAGAATAAGGGGAGATGGTGTTATGCACAGAAGGTTAAAACAACCTGACAGATTTAACGTGAAACGTTGTTTCTTTACAAGTCCCTTCTTATTATTCTTACCTCCCTGGTGTTATCGGTGGTGATCGTATTTTTGGAGCGCTGCAACTAATTGATGTCAGTTCGTGGTATTTTTGAGGGTTACAATCAAATTGTGGTTTATTTTTTTCGAACAATGTCTCCATTGCGGCGTCGTAATATCGGTAGGCATATGTGCAACACAGTCTTGCTACGTGATCGTAGAAGTCAATGAGGCCGACGAAGATCGTACACAGAGATTGGAGGTAATCGAAAAGAAACTCTCAAGCGCGATCCGTTAAGGCTCTGAAACAAAGGGTACAGTCGAGTTCGACTCGTTCAGTTGCAGCTTACGCACAAAATAATTTGAATCACCGACAAAACAGACGGCCACGTGTGACGATTAGTACTGAACGCTTGGCGTTCAGATACGATCCAGCAACCGATTATGCAGCGGATGCGTCAGTTGGTTTCAGAACAAACTGTCGCCATCTAAAATTTCATTGGCTCTCTCAAGCTTTGACACGATTCGTTGGCTTCATTCCCATGATCCAACAGCAGTTGCCAACATAATTGTACCACGCATGTGTCGCGGATTGTATAATGTTACCGGTATGTAGCAATTTGTTAATCATGTTTCAATTACATTCCTAATAAGACAAAAAATGAATGCAACACAAAGACTTTCGAAACGTTGTATTACCATTACACTTATTTTATTTCAATTAATTTTTTATCATGAAAATATGATAATGTTACAATTACTTTGTATTCAATTCAAAAACTCAAAAGAAAATATAAAAATGTTATAACAACATTTGTATTCTGCTCGCTACGAGAAAAAACTTGATAAGCTTTGCTGTAAACATGTGCGGTTTTGTTTTCCCCTTCTGGGTCATTTTTAACATAAAAGAGGAAAGTAGTTTTTTGCCACAATTTATAGTCATACCTGTTCGTACAATACAACCATTAAAAGTGTGGCAGAGAGGAGGGGGCAAGAGACAGATATGGTGTGGGATGGGAGGGAGTGGTGTCAACGTAGGTGGGGGGGGGGGGGGGGAGGGGGAGCAGATGGTGAAGTAGAGGGGGAAGGGATAGACATGAGGAGAAGAAGAGATTAGAGTATATATCCCATATACATTAGCTAGTGCGAAGTGTTGACGGGTTTGCTAGTTTTATATAAGCTGACGACTTTCAACCACTATATCTTCCACCCTCTTATAGCTATCGACACAGAACTGCTATGGTATACAATGGGAGACTTTGTACTACAACAACACAGAGAGATCGTTCGTCTCCCTTGTGTAGTTTTTGCTGAGTAGCAAAATATTGACACCCACACGTAGCATTTTATATTAGTCGGCAACTTTCAACTACAATTTCTTCCACCCCCTTATCATTATCAACCCTCTACCACCATAGTGCACAATGGGAGACTTATACCTACTACCACATAGAAACTCTATTCGTTTGTGATGTGTAGTTTTGGCTGCAGAGTGAAATATAGGCACAAACACCTCAATTTTTATATATATTAAGATTAGAGAGAACTATTAAATATCATATTCTGCGTGACACAAAATAATTTACTTACTAGTATTTAGGTTTGCAGTAAGGAGCTGATGATGAACTAGTTTTGCATATGTATAGTTTTAGTTTATAGAGGGCCCCAATGTCATTTTTGCCCCGGGGCCTTTGGTGACACAACTACGCCACTGGATGCTATAAAACTTTACGTGGTTACTCCAGGAGGCACATTAGGCTTTGACGTGTGAGTGCAGCAGCAAGCACTGAGTTCCAACTTGTGTCTCATTTCTTCCAAATTTTAGATTTCATATGAGACATACCTTCTCTCTGGAACTATTCTTTTAAACTATCCTGTCTAAAACAATCTTATACTGGACGATGAATATTGAAAATGTCTAAAAAAAATATTGATTTTGATGTATCATGTGCAAAGATCTACGTCACCAACTGGTGAAAAATTAAGTTTGATGAATAATTATATCAGAAAGGTGACTCATAACCAACTATTGCACATGTGACAGTTAATAAAATTTGACGTTGCATGATGTTTATCATGCTACCAACTGTTGTGCGTATACCAAGTAGTAAAATTTAAGGTTGCATGACTACAATTACATAACTATTCGATTAATGATGAAAATTCTTCTCAGTCCACTGTTCAGCCTTTTATGTTGGTATGACTACTAACAAATTGGCGGAGCGGATGAATGGGCACAGACGGATTGTTCGCCTGGGGGACACCCAATATCCTGTGGCAGAACATGCCCTCCAGCATAATTCCAGGGACCTGGGCACGTGTTACATCACGTTTTAGACAACCCCCCACCCCTCCTACACCCCTCATCATCATTCATTTCACTCATCTTCTCTTCTCTTTACTACTTGATCTTTCCTCTTTGGTTATATTTATCCTCTCTGGCTTGGCTTATTACATACATGCAGTATCTCTGACGTCCACACTCCCGAAACACCACCTTCATGACCTAGGTCGTGAACTACCTTTCCCTTCTGTTCCCATCCTTTCTTCTTCCCTTCTCTCCCACCTGATGAAGGAACTGTGTTCCGAAAGCTTGTCCTTTTTGTCCCCTTTTTTCTGTTTCTTCATTTGTATTACTATCGGCGGTACAGCACAAAGGTAAGTACTGGCCAGCCATTCTATCTCATTACACAACTATTAACTGATATGGAATACGCTGAGCCATATTTATATAACACTACCGAATTAGAAAACCTTTTTATACCTTTTATAATACATAGTGGAGATTAAAAATTTCTAAAAAGAAAAATAAGTGGGGGGGGGGGGGGGGGGGGGGGGTTGGTACATTTTCTGTATGATTAAGATGTGTTTGGGTTGGTGTATATTATATGATTTGTAGGGGTGTATATGTAGACCTTGACACAAGACAAACTATGACTATGACTAATGGATTATTAAACTACACTTATCATGCAGTTCGATAGCGGCTTATCGGGGGTAATGTTCGGGGATCCATGGAGTGAAACAGTGATGTTCCTTTCTGAAGTGGGGCAGCTCACATCTGGACTGTCATCTTTTGCCCTCCAGTGTCACCATGAAGTACAGAAGTGGATGGGATTCCTGGGGAAACGGGGTGGGACGGGTTTCCAATCTTTGGGGTCTATCATCTTTCCTTCTTCTCTGCCGATTTGGTCACGTCTTTATTGTCCTTTCTTTCATCTTATTTGAGTGTCAGTCTATCTTTTCATCTTTCCATCTTCATATGTGTTTATTGCTAACACCCTTCTTCTTTATGTCCACATTGTGATTTACCATGATGTTGGGAGTGACAAACCTCGTTTGATTATGTGTGCCAAGAGATGTTTAATAATTCTTGACAATGTGACTTGGATATAAGACCTGTAAGACATACATAAAAAAGTGTAAATCACTGAACACTCGTTTCAAAGTAGGGGGAAAATTAGGAAGGGATGACACCATTTTTTCTTATGAAATATCCGAGTGTGTTAGTTCGTTCATTGAAGTATGTAAGAGTAAGAGTAAGTGATATGATTAGGAAATATTTATGGTGACATTAGGAAATATTTTTAGTGGTGTATATATATACTGTGTTAGTACTTTAGTGACCCAAGTACAGATATTATACCTGGGGAGGTAAGAAGTGTACATCAGGAGAGCAGTGAACACCACCCATGCAGGGATTATTTTATATGTTGATTGGTATAGGATGGCAGAGGAAACAGGCTACTTTCAGAGACCTAAGGGAAAGGCTCTGATCTTCTGGGACGGTCAGACAAGATAGGGCTTGCTGACCATTGTTTCCTTCCTCTGCATAGATCAGGGGAAAACGATATACTAGATTCATTTGCATCATGTCACGTGGTAGCAAAGCCAACATGTGATGGATTAGTCCCTCTGGTGATGTATTGGGCACAAAAGATGAAGAAAGGATAAAACAAAGATGGGTGTTAAATAAAACTTAGTGTTGTTGCCATACTATGTTTCTTTTCAAAAACATTTTATTGTATGGTTGGTAATTCATAAGCTACATTGTGACTATAATTCATGTTGGTATAGAAACAAGAAGTGTGGTTTAGTTTTGGGGATGTTCATAACGTGTCATTGTTCATGTAATGAATATATGTATATAAATATGAAAATATTGTTTGAGTAAAACACCTTCGTCCCTCTTATACTAGTGTACGTGTTGAGAAATTTGTACTTGATATATAGTACAATAGTAATGTTACAAGGACATATACTGTAAAAAGTACCATACAATTATACAAACAAGCATGGAAAAAAAATGTAACAAATATGTGAAGAATGTGATAGTCTGGTATATACAAATGTGGGAAAATTAATTTAGAAAGGAATTATAATTGTGTATGCGAGTAAATAACACAATTATGAATGAAGAACATGGATAAGAATTATAGATAAATATGTAACTATGTATTAATAGAGTTTGTAAGTGATCCGACATTCGACAGACTCAGTTCATTTATTCAAACAATGTATCTATAAGTTCTGTGCCAACACCATCTCTGCTGACTCCCATTTATGCTTTTCTATGTTGCACAACGGCCTCTTCTTCAGCCATTATGAGTGTCTTTGGACCGTCTCACCTGCTTGCTCCCGCGTACCTGCGCACAATTGCGCATGGCACACTGTAAAATCCTTAAATATCTACTATCTATATTATTACTGTACTTCATGCATCAGTAGCCAATAATAAAATATATATGTCAATACAACATGTTTTGGGACGATATTATCCCATTATCAAGTTCTGTAAAACAAGGAAACGTAGAATAATAAGGACACTATATACAAACGACTGTAATAAAACTAACCTACCTACCATAAAACTTATCTGCTGCTAGGAGGCATTGTTAAATACAATAGCCATGTATGTACATTGTCAAGAATAAAACTTAGCGCAGTACCACATGTTTGTCTGATGGCAGCAAGTTGTGTGCTAACGGACAGCTGATCTAACTTCAAAGATTGTCCATATGTTTAACCTCTATCATTGGTGGTGTGACGAATCCCCATATTGCCGATCCCAAGATGGTCCAGACGAAATGTGTCTGTATTACAAGACTTAGTTCTATTAAAAGGATGCTGGGGGATGGTGAGGTACACATAATAAAAAATAAAAAAATAAACACTTAGCTTGGATTCTGATGTTCGAAGTATTGGCTGGTCTGCGTCGTGATTGAAGTCCGTTGATCCAGGTTTACTTCGGAGCTACATTCACATAAATGAAATGGTGGTCAACGTTAAATGATAAAAATGATGAACTCACTTATTTAAACTTTTCTGAATAAATGGTTTATTTCCATTTAAAAGAAGATCAAACCTGACACATAGTTGCACAATGCGCAACAAAGCAGCAACAGAACAATGATGTTTACCGGTCTATAATCAGGAACAGAGTGCCAGAGCATGGCTCGCACTCAAACATTTGCAGCGTAACCGCATAATAAGGCTAATGACAATGTTTTGTAATTCACATTTAAACAATATTCTTTTACTTTAAATATGCCAAAATACACAAATTAAGATATTACTTTTAGGTTTCAACTATTTATCTCTGTGTACGTATGTGTTTTATGAAATTTGTATTTAATAGTATACACAAAATAAACGTAGTGTTTTGACTGTTTTTAAACTAACTCAGTTTATTTACGTTATTTGTCTTTTTGAAGTGCACACTTATCTGTTTTGACAATATTGTGTAGGCATACTATTATTGAGACATGGAATTTTAATGTATTTCAGTTTGCGGTCAAATTTTTTTATATATACGGATTTGTATACAGTCTCGTAGTTTTGTCTATTTCGAAGATAGCTTCTTAGTACCAAACATATTATTACCGTATATACTCGAGTAATCCGTGCACATTTTTTCCCGAATTTATGAACGAAAAACTGGGGTGCGCGGATTACTCGAATTTAGGCTGGTATTACTCCATATGTAACAACAAAACACACCAGGCGGGGATTACTCCGCTTTAATAAACATCCCTTTAGCCCGGTATTACACGATAATATTTTCGATTAAACCTTTGACAAAGAAATATTATCAAACATTCATAATATTCCTTAGACATAAATCTTCATCATGGTGTTAAAAAGGGGTATTATTGTTGTCATATTTCAAGATAGCAGATAGTAATAACATTTTATTGTGCGCTGCCTTAGCTGGTCACAAACGTAACGGAGTAGCGTATCTTTCCGGCAGATTCTTTGCCAACGCGGCTGGCGCGTGTGAACAGTTGCATTGTTGATGTAAGAATGAGTAATTTATGGTACCATCTTTCTGAGTAATAAAATATGTTATCTACTTAAGTTAGGTATTATTCGGTTCAGTACCACCAAATTATCCATATCGGTATCGGGACGTTATGATGACTATATCTGGAGAAAACAGGTTTACAGCGATTCCTTGCTACTGTGTTTAAATGCTAATTACGGCATGGTGTTGCAGTTATGTTCGAACGCATGCACACGTCGATTATCAACAGCTATGCTATCACTCAGAGTGGATACATTTGCAGCGGAGAGAAGACAAGTAACTTTGGATGACATTTCTTTGATGTAAAATAAGGTAATCTTGAATAACACTTGCATGGGGGCATGTTTCGATAAATCTCGAAACCAAACTTTGATACATGGTGTATTTCGATATGTTCGTGATCATTTTAAGTGAAAGTTAGGTTAGGTATAGGGTAAACAAGATTTCTTTTCTTTTTTTAAGTATGTGAGGGAGTGTAGCGACCGAATCTCCGGTTCATAAACATTCAAAGTTGCCAGCATACAAGCCATACTAATAAGGTGGGCAACAGACTGCAGTTTTAACGTCCTTACATTACGAGGATAGTTAATGTTACTCAGTAGACAAGGGTACATACAAGAACCTGTCAACCCTAGAGCAGGGACAGCATTAATTGACTTTGTGGGCAGCCATCCTATGAACATGTGAAATGGCAATCGTAAGAGTACTTACATTGTTTGACACTAGTGCATGCAACATATATCGAAGTGAGGTAGCGCATTCGATATTTATTGAAACTGCAGCCCCTGCAAGCGTCCTTCAAGATTACCAAAAATACAAGTATGTCAAAGCTCCTTATTACGCTATCAAATATCTTTGATGTAAATACATAACATACAGACCTTTACAAAGATATATGACCATGTAATACCAGTCTCAGCTCCATTTATTTAACGGTTCAGATTCTCTTTCAGTCAGTGCGGCATAAATTGTTTTGATATTTGCGAGTCATTTTGAAATATAATAGTCGTGAACTCCCAAATGTTCAAATCTGATGGGTATCGTGATCTACACAAATCCGCGGTGTCCCCCCCCCCCTTCCCGGTCAAAATTTTGGGTGCGCGAATTACTCAAGGGTGCGGATTACTTGAGTATATATGGTAATTTTAGTGCATGAAAAATGATCAGTATGTAATTTATGATCCAGTGATATATAAAACATGGTCTGCTCTAATTTATTTAAACAAAAGGTATATATGTAATCATGTTGTGCAGTAGTTATAACATGCAATATTGTTGTTTTTATACAAATTAGTATCTTTATAGGTTCAGTAATTTCCGAAACTAAGTGTAATGCATTTTTATTGCATATGTTGTTGACTCCCACTTACATAGGTAGAAATAATCATAAGAATAAAATACAAGAAATCAGAGCTCGAACGGAGAGATTCAGGTGTTCTTTCTTCCCGCGCGCTATTCGAGAATGGAATGGGAGATAAATAGTATAATGGTGGTTCGATGAACGCTCTGCCAGGCACTTAAATGTGATTTGTGGAGTACCCCATGTAGATGTTGATAGTGCATGACTTTCAAGCTATCATTTATGGAGCCCAACGAATGTCGTTTGATTTTTCAGGTGTTTTGCCACTGCCAATGAACCATTCTATTAATGTGCTCTTTAAACCCCACCTTAAAATTCCTTCCCATTTGTCCTATATACTTCATTTCACATTCATTACACTTTATTTGATATACCCATGCTTTTCCCATCCAGCTCTCACCTGCAACAATCTTATGCATCAGCCTATGTTCTAATTTATTATCTGTTCTAAAAGCAATTTTAACGTCTCTCTTTTTAAACAGTCTCGCCAATTTGTAGGAGACAGGTCCCCAGTATGGTATAACCTTGTATTTGTGCTAATTTTCTTCTCGAAGTTGATTCTTAGGTGTTATCGACTTTTCTAATCTGTCTGTCAGATGCGCATCATAATCATTTTCTACGGCTATCTGTCTAAGACCCTTCATTTCAGCTTCTTTTTTTTTTTTTCAGGGATGCTGGTGAATGTCCTTATGCTTAAAAAGGAGTTTGTGATAACTAAACTCATGCTAGCACAGATATACAAAAGCTGTTTTACGTTTCTGTTGGCCTCCATACCCTGTCCAAATATACCCATAACATTTTCATACCCTTCTGTTCAATTTTGTATCCTGGCACTGAAGTCACCCTGATCATCTCATATCATCATAAAACTTTCAAACTCCTAAAATATCTCGCATTATTGAGTGGGCCATAGTAAAAAAGAAAATACCTGTGAAAAACTTATGATGATGGCCTATATGAGTAGTAAGCAAGTTTGAATAAAATAATTGTTAATTTTGTAGCCACGTTCGATTCCTGCTACTTCCCTATTTTTTTTTTTTTTTCTTTTTTAATCCCCCCCCCCCCCCATATATGTTAAACTTGTATTTATAAAATTTTTGTTTACTTAAACACTTTATTTTTTCTGAATTACTGCACCATTAGAAAGAGTTATCATCAAGAGAAGATGGAATTAAAGCACAATCAATTGTGTAGCACCAATTCATCCTTCTGTTTTCATCTTAATGATTAATTATGTTTGTTATGCATCAAAATTGACAGAGAAAAGACTTACTAATACTTAAATGAAATATGTCCTGCACTGAATGAAGCATATTTAGAAAAAAATATTACTCTAGAAAAATTATTGCATAACATTACATGGTGTGAATAACATTTTTTTGCTGATTATAGTGTATAAAGGAATTGAACTTTTGCGTATTATTAGTTGCTAGAATTTTCAGAAATATTATTTTCATTTAAAACTTATGAATTATGGAAATTAACTGTTTAAATAAATTTATTAATGAAACAAAATCTAATAATGGAAAGTCCAGGTTAATCAACAATATAGCAATAAGGACAGAGAGATGCAAACACATGACAATGAGCTACAACAGGCACATACCTTGTGTCTTCTTTATGTGCCTGTCACAGCTCATTATCACATCTTTGTGGTGAGTTGTAAACTGTCCTTCTTCCTATATTATTCATTAAACGATTTATAAGTAAACTGAGTATTAATTTTATTATGATGCCTAAACTAAAATGATTAAGTGAATTTAAATATCGTAGTCAACCATGCAAGATATAATATAAAATAGAAAAAAATACAGTAAGAAGTAGCATGATTCATGGTGTAGGTTCCCTGGGCAACATATGAGTGCCCAAGTAACTTGCTATGGCAGTCAGGATACCAGTTACTTTTGGAATAAGGTTGAGCATCTCGGACATATTTTGAGTCATGGCTAGCTTTGTGCTCAGACGGCAAAGACCCAAATCCACCAGTTATTCCCTCAACCTTTAGGGTATCCAATAGAACCCTGGGCAACTAAGGCTTCCCAGGTACTTCAATCTGATGCTGGAAACAATCAGAGCAAAATGCCTTGGACCTTTGGAAGTGATGAAGTCCCATCTACAATTGACAGACCAGGGTCTCCTCAGATACAACTTGGTAAATGATCTGGACTGACATGGGGAGCTATTAATGTCAATGAAGGCTACACTAGGAAGAAGGTAGAGCTGGCAGAGGCTCCAAGTAAAAGACAGAAGTCTTAGCTGTTAGTGATGTTCGGGGAAGGTGAGAGAAAGAAAGAAAAAAAGATGAAATGGGAGTCAAAGGAGGAGGAGGAAAGTGGAGTGTAGGGGTTTTACATCAGGAAAACAATTGAACCAAGCATGATTCCAATAACGTATGTAAACAAATGACTGATGGGGTTAGATTTGGCCATCTCCAGCAAGAAAATAAGGATTGAGTCAGTTTATTAGCCCTGTGAAAGAACAGATCAAGATAAGATGGACAGAATTTACAATGCACTTAGAGATGTAGTTGTAAGATTAAAGGATAAGGACAGTGAGCAATTTCAACTCCAGGACAGGAAATCGAACAGAAGGAAATGAAAAGGTTTTGAGTAAGTTCGGAGGAGATATGGTGGCCAAGGCCAACAGGAACGGAAAACAATTATGTGATTTCTGTGTTAGTATGGGCTTTACTTAGTTATCAACAGCTCCGCTTTTAAGTATAAGAATATTCACCAGTATACTTGGGTAGGCAGGGGACCCAGACCTATAATTGAATATATAATAACTGATGAGGAATTCAGAAAGACAGTCAAGGAAAGTATTTTCAGAGGTCCTTTCATGACACTGATCATTATTTAATCTGCAGTGAAATTGGTTTTGTGAGGCAGAAAGTACAGAAAAACATATCCATGTGTATAAGGATAAGAGTGGAGAATCTTCAGGACAAGGAAATTAAGGCACAAATAAATAACAATTATCTGAAAAAGGTACCAGTTTCTTGAATGTTGACACTTACAATCATTGGAAGAGTTGTGTACAAGGTACAGGGACACAGTACTAGAAGTTTCTAAAGAATGTCTTGAAAGAGTAGTGTGCAAAGGAAGGAAGAAGCAGACAGCTTGGTAGAACAACATTCAAGGCAGTGTGTGAAAGGAAAAAAGAAGGCATTTCAAAACTGGCTTTGTACTAGAACCCAGGCAGACATAGAAAGTTATGTTGAAGAAAGGAGTAAGGCCAAAGTGATAACCATAGAATCAAAGCAGAAATCATGGGAATACTCTGGAAATAGGTTGGTAACTTCTGGTCGAGCCATAGGGACACTATTCTGGAGTGCAATTAGCACTGTTCAAAAGATAGGGAAGAAGGAATTAACAAATTTTTTTGGACAGGTCAGGAAAGCTGCTAGTGAACACTTTGGATGCCTTGGGCAGATGGAGGTAATTTTTGAAGACATGTTCAATGTAGGTGAAAACATTCAATGGTGTGTCAGATTTTGAGGTGCAATGGGATAGGAATGATGATGGAAACAGGATCACTTCAGAGGTATCTCATTAATTAGTGCTGTGGGAAAAATATTCTCAATCATTGTTGAAAGGAAGGTGCAAGTATTAATTGAAGACAAGTTGGATGAAAATTGGTGAGAATTTAGGCCTCTTACAAGGAAATGTTCAGACTTGTCATGCCAAAACATGTATTGTTTTTCTTAGCACTGTTAGTTAACATTTAATGAAGTCTGTATGCAGAATTTTAGCTGCTGACATGACCTGGAAGTCACCTAAAAAAAAAAAAAAAGGCTGTTTTTCCTGTTTGGCGCTTGCAGTGACAGCTGGCCACCCCTGGAAAAGGCGAGTCATGAGCTGTTGTTATGGTGAGCATTGTGCACATGGTCGGAAGGTGTGGCCGTCTTATCACAGCGTTCACTAAACAGGAATATCATTGCACTGTTTTGGTGGAAAGGCAAAACGAATATTCGTTTCTGTGACATGCACTTCCTTTTCATTTCTGGTATGTATTTCGAAACATACCATCCTGAAACTGGTTAAAGATATGAAAGATATTCTGTACATCTACATCTATACTCTGCAAGCCACATTCAATCTCCTCTCACAGGTGATGGCAAAACCTGTAAATGTTTTGCTGCTTGCCATGGAGATATACCGCAGACACCAAATGAAGCAATCAACAGAAAACAAGCGTGTGGCCAGAAATGACTGAAACACTCAATATTGCAGACAGTGAATCTACAGACGGCGAAGAAATGGAAGAAAGTAGCACACATGAAGACTCTTCGAGTGATAGCGCCACGTACCATCAGCAATTATCTCTGAAAGCAACTACAATTCCATTATCAGACAAAGAAAAAGCGGTGAAGTATTGGTTGAACAAAAGTGGTAAGAAATGCCTACTTGTCAGTACTGTTCAAAATAGGTATCACTTTGTCCATTCTGAACGTGAATTGTATAGATGGAAAAAGGAAGTCGCTGGATGACGGAAGAGTCGACTAGAAATTGCAACAGAGGTAAATGTGAGACTTTTTGAGCAATTTACCGATGCCAGACAACAGTCATTGAGTGTCAGCGACACAACTTTGCGTGATTGGGCGTTAGAGATTGCCAAGGCGATAGGCTCTAAAGAATTTACAGCTTCTTAAAGTTGGATTAGTCGCTTCAAAAATTTAACAAAATTTGCGACTCAAATGGAAATGATAGAAGCTGTTCTTACGACTGCAAAAAATAAGATCGCCAGTTTTAGTGAATCTTACGTTTACAATGCAGATCTATCAGGTTTTCAAAAAGAACACTGTTATTCAAAGGGAAAAATCATTTTGAGGCAATTGCGCAGTCCAGGACTGCACTCACCCAATCATACACTATAATGCCCATAATTAGTATGGATGGTTTATTGCTGTCTAAACTATATGTGTGTCTTCAAGAAATAAAAGGACGTTTTGGACCACGTGTCAAACAAACAATGTTCTACACAGACAATCTTGTGGTCTGCGCATCGAAGTCTGGAAAAATGCGAAATGATAACATTACACTTTTCATGCATCATGCGTTTCTTCCATTCTGCAGGAACAAATCTTTTCTCCTTCTAGATTCGTGGTCAAGTCATAAAAGTTCTGATTCAATAAAAGCTGTATTTCGAGCTCACCCTGACAAAGAAGTAGAGATACTTCAGATTCCAAGCTTACGGTGGTAGAATTGTGTCTCTCCCTCTTTCAAGACTCACACTGTAACATGTGCAAGCATGTGAGGGAAAGAGGGAAGTGCAACACTTGGAAGTTTGGGTCTGGCCGGGGAGCGTGCACGGGTGGCCAAGTGGTTAAGGCGACCGCTCGCGAATAGCGGGAGACCCGGGATCGAGTCCTGGTCTGGCACAAATTTTCATGTGTTGGGCATCGTTCGTACATCTTACAGGAGCAGCAGACGTCAGGAAATTTCGCGATTTACTAAGCATATATGTGGTAAGAATGTTAATAATAAGCTCACGATTGGTAAAGCTGATATGACAATAGCAGATTTAGCAAATACTTCAATGGTAATTGGTGTATATGATTAAATTTCTAAAATGTAAATTTTTTATTCAAATTCAAACCATATAAATCAACATAAACCCAACCCCAAAACTTCAAAATAAAAAAAATAAATAAAAAATAAAATAAAAAAGAAGCTAATCAACGAAAGTAATTGTTTGTTTTCATTCAAAGAAATAATGTCTCTAAAAGTGATGAACCCACAGTTGCCGAAGTTAAGATCCCAACTAAAATTACACATACAAATTATGCCAATTCAACCAATTGTTAATAATATTAATTGTCCCTTGTATAAATTAATCAAAAAACATAATGTCGTACTAAAAGCCTTCTATGTATTTGGAGGAAACTCTGACATCAGGAATACTTATGAAGTGGCTCAGGCAATTTTCAATATCGATATCCCTGATGATGCAAGATTTGCTTCATTAGATTTTACAAATCTATCTTCAAATGTGCTGATTGCTGAAACAATTGCTATTATAAAAATATACTACGTTGCACATAATGAGTACGGGTGAAGCATATGAGTTCACTGAATTACTTTTCATTTAATGGTAAAAATTATTTTTCAGAGAGATGGTTTAGGAATGGACAATTCATTGGCCAGCATCAGTCATGTCGACCTAACATTTTCCAAAAATAATCTCCAAATTGTGAATAAAATTTCGTATTATGTATATATGAAAAATATGAAGATTACTCACCAGGCGAAGGAGCATAGGTGGTGATAGTAGCACAAATAACACACACACACACACAAATGCAAACTTTTGCAACCCAGTTGCGTCTTCAGGCAGAAGGGAAGGAGAGGGAAAAGGAAATGAAGGAAATGATGAGGGTTTTAAGGGAGTGGATAAAGAGCCATTCCAATCCTGGGAGAGGAAAGACTTACCTTGTGGCCTAGGTGAGTGTGCGTTTGTGTATATGTGCAGGTGTGTGTGTATTTGTTTACCTTACCCCCCCCCCCCCCAAGGTAAGTCTTTCCTCTCCCGGGATTGGAATGGCTCCTTACCCACTCCCTTAAAACCCTCATCATTTCCTTTTCCCTCTCCTTCCCTTCTGCCTGAAGACGCAACTGGGTTGCGAAAGCTTGCGTTTGTGTGTGTGTGTGTGTTTCATTTGTGATACTATCACCACCTGTGCTCCTTCGCCTGGTGAGTTATCTTCATATTTTTTATATAATAATTTTTCCTGCTAGGAATTTTTCATCTATAATATTAGTATCATAAATTTCGTACTATAAAAGATACGTACTCAAGTCCATGATTCTACTAAAATTGCTTACCCCTTATGTCGGATGGAGTCCAAAAAGAAATAGACATTCCAAAACAAATGCCAGAGGCAATAGTTTCAATACAAGTGAGTTGGATTTTTTATTTAACAATCTGCGACAGTCAAATCACGTTGTCATATTTCCTGATTGTATATTTACAATGTCTTGACATCCACTGATGTTACGGTGTAGTCTGAAACATGAAGTTGGAAAAAGAAGTAATAAATATCCCTGCACTGGTATTTATAAAACATCATGTAACGACTGTGAAAAACACTACATTCGGCAAACTGACCGCAATTTTAAAATTTATTTTAGAGAACACACAACAGGATAAATTGGTATTTGGCCAGTAATTATGTTGGAACAGATGCAAATGTGTAAATGTGTGGGTGTGTGTGAATTTGTTTACCCTCCTTTTTCTCCCCCAAGGTACGTCTTTCCTGTCCCAGGATTGGAATGACTCCTTACCCACTCCCTTAAAACCCTCATCATTTCCTTTTCCCTGTCCTTCCCTTCTGCCTGATGAAGCAGCTAGGCTGCGAAAGGTAGTGTCTGTGTGTGTGTGTGTGTGTGTGTGTGTGTGTGTTTATTTGTTACTATCACTGCCTGTGCTCCTTCGCCTGGTAAGTAGACTTCATCTATTTTTTTTTTTTTTTTTTTTTTTTTTTTTTTTACATATATTTTTCCTGTTAGGAATTTTTTCCTCTATAATATTCGTATCATAAATTTGAATTCAACAATTACTTTCGTCATTGTTCTGTTACTTTTCAAAATCTTTTCTGTCTTCTTACTTTCCTTTTTGTTTTTATATTTATTTTTATTTATTCAAAACGAAAATTATAGAGGGAAACTTTCCCCGTGGGATAAAGGAGTCATTCCAATCCCAGGAGTGGAAGGACTTACCCTTACAAATGTCTGTCTGGTGTGTTTGCGTTTCGATATGTCTGAGTGTGTGTGTATTTGTTTACCTTCATTTTTTTCCCCTAGGGTAAGTCCTTCCACTCCTGGGATTGGAATGACTCCTTTTCCACTTCCTTAAAACCCATATCCTTCCCTTTTTCCTCCCCTTTTTTCCTCTTTTTCCTGAAGAAGCTGCCAGTGGTGGTGAAAGCTTGTATGTGTGTTTGTGTGTGATTTTATTTGTTTCTATCGACGAGCCGGTCCTTTTTATTTATTCATTTATATATATTTTACATAGCAGTTCCATTCTACATTCCCTTCTTATTTTACTGTTCATATTTCGCTAATACTTACAACAATATGTTCACTTCCTAACCTTAACCTTTGAATACATTTATTATGATATTTACCACTTTAATTACTCCTTCTTCCGACTGAAATACGCCGCTCATCCAATTTTCTCGCTATAAAACGTAAACACTATTTCACAACTATAGTTTCTTAGTTACCTCACGTTTGTTTCCATTCCCATTTTTTCACATTTCCATTAGTTTTTCCTACTTTCCCGATCGTATTTCAGCTACTTTACGTTGGTTTTGATTCCACTATTCCTTCGTCAGACTATTGTTAGCCTCAAAATCATAATCTGCTACCACTTAACCAATCCTATTTAGACATTTTCCTTGCATTCTCATGTGGTTTTCTCGTACTTTTTCTGATTTTCACCATCCTTAAACCCCTTTTGTATGACATACCTCTACCTAACCCTTTAATACTACATTGTTGACAACTAAAGGTGACCACAGTATCAACAACGAATTTTAACGACTTTTTCTATTTACTTTCTTTTTTCTTACCTGAATTACTGTTCACATTAATTAAAAAAATTAAATTGTATATATAAATTCTTTTTCTTTTTTTGTCTTTCTCTCTCTCTCTCTCTCTCTCTCTCTCTCTCTCTCTCTCTCTCTCTCTCTCTCTCTTTCATTGCAGCCTGTTATATAGCCCATATTTCTCACTTTTCCTTCATCCATATATTATGCCTCCCTCACAACATCCCTACAACAACCCTGAGGTGTACTTGCATCTGTGTAAATGTGTGGGTGGGTGTGTATTTGTTTACCCTCCTTTTCTCCCCCAAGGTAAGTCTTTCCTGTCCCAGGATTGGAATGCATCCTTACCCACTCCCTTAAAATCCTCATCATTTCCTTTTCCCTCTCCTTCCCTTCTGCCTGACGAAGCAGCTAGGCTGCAAAAGCTAGCGTTTCTGTGTGTGTGTTTATTTGTTACTATCACTGCCTGTGCTCCTTCGACTGGTAAGTAGACTTCATATATTTTTTACATATATTTTTCCTGTTAGGAATTTTTTTCCTCTATAATATTCGTATCATATATTTTCTTATATATATATATATATATACGAATATTCAGACGAAAAATTCCTAGCAGGAAAAATTATATATAAAAAATAGACGTAGATTACTCACCAGGCGAAGGAGCACAGGTGTGACAGCAACACAAATAAATAAATGAATACACACACACACACACAAACGCAAGCTTTTGCAACAAAGTTGCTTCTTCAGGCAGAAGGGAAGGAGAGGGAAAAGGAAATGATGAGGGTTTTAAGGAAGGGGGTAAGGTGCCATTCCAATCCCAGGAGAGGAAAGACTTACCTTGGGGGAAGAAAAGGAAGGTGAACAAATACACACACACCCATACATTTACACAGACGCAAACACACCTAGGCAGACACACTATAGAAACCAAAGAAGTGTGTGTCTGCCGAGGTGTGTTTGCATCTGTGTAAATGTATGGGTGTGTGTGTATTTGTTCACCTTCCTTTTCTTCCCCCAAGGTAAGTCTTTCCTCTCCAAGGATTGGAATGGCTCCTTACACCCTTCCTTAAAACCCTCATCATTTCCTTTTCCCTCTCCTTCCCTTCTGCCTGAAGAAGCAACTTTGTTGTGAAATCTTGCGTTTGTGTGTGTGTGTGTGTGTGTGTGTGTGTGTGTGTGTGTGTTTGTATTCATTTATTTATTTGTGTTGCTGTCACACCTGTGCTCCTTCGCCTGGTGAGTAATATATATATATATATATATATATGAAACGGTTTTCTACAGTATGTCTGCCTAGGTGTACTTGTGTCTGTGTGAATGTGTGGGCATGTGTGCATTTGTTTACCCTCCATTTTTTCCCCCAAGGTAAGTCTTTCCTCTCCCGGGATTGGAATGGCTCCTTACCCCCTTCCTTAAAACCCTCATCATTTCCTTTTCCCTCTCCTTCCCTACTGCCTGAAGACGCAACTGGGTTGCGAAAGCTTGCGATTGTGTGTGTGTGTGTGTATTCATTTATTTATTTGTGATGCTGTCACACCTGTGCTCCTTCGCCTGGTGAGTAATCTTCGTCTATTTTTTATATTTTATATATATATATATATATCCACTCCCATGAACCACAGACATTGCCGAGGTGGGGTGGCTTGCGTGCCTCAACAATACAGATAGCCGTACCGTAGGTGCAACCACAGCGGAGGGGTATCTGTGGAGAGGCCAGACAAACGTGTGGTTCCTGAAGAGGGGCAGCAGCCTTTTCAGTAGTTACAGGGGCAACAGTCTGGATGATTGACTGAGCTGGCCTTGTAACATCAGCTAATGTGGCTTTGCCACACAGCTACTGCGAACGGCTGAAAGCAAGGGGAAACTACAGCCGTTATTTTTCCCGAGGACATGCAGCTCTACTGTATGAACATATGATGATGGCATCCTCTCGGGTAAAATATTCCGGAGGTAAAATAGTCCCCCATTCGGATCTCCGGGCGGGGACTACTCAGGAGGATGTGATCATCAGGAAAGACAATACTGGCATTCTACGGGTCGGAGCGTGGAATGTTAGATCCCTTAATCGAGTAGGAAAATTAGAAAATTTAAAAAGGGAAATGGATAGGTTGAAGTTAGATATAGTGGGGATTAGTGAAGTTCGGTGGCAGGATGAACAGGATTTCTGGTCAGGTGAGTACAGGATTATAAATACAAAATCAGTTGGGGGTATCACAGGAGTAGGACTGATAATGAATAAGAAAATAGGAATGCGGGTAAACTACTATGAGCAGCGCAGTGATCGCATTATCATTGTCAAGATAGATACGAAGCCAACACCGACAACAGTAGTACAGGTTTATATGCCAACTAGCTCTGCCGATGATGAGGAGATCGAAGAAATATATGAGGAGCTAAAGGAAATTATTCAGAGAATTAAGGGAGAGGAAAACTTAATTGTTATGGGAGACTGGAATTCGGTAGTAGGACAAGGAAGGGAAGGGAAGATAGTGGGTGAATATGGTCTGGGCAAAAGGAATGAAAGAGGAAGCCGCCTGGTAGAATTTTGCACGGAACATAATTTAGTTATAACAAACACCTGGTTTAAGAATCACAAAAGAAGGTTGTATACGTGGAAGAGACCAGGAGACACCGGGAGATACCAGATAGATTTTATAATGGTAAGACATAGATTTCGGAACCAGGTTTTGAAGTGTAGGACATACCCAGGGGCAGACATAGACTCTGACCATAACTTGTTGGTTATGAACTGTAGGCTGAAACTGAAGAAACTACAGAAAGGTAAGAAAATAAGGCGATGGGACCTAGATAAATTGAAGGAACCTGAAGTTCTTAAGAATTTCAGAGGGAGCTTCAGGCAACAATTGACAGAAACAGGGGAAAATAAAACAGTTGAGGAGGAATGGGTAAAATTAAGAGATGAAATAGTGAAGGCAGCAGAGGACAAAATAGGTAGGAAGGCAAGACCTACAAAGAATCCTTGGATATCACAGGAGATACTAAATTTAATCGATGAAAGGAGAAAGTATAAAAATGCAGTAAATGAAACAGGCAAAATGGAGTACAGACGACTAAGAAATGAGATTGACAGGAAGTGCAAAATGGCTAAGCAGGAATGGCTAGAAGGCAAATGCAAGGATGTAGAAGAATGTATAAATAGGGGAAAAATAGATACAGCCTACAGAAAAATAAAAGAAACATTTGGAGATAAGAAAAACAGCTCTATGAATATCAAGGACACTGATGGAAAACCAGTTCTCAGCAAAGAAGGGAAAGCTGAAAGGTGGAAAGAGTATATAGAGGGGCTCTACAAAGGAAATGAACTTCGAGACACTATTGTAGGAAGGGAAGAGAACGTAGATGATGATGATGATGATGATGAAATAGGAGATACTATACTGAGAGATGAATTTGACAGAGCACTGAAAGACCTAAGTCGAAACAAGGCCCCTGGGGTAGATGATATCCCGTCAGAGCTACTGAAGTCTCTGGGAGAACCAGCCATGACAAAATTGTTTCACATTGTGTGTAAGATGTATGAGACAGGTGAAGTACCCTCAGACTTTAAGAAAAATGTTATAATCCCCATTCCAAAGAAAGCGGGTGCAGACAGGTGTGAAAACTACAGAACCATCAGTTTGATAAGTCATGGTTGCAAAATATTAACACGAATTATATACAGAAGGATGGAAAAGCTGGTAGAAGCCGACCTCGGGGAAGATCAGTTTGGGTTCAGGAGAAATGTAGGAACACGGGAGGCAATACTCACTTTACGGCTTATCCTAGAAGATAGATTAAGAAAAGGCAAACCTACATTTCTAGCTTTTGTAGATTTGGAGAAGGCTTTTGACAATGTTGATTGGAATAAACTCTTTCAAGTTCTGAAGCAAGCAGGAGTAAAATATAGGGAGCGTAAGGTTATTTACAACTTGTACAAAAACCAGATAGCGGTTGTCAGAGTTGAAGGGCATGAAAGGGATGCAGTGGTTGGAAAGGGAGTAAGACAGGGTTGTAGCCTTTCCCCAATGTTGTTCAATTTGTACATTGAGCAAGCTATAAAGGAAAGCAAGGAGAAATTTGGAGAAGGAATTAAAGTTCAGGGTGAAGAATTAAAAACATTGCGTTTTGCCGACGACATAGTGATTCTGTCAGATACAGCAAAGGACCTGGAAGAGCAATTGAACGGAATGGACAGTGTGCTGAAAGGTGCATATAAGATGAACATTAACAAGAGTAAAACTAGGGTAATGGAGTGCAGTGTAAGAAAATCAGGTGATGCTGAAGGAATTAGATTAGGTAACGAAACAATAAAGGAGGTAGATGAGTTTTGTTACTTGGGCAGTAAAATAACAAATGATGGTCGCAGTACAGATGATATAAAATGCAGAATGGCAATGGGTAGAAAGGCGTTTTTGAAAAAGAGAAATTTGTTAACATCGAATATTGATTTAAGCCTAAGGAAGTCCTTTCTGAAGGCATTTGTATGGAGTGTTGCCTTGTATGGGAGTGAAACATGGACGATAAGCAGTGTGGACAGAAAGAGGATAGAGGCTTTTGAAATGTGGTGCTACAGAAGAATGCTGAAGATTAGGTGGGTGGATCGCGTAACTAATGAGGAGGTACTGAACCGAATTGGGGAGAAAAGAAATTTCTGGCATACCTTGACTAAAAGAAGGGATAGATTGGTAGGACACATTCTTAGACATCAAGGAATTGTGAATTTAGCGTTGGAGGGAAGTGTGTGGGGTAAAAATCGCAGAGGGAGACCAAGAGACGCGTATAGTAAGAAGATTCAAGTGGATGTGGGTTGTCGTTCTTATGAGGAGATGAAAAGGCTTGCTCAGGATAGAGTAGGGTGGAGAGCTGCATCAAACCAGTCTCCGGACTGAAGACCATAACAACAACAACATATATATATATATATAGTACACTTACCAGGCGAAGGGGCACAGGCAGTAATAGCAACAAATAAGCACACAGACACACACACACACAAAAATGCTAGCTTTCGCAGCCTAGCTGCTTCATCAGGCAGAAGGGAGGAGAGGGAAAAGGAAATGATGAGGGTTTAAGGAAGGGGGTAAGGAGCCATTCCAATCCCGGGACAGGAAAGACTTACCTTGGGGGAAAAAATGGAGGGTAAATAAATGCACACACACCCACACATTTACACAGACACAAGTACACTTAGGCAGACATACTGTAGAACTGTAGAAAGCAAAGAAGTTAAGAAGTTAAGAAGTTAGAAGTTAGACAGAGATGCCACATGAGGCAGAGACTCTGTCCAGAGAACCAAGGTAAAGATGTTAAGATGGTGGGTGGGAATTCGAATTTAGCGGAGGTTGAGACCAGGTGGGCAACGGGAAGAGAGAATATGCTGAAGGGCTAGTTCCCATCTCCGGAGTTCTGAAGGATTGGTGTCAGTGGGAAGTATCCAGATAACCCGGACGGTGTAGCACTGTGCCAAGATGTGCTGGCCATGCACCAAGGCATGTTTAGCCACAGGGTGATCCTCGTTACCAACAAACACTGTCTGCCTGTGTCCATTCATGCGAATGGACAGTTTGTTGCTGGTCATTCCCACATAGAACGCTTCACAGTGCAGGCATGTCAGTTGGTAGATCACGTGGGTACTATCGCAAGTGGCTCTGCCTTTGATCGTGTACACCTTCCGGGTTACGGGACTGGAGTAAGTGGTGGTGGAAGGGTGCATAGGGCAGGTTTTACAACGGGGGCGGTTACAAGGGTAGGAGCCAGAAGGTAGGGAAGGTGGTTTGGGGATTTCATAGGGGTGGACTAGGAGGTTACGGAGGTTAGGTGGGCGGCGGAAAGACACTCTCGGTGGAGTAGGAAGGATGTCATGAAGGATGGATCTCATTTCGGGGCAGGATTTTAGGAAGTCGTATCCTTGCTGGAGAGCCACATTCAGAGTCCGCTCCAGTCCCGGAAAGTATCCGGTGACAAGAGGGGCACTTCTGGGGTTTTGTTGAAGGTTCTTAAATTGGGGGGATGAGGAAGTGGCTCTGGCAATTTGCTTCTGTACCAGACCAGGAGGATAGCTGCGGGATGTGAAGGCTGTTATCAGGTTATTGGTGTATTGATTCAGGGATTCAGGACTGGAGCAGACTCGTTTGCCACGAAGACCTAAGCTGTAGGGAAGGGAACGTTTGATGTGGAAAGGATGGCAGCTGTCATAATGCAGGTACTGTTGTTTATTGGTAGGTTTGATGTGGACGGATGTGTGTAGTTGGCCGTTGGATAGATGGAGGTCGACATCGAGGAAAGTTGCATGGGATTTGGAATAGGACCAGGTGAATTTGATGGGACCAAAGGAGTTGAGGTTGGAGAGGAAATTCTGGAGTTCTTCTTCACTGTGAGTCCAGATCATGAAGATGTCGTCAATGAATCTATACCAAACTTTGGGTTGACAGGCTTGGGTGTCCAGGAAGGCTTCCTCTAAGCGTCCCATAAATAAGTTCGCGTACGAGGGGGCCATCCTGGTCCCCATGGCTGTTCCCTTTAGTTGTTGGTATGTCCGGCCCTCAAAAGTGAAGAAGTTGTGGGTTAGGATGAAGCTGGCTAGGGTATTAAGGAAAGAGGTTTTAGGTAAGGAAGTGGGTGGTCGGCGTGAAAGGAAATATTCCATCGCAGCGAGGCCCTGGGCATGTGGGATATTAGTGTATAAGGAAGTGGCATCGATGGTTACAAGGATGGTTTCAGGAGGTAACAGGCTGGGTAAGGATTTCAGGCGATCAAGGAAGTGGTTGGTGTCTTTGATGAAGGATGGGAGACTGCACATGATGGGTTGAAGGTGTTGGTCTATGTAGGCAGAGATTCGTTCTGTTGGGGCTTGGTAACCGGCCACAATGGGGCGGCCGGGATGATTGGGTTTGTGAATCTTCGGAAGTAGGTAGAAGGTGGGGGTGCGGGGTGTCGGTGGAGTCATGAGGTTAATGGAGTCAGGTGAAAGGTTTTGTAGGGGGCCTAAGGTTTTGAGGATTCCTTGAAGTTCTGCCTGGACATCAGGAATGGGATCGCCTTGAAAAACTTTATATGTGGTATTATATTCAAAACTTATATTTACGACAAATGGGAATTTTTTTTTTCTTTTACTAATTCATCTCAAGGCCATCAGAAAGATAGTGTGTTTTGTTATCTGTGTAGGGTAAAAACATAAAAATTTTTTAGTGTGCCAACTCTGGAGGAAGTCACATACAACTGGCCATATGGAAAGCAAGAATGTTCCAAATTTTATCCAGCAATAGTTAGTGATTGACCTTGTGTTTTATTGATGATAGTAGCAAAGGTAAGATGTAGAAGGAAGTGGGGCCACTTGTATTCAGTTTGTAAATTGTTGAGAAACATTGGAATGCATACAATCTGAGTGTCTTCATCTTTTAACCTGCCACCAAAGACTGTTGCTTCAATTAAATATGGTTTCAATTTTCTGATGGTAAATCTAGTTCCATTGCACAACTTTGGTGCCATTATGTTGCCACTATCACTATTGATTCAACCTTCAATGTTAATATGTGCAATGGTATTTTGGGTGGTTCTAATATGTTCAGAAATTCAGTTGGATAATTGATGACATGTTCTTCGTCTGTTACTGTGTCGATGGATTTGCGTTTGAGTTTTGTCTGCAAACAGTTTCATTTGACATTATTTTGTAAACATTTTTGGTAACAATGCTTACTTTGGCAAACTTTTTTAATAAAATGGTCTAAAGCACTAAATAGCTAATAAATTCAGGAGTTTGCACTTTCAATTGTTGTACTTTAAAGATCAGTTGAACTTGCCATATTTGATGTCCAAAAGTTGTTTTGAGAATGTTTCGTCAGTCAGGTCTTGCAGATAATGCACACACATTTCCGTTGATAGCGTGATTTTCTTTACCCTGTATCAAAGATTATGATCAGTTGAAGCATGATTTGAGGTTAACTGCTGGAATTGATTGCAGAATGACAAAGTACGGCATAAATCACCAGCTCATCTTGAAATGAGAATAATATGTTATTTGTAACACTATTGACTTCTCTCTCAGCATTCTTTGGAAATCAAAAGAGAGAATTTTCGGGTTACATTTTTTATTGGTTCTACAATTTATGTGCCACAGTAAGAGCTGAAGTACAAACAAATTTTGAATGTGCATTTACATCCCTATAAATTGGTTTCCAGTTTTTTTATACATCCATATAAAATTGTTTTCCATTTGTTTATGCAGGAACTCCTTTTGGAGGTGCTGCAGTTGCACTAATGTTGCTATGATTTTCTCCTTACCCACAAGAGGCAGTAATGTCATTCCAACTATCAAACTTTAACTTTAGCATGTACTTTAGACTGTGATGTTAGTATGTAAACATGCTGAGATTTGTATAAGCCTACTAATCATTGTATTGAAGAATATTATGTAGAACACAGCAATCAATAAAGGCATTTTCAGAAGTATGGTAAACCTGAAAAGTCAAAGAGTAAATAGCTTTTCCAAAGAGTAATTATTATTCCATATTTTGCATTATATCAATAAATAGAGATCAATAAATATCTTGATGTATCCAAACATTATAGGATTACCCACCGGGCTTTTCTGAAAATTTCATCGAAAGTGCTCCAGCCGTCTTTGAGTCTGTAAGGAAAATACATACACACACACACACACACACACTCATTCATTTTTATAGCTATCGATGTATCAGTTAAAAAATTATAGAATTTCATTTTCTCTAATAGTTGCCCTCATGATCTTGTTTAATTATTTCTAACATTAACCTAATTATACAATAGAATCTCACTTTCACACTTTTCAAGGAATTTCAAAAATATTGTGTAAAATAAGATTCTAAGCAGTAAAATTTTCTTATAGACCCTTTCTTGTATTTTTGTTGTTTTTGTCTGATTATATGTACATAATAGGTATTAGAATACTTGTCAGGAGCTCTATTTATCATGTAATAAAGGTTCTCTGAATGTTGTACCACTAAGTGCAACTGGAATTGTTAACTTCATAGGATGTACAAACTTTTGATATAATTTCATTCATCATAATTTATGTTTTCGTCAAGCCTTTAACTGTGTCATTAATTATGGAAATAGTGAAACACTGCACAAATTTCATATTTTCCCATGTTTGACATGATGATATTTGAGAATTTATTCACATTCTCCAGTGCAAATATTTACAGGAATATTTATTGTGATGTTTTCACGGTGTCTGTGTCTCACAACGTAGTCATCTTTTCAATGCAGAAAAACTCACACATGCAAACCATCAGTCTCACTGTTTATAAAATGTCACAAAAATGCTTATATAAATATTTGCACTTTACAATAAGAATGAATTCTCAAACCACATCATTTTCAGCAATAAAAACTACTAGTCACACAAACTAAGCTGATTTGTGTCCTGGTAGCTGATGGGAGTTCATAATAAATGCAAAAAGCCATTACACTACTCCCATCAGCCTCTGCATTATGTGCATATTCTAACAACAAAATGCAAAATATCCATTTGAAGAAACACAAATTGCCAAGAAGCTTGACTGTGTAATATTTAAAAACACTACTTGAAGATGGAAGTCAGGCCAGTATCAATTTATGTCAGTTACATTTTTCCCCTCAACAAACATAGTTTCATAAAGCATAAATCATGGGGAAAACATGAATATTTTAACGCAAAAATGAATGTGAATTAACATTGTGAGCATAGGAAATTTGATATCACCGCCAAAAATTTTTTGTAAATGGTAGTAACACGTTAATTCTGGGAACATAAAAGTGGTGTTATACTTTTTTCGTGCATTTATGCATGATATTCATGTGATGATTGCAATCTTGCAGGCATAGGCCTACATAGTACCTACCTAATGAGCTTCAGTTGTCTCTAATTGTTGCTGCAGGCAGTGTAATATATAATTCAGTACCCTAACAACTAGGCAGTACTCTGGATGAAGTTACACAGTGTGTTACAACCATACATACAAGATTCTCATGTTATGTGGATTAATTGTGTGGTACTATATCTATGCATCATTGCATAAGGCCCTACGCTAAACATTTCTTCTATACTCGCACCAGAATCATGGTAACGTACTCTCACGTAGATGTTGATATAACCTCCTCTAATATCAACAACGGCTTGAATCATAGACATTGCCAAGGTGGGATGGCTTGTGTGTCTCAACAATACAGATAGCTATAGTGTAGGTGCAACTACAGTGGAGGAGCATGTATCACAAACATATGGTTCCTGAAGAGGGCAGCAGTCTTTTCAGTAGTTACAGGGGCAAAAGTCTGGATGATTGACTGATCTGGCCTTGGATTACAGCTGGCTTAACCATATAGTTTCTGCAGGGGAAACTACAGTTGTTAATTTTCCTGAGGATATGTAGCTCTACTGTATGAATACATGATTATGGCACTTTAAAACATTCTGCATGTAAAATAGTCCCTGCATTTGGATCTTCCAGCAGGTTCTACGGTGGAGGATTTCATCATCATGAAAAGCAAAACAGGTGTTATATAGATTGAAGTGTGAAATGTTCTATCCCTTTATCAGGTTGTTTCCTCAAGTAGTTTAAAAAGAGAAATGCATAAGTCGAAGTTATACATGTTGGAAATTTCTGAACTTAGGTGGCAGGGCAAACAAGATTTCTGGCCCATACACCATGTTATAAATGCAAAATTATTTGGGAGTAACATAACAATTGGTCTAATAATGCATAAGACAGTAGGGATGCAAGTAATGTACTATGGACAGTATATTGAATGCATTATTGTAGCCAAGATAGATAAAAATTAACAAACATAACAGTAGTACTAGTTAATATGTCAACTAACTCACCAGTGATGATGAAATATATAATGAGATAAAAGAAGTTATTCAGACACATAAGGGGCAAGATAGCTTGACTGTGTTAGGGTACAGGGATTTGGTTGGAGGGAGAGGAAAAGAAAGGACATTATTAGATGAATATGGACTGGGGAAAAGAAATAAAAGAAGTCACTTGGTAGAAATTTTTGCAGAACACGTTTGAATCTTCACAAACATTTGGTTTAAGAATCATGAAAGAATGTTGAATACATGGAAGAGACCAGGTGACATGGAAGGTTACAGATTGATTTTATAATGGGAAGACAGATTTCATAACTAGGTTCTAAACTGTAAGACTTATTTGGTGGCCAATATAGACTCTGTCCATAATTTTTTGGTTATGAATTGTAGACTACAACTGAAGAAGTTCCAAAAATATAGAAAAGTAGAGAGATGGAACTTGGATACAGTGAAGGAACCTTTGTGGGAGTTTCAGAGGGACCCTGTGATGTCTCGGGGGTAGTAGTACAATATTCAGCATATTTATACCACTGGTGACAATACACTGTCTTGACCAATCTAAATCATTACTATACCTTAATATGCAGGTTTTTCTTTCCATACCACCTTAAGTCTTCAGTTAAAGACTGAGGACCCCATTAATTGGTCGCCTCAGACGTAACTCGACATCAGCTTCTTCTCCCGCTGAGCAGGGGACGTATTTTAGGTAGAAGAAACTTCTGAGACTACTCAAATGAATAATGGCAGACTGTTGATTACACACATATTTAAAAGAGATTCATCAGTGTTGTGTAATAAAACTTTTCCACTCAGTAACAAATATATCACATGAACTTCAGTATATATGCCAATTCAGTCTGAGTTTCTCTCAAGAGTCCTTATTCATAGAACAATGCTTGTTGAATTGACCAAAAAAATACTTCTTAATCTCAGAGGTGAAGTTATAGTTGATTATGACATTGCAAATAGTATTTAACATTATTTCAATCATGCATAATACCACGTGCACCCTGTGCACAATATTACAGGCACACAATTTTCCGTACCTTCGTATAATTATAATATATAAATATCTTCTGTTGGAAAGATTTGCTGAGTGTAACAACAAGTTTGCCATTACACTACAAGTCTCAGGCAATGGTTGACTGAAAGGATGCAAGTAATACAGTGGAGGAAGAATAGGTATCTTTTAACAATGGAAAATCCAATAGGAATAACAATAATGGAGAAAAGGTAATAATTTACTGAAAAGAGGCTCGCTGAGCTGCTGACAGACGCGAAAATAGATAATGACATTCACACAACTTAAATTTTTCGCCATGGCCTTCGTCAGAGAAAGAAACGCATACATTCATGCAATCACTCGGACAACTATACACACACAACTATCATGTCTGGCCACTCCAGAGTGTGTGAATGCATGTATTTCTTTTTCTGACAAAGGCTATGGCCGAAAATTTAAGTTGTGTGAATGTCATATTATCTATTTTCGTGTCTGTCAGCAGCTCAGCAAGCCTCTTTACGGTGAGTTGTTACCTTCCTCCATTATTGAATAGGTATCTTTGAGAGATGAAATAGTGACTGCAACAGGGAATCAAATAGGTAGAAAGACAATGACTATTAGAACCTGAATAAACAGTAAATATTGAACTTAATTGATGAAAGCAGACAAAATAGAGTACAGATGGCTAAAAATGAGGTTGACAGGAAGTGCACACATGCTGGAGTGACTGGAGAACATTGATGAATCTGAAATATGAGATACAATACTGTGAGAAGAATTTTACAAAACATTCAAAGATTGGGTAATATTCCCTCTGAACTGCTTGGGACAACCAGACATGGCTAAGCATAGCTAATATACCCTCAGACGTCATGAAGAACGTAATAGTTTCAGTTCAATAGAAAGTAAGTCCAGGCCTGTAGGAAATTTACAGAACTACCAATTTAGTAAGTCATGGTTGCAAAATGCTAACACAAATTTCCAGAGGAATAGAAAAACTCATAGAATCTGACCTTAGGAAACATCATTTTGGATTTCAGGATAAATGTAGGAACATGCGAGGCAATATTCACATTATGACATCGTAGAAGATTGGTTAAAGAAAAGAAAACCTCTATTTATAGCTTTTGTAGATCTGGAGAAAGAATTTGAAAGTGTTGACTGAAATACATTTTTGAAATTCTAATGGTAGCAGGGGTTAAAATAAAGGGAGTGAAAAATAATGTACAACTTATACAGAAATGAGGCAGCAGTTATAAGAGTTGCAGGGGATGGAAGAGTCACAATGTTTGGAATGGAGTAAGACAATGTTGAAGCCTCCCCAATGTTATTCAATTTGCTTTATAATTTGGAAATAGAATTAAAGTTCATAGGAAAGAAATAAAAAACTTGGAGTTTAATAATGGAAAGTACAGGTTGGAATTAAAGAATGTTATAAGGACTGTTTACAACTCACCACAAAGACATACAATGAGCTGTGACAGCAACAATAAAAAGACACACACATACAATGCTTAAGGTATCAGTTATTGGCCTTCTTCAGGATATGGTGCATTCACACAGGCACAATTCACAGTCAAATAACTGTCATCTCCAGCTGCCACACTCTGAATTACACTCTGTGCTGACGAAAAAGGAGGAGTGGGGAGGGGTGAAAAGGAAGGCTGTGTCACGGTGGTGGGGATGAATACAACCAAGTGTTACATATAATGTTGGTACTAGATGGGTAGAATGACATGCAGCTTAGTGGAGTGGGTCTCTCTCTCTCTCTCTCTCTCTCTCTCTCTCTCTCTCTCTCTCTCTCTCTCTCTCTAACACACACACAGCACACAAAATGGGAGAGGTAAAGGAGAAGTAGGAACTGTTGGGTGTGGAGAACAAGTGGGTTATCATAGGTTGAGACCTGGGTAATTTCGGGACCAGAAAATGTACTGTAAGGTTACTGCCCATCTGTGTAGTTCAGAAAAGCAGGTGGTTTGTGGGAGGATCCAGATGGCTTGGGTTGTGAAGCAGCCATTGAAATTAACCATACACTCAGCTGCATATTGTGCCACAGGGTGGTTTATCTTGTTTTTGACCACAATTTGGCAGTGGCTATTCATCTTATGGAGAGCTGGTTTGTGGTAATGCCAGTATATAGAGCTGCATTGTGATTGTAGCATATTTGGTAAATTACATGGCGGCTTACACAGGTGGCCCAGTGTTAGATTGGGTAGAACAAGCCTGTGATGGGACTGGAATAGGAAGTGCTGGTGGGTGGAATTAGACAGGTAGTGCTTCAGGGTGTTCCATAGGGATATGACCCCTGTGGCAGTGGAGGTGGGATTTCGGATGGCATAGGTATCAACTAGGATGCTATGGGGGTTGGGAGAGAGGCGGAACACTCTTTTAGTAAGGGCGAGAAGAATCTCAGACAGGTTGTCTCTCATTTCTGGGCATGAGGATGGACAATCAAAACCTTGATGAAGGATAGAGTTTAGTTGTTAAAGTCCAAGATGGTAATGGGTGGCGAGGGGTGTGCTTGTTTGTGCCTGATGGCTGGAGGTAGAGGGAGGATTTGGGGTATGTGGGGATTGGCACAGGAGATCTGTTTGCAGAGTAGTTCTGTGGGGTAGTTTCCGTCTGTGAAGTCTTTTATGAGATCTTCAGCATATTCATAAAGGTAGTTCTTGTCATTACAGATAGTCTGTCGTCATGTGGAAGGGATGTCTACTGTGAAAGTGTAGGTACTGTTGGTGTTTGGTAGGTTTAATACGGCTGGAAGTGTGGATGGAGCTAATAGGTTGGAGGCAACCAAAACTACATACAACTCTCTCTCAGATTGTAGCCTTTGCTCTCCAGCAACTGGAGGAGCACTCCAAACACCATCTCCACAAGTTATTCTGTCTGCTACCTTGTAACACACATATCCAATCCTTATCCTACCCACAGCGTTACTCCTTGTGAACACCTCAAATCACCCAGACCTTGCCCAGCTGACTTCTTGAATTTACCTCATCCCTCTAAACTCTCAACCAACACTCCACAATATCGAATGCCAAAACGGTCCCAGAACACTGTAGTTAACGTGTCCACCAAAAAACTCAACCCCCACTAGCCAAAGTCTCACCTTAAGCCCTACACCCAAATTCAACTGTGTTGGACTTGTCAAATATCTACACTTCTTTTTCCAATCCCTATGATGGAAACACTACTTTGCACCAATCCCTCTGACCAAATCCAACCTGATTTCTATCTTTTCCAGTTTGTACCACCATCCAACCAAGATCCCCCTGACTCCCACCTAACACCCGCTGGTCTCCATCCAAGAATTTCTTACCCCCAACTTGACCTCACCATCTTTCCCCAAGTTGCTTCCTAAGAACTCAAACCTTTTGGCAGAAGAAAGAAGAGCTGTCCACAATCTCAAAACAAATGCCAACATAATCATTCTTCCTGCAGATTGAGGATCCACCATTGTAGTTATGAACTACAGTGACTACCTCACAGAAGGATTCTGAAAAATCTTTGACTCTTTCATGTACAAGTTGTTCCAAATTGATGCCATCCAAAAGTGCAACCAGTTCTCCAATTCTTGTTGAAATCATATGGCACCTTCCAAAAACTCTCTCCTGAATCCATCTCAACAACTCCTCACACTCCCACTTTCTACATGCTCTCCGAAATCCACAAACCAAAAATAATCATGGACACCCGATTGTGAGTGGTTACTGTGCTCCTAGTAAAAGAATTTGAGCCCACATTGACCAACACCTCCAACCAATTGTCCAAAATCTATCCTCCCATATTAAGTATACTGACCACTTCCTTCTTCAACTCATCACCATTCCCACACCTTTATCACCTGGATTCTTACTGGTCACTGTGGAATCCATTCTTGAATACTACCTCTCCCAATTCCCTCTGGATTCAAGCTTGATACCTCATTTCTCATAATTCTCACCAACTTTATCCTAACAAATTACTTCTTTTCCTTTGAGGGAAAAGTATACTATTAAATCTGCCCCACAGCCATGGACACCCTCCTATGTCAACCTGTTTATAGGCCATCTGGAGGAACCCTTCCTAGCTCCCCAAAACCCCAAACTTCTGGTCTGGTTCTGGTTTGATTCTTCCTGACAGATTAATACCATGTGCTGGAACTGGGATTCAAACCTAGGAACTTTGTCTTTGAAAGGCAAAAGTCCCAGGTTCAAATTCCAGTTCTGGCACACAGTTTCAATTCGCCAGGAAATTTCATATCAGTGCACGCTTCACTGCAGAGTGAAAATATTTCTGGTTCAGGTTAATTGACAATATTTTCATAATCTGGATTCAGGGCCTGGACACGTTATTGTCATTCCTTCAAAACCTCAAATCCTGCTCCCCCATCCACTTTACCTGTCTTCCTCAACCAAGCAAGCTACATCCCTGGATGTTAACCTCCATGTCATTGATGGCTCTATCCACACTTCTGTCCATATTAAACCTACCAATGACCACCAGTGCCAACACTTGGACATTTGCCAAAAGTTCCACATCAAAATATCCTTCCCATACAACCTAGCCATCTGTGAACAGCATATCTGGCAGTGTTCCATTTCTCAATATGCTGAAGGTCTCACAAATGCCTTCACAAATGCCCATGGACCTAGTCCATAAACAGATCTCCCATGCCATATTCCCACACACTCCGAATCCTCCTTCTACTATTAGCCAACAGCCACAAATGAGCACTCCGCTTGTTACTGAATACTACCCTGGACTGGAACAGCTAAACTACATCCTTTGTCAAGGGTTTAGATTTTCTGCCCTGCCAAGAAATAAGAGACATCCTGCCCAAGATTCTTCCCAATGTAGAAGTGGTGTTCCATCACCTTCCCAACTTTCATAACATCGTAGTCCATCCCTATGCCTCCCAAAAACCCTGCCCCTGCTACAGGAATCATATTCCTGTAGAAGACACTGCTGCAACACCTGTCCAATCCACCCACCCATCACTTCATGTTCCAGTCCCATCACAGGCTTATCTTACCCAATCAGAAGCCAGGCCACCTGTGAAAGTCACCATGTAATTTTCCAACTGTATTGGGATCATTGCAAAGCTTTCTATATTGGCATTACTACTAACCAGTTGTCTATTAGGATGAGTGGCCACCGCCAAACTATGGTGAGAAACGAGATAGACCACCCTGTGGCACCGCATGCTATAGAGCAATGCTTGATTTCAATGTTTGCTTCACAACACAGGCCATTTGGATCCCCCCACTAAACACCAGCTTTTCTGAACTACACAGAATTTATCCATGCCTCAGGTTATGATAAAACCCTTTTTCTCCACACCCAACAGTTTCTGCCCCTTCTATGCTACATCTGTCCTATTTCATGTGCTGTGTGTGGATTTGTTTTGCTTTATTATCTTCCCCCATCTCCCTGCTCCATTAATAAACTGAATCTCATTCCACACATCTAGTACCTAAATGCTCTGTGAGGCCTGGCTGTTTGCATCCCCACCATCATTATACAACCTTCCTTTCCACTCCTCTCCTTTCCTATTCCCTCACGGCAGAGTATGATTTGAAACAATTGTTTGACTGTGAATTGTACCTGTTTGATTGTGTGAATCCTCTCTATTCTGAGGAAGGCCATTAGCTGATAGCTTAAGTGTAGTATGTGTGTGTCTTTTTTTATGTGTCTGTTGCAGCTTGTCATGTGTCTTTGTGGTGAGTTGTAAGCTGTTCTTATTACATTGTTGACATCTTGCAGTTTGTTGTTGATGACATTGTCATAGGACCTGGAAGGGTAGTTGATTGGAATGTACAGTGACGTGACAAACAAAAGCAAAAGAAGTGAAATGGGATGCAATCTAGTTAAATCAAGCAATGCTTAGGATATTAGGTTAGGAAATGAGACAATAAAGGTAGTAGATGAGTTTTGTTATTTGGGCAGTAAAATAACTAATGACCAAAGCAGAGAGAGATAAAATGTAGAATCGCAATGGGAAGAAAAGCATTTGTAAAAAAAGGGAAATTTGTTAACACGAAATATTAATTTCAGCATTATGAAGTCTTTTCTGAAAGTACTGATCTGGAGTGTAGCCTTGTATGGGTGTGAAACATGGACACTTAAACACTTCAGACAAGAAGAGGATAGCAACTTTTGAAATTTGGTGCTACAGTAGAATGCTGAAGATTAGACAGGTAGATTGTGTACCTAATGAGAAGATATGTACAGAATTGAGGAGAAATGGAGTTTCTGGCATATCTTGACAAAGAATGGCTCAATTGGTAACACATATTATAACATAGAGGAAATATAAATTTAGTATTGGAGGAAAGTGTAGGGAGGTAAAAATCGCAGATGGAGACAAAGAAATGAACACAGTAAGCAGATTCAAATGGATGTGGATTGTCAGTATTATTCAGGGATGATGAGGTTGCACAGGATTGAGTAGTTTAGCAAGCTGAATCAAAGCAGTCTTCTGACTGAAGAATCACAACAGTTTGTATGTCAGTTAATTACTGAATGAGTCCATCTTTCATGGAAGAGAGGCAGCTTTTTCTCTTACATGTACATAACTTTACTGTGATATTTATCACTTACTGATGTTTCTCTCATTTATTCATCATATGAGTATGGTTTCATTTTATCCACTATTTCTGCTGATTGTAATTTTGCTAATTTATTGTATATATGCATTATTATTTCATATGTGTGTATTAACATACAGAACTAATGGAATTTCTTTGTTCTGCAGGTTAGGCAAAACCCAGGGCACAATAGAAGCAGGAGATCGTGAGAAAACAAAAAGAATAGTATATGCTGTTATGTATGGTGCTGGACCATCAAAACTCTCTGAGTTTCTAAATATTAACCATTCTGAAGCTTCCAGTATAATCAACAGTTTTTTAGGTTGATTTAACATTTTCCATATAATATTACTGACCATGTTAATATACTGAATACTGAAATGTTAATATAACAAATGTTTACAAAATGAAATTTTCACTCTGTAGTGAAGTGTGAGCAGCTTAGAAACTTCCAGGGAGATTAAAATTGTGCTCCAGACCCAAAACCTTAGCCTTCCATGGGCAAGCACTCTATCAATTGAGTTATGTGTGCCTGTCCTCACAGCTATTGTGACATGGTGGAGTGGCCGAGTGTTCTAAGGCACCTTGCTGTAGAGCGTGCAGTTGCTCACTGTTGGAGTTTCGAGTCCTCCCTTGGGTGTGTGTGTGTGTTTGTGTTGTCTTTAGTAAAAGTTAGTTTAAATAGTGTTGTTAAATACCTTATATTTACAAACATTTGAACATTTTGAGCAGCTTTAGTCAGCAAAGATCATAATTTCAAATCCCGGCGTGGCACACAATTTTAATCTACCAGGATGTTTCACAAAATGTTAAGATAGATGACATTCACTATTTCACAGAGAACTTAACTGTTTGGTTGACCAGGATGACAATAATGTCAAGCTTGCATCCAAAAAGTAGTATAGGAAAATTATGTAGAAACAATGTACACTCCAGTATTCTTACAAGTGTGCTTTCACTGATTGACGGTATCCATAAAACTACCTTCCCCAGTGAATTGTGATTTTTGCAGCTGTGTTTATTTATTCATCATCTGCTGCTTCAGTTGTGGATGATAATGCCAATTTTTGCACAAATTTTTTCTTAGTGATTTTACTGTATTTTCTGTTGCCTCAGTTGTCTACTGCATCCTTGGTAGTCATTTCACATTCGTGGGAGTGTTATGCAGCCTTCTGTTGTTTTGATACCATAGTAGTAAGAGTCAGTGACACAGCAACAAAGCAAACTGACCACATGGTGTAGTAGTTTGCATCTTTGCCTAATAATGTTGAGTTCTTGCCTTTCATTCCTGTTGACTACAATAACTTTTTCTAGTGAAAATTTCTGTAGGGGTGTCTAATCAGTCTTGTGAGGTCAACTAAGAATCTGCTTCAATGTAATAACAGTGATCTTGACATTCACATTGCTAAGGTAGCATTACATCAAAGGAGGAAACCATTTTCATGCAAAAATTTATCAGTAATATAGTGAGGACAGTTTACAACTCACCGCAAAGATGTGGCGACAGGCACATACAAAAGACACACACATACAACACATTCAGCTACCGGCCATGGCCTTCTTCAGAAAATAGAACACTCACGCAATCACACAGGCACGCAACACAGTCATACAACCATCACCTCCGACCGCCGATTCGAAGTTTGCCGCAAGACGTCAGCCATCAGAGCAGTTCTATCCTAGGCAATCACCTGCTGATGAGTTCAGTCGACCTAAGGGAAGAAGCCCATCGCCGTACCCTAGACAAGATCACTCCCCGACGCACCGCAGCTGTTCACTATTGCCGAACACAGGTACCAGCCGCTCCCCTAGCCACCACACCCAGGAAAGCTAAGCGAGGCGACCATCTACGGAGGTGAGGTTGCCACAGAAAAAATCCTCCATGGACGACAGTCACTAAGATATCAGGCAATCTCATTGACATCATAATCGATGGCCAACCTATCCGGGCACTTGTTGACTCAGGAGAGTCTTCCTCTCTATTGTTGGATAATTGCCACTGCACACTAAAAAAGACAATGTTCTGTGATACGGGGGTAACTGTGCTGAAGGTCGCGAATGGAAAGTACGTCCAGCCAGCAGGAACTTGTGTTGCAAGAATAATCATCAACAACAGGACCCAGCTGTTTGAATTTGTTGTGTTAACAGAATGTAGTCACAATGTCATCCTCGGATGGGGCTTCCTGCAAGCATCCCAAGCTATTATTGACTGTGGAAGATCTGAGCTGCAAATTGAGGAAGTTGTTCCAACGGGTACTCGTAATAGAGAGTTTTCTGGGAAGTTATTTGCCGTTGACAATGTGATGATCCTGCCGTTGATGATGAGAAGAGTTGCAGTCACAAACACAGATGAGCGATTAAACTGTGAAGTGCTTGTTGATAGTAAAAAGTTTATCAGGCTCACCAAAGAAATTTACATACCACGGCTATCATAAGCATTAACAGAGGTTGAGGAGAGATTTGGATCAATAATTGTCACGAGCAGTCGCAACTTATCCCCAAACAATGTGTATCAGGACAGCTGAACAAATCCAGGACGGTGAGCTCAACGTCATCAATGAAGACCCATGCTCTGCTGTTAGTACAGACAACACACTGGAGGAAACAAATGTGGAACTGCCAATAGGGCCCAGACTGACCAAGGAACAACACCATCGGGTGTTAGCTATACTATGTCAATTTTCGGGTGCATACACATCTCAGCAGGGGAAAAGTCAGACAAAACAGCCCACGATATAGCATCGTATCAATACTGGGGATCATCCACCAATTAGCCAGCGTTTGTATAGAGTGTTGACAGTAGAAAGATGGATAATTCGGGAAGAAGTGGAGAAGATGTTGCACGATGACATTATTCAACCTTCGAATAGTCCTTGGTCGTCCCCAGTGGTCCTTGTAAAGAAGAATGATGGCACGTGGTGATTCTGTGTCAACTATCGGTGGCTGAACAAAATCACAAAGAAAGATGTCTACCCACTGCCGTGCATTGACAATACCTTAGACTGCTTGAAAAGAGCTACATACCTCTCAACTGTGGACATGCAGACAGGTTACTGGCAAATCGAGGTTGATGAAGCTGACAGGGAGAAGACGGCATTTGGATTATGTAATGCTCCAGCCACATTCGAACGCATGATGGACAACTTGCTTCGACACCTTAAGTGGACGAAGAACATTTGAGTCGCCTGACAACTGTGTGGAAGTGTGTTCAGGCTGCAAGACTTTGACTCAATCCAAAGAAGTGCCTCCTCGTCACCAAGGAGATAAAAACCCTGGGGCACCTAGTCAACGAAATTGGTGTCCGTCATGATCCAGATAAGTGAGGGCAGTCACAGAATTTCCAACTCCTCAGCACATTCCTGATGTGAGAAGTTTTCTCGGGCTGTGCTCATACTACCAGCGTTTCATAAAAGGATTTTGTAACAAGGCACGTCCATTACAAGAACTTCTGCAGGGAGACACCAAGTTTTACTGGGATGAGACAAAAGAAAGAGCTTTCCGGGCTCTTAAGGTGGCTCCTACTTCCGCACCAGTGCAAGCCTTGTATGATGAGAATGCAGAAACGGAACTTCACACAGATGCCAGTAGTTTTGCGATTGGTGCAGTGCTTGTACAAGTTAAGGAAGGTGCTGAAAAAGTGATAGACTATGCATGCGAGATAAATTGCTCTACAACTGAGAAAGAAAGCCTCGCAGTTATCTGGGCTATCAACAAGTTCCAGCCGTATTTATTCGGCAAACCATTAACTGTTTTGACAGACCACCATTCTTTGTGTTGGCTGTGTAGCTTGAAGGATCTATCAGGTCGACTAGCAAGATGGACACTAAGACTCCAAGAGTACGATGTCACAGTGGTATTCAAGAATGGGCACGAACGCAAGGATGCCGACTGCCTTTTGAGCAATCCATTAGTGTTACACAACAGCATGAATGAAATTTCAGCCCTCACTGAATTAGATGACGTTACAGCTGAACAGAGGGAGGATCCAGCACCATTAAAAACGACAGAGGCCTTGGAAAAAGGAGAACCGACCAATGGAGAGTCCCAACTTATGAACGGAACATTGTATAAGAGCAACTACGATCCACTGGGCCCCAAATGGCTACTGGTCGTTCCAGCTCATCTCCAGCCAGCTATTCTCAAATATTTCCACGATGCTCCAATATCCAGTCATCTGAGATTTGTAAAGACCCTAGACAGAATAAGACATGTGAGGCACTCTGTGAGTCACTGTAAAGAGTGCCAGCAACAGAAGCACGTGCCGAAATTACCTCCAGGGCATCTCATACCTATTCCGCCAGCAGCACCTCCATTCCATCGAGTTGGGATCGATCTTTTAGGGAGGTTCCCGAAGTCGACAACCGGTAACCTGCACTGACTACCTCACATGCTACGCTGTCACCAAAATGTGTGCCGACTGCAGAAGCTCCAGGGATCGCAAAGTTCCTTGTAGAAGACATTATTTTGAAGCGTCAAGCACCACATGTGATGATATCTGATCGTGGAAAAGTATTCCAGTCAAAACTAGTATCAGAGGTAATGTCACATTGTGACATTGTCAGAATGACAACTGCATACCATCCTCAGACAAATGGTCTTACGGAATGTTTTAACAAGAAGTTAGCTGATATGCTGTCAATGTACGTCAATGATGACCAGAAGGATTGGTATACAATTCTGCCAGTCATGACATTTCGTTACAATACTGCAAGAGAAGACACCAAAGGCTTCACACCATTTTTCCTGTTCCATGGCCGTGAAGCAGAGACGACAATGGATACGCTGTTTCCATTCCAACCATATGACACTAAGGATGACTATGTTAAACAGCTCATCACTAGGGTTGAAGAAGCAAGAGAGCTGGCTCGCATATGGACACTGGACACTACAGAGAAGGACCTTCAGTGGTAGATCTGGTATGGCGCAGGGGATAGCATCACCGACTGCGGTGCTGAAGGTCGCCGGTTCAATCCCGTCCACTGGGGAAAATTTATTTCTTTGTAATTCAAAATGTTCAAAGTTTGTAGAGCTTATGGGACTTAACTACGGGGTCATCAGTCCCTAAACTTACAAACTACTTATAAACTAACTAACACTAAGGATGGCACAAATATCCATGCCCGAGAGGGGATTCGAACCCCTGACCGTAGTGACCATGCAGACCGTGACTGGCGCGCCACTGTCCCCTCAGCCACCGTGGCTGGCTCTTTGTAATTAACAATTGCAGAATGTTCTACATCATTCTTATGTTCACTTGTAAATTCTACTTGTTTCTTATGTTAACTATTCTTCTAATTTCTGGTATATTCTGTCTGTGTATAAATAGCAGAGCAATCTGCCCGAGAGGCAGTTAGTGCTGCGTGTATGTTAAGTTCATAATAAACCTGTTTTCAGTATAAGTGCTGTGTTCAGTTGCCTTCAAAGTCAAGCCTGCTTCCATTTCAACGCAACAATATCATCAATGAACCTGAACCAGATCAGGAAGATTTTATCTAGACGGCCCATAGATAGGCTGGCATAGGAGGATGTCATATGGGTGCCCATGGCTGTGCCGTGGATTTGATTGTATACTTTTCCTTCAATGGAAAAGTAATTATTTGATAGGATGTAATTGGTAAGGGCTTGGTGTCTGAAGGACGTTGACAAAGGTAATGCTCGAGAGCATCAAGACCATGGGCAAGTGGGATATTGGTGTACAGTGAAGTGGCATCAACAGTGACAAGTAAGGATCCAGGAGGTAAAGGGATGGGGATGGTGGAGAGTAGACTTATACTACTCAATAGAGGTCAGGCCACCTGTGAAAGCAGCCATGTGATATACCAACTCTTCTGCAATCATTGCACAGCATTTTATATTGGTATGACCACAAACCATCTGTCCATCAGAATGAATGGCCACTGCCAAACTGTGGTAAAACACAAAATAGACCATCCTGTGGCACAGCATGCAGCTGAGCACAGCACTCTGGATTTCAATGGCTGCTTCACTACCCGAGCCATCTGGATCCTTCCCTCCACCACCAGCTCTTCTGAACTGCGCAGATGGGAGTTATCCAACACATTTTACGGTCCCCACAACCATCCTGGCTTCAACCTATGCCTAACATCTTCCTCCCCCCCACTCTTCCTTCCCCACCCATTATCCTGTACCCATGTCTTCCTTACAACTGTGTATTACCACTTACAATATCCCCTTAATTTATTTATTTATTTATTTATACTTATTTTTTGTTATTTAACTAATTTTTCCTAACTTTATTTTTTTTCCTTTATTCCAAACTTATTTTTCCTTTTTTTCCTATTTTTAGTTTTCCTTATTATTCTTCAAATCCCCCCACTCCTTCCCCACACTCCTCTACACTTCCCTTTTATCCTTTTCCACCCCTTCCCTTTACTGTATTCATTGCCGCAATTCAAATTCCTGCCTATCAGAGCCTTTAAAATCTATAATGCAATTTGGAACTTTCTTTCCCCTCCACTCCCCACCTCATTCCCAGTCTAGCTTGTGTTGCTGGAGTGGCCGGAGTGGTGTTCGTGTAGTTGTCTGAGTGATTGCGTGAATGTATGCATTTCTTTTTCTGATGAAGGTCATGGCCGAAAATTTAAGTTGCATGAATGTGATTATCTATTGTCATGTCTATCGGCAGCTCAGTGAGCCTCTTTACGGTAAGTTGTTGCCTATCATCCATTATTGTAAAAGAATTTCATTTGAAAAGCTGTGGGCTTTTTTTTATCTCAAAAACTACTTCATAAATAAAGGAGGAATTGTCATTAAGTCTAGGCTTATGAATAATTGTTTGCATGATTCCTTATTGTCTGCTCCTGTCATGGCTCTGATGAATTTTTTCTATAGCTTCAACACTTTGAAGAGGTTGGTTTTTTCTGCACCCCAAAATATTATGCCATATTCCACCATTGATAAAAAATATACATGGTAAACCATTTTCTTGACTGCTAAGTCAGTTATTTTATTTAAGACCCTCATGGCATAGACAAAATTGTTTCACCGCTTTACTAAGTAATGCACATGATCAGACAATGACAAGTTTTGGTTTATAGCTCCGCCTAGGAATTTAACAGCATCTGTAGGCATCAGCTTTTTGCCTTTGTAATTTAACTGTGATATATATTCACTCGTTTGTTTTGACCTAAAATATACAATTTGCATTTTTGTTTATATCAGTTCCATAGCATTAGTATTTGTCCAGTTTTCTAGTTCCTGAAGTGTTTGTTTAGTTTTATGCACTAGTTCTTCAGTGTTTTTACAGTAGATTACTGCTGTAGAGTCATCTACGTAGAGAATTGTTTCTGAAGTTACTTTACTTGGCATATCAATTATATAATACAGAATCAGTAATGGGCATAACAGGTACCCCTGGGGTATCATTACCCTCTGTTTTCTATTTTTGTGGTAGGCCAGAAGCAGCTTAGAGATTTCCGCTGCATGCCATTAGCAGCCTCCGTGTAGCAGCAATTTGTGGTTTACCACATCAAGTGTTTTAGTTAGATCACAGAAGATACTGGATACATACTACTGGTTATCAAGGCTTTTTCTTATTTTTGTGATAAGATTGTTAATAGCATACACAGTGCTCAGCCCCTTCCTAAATCCATACTGATTATCAAGAATACCGTTGTGTTTGTTAGTATATTTTTCTAATTTATTACACGCTATGCTTTCAAATAGTTTAGAAAAGATTTGGCAGTAATGATACTGGGCGGAAGTTTCCTAACTCATCTTCCCTTCTTGTGGGTAGGCCGATCGTATGTATATTTCAGCCCTTCTGGAAAGTAGCCCTCATCAAATGATTGATTTATTAGGAGATGGAGTTGAGGTGCAATACTGTCATATCCTGCCTTGATTTTTGTTGAAATTTCTTACCAGCCTACAGATATGAGATTTTTTAGTTAGTTTATAATGCTAGCCACTTCATGGCAGGATATATGAGAAAATTTAAATTCTTCTGGCCTATTGGGTCTTACGTGTAGAGGAGAGAAATTGTCAGTTTTATTTGAAACTGTATAGTATCTGTTGAATTCGTCACAGATCTGTCTGGAGTTTGCAACAGTTTCCCCATCAATCTCTAATTTAAAACTGAAAATATTTATTTTGTCAGTACCTATTTCAGTTTTCACTGTCTTCCACACAACTTTTCATTTATTTGTGGCATTTTCAATGTACTGACTAGTTGCCATTAGTTTTGAATGTTTAATGACTCTGTCAAGTATTCTTTTATGTTTTTTCACATACATGACAAACTCTGTATCACAGTTACTCTTAGCTTCCATGTCCAATTTACTCTTTCTACTACAAGAGATTCTGATGCCTTCAGTTATCCAAGAGTTCTTTTTATTGTATTTGTCATGTGAAGTTATGAAGGGGAAACATTCATTGAAAATATCCAAGAGTTCTGAAACAAAAGTATTGTAGTTTTTAACTCCTGAACTCTGGTTGCTGAATGACCAGGTGGTTATTCAGCTTTGAGACAATTGTGCTTACATTTTCTTAGTGGACTTTCCTTATTCGTTTTACTGTAGGCCTCTCTGCTTTAACTGAAATTGGCAATGGGTGAAAAAGGGCTGAATGGTCTGATATTCCGAATTCTAGAACAACCTTTTCTTTTGCATTGTAACTGATACTGCTTACGATATTATCTATCATGTTGAAGAGGCTGTTGTTACTGTATCTGCAACTTATACAGCTAGGTTTCAAATTTGTCTAGAAATACACAAGTATCCCAATATTCAGGGACGTGAAATATACCGATAGTTAATATGCCATATTCTAACAGTTTGATGTAGCTGCTTTCAAATACTAGCTCCTCATACAAGTAATTAGAAGTTTGTCTGATTTTAAATCTAAGTGACTGCTCTAATAAAATGCAAAAAAAAAAAGAAGAAAGAGAGATTCAAAAATTGAAGGTACTGGACCATATCTTTTAATAATTCCATATATTTGTGGTGGTGGCAGTATGTACCTGCAGTTTTGTAAGCATGTTTACTTACAAACTTATTACATTATGTGTATGTTACGGTTTACAAATTTTTACAAATTTCTAATGCTTAATAAATTCTTTGGTGAAACTAAATAACTGACATTTACAGAGTGCTTCACAACAACTTTATAGACAGTGTCACCTGTATGGACCTGCTGCAGTCAAATAGGCTGCACAATGTACAGCCTCTTGCTTTCTCATTTCCTATTTGTTGAATATAATTGTGCATGATTATGAGCAAGGAAAAAATAATTGGTCTGTTTCATACCATACCTTATGACTTATTTAGAGAACATAATATTTTTCTGTTCTGAATTAATATAGACTGTTCCTGTAGCACACATACCCTGCTTCATTTGTAACATCAGTCACAGTGATCAGTAGTTTTGAGATAAAGAGATAAGCAGATAACATTTTGCCCAAAATATGTTTAATTTACAAACTAGCAATTCATATAAATCCATTTGTAACATCAGTCACAGTGATAAGTAGTTTTGAGATAAAGAGATAAGCAGATAATATTTTGCCCAAAATACGTTTAATTTACAAACTAGCGATTCATATAAATTAGAAATTTTAGGAATGTAATTTGCAGCTCATCCCAAAGATATTCTTCGAGCTGCAACAGACATATAAAAAAAGACACTCATACACACAGTTTCATCGGAAAGAGGCACACACTCTCTCATTCATACAAACACACTTCACAGACACACAACCATCATCTCCAGCTGCTGCATTTCGACTCACACCTGTGGTTAATGGGTAGTAGATGAGAGGACAAGAAGGTTGAGAGGCATGGGGATGGATAAAGCAGAGCCTTACATGGCACATAGGTAGTAGATGGGTGGAAATGGATGTAGCTTAGGAATGGAGTAGGGAGGAGGAGGAAGCTTAGGGTTTAACATCCCATCGACAGCATGGTTATTAGAGATGGAGCTCACGCTCAGGTTTTTTGGACAAGGATGGTGAAGGAAATTGGCCGTACCCTTTGAAATGAATCATCCCGGCATTTGCCTGGAGTGATTTAAGGAAATTGCGGAAAACCAAATCTGGACAACCGGAGGTAGATTTGAACCACCATCCTTCTGCATGGAGTAGGGAGACGGGGTTGGGGAGGGAAGGGAAGGAAAACAAACACATACACACACACACAAACACATAATGTGAGAGGTTCTAGGATAGAGGTGGGAGAAACTATTTGGTGTGAGAAAAAAAAATACAAGTTGAGGTGTGGATAAATTTGGGATCAGAGAAGGTAAGGGTAAATCCCATCTTTGTAGTTCGTAAAACCTAGTCGGAGGGGGGGGGGGGGCAGTATCGGGTGGCCCAGGTTGTGAAACAGCGGTTGAAATCTTGCACTAGTTCATCTGTTGTACCACAGGTTGGTCTACATTGTTTTTAGCCACAGTTTGTCAGTGACCATACATCCTAATGAACATGCAGTTAGTGGTCATACCAATACAAAAAGCTGCACAGTGTCTAGGTGTGTTTGTGTTTGGATATGTGTGAGTGTGTGTGTATTTGTCTACCTTCCTTTTTGTCCCCTAAGGTAAGTCCTTCCACTCCTGGGATTGGAATGACTCCTTTTCCACTTCCTTAAAACCCATATCCTTCCCTTTCTCCTCCCCTTTTTTCCTTTTTTTCCTGAAGAAGCTGCCAGTGGTGGCGAAAGCTAGTAAGTGTGTTTTGAGTGTGATTTTTATTTTTATTTGTGTCTATCGACGAGCCGGTCCTTTTGGGTAAGTCCCACCAGGAAGTTTCCTTCTATACTTTTCGGAAGGAAATTATCCTAGTGGGATAAACAAATATAAAAAATAGAAAACGGATGACTTACCCAAAAGGACCGGCTCGTCGATAGACACAAATAAAAATAAAAATCACACTCAAAACACACTTACTAGCTTTCGCCACCACTGGCAGCTTCTTCAGGAAAAAGAGGAAAAAAGGGGAGGAGAAAGGGAAGGATATGGGTCTTAAGGAAGTGGAAAAGAAGTCATTCCAATCGCAGGAGTGGAAGGACTTACCTTAGGGGACAAAAAGGAAGGTAAACAAATACACACACACTCACACATATCCACATGCAAACACACCTATTTCAGGATCAGTAGTAAGGGAGTTATCCTTACTACTGATCCTGAAATGATCCAGGCCACAACTTACAGTAACCTCCTTTTTCTCCACAACCAACCATTCCTGCCTCCTATATCCTACACCTCTTCCATTCCATGTGTATGTGTTGTTTCTCTTCCCTCCCCTCCCTGCATCCCCTCTCCATTCCTAAGCTGTATCTCTTTTCACACATCTAGTACTTAACTGCTCTTTAAGGCCATTCTTTGTCTATCCCCACCACTGCCCAACTAGCAATCTTCCTGTCCTCCCTTCCATCTCCTCCCCTTCTATCCCCCCATCACAGAGGCTTGGAATGATGCATCTGGAGATAACTACGGATCTGTGTTTGTGAAGTGTGCCTGTGTGATTGCATGAATCAGAGTCTGTGTGTCTCTTTGTGATGAAGGCTGTAGACGAAAGCTCCAAGTTACATGTGTCTATTGTATGTGCCTGTCAGAGCTCAATGAACTTTATTGTGATCTGTTGCAAACTATCCTCATTATATTGTTGGATCCTAATCTGTACTTTTCATTGTTACATAGATAAGAAATTTTCTTTTGAATTGCCAGATGAAATTAGAGTTTTGAATTCTAGTACTGCTGTTATAGTAAGAGTATGTCTTCAATTCATAACTGAAATCAAGAATGACTATGTCATTTTTTTATGTTTCCCAATGTGGTCATATTGAGTTATGCCATCTCTTATCATTATGCTGTTCACATGTTCCTGTCAACAAGTTCTGCCATAAGTATTACGTAAAATTATTAACAATATGCAAAGCATTGGATTCTAAAGCTCAATATTGATGTAGTGATTGTATTAGTATATAAACCTTTTACTCATCCATTTATTGCAACACATAAATAATTTGATTACTGTACTAAAGTTTACTGCAATTTTTAGCCTATAAACTTTGTCAACAGCACATTTCCCGGCTATCAAAAAGTTTTCTAATGCTGTTATAAAAGAATGTCAAGCAAAAAAATGTCTTCATACAATTACTGGCAGACACAGACTTTTCCCTCATATTAGAAGTGCCAACAGTGGATTAAAATCGTACACTGAGAGACAGGCAGTTAATTTTCTCATGCAAGGTTAGTCATTAATCTGTAATATATTGTGTGTTATTTCACTATAAGCTATTTGAAAAATATTGGAAAATAGGATTGTTCTTTTAACAAAGAAGTATTTTAACTATGCTAAAATAAATTATAAGCAAAAATTCATCCCTCCTAGTACTAGGTGAATGTCAAGCAAACAAAATATGTGATGAGTCCTATTTATACCATTCCCTTTTAGGTTCTTTCAGCAAAACCTACACCCTCCTGATGGCTGAAGCAGTACTAGATGACACATTAGCTGTAGGGTAATGACTTTCTTGTATTCCAAAAATGTGTTAGGGAAATAGTAGTGTCACATGGAGTCATGCCAAGCGGTTTTGGTACTAGGAGGATTAAAGAATAGTAAATCATGTAGAAAGTAAAGGTTTATACTTAACAAATAAATTCAAATATACCGCCGCACGTAATATGTGCAAAGTGATATAGGAACGCTACAGCAATTAGAGAGCGCCGCCTAAGTGAAACGGGGCTCTCCTGAACTTAGTGGGGCACAGCAGTCTGCAGTGAATCATGATGAAATACACTAGCTATTTAGAGTTTGCTTTCATGTGTTAATAAAGTTACTACACTTTAAGTGGCAACAAGTTGCGAAATACTCCACATGTTGTCGTTGGCAGTGTTTTGATAAATATGGAAACCTTAGACCAGCTATTGTGCACAATCATCAAGTAACAGACTGCCCTCGTCGCGTTGTTATGTGACTTACCACAGACGCTTACGTCAGTTGTGTCAATGTTGTTGTCCAGTCGGGTTGTGCCGTCTTCTCTGCCTTCATTTCCTCCATACAAGGAAGCTGTGGAAGAATGGGAGGACTATAAAAAGCGTCTGTGGCAACATTTTGTGGCTTTCAGCGTTGGAAATGATCAGCTCTGCAAATCTCTGTTTCTTTCATGGATTTCTCCAAAAATGTATCAACGATTGTCTCAGCTCGCCCCCCTACGGGATCCGGCATCATTATCTTTTACTGAAATGTGTGACAGGCTCTCCAAATATTATCACAAAAACACCCATGTTGTTGCTTCCCATGTGGATTTTTACAAGTGCCGCAAGCAGCCGCATCAATCATACCGTGCATGGGCCGCGGAATTACAGGGCCTTAGTAGAAAATGTCCATTATTACAGATGTGCATCATGAGTCTTATGCCAATTCCATGGTTAGAGATGCAATTCTTAGGTTGGCTCCTGATAAGGAAGTCAGACAAAGCGCCCTCCAGCTCCCGAATCCCTCTTTATCTGAAGTATTGAGTGTTGTCCAGTCGTATGAAATTTCTCGTGCCTCCAGTGCCCAAATTGCCGATTACATGGACATCAGTGTTGTGCAGTCTGATGCCACGCCAGACAAAGTGTCTGTTTCGTATGATGATGGGGAAGTTGCCGCTGTACACACGCATCAACAACGACGAGCGTGGCAACCATGTGCTAAAAAGAAGCAACAGCGGCAGACGCACCAGCCATGGCAAGAAAATCAGCTACATTCGGCGCTTCCATCCTGTCCACATTGATTTATCAAGCACGAGAGGGTAGATTGTCCTCAACGCTGGGCCATGTGCCACATCTGTCATAAGAAAGGTCACACTGCCTCAGTCTGCTGGTCTAACAAGACTCCTACTGTAGTTGAAGATTACGATTCTGTTATGACAGTCAATTGTGTACTTTCCAATACTAGCAACTTGTATATAGATGTTCAGGTCCTTGACAAAAATATTCGCATGCTGGTATCCACAGGTTCTTGTGTCACTCTCATAAATTCCCACACATACTTGGAATTGGGTTCTCCACTGTTGTCTCCTGTCACACGCAATTTGCGGACTTACAACAAAAAGAAAATTTTGATTATTGGCCAGATTGAGGTGTCCACTTCTTACAAGTCGGTTGTTCGTTCTCTCAAATTTTGTGTTGTTGATCATGCAGGAACAGAAAACTTGTTTGGGTATGATTCTTTCCAACTTTTGGATTCTCCATTACAGACGATGTACATCTGGTATCTGATGATATTCCTTACACTCAGTTAGATGCATTGTGTACTGAATTTTCCTCAATTTTCTCTCCTGGCCTGGGCTGTGCTATCGATTTTGTGGTACATATAATGCTCAAACTGGCGGCCCGCCCAAAATTTTTCCGTGCCAGTAGCATTTTGTGACCCAGTCAAGGCTGAATTAGATAGGTTGGTGTCTTTGTGGTCTCTCCTACCAGTTACTTCTAGTGAATGGGCATGGTTTTGTGATACTTACCTACATCCTCGTCCTGATGAGTTATTTGCCAAGCTTGCGGGTGGTTAGTTCTTCTACAAATTTGATTTATCAGAGGCATATCACCTGCTGCCTTTGGACGCAGATTCCAGAAAATTTCTCATTTTAAACACTCCATTTGGCTTCTATCAATACCAACAGTTGCCATTCGGCGTTGCCAGCGCGCTGTCATTGAATCAGCTGCTCCATAAGAACAGCAGCATTTTTTAGAACAACTGACGGCTTCCATGCCTGGTTGAATAAACTATCAAGATGATATCGTAGTTACAGGGGCTTCCACAGATGAACACATTGCCAATCTTTGTGCACTTTTTCATGTTCTCCTGTCGGCGAGGTTGAAGTGTAATCTCGCTAAATCTCAATTTTTTTCGGTCTCCTGTTGTGTATCTGGGGTTTCAGCTGTCCCGTGACGGGATCCGCCCCTTAAGTCAGCACTTTGATGCTATCGTGGCCCTCTCTCGGCTGTCTAATGTTAAAGACCTTCAGGTTTTTCTTGGCAAAATTGCCTACTATCATAAATTCCTTCCTTCCACAGTTGATGTGGCCCATCCATTGAATCAGCTGTTTCCATAAGAACATTCTTTTCCGCTGGACTGACGAATGCGAATGTGCCTTTGTCCACCTCAAAGATCAACTTCAATCTTCGCTGTTTCTAGTCACATTTTGCCCGGGGCGGCAATGGTGTTGGCTACCGACGTGTCCCAATATGTTCTTGGGGCCATCCTCACACACCGATATGATGATGGATCAGAGTGGCCTATTGCTTATGCTTCGAAGACGCTCAACGATGCTCAAAGGCGTTATTCTGAGACTGAGAAAGAGGCACTTTCTATAGTGTGGGCTTTTAAAAAATTTCACGTTTTCTTGTACGGTTCCAAGTTTCATCTCATTACTGACCATAAGCTTCTTGCCTTCCTGTTTCATCCTTCAACATCGCTTCCGGATAAAGCAGCACATATGTTGTAACCTTGGGCTTTATACTTGTATCGATTTCACTATGAGATCCATTAACGTCCCATGACCCAACACACAAATACTGATGCCTTATCGTGTCTGCCTATAGGTCCTGACCCCATTTTCAACCGCAGTGAGTTACTCTGTTTCCATGTGGATGAGGATGAACGTCATGCAGTTGATTGTTTTCCAATTATGGGGGACCATGTTGCTTCTGCCACAGTTTATGACCCAGTTCTCTGTGAGATGATTAGGTTCATTCCACGAGGGTGGTCTGACACACCCTCTGGCAAGGCATCTGACCCTCTCTGTAACTATTATGCTTTGCATCTGCGACTGTCTGTTTGTCACACTATGTTCTCCTCTCTACAAACGGAGTGTTTCCAAGGGTGGTGGCTCCTCCTTCTCTGCATTAATGTGTTCTTCAGTTGTTACACCAGGGACATTGGGGTGTTTCCCGCACTAAAAATCTGGCTCGCAGACATGTTTACTGGCCAGGAATTGATGCAGACATTTCACGCATGGTCGCCCTGTGTACCAAATATGCTCAACAGTCAGCAGCCCCCTGAGCTGATCCTTACCTGTGGCCTGCCCCAGTGCGCTCATGGGAATGGGTCCACGCTGATTTTGCCAGACCTTTTCTTAGTGCCTACTGGTTTGGTTTCTCGTCATTGATGCTTAGTTTAGAGGTTAGTTTAGAGGTCATCGGTTGTGTGACATCTGTACTGATGAAGGAATGGTTGTATGCGATATTGACCAGCTACGTCTGCGGGCACTGTACCTGCCGTTGTCAATGTTGTCTCCACACAGGACTATTCATTCTCCTTCAGAAGCCAATAGACACCATCTGTGGGTCCCACCTTTACTGCTCACAACTCCGAACACCCAACATATTCCTGCAGAAGATGTGCTTCAATCACATGAGCTGACTGTGCAGGGAGGTGTGCCAGCATCACAGTCGCATGCACCAGAGGTATCACAGCTGTCACCCGTCATTCAGTTCTGGGGCTGTATGCTTCCAGCAGAGAGCATGCCAACTTCTCTGTAACCTGCAACCAATACTTCAAGAGATCTCACCCATCATTCAGTCACGGGTCCATGTTCCGTGCAAAGGGCCCCATCTGGAGCACTTTTGCCCATACGTTTGCATGGTACCACGTGACCTGGCCACAATACATCAAGAGCTGATGGATGTCTCCACACTGTTCAACACCTCTGCAATGTGAAGTGAATTTCCCAAAGGGGGAAAAGTGTTGTGAAAGTGCATTGTAAATTCAAATCTACTGCCACGGTATATGCATGCAAACTAATATAGAGGCGCTACAGCAATTAGACAGCACCATATAAGTGAACCGGGGCTTGCCTGGACTCAGCGGGGCATGGCAGTCTGCAGTGAACCATGATGAAATTCACTAGCTGTATAGAGTTTGTTTTTGTGTGTTAATAACGTTAGTACAAATACTTTATAATGCTTTTACTGGGCTGAAACACTTACATTTTTTAATATATGAATAATAAAAAGAAGAAGAATCCCTGATGAAATAAATTTTGTAAGATGTTGTAATAATATTCAGTCAAAAGACTGGTTTGATGTAGCTATCCGCACTACCCTATCCTGTGCAAGTCTCTTCATATCTAAATAAGAATAGCTACCTACATTCCTTTGAACCTGTTTACTATATTAATCTCTTGGTCTCCCTCTGAAATTACTCCCCCCCCCCCCTCATCACACACACACACACACACACACACACACACACACTTCTCTTCAGTGCTAAATTCATGATTCCTTAATGTATCACATTGTGTTATGCCAAATGATCTCTTCTTTTAGTCACAAATATGCCAGCCCATCTTTTGGTCTAAATATGCCAGAAATTTGTCTTCTCCTACTTCTGTTCTTTACTTCCTCATTAGGTAAGCTATCCTCCCATGTAATCAGCATTCTCCTGTAGCACCAAATTTCAAAAGCTTCTATCATCTTTCTGAGCTCCTTATTGTCCACATCACATTCAAGACAAATGCCTTCAGAAAAAACTTCCTAACAGTTAAATTAATATTCAGTGCCAACAAATTTCTCTTCTTCAGTAAAGCTTTTCTCCCCATAGCCATTCTGCATTTTAAATGTTCCCTACTTTGGTCATCATAAGCTATTTTTCTACCCAAATAACAAAACATGCGTACTACTGTCATCTTGCACACAGTTATTTGCGTCTTTTCTTGCATGATATGTGAAGAATTACATGTCTACTACTGTCTGTTACTGTCATAGGCCAAGTGCAAAATTTTTATATCTTCTCCCTGAATTTTAATTACTTTTCCAAATTTCTCCATGCTTGTCCTTCACAGCTTGCACAGTGTTCCAATTGAATAACGTTGAGAAAGGCTACTACTCTGTCTTACTCCCTTCCCAACTACCATGTCCATATCATGTGTTTTGTCTCTTTAACTGCTGTCAGTTTTCTGAACGAGTTATGTATAACTTTTCATTCACTATTTTTCACCCTGCTACCTTCAGAATTTTAAAGAATCAACACTATCAAAAGTTTTATCTAACTCAAAAAAGCTAAAGACATAGTTTTGCCTTTTATAAACCTATCTTCTAAGATAAGTCATATTGTATTGTCTGACTTGTTCCCACATTTCAATTCATGTCATTATTTGCCAACCATGATTTATTACACTGAAGGTTCTGTAATTTTCACACCTGTCTACACTTGCTTTCTTTGGAATCAGAATTGTGACATGTATGTAGCACACCAGGTGGAACAGTTTACTCGTCACTGGCTCTCCCAAAGGTATCAGCAGTTGAGAGTGAATATCATTTACTCCAGGGGAGTTGTTTCAAATAAAATTTTTCAGTATTCTGTCAAATTCTTCTCACAGTATCTTATATCCTATCTCATTTTCATCTGATTCCTCTTCCATTTCTACAATACTCCAAGTTTATCTTCCTTTTATAGGCCATCTTTGTATTCCTTTCAGCTTTCCCTTCATTGCCTAGAGCTGCTTTTACATCTGAGCTGGTGATATTCATGCAGTTGCTGTTCTTGACTCCAAATTTCTCGTTTTTATTTTCCTGTAGATGCTACATATCTTTCCCATAGTTATAAATTCGTCTCTGGACTTGTATTTGTCCTCTAGCCACTCCTGCTCAGCCAATCTGCACTTCCTGCTTCCTGTCAACATCCTTTTTTAGCCCTCTGAGCTCTAATCCTTTTTGTGCACTTCATTTGCTGCATTTTTATACTTTCTCCTTTCACTAATTAAGTTCAGTATCTCCTTTGTTATCCAAGGATTTCTATTAGGCTTCGTCCTTCTGCCTTTTCCATATCGGCCTTCAGAATCTTATTCCTCTTCTGCTGTATTACCCCTGTTACAGTCAATGGTTGTCTAATGCATAATTCACATTGAGCATTTACAAAATAGTATGAAATAATTTTTCAAATTGAAGGTCACACTTTGCATGATGTGTAAGTTTCTGCTCATTTATAACTTAAATATGTGTTAAGGTTATTCAAAATCAAAGAAATTTCTCATTTTTAGTTTTCAAGAATTGAGCATGTGATGGACTTCATTCTGCCTAGATGTTACAGTTTATTGGCTAAAACATGATAGCATATATTCATACTTTCGATATGTAGTGTTGAACACACTTGCCAATAAGAACCATGAAATATTGTTGTCATAAATGGAGTGGACCATTAATATGAAGTATGATTATGGTGTGTTTTATCATGGCACTGTGGCAATTCATAGAGATTTTGTGTTTTATTTTCAATATGAGCAAACCTCTCATATCCCAAGTGATTGCTCCTCAGCAAGCAGAGGTATCCAGTCTGCTGTACACTGCCTGACAAAAATGTTAAGCATTTTAATTTCATGCATATAATTGGTGGATCTCTATGTATATGTGAGTTCCAATTCTCAGCATTTGCAGAGCTTGAAAAGGACCTTATTATGGGGATGTATTTTACCAGTTGATCAAATCATACAATATTAAGATTTTTGGGACATTCTGATATGATAGCAGCCTGATGATTGGACTGCTTGTGAATGTGAAAGTCATTTTGCTTGTCAACAAGGTTCTAGTTGACTGCATCAGAGTACTGTGAGAGAGGAACATCATATTGTGATCCAAACACATTGTAACTTCTTCACATCTGTGCCGGCCATCTGAGAACATGTAACTGACTCCCTACAACATTCTGTGTCATCCTAACATTATTTGTTGGAGGCTACTAGTAGCTGGATTAGATTGGGCAACTTGCGTGTTGATAATGATGAAATGATGATGAGGTCAACACAACACCGTCCCCGAGTGGAGAAAATCCCCGACCTGACCGGGAATTTTATGCAGGTCTCCTGCGTGGTAACCACACTGTCCACCAAACTACCGATCAGGACTATCCTTCCATTAATATAATGCAAAGAGTAGGGTTTGTATATTAGATTAGATGTACTTTTCATTCTAGTTGATTGATAGTGAAGAAATCCCTTTGAGTGTAGAACATCTGAAAAGAAGAATACACAATAAATAGTTATAAAATAACAACAAATACACTAATGTTCCTTCCACAGATCCCAAATGAAATTGCCCCTCTAGGTATGGTATCTGTGGGGGGAGTGGGAAAATCTTAAGTATAATTGAATTTAAAAGGACTTGCAACTTGTTAGCAATTAACAACTACTCAATATACTTAGGTCCATATGAAAATTATTAGGCAATTCCAGCCATGCATCATCATATAAAACTAAAAATAAAAATGCATTTTGCTGCACTTAACCCTCCATTGGGCACACTTCCAAATGAAACAGAATGAGGTGCACCCGGCTTGAGAGACCATCCAACATATTAATTCAAATTCAGAACATGTGTTGGCTAGTCTCCACGAAGAAAGACATTAGGCAGTCTCATCTGATGTGGCCTCATCTTTCCTTGCCACATCCGTATCCAGAAACTGATGCTGAGGCTCACAAATTAGCATCTAAAAAACAGATTTGCCACAATGCCCAGTGTACGTCTTTAAGTGACACCACTTGGGCAACTTGCGTGTTGATAGTGGTGAAATGATGATGAGGTCAACACAACACCCAGTGCCTGAGTTGAGAAAATCCCCGACCTGACTTGGAATTGTTCAACATTCCAATTGTATTTACACTTGCTGGCCTAGTTATCTAATCACAAGTTGATGACACAAGTATTTTAGAAATATTCTCCGTTTTAGTGGTTCCAGCTTATTCCGAATCAAATTCACTTTTGAATTGAAGCCGGCAATGTTCAGGCAAGTGCCTCATGTCCCAATTCACATTGAAAGTAGCACACATCTGATGAGCATGTCTATTCCAGCTTTTGTGCTATTGTAATAAGTAATGGCCTTAGGCTTCTTCTGCCTTCCTGTATTCCACTCAATGGAGCGAAGAAACTAGGATCACATCCCCCCCCCCCCCCAACTCTTTTTTTTTTATAGGAAACCAAAGTAATGCCATTGATGGAGCCAAACAAGTTGCAGTATTGACTCGTCCCTTTAATGTAAACAAAGTAGGATGGCGTCCTCCATTTTTCTTTCTTTCTTTCTTCTTTTTTTTAGTATTGTGCAAACCTATGACAGCTTCTTTGGTTTCCTATAGTTAATAAGATCTATAACCATGAACCAGTTGTCAGCAGTGATGTTCCACCCTGTCTCATGAAGTGGCTCGGCCATTGTTTTTACCGTGTTACTGTCCGTACTGCTAACACAGAATGATCCTTTCAGGCTGTTTTCCTGCATAAATTTCCATCTTATAGACATACATCATAAGGGAGTCTGATAGAGCAATTATTTTGATTCCATATTTACATGGTTTATACTGACTAAAGGTACGCCTTCCAGCATTTTATCAACAGTGATATTCCCTCCATATATGTAGTTCTTTTGGGAACTTCTGAACAAAGCAAGTTCTGGAATAAAGTGAGTGACTTTAAATCTTTGTGAAATTTATTCTTATTTTCAGTAATGAATTCATGCACTGAGCTGTTAGTTTGAAATAAAAAGATATCTATTTTAATGACAAGTAACATTAAGGAATAAATATATTGGGAAGCATTATATAGTATATCCAGCCCTCAGCTGGTCTTGTTGGAGTTCAAACCACAAATAATGCACATTTTTGGCATTGAAAACTTTAGCATGGCTTTTTGAGTTACATCACAATCTAAAGCCATCTGATCTTAGGGAATGAAAAAAGCACACTATGCTAGTTTTTTATTTTTACATTACCTGCATCTGATAACATTCACAAAGAAAACCAAGAATTGTTTAGACAGTTCTGTGGTATGATCATCCAAGTTAACTTTATTGTCAAGCTTTTACTTCCTACAATTTAACACTGTCGACTTTTTCTATATTTTAGACATATGCAATACTCACAGGGAATCCTGTCACATGTTCTAAACAGCATATAGTAGTTAGTTGTTTTCCCCCACTGTTTAATGACCTTATTGAGAAAAATCAGATCAATAATAATTGCTGAGTTTTTAATGTGTATTTCTGTTTGTCCTGTAGGTTTAAAGTTTGCTCTCTCAAATTTCTAATAAAGGCAAATTTAAAATTGTTTAATTCTAGCCTTGATGACTTTTTCTCCCCTATGGGCCACCAATGCTTTTATTACCAATCTAAACAAGATTTTTTAAATAATCAAAGCTCTGCCACATCAGGTATTGACCTGTTCTTATCACGTACCCCTTAGAAAACATTGCCTCTTGTCACCAACTCTTTTAATAGAAAGCTTCAGTAGGCTTTATTCAAAATTAAGTGTGTGTCTTGGTATGCGAGGTTCCAAAGTCTTTAAACTGCACTTTACTTATCAAGCATACTAGTGGGAGAACAAAAAGAAGGCACTTCATGGTAGCAAAATATAGCAATATACGCATCTGATTCTGGTCAATGCTTTATATCTGGGTTTGAACTTTTACCAGTACAAAAAAAAAAAAAAAAAAAAAAAAAAAAAAAAAAAAAAAATCAAACCACTCTAAGCTTCCTAGTGCAATTAGAGGGTATAATGCAAATATCTCTGAGTTGAGATGTTGAAACTGAGAGAATCTTGTTGGACATACAGCCGAACAAAACCACACAAACATACCAAGATCCTGTCGTTGTTGTGGTGTTTAGTCCACAGACTGCTTTGATGTCATCTGAGAATACAAATGGCAACCTACATTCTTTTGAATCTGCTTATTTTAGGCATCCCTCAGTCTTACTCTATGATTTTTACCCCACACACTTCCTTGTAATGCTAAGTTGACATTTCCTTGATGTCTCAGAATGTGTCCCATCAACCTTTCCCTTCTCCTAGTCAGGATATGCCACAAACACCTTTTCTCCCCAATTCTGTTGAGCACCTCCTCATTAGTTCCGTGATCTACCCATATAATTTTCATCATTTGTCTGTAGCACCACAAAATAAAAAACCATGTTTCCAAAATAACACAAATGAACAAACTAATGAAGAAATACTCAGTAAGAAGACTATTATCCAAAGAAAATTTATAAAGATTCCCCTTGCATTCACATACTTAATAATCAAAGTCTTACTTGAGGGTGGGGCATTAAACACTAATCTTCCTTCCTTCCTACTTACTTGAGAAGGAAGTCTTTCATAACAGCACTCTTGTATAAAACATTCTAGAACTTGATAGAACTCCAAGCTTTCAGCAACTGCCTTCATCGGCTTCGTCAGGAGCAACTGACTGTTTGTCTAGTGCTGCAGTGGTCTTAAATAGTAAGTATATGGCTTGTGATTGGTCAACTTCTGACTGGCTGGCGACTATGTAATGATGTTGCAGATGGTGTGTACATCTGTGCTGGTGGCATCACCGCCCCCTAGTATCAAGACTCTGTATGGAATGTCTCTGTCACTTCTCTGTTTCGAGCTCTTGTTTCCATGCACCGCTAAGATTGCACTCATTGGCATGGTTAAAACAGTTCTTGCACTTTATTACTACAGCCTCTATAATTACAGGCCTGGGAAAAAATTGTTGTTTCATTGAATAAGATCTTTTGCTTCTGAGGCTGTGCTCAATGACTGCTGATTTCTCCAGTTTTTTATTTCTAATATGCCTTTGGTGTTCTATACAACTGTCGGCAACAGTAAGGTTAGACTGACTAATGTAGTTACTTCCACACTCACTTGGTATATTGTAAATCCCAGGTATTTTGAGGCCGAGGCTATCCTTAATTTTTGTAGGAGGTTGGAATATCAATGTAATATCATGCCTCCCCAGGACTCTTCCTATTTTGCTGGATGTCGTGCCACAGAAAGAAAGGAAAGCTGTTGGTTGCCCACCATGGGAATCTTCAACATTTTCACTTTTCCTCTTCTTGGTAAACACTGTCCTTATACCCCATGGACCATAGACGTTCTTATGGAACCCGTACTTAAAATTTACCGTCAGAAACTGTTTTTGCTCTATATAACAGTGTGTTCAGAACGGCTCTCTTCTGAATTGGATGATGGAAACTCTGCACTGAGATACAAATCAGTGTGCGTAGGTTTATGGTACACAGAGTGGCCAAGATGCCCATCTGATTTACGTTGTATTAAAACATCCAGGATAGGCAGCCTTCCTTCCTCTTCCATCTCAATGGTAAACCGGATGTTAAAGTGGATGCTGTTAATGTGTTCCATAAAGTGCCCAAGAGCTTCCATGCCATGTAAATTTTCCTTGAAAACTTCCATAGAAACATATGCCATTGCAGGCAACAACAGAGAAACCATAGCCATTCCATTTGTCATTTTGTAAAATTTGTCGTCATACAAAAGAAGCTGGTCATCATTGCAAGGTGGAACAATGTTATTGTTTCAGGAGGAAAATGCTCTGCCAACAGTTTCATTTTGTCCTCCACAGGAACTTTCCTGAAAAATAAGACCACACCAAAGCTGATTAAAATGTCATTTGGTTCAACTCTAATCTGTTGGAGTTCTTTATGAACATCTCGGAGTTTTTGATGTGATGTTCGCAATAGCCAGCTATTGGTGCTTGGTTAGGTATTATGCTAACCTGTAAGTAAGAGATCCTATGGCACTGATAATCAGTCTCAATGGACTTATGAACCTTACGTAACCCATAAAGTTTGGGAAGTCTGGGAGCTTGAGCTCTGAGATTTCTCACATCTTCTTCGGTTTGGCCAGAATTCTTCAGTAGCTCCAACGTTTTCCTGCTGTGTGATAGAGTTGGGTTCCTTTTAGGGCATTTGTATGTTCTGTCTTCTAACAATGATGGTATTTTACTACGTTATTCAGTAGCATTGATATTAATGGTAACTTTTCCCTTGTTAGCTGGATAACAACAAGATCTTCATCTCTTTGTAGTGCACAGAGCCTATCTCTCTCTGATTTACTGATTTAGATTTTGGAAGTTTTCGCTGATGCTAAAATGCGACTGGGGTTAAGTCATACCTCATCAGCGTCTTCTTATGGGAGGTGACACATCATCTGTTCCACTCCACTGATGAAATCAACAATCAGTATAGTGTTATGTACGAGTAAAATTCAGTTCCTTATTAACATGTCTACTTCATCCAGGTTCTTGTCATACACAGTAATGAGTGCATTCCACTCCATGAGATGACAGTGATTTTTGTTTGTCAGCCAGCCGCTCAAATTTCTTTGCTTGTTTAGCTGGTGTAATGCCATGATGTGCTCTTTGATGAGCTGTCGTTGTCATATCCACTCACTCTCAGACGAGAGGTACGAGAACTGCAGGCTACAAGACATGACAGTTGTATAAGGAACATTCATTTGTATCCATTTTGTACCGTGTGGGTTGTATCCTGTCTTTGACGATAGCAAGACTTGTGTTTTGTAAAATATTATTCACTCTTGCCAACCTTATATAATCTTTCACCACAGCAAGCATCAGTATGATGTTTTGTCTTGGCAATGTTGCAGGAATGCCAGAATACCCTGCAACTGGGCGTATTTGATATGCATCTTCTCCAGGTGACAAACCTGGTGCATAATGTCCTCCCCATAGAGGAAAATAATATGAGAATGAAATTTTTCATGATGGCACACTTGCATAAAACATTCTGGGACTTCTTGCCACATCAAATCTTAATAAAACTTCAAGCTTTAATTACTTGATTCTTCAAGTAATAACATACTCGCAAATTAATTATTTGCATACACACAAACTTTTATGCAATTAATACCACATTTTACTGTGATTGTGGTAAAATTAGAACACCTCTCCTGAACCATTGTTAATTTCATAGCACTTCATGGAGTAAAACCCAGGTCCGTCTTTCATTTTTACCATTGGTTATTCTATCAATAGCTTTTGGCCATAATGTGTGTTGTGACCAGCTCGATGGCTTAGTGTAATATCGCAGACTGGTGACAAAGGTGGGTATGCTGTTGGTAGTGCCACTACCAGACCCAATAGCTTGCTGCCAGGTGCACTGATATCATGTCTACAACATATTTCAACACACAACAGCATACATTTGAATACAAATATTTCTGTCAAGATTCTTGTGTAAGTGGTGGCAAATAACACTTCGGACTGCAGGTGCAACTCATGCCCTTATGACTAACTGGGTTGTTCCTTACACTGATAAAAGATCGTCCATGCTGAAATTACATGTGTACATTGCTAATAATAGGAGACTAATGATCCACACATTTTGTTGAATAACAATGATTCAGTTTCATGCAGGAATTTTTCCAACAGGTGAAACATGCAGGGTGGTATCAGCAACAGGAAAAGTGCTTAATAATGGAATCATCCACTGCATTAATGCAACAAAATGTTTGCGTAACTGTTTCTCATAATAGCCCCAGTCCTCAGCAAAATCATCACTTGGGTAAGCAGGGAAAGGAAAATGCACTGGTGGATGAAGTTGCCTAGGCAACAACCCTCGCAAATCTTGTTGAGCATGGGTGTGTGGTTCCTCTGGTGAACTTCCATGAGATGCTGATGTTTAAGTTGTTTTTATTCTAACACCTTTTGTAGGATCCCAACATCCTCTACACTTAGTGACCTATTGAAGTCCTTGAGAGAGACATGTGAGTAACAAATGACCTCTTCACTGAAATGTGTTGAAACGGTATGTGTTATTAGGAATGCAATGCACAGTAAAACAGTTTTATTCTGACATCCTATGAGTGGACATCATTACAAAAGGATCACAAATGTGTGCCACTTCCCGGTAGCAGATTACACACAGTTTCACATTGTGCAGACCTGACAAACAATAGAATCATATATTTGACACAACTTGTGGCACTGGTGAACCAACAGGCAATGATGTTGAGGAGTTCAGAGCCCACTCAACCAGCTACCCATTCTTCATTAAACTTATGCAGATAGGCTGGAATTTAAAACTATTCAGTGTATTTAATCTTTAAATGAGGTAACCTCAACAGATTTGAATACAAATTGAGACTCAAATATGCCACCGTTTTCTTGAAATTCATTTGTCAGGTTTACTTATAATTACGACACCGAATATAATAAAAGTAATCAATCATCACAGTGCAAAAACTATGTGGCTTCCAAAACATGTCTTTTTGCTACAGATTATTGCTATATATAATGATCACAAAACATATGACGATGTCCTGATTATATCACTTAACCCAAGAATAATGATAAATAGTTCATATAATTTTGACACAAACAAGTTACATGTAGATGGTCTGCCACAAGACGGCAAAATGGGTGCTGCTTCGATTTTACCAGGTTCTTCCACCACAAAGAAATATCACCTGTTCTGTTCTGCTGTGGATCACGCATGTGCATTAGAGATGGTTTATATGCATGTTCACCAAATGCAGCATTTCAAGTAAGCTCTCTGCTTGTTACCATTTTCATCTGTAGTCACTAAATGAAATACATGTGACATGATGAGGACTCTTTTGGATTCTGCATGAAATTTTCCACTCATATTTATGTAATTAATTTGTTTCAAAAAGACAGCAATATTTTTTTAATTATTACTTTTTTTCCATTGATATGAGATTGGAATCTCCTTGTATAGTCACTGGATTTTTTTCTTGCCATCCCTTGCCCATAACATGAAGAGAATTTAAAAACTTGTGTACAGGCTATATTCAGATGTGTTTTGAGATTATAATAACATGATTTCTATCTAAAATGTTATATTAATAGCAATATCGATGATAAAAAAAACTATAGAAGTCCAGAGGATTTAAAGGAAATATTTGAAAACTTAATGTAGGCCCCTAATGGAAAGAAAAAATCTTTTAATTTTAATTGATATAATTATGCCTTAAAATCTAATTAAATGTTAAATGTACACTAAGTATTGATGTATTCTTTCCTATAGGTTCAGCTGCTGATATTTGTAAATGTGCAATGATACGCACAGAGCTAGAATTTTTGAAACATCCTGAATTGGATGTGCATTTATTAATACAGATACATGATGAGCTTGTGTGGGAAGTCAAAGATGAACATTTTGATATTGTAAAAGGTATAAATTTTGATTTCAGTAATTTGCGTGAGATTTTTCTACCAGTGAGATAAGAATTTTCAATTTGATTTTTTAATTAAAATTTTTTTTTTTTTTTTTTTTTTTTTTTTTTTTTTTTTTTTTTTTTTTTTTTTTTTTTTTTTACAGAAAGTATACCTCTAATATATTGCAATCTCAAGAAAATTCCTTACTTTAATATAAGGACTACCCTTTGCCACTTGCAGCATTTTATGGAGCAAAGAATTCTTAGATGATATAATTGTCATTCAATAAAATTTATAAAATCTACTCTCTTTATATTCCATCTGCCACTAATGACCATGCTCGATAGGACTTTAAACTCCAGCCTTCCTTCTTAGTTTTGCAGCATGAGAGTGCAGGCATGTGTACAGACACAGTGAAAGGGGGAGAGGCGCCATGTATACTTGAGTTGTACCTGTGTTATTGTATGAGAACTATCTTTTCCTGACAAAGGCTGTGGCCAAAAATTTGAGATATGTGAAAGTGATTGTCTTTTCTAAATGCCTTTCTGTGGCTCGGCAACCATCCTTATGGTAATTTGTTACCTATCCCCATTACATCAAATGCTGGGCCATTTAAGCTTACAGATTGGTGACAAAGGATTGTGACAGTATAATCTGAAGAGATGGTGTTGGATCATGTAGGGGGAATCAGCTTGCCCAATCATTCCACACAGAATGTGATGTGGAAAGTTCTGGTGGCACAGCAATCACATCACTATAAGAAACAATGTGTGAAAAAATTATACCAAAGAGTTCTGAACACAAGGTGCAGCAGCATCAGTGAAATTTTAGAATGAAACTTTCACTCTGCAGCAAAGTGTACACTGATATGAAACTTCCTGGCAGATTAAAACTGTGTGTCGGAACCGGGATTCGAACCTGGAACCTTTGCCTTTCGCACGCTAGTGCTCTACCATGTCAGCTATCCCGACACGCTTCATGGTCAGTCCTCACAACTTTACTTCTGCCAGTACCTCACCTCCTACTTTCCAAACTTCATAAACATTCTCCTGTGAACCTTGCAAGAATAGCATTCCTGGACGAAAGGAAAAGGTCCCAGATTCGAATGCCGGTTCTGGCACACAATTTTAATCTGCCAGGAAGTTCCATATCAGCACACACTCTGCTACAGAGTGAAAGTTTCGTTCTGGAAACATCCCTTATGCTGTGGCTAAGCCATGTCTCCACCATGTACTTTCTTCCTGGACTGCTATTCCTGCAAAGTTCACAGGAGAACTTCTGTGAAGTGTACTGGAAGGAAAGGAGCTGCCAGTAGTCTGTATTGTATAAGCAGGATGTGATGCTTATGCAATAACTTATTTATTTATTTATTTTCATTATTTTTATTTTAAGTATGTATGTGTGTGTGTGTGTGTGTGTGTGTGTGTGTGTGTGTGCACGCGCGCGCGCATTGTTTAGGTGGTGCCTTTTATGCTGTTCCACTAATGGTTACATTTTGTGGGGGGGGGGGGGGGGGGGGGGGGGGGGGGGTTAGCCAGGTGTGGGAGGTCATTGTGTGATGTCTAATTGTGTTCCTAGGCTGTCCTTGTCTGTCACTGTCATATGCACATTGTTCGTGGACTGCGTGGACTTCACATCCTTTTGGAGGATCTTCAATGAAATGTTGATTGTTTTGATGCTTCTTTCCTATCCTGGAAAGTTTCACTAGTGTTTCTGCTAGCATACAAAGGAAGCCAGATTTTATGACGACTTCTTGTTGTACAACTCCTATTGCAGGCAGAGGATCAGAATTGTCTATTATTTTAATAGTGTACTGGGGCATTTGAGAGAGAGAATGAAGTAATTCTGTTGACAATTTTCACATTTCTCAAAACCAGTGTTGCACATCATTAGTTTGTGATTAACCCCACATTTTGGGCCCCTTGGCTGTGATTTGCAACTTGCTGTGACACAGTCAAAACTTACGGTGGATGCTACATTATGACTGTAGTGGTGGGAATAGCTTGGAGCCTTCTGCATTCTTCTTTTCATAGTCATTGATCACACCTTCGCTCAGTATTTGATCAATGATGTTCTCGTCCCTCGGGAGTACTCTAATGTTCATTGTTGGGTTATTCCAATCGTACAATATAATTCCCTTATTTTTTAATTGATTTTCTACCTCCTCATTGGACACTTTTTTTGGTACCTTTTTTCCTCACTACATTTAGCAGAGGCTTTCAGTTTCCTTTAGGATTGATGACATAGCTGTTTGGTCCCTTCCTCCCATCAACCATCCAACCATGTTTCTTTGGATCAATTGTCAATGCTCTCGGATTCTTTGTAGGCACACTGTGGGTTCATGTTGTAGGTGATTTTCTAAGGCTTTGGCCCTGGAATTTTTTTATTTTTATTTTTTTTTCTCTTCCTAAGAAATTTTGAAATTAAGTATGTGTTCCTTTAGTTCTTTCAGAAAGAAATTATATACTCCTCTGGCCAACTTGTGTTGGGTGATGTTGACAGAGAGGTTCAACACTTCATAGTTGTATGTCCTACCATCTGATAGGACATCATTGTCATCCAGGAGGAAACTTGGTCCGGTTGTCGTGACCTCAGCAATGTTTTAGTTGTCCCAGTATCTTTGTTAGTTGATGTGAGAGGTCATGCTGCAGTTCTGCCATGGTCTTTGTATGTCATGTTGTTTAGTAATGTGGTCAGACTTGGGGATATATATTTTTTCTCTTGATTGTAACTGTAGGGTACGAAGGAGCTGCTATTGGCCTGCTCTACACATACATGTGTGATGAGACAGCTACTGACCCTGGTACGGAATATTCCTTGCTCTTTTTGGAGGGGGCAGTCTGACTGTCTTGCATACCTAGTGCTGCTTATAGTCAATGGCAAGAGTTAATTGTGGCAACTCTGAGTGGCAGTTTTCAGAACTTCCATTTGTTTTGCGTTTGATTCAAAGCTGCAGGTGATTTTTTTTATCCTTAAAAAAGGATAAATTACGTCTGGCGTAGACTCGAGTAAATATGGTAAATGATTTTTCTTTCTTTTCTGTGTTTTCATTCTGTGTTGATTCTGTTCCATTTATGTACAGTATTCATGCACTATTTTGTGAAATTAAATTTCTGTTCAGTGGAAGGAAACTGTAAACAAAAACAGAACTGCACATATAAAGCCACTTACTTTAGTTTTACATCGTTTATCTGCTACTTGTTCTCCTTGTAGAAAACCTCATTTACTTAAAACCTATGTTTCAAATCAAAATATTATTTAAAATGATTGAACTTTCTTATCATACAAAAGAGATAGAGTGACTTACTTCAGCTCGGAACAGTCAATAGTTACACACAGAAAAGAAAGAGAGAGAGAGAAAGGACATTAACACAAGCTTGCGACGGTTACTTCCTTCATGAGGGTGAAGTGAGGATGGAAGAGAAAGGGGATAGAATGGAAGGGTTATTCACAACCTAGACTAAGATTAGATTAGATTAGATTAGTTATTTGTTCCGTAGATCCATATTGAGGGGATCCTCGTGGATGTGGAACATGTCAAGAAACAAAATTTACAAGTTGAATAACAGATAATACTAATAATATAAATACAAATACATACACTTTTTTTTTTTTGCTGATAATATAATAATACTAATATAGTATGAGTGCATGCATCATTTGGTACAATTTAGAAATTCACTAATGGAGTAGAAGGAGTTGGCCACTAGAAACTCTTTTAGGTTCCTCTTAAACTGATCTTTATTTGTAGCTAAATTTTTTATACTTGATGGTAAATTATTGAAAATGTGTGTTCCTGAGTAGTGGACCCCTTTTTGAACTAAAGTAAGTGCTTTTAAATCCTTGTGTAGATCATTTTTATTTCTAGTATTGTATGTATGAACTGAGCTGTTTGTTGGGAAAAGGGATATATTATTTACGACAAATTTCATTAAGGAATAAATACACTGAGAGGCAGTTGTTAATATACCCAGTTCTTTGAAGAGGCTTCTACAAGACGTCCGTGAATTTACTCCACAAATAATACATATTACACGTTTTTGGACTCTGAAGACTTTTGACTGACTTGAAGAGTTACCCCAAAATATTATACCATATGACATTAAGGAATGAAAGTAAGCAAAGTATGCAAGCTTTGTTATTTTTATGTCTCCTATGTCTGATAACACTCGTATTGAAAATACGGATTTGTTGAGTCGTTTCTGCAGTTCTGTGGTGTGCTCCTCCCAACTAAATTTATTATCAAGCTGTAATCCCAGGAATTAAATACTGTCAACCTCTTCTATCTGCTCTTCTTCATACTTAATGCATATGCTGTCAGGAAATCTCTTACATGTTCTGAACAGCATGTAGTGCGTCTTTTCAAAGTTTAATGACAATGAGTTGGCTTTAAACCATTTATTAATGTTCATGAAAATATCATTAGCAGACTTTTCTATCACTATACTTGACGTACTCTTTATTGCAATACTTGTATCATCTGCAAACAAAACGAACTCTGCTTCTGGTAGTGTAACTGATGAGAGATCATTAATTTACACAAGAAAAAGCAATGGTCCTAAGATGGATCCTTGTGGCACACCACATGTAATTTCTTCCCAATCCGATGATGACTGTTGGCCTAATTCACTAGTCACTTGCACTGACACCCTTTGTTTCCTGTTAGTGAGGTAAGACTTGAACCATTTTGCAGCATTTCCCGTGACCCCATAGAATTCTAATTTACTTAAAAGGATGTTATGGTTCACACAATCAAATGCCTTTGACAAATCACAGAAAATACCTGCTGTTTGCAATTTATTATCTAATGAATTAAGTACATTCTCACTGAAAGTGTATATAGCCTTCTCGATATCGGAACCTTTCAGAAATCCAAACTGTGTTCTAGACAATATGCCATTTGCGGTTAGGTGGTTGAGAAGCTGCTTGTACATTACCTTTTCTATAATTTTTGAGAATGCTGGCAAAAGTGAAATGGGTCTGTAGTTTGATGGTATCTCTTTATCCCCCTTCTTGAAGAGAGGTTTAATATCTGCATATTTTAGCCAATCAGGAAATGTTCCCGTTATAACAGACTGGTTACACAAATAACTTAAGATTGTGCTAAGTTCACAACAACACGCTTTAATTAACTTTGTTGATATTTCATCGTATCCACTGGAATTCTTTGTTTTTAAAGATTTTATTATGGAAGATATTTCTTGTGGTGAAGTGACTGACATATTCATGTGTGTGAAGTTATTTGTAAATGCTAGTTTCAAATATTCAAGCGCATTATTTACTGACCCAGACAATCCCATACTATCAGTAACGGATATAAAGTACTTGTTAAATAGATTTGCCACACTATGCCCATCAGTTACTAATGTCTCAGCTACTCTTAATCGTACCTGCTCTTGTTCCTTTCTGGTTCTACCAGTCTCCTCTTTCACTATATCCCATATTGTTTTTATTTGGTTTCCTGATGTTGCTATCTTCTTTTCATAGTGCATTTGTTTATATACCTGAATAACTTTTTTTAATATTTTAGAGTATTCCTTATATTTAGTTAAATCATCATCATTGCAACTACTCTTGGCTGATAGATTTCCTTTTTGTCTTACATGAAATCTTTATTCTTTGTGTAATCCAAGGTTTTATTATAGACTTCTGTTTAATTCGCATTACTTTTGGAGGAAAGCAGTTTTCAAACATGATACTAACATTATTAATGAATACATTATATTTTTCATTCATGCCATTAGCACTATATACATCTTTCCAGTTCATGTCTTTGAGGAGTTTTCTAAAATTTTCAATTTTTGGTGGGTTGACTACTCTCCTGTATGTACATTTTGCAGTCTTCATAATCTGTTTAGAATCTATACCTAAAACAAGGAGCTGCATATCATGATCTAAGAGGTAAGGATAGAGTGAAGGGTGATATGTGGATGTCAGAAATATTGAATGATAAGTACTGTGTTGTGTCCATAGCAAATTAAGATATTAGATAAAGACCTAAAGAGAAGTGAACCAAATAATGCTGAGAGGAGGAGGAGGAGGAGGAGGAAGGATGGAGGGTTAAAAAAATTATACAGTGAGAGGAAGGAACAAGGGGGGTAAGAAATGAATAATGATAATGGAATTGAGGATAGTGGAGGCGGCATGGCTAATGTAGGTTTAGGCTGGAGGATGGTGAAAAAGATGATTTGTTGAAGGGCAAGTTCCCATCTCCGCTGCCAAGAGTGATTGGTGCTAATTGGGATTATCCTGATGGTATGCATGGTGTAACACATGTCAAGGTCCCTGAAGTTATGTTGGAGGGCATGCTCTGCCTTAGGATATTGATTGGCTCCTAGGCAAACAGTTTGTCTATGACCATTCATTTGTTCCATCAATTTATTGATGGTCATACCAACATTAAAGGTTGGTAAATGACATATGGTCCTGCCTTGAATGGTGTAGATTTTTCCTGTGGTGAGGTTGGAGTAAGTGCAGACATGAAAGTGACCAGTGCAAAAAAAAAAAAAAAAAAAAAAAAAAAAAAAAAAAAAAAAAAAAAAAAAAAAAAAGAAGCTGAAACTATTTGCCTTGCCATACAGGGGAACCAAAATAACAAAAAGACAAAAAGAGGGGGGGGAGGAGGATATTATTATTATTATTATTTTTTACACCTCAAACTATTACTTTAAGGCTAAATTAAGGAGTAAGTGCAGAAAAAATATTTTCTGGCAGCAAATTTTTTTCAGACTGACATATGTAAGAAAAACATAAATTGTTACAGTTCTCTTACCTTGAACTTTCTAGTTCTACCATATTCTGAAGTTTGTCTTCAAAACAACTATTGATTTTATAGATTCTTATGATCCATTACACACCTAATAACACACATTTCACGTCATAGTTATTTAATGTTTCTTTCAATATAGACAAATGCTGAGTATTGAAATAAAGTTCTTGTGGATAGTTTTTGTGCACAAAAGTCAACATACATTTTAATATCTAACAAGAATGTAACTTATTGTTTTCTAATGTTGTAACTGTACAAACAGTTTCACTGGGTAGTTTTATACTTCTTTTCTTTTATCTTCTTCACCATAAGCTCCAGTTTTCTCTTGCGCTCATGTGACTGTCTAGCTTGTCTTTCTGTTTCTTCAGTGTCTTCCTTGAATTTCTTCTTACTGGCAACAACAGAAAATTTGCATTTAGTTTCTTCTTCTTTAGTTCCTCAGGCTCCTTCTTTCTCTCAGTTAGCTCTTTTTACAATTTGTATGAATTTTTTAAATTTCGGCATAAAGAAGGATCAACAGGCTCATGTAAATAGTCATTTTTCTTGAAATAGTCAATTGCCGACTTCCCGGAACTGAATAATTTATACTTCACAACTTGAATTGCAGAATGGGTTTCTACACTCATATTTCCAGACTTTTCATCAATTATATTGTTCATCAAACTAAATGCCCCTTCCATCTTGTGGTCCATGAAAGCAGCTCAACACAGCCTTCACCATTTTTGATAATGTTGTATATTTTGTAAAATTAAATATATGTGACCAACATATATCTATTCTTTCTGGTTTTCTGTCACTTACTTGAGGAGCCTTAATCTCCCGATCAACTTGATACTGATGAACTTCGAGGGCATATTTTTGAAAATCATCTTCACTTAATACATTTGGTATCAACTTAGTGAGATGTTTGAGTCTGTTCAAAGCAACATGATGACCTCTAGCTGTGGGATCAATACCTGAAAATGATTTCAGCAGCCTACTGTTTATCGGCAAGGTCTTCTGCATGTACTGTGCACAACTGACATAAGCATTCACTGCTTTATCTAAAAACTCGTTCACACAAACTTTATTTTGCACCTTTGAAATCATCGAATCTGTGCCTGCTCCTAAATAGATATTCATTTTGTTAAGCCTGTTAGACTCTGAAGATATATCCAACTTCATAAGCTCATCTGTTGACCTATCAGTTAAAAGCTCCTGTTTCATAAAACATGAAAGAAAATCAAGAAATATATATTAAAAAATAAATGAAGATTACTCACCAGGCGAAGGAGCACAGGTGGTGATAGTAGCACAGATAAATCAAACACACACACACACACACACACACACACACACACACACACACTCAAACGCAAGCTTTCATAACCCAGTTGCTTCTTCAGGCAGAGAAAGGCAGAGAGGGAAAAGGAGATGATGAGGGTTTTAAGGGAGGGTGTAAGGAGCTATTCCAATCCTGGGAGAGGAAAGACTTACCTTGGGGGAAGAAAAGGAAGGTAAACAAATACACACACACCCACACATTTACACAGATGCAAACACATCTAGGCAGACATACTGTAGAAAGCAAAGAAGTTAGGGAGTTAGACAGAGATGCCACTTGAGGCAGAGACTCTGTCCAGAGAACCAAGGCAAAGATGTTAAGATGTTAAAGATGGTAGGCGGGAATTCAAATTTAGTGGAGGTTGAGACCAGGTGGGCAACGGGAAGAGAGAATATGCTGAAGGGCTAGTTCCCATCTCCGGAGTTCTGAAGGATTTGTGTTGGTGGGAAGTATCCAGATAACCCGGACGGTGTAACATTGGGCCAAGATGTGCTGGCCATGCACCAAGGTGTGTTTAGCCACAGGGTAATCCTCATTACCAACAAACACTGTCTGCCTGTGACAGTTCATGCAAATGGACAGTTTGTTGCTGGTCATTCCCATATAGAACGCTTCACAATGCAGGCATGTCAGTTGGTAAATCAATTGGGTACTATCAAGAAATAGTTGCTTTTGTTTTTCATGTGAAACGTGGATGAGCGGTTCTCTAATCTGAAACAGACACACATAGTTTTTTAATAAAGGCAAGACTGCTATGTAAAAATTAATAATGAGCAGTGTATTTTCTCTGTTATAAAATAGTTTTGTAACTATCCTTTCTTTTCTATTCCTTCCATCAGCAGTTAACTTCTTTGCAGAAAGGTGTCTCCAAATACTCTTAATTGTTGCTCTTCCTGAAGGAGTGACATCTTTCTTCATGTATATCGCAGATATTAAACTGAAGTTCATACTCTTCCCTTTCTTTGGTAAAAAAGCATAGTAGAAGACAGTGAAAGCTTCCTAGAGTCTCAGATTATGCAGGCTAATATCATAGCAGGATAGCCATCTATGTAATGAAATTTTATCGACACCTGTATATTTTATTCCAAGGACTACGCAAATCTCTGCTAAGTTTTCTTGCAAATCTGTTGACCACTTATAATCATGGTAAATATCAAACATGTAGCCTTCAAGCCACTTCTCGAATGGACCACAGAATCTCTTACAGGCATTGTGGATGTGATGACAAGAATCTCCATCAATGTCAATCAGATTTGGGGCTCTGTTCTTACGAATTCTCTCTTCTAATCCATTTTTCGATCCACACATTACACTACATGAATCCAGCAGAATAGATATTAAATTACCTCAAGGAATCATCCATTTTACAAATATGCTCTCAATTTCAGCAAAAAGAGTATCCACAGAAAATTTAACAACACTCAGAGAAGCTAAATGCTCCACTACTACTTTAAATAACTGTGGGGAATAATAACTAATCAAAATAGATATTACTCTCATTGAATTTTTACTTGTGGCTTCATCAATATTTAAAGAAAACTTAACATCCTTTTTGGTATTCATAGTGTCATTCAAAAAGGTTTCACATAGCCCAAACTTCATTTTATATGAAGCAGTAGTGCGTGCCTTAGAAATATTTGCTAAGGCTTTCTTATCAGATGCCAAACATTTTGACATGTCTAACAACACTGATGTCATTGTAAATGGCACAATATTTTCTGCCATTACACCGAGAACAAGGGCCTCCACATTTGCAATCCTATCAGATAATGGAACATTTACTTGTACAGGAGCTTGTGGCGATGGGGCTGAAGATGTCGGTACATTTGTGGTTGTTAAAAGCATATTACCACAGGAAAAACTTGCGGGAAAACTGTAATTGTTTTGTTTCAGAAGCTCTTTAGAAGCATGTTTCTTACTCTTAACATGGTCAGATATTGCTGTAAATGCTCTTTTTCTGTAATACACTGTGTCTGTACATAGAGTGCACATAACCTTGCCGCTAATTTCAGTTTTCTTTATACACTCACATAATTGTACTAATAGCTCTTTACCTGAAACAATAACTTTCACAGTTTGCTGGAGCCAGCCAAATTTAAATTTGTTCTTTTCGTCTGCATCAGTTGTCCGAGCTTTATGTTCGTCATTTGCTGATAAAACTATATGAGCCATCACTTCAAACACTTCACATACGAAAAGCAGTTAAATGAAACGGTACAACTGAGTGTGCCGACATCACAAAACGACTAAGTCACACTATTGAGCTATGACGATAAATATGAATTCTTGGCTAATTACAAAATGAGCCTCTTGTATTAACCTCACAATGTATAAGGAAAATGGCTAAACAAAATATAAATTGAAACTAAGTCTCATTGTTTAGGTGGAAAGCACGTTGTGGAGTTGAAGATAAATTTCCTTTTATCACTATTAAACATCAGGTAAATAACTAAATCACACGCTGACAATAGCACAATACGCATGTGCGTGGATATCGTTAATTTCCTTTTATCACTTGTAAAACACCGCATAAACAACTGAATCACACGCTGACAGTAGCACAAACTGCAAGCATGTGGATACCTGTAGGACAAGGTTTGAAACTAACCTCCTTGGTTGTCTTCTAGGTGGTGTTGGTTATTCTCCTTGTTTGAAATGCTTTGGAGTCACCAGCTTCAACGTACCACTGTAAGCAAATATGGGTTCATTCCAGCAGCTCCCAGTTGCCAGATTCCAAAAAGCTGCGCACGCGCAGAGCAGTTTTTGAGTTTCAGCAGGTGCTCTGCGCATGCGCAGTTCACTGGCAACTGGCAGCTGCTGGAATGAACCTATATCTCTTCCCCGAATACGAATTTGTGAACCCCACTAAAAAAAAAAAAAAAAAATTACATTTTTGTAACAACCTCGAGGGGGCCAAAAACCTGTGGAAAAAAGCAGATTTCCACGTTTCTGTGGAACTCTTTCATGCCTGTAAGTGGTTGTGGAAGGATGAATGGGACAGGCTGCAGCAGGTTTGGTTACAAGGGTAGGACCCATTATATAGGGAGCGTGGTTTTGTAATGTTGTAAGGTTCGATGAGGATGTTCCAGAGGTTGGGAGGACAGCAAAAGGCTACTCTGTGTGGTAGGGAGAGGATTTTTTGGAGAGATGAACTCATTTCAGGGATGACTTGAGAATTAATATTACAAAAACAGTCTTGATTGCAAAAATTAACAGCTTTTTATTGACCGATTTCGACCTGATGTAGTTCATCTTTGGAACAAAATGTTGCCTGCAAAGATTAATGCAAATAATTACAGAAACGTCTAAGTACTATTTTAGATATCACATAAATACACACAGAGTAATGTTACGGCATTTATCCATGTGGCCAGTGCTGGAATCGGCTGGGCTGGGCTGTCCTAGCTGTTCTCCTGCCAGTTGGTAAATGTTGATTAGAGGCCATAAAGCCTCTGGTTATATAGTGTATAAATTTGGTGTCATGGCACATGTAAAAGTGCTGTGTATTAAAATACCATGCATAACAAATCTAATCAACATGTGAGATTTAATCATTAGTATTAATTTGCAACAAAAAAGGTTATTATAATCAGTATATTTTGAAGATAGACCTGGCAAAGGTGTATCTACAGTTGCCTCTAGATGATGAGGCCAAGCAGGTGCCACTAATTTCTACACCCTTCAGCCTGTTCCAGTATCAACAGTTGCAGTTCAGGGTGGCCATTGGCCTCACAATCTTTCAGCATTTTTTGGAGCAGTTGCTATTGCCGTTACCCTATTGTGTGAACTACCTGGGTGATGATGTGGTGATGAGATCCACTGCTGCTGACCATATTGCCAACCTTCGCTCCTCTTTCTCTATCTTGGAGGTGGCTGGCCTCCACTGTAATTTCCATAAATCTTCCTTCTACCAACCGTCTGCCGAGTAGTTAGGCTATAAGGTCTCCCGGTCAGTGGTGTGGCCCTTGACTGATCATGTGCATGCGGTTGTTGCAGATCTTCCACATCCTTATACCGTTCAAGAATGTCAGGTGTCATTTGGCAAGGTCACCTATTATCACTGCTTCCTCCTGCAAGTGGCCGCAGTGGCGCATCCCCTGCACCAATTGTTGCATAAGGGTGTCCCTTCTGCTGGTCTGCAGCTTGAGAGCGAGCTTTTTGGGCACTTAAAGCAGCCCTTCTTGTGGCTCCTTGCCTTGCCTTGTGGCAGCGGATACCTATCAGCACAATATGGAAACGGTGCTGGCACATCAGTTCCCAGTTGGATCAGAATGCCCATTGGCACTTGCCTCTAAAACATTTACAGTGGCACAATGCCGATATTCCTAGGTGGTCAAGGAGGCCCTAGCCATTGTTTCTGCTCTCAAAAAATTCTATGTTTATCTCTGTGGGTCCAAAGTGACCCTATATCTGGACCACCGCCCACTAGTGTCATTGTTCCACCCGTCGGCAGCTCTTCCGGACAAGGTGGCCAATCGTCCCCAACACTGGGCCTTGTACCTATCCTGTTTTCATTATGAGATGCAGTACTGTTCATTGCGCCAATGCCCTATCACACCTCTCGGTAGGCCCCAACCCCATCTTTGACACTGAAGAACTTTTGTGTTTTGCAGTGGATGAGTTGGCAGCAGAAATACTCAGAGGTTTCCCCATCACTCGTTCACAGATCACAGAGGCTATGACTGCTGACCCTGTCCTCTGGACCCTGCTGGGTGCAGCAGATATTTTGCACTTCACCACTGCCTTAGCACCTACGAGGGTATTCTGCTTCTATCAATGGAAGAAGGCTCTCACTGAGTGATAGTTTCAGCATCGTTGCACCACCGAATTCTAGATCATCTACACTGGGACCACTGGAGCACAAAGAAGCTTGCCTATCAGCATGTATATTGGCCAGACATAGATTAGTGTGCCTCGGTTGCACAGTGGTAGAGTGCCAGACTACAAATCCAAAGGTCGCGGGTTCGATCCCCGCCAGGTCCTAGGATTTTTATCTGTCACTTTCCACTTCTTTCACCTCTGGCAGTATTGCTCATGTGAAAAATACCGAGTAGCACCGTGGTTCGGAACCCACGTTAAACTGTAGGTCCCCCTATAACCTGGCTGGGTAAGTCAGTTCGAAGGTCGGAGGAAGGCAATGGCATACCACCTCCAAACAGGACCATGCCTAGTAAAGCACTGTGGTGTTCAAACCAATCTTCGGATTGTTGACTGCTTTACCTTTTTTTTTTTAGATGGGGATATAACTCACCTCATAGCAGGGTGCTCTTCTTGTGCTTCCCAACAAGCAGCTCCTCACTCCTCTCTATCCTCATGGCCCGCTCCGTCCCCACCATTGCGAACGACTCTATGTTGATTTTGCAGAGCCCTTCTAGGACAGATATTGGCTTGTGGTCCTCGATGCTTACTGAAACTTCCCATTTATTGTTCACCTGACCTACACGTCTGTGGACATTAATACGTGCTCACTGCTGAAGATATTTTCTATTGAAGGTCTCCTGGTCATGTTGGTGACTGATAATGGTCCCCAGTTTACCTCATAACATTTTCGAGACTTTTATTCTACCCATGGGATGTGCCAATTCCTTGCCCCACCTTTTCACCCACAGTCATGGGATGGCACAGAGATTTTTATGTACTTTCAATGCTCAAATGGATAAGTATGTGCCACGTCTTTCGGTGGCAGATGCCCTCTAGTTCCTGTCGTCACATCGGTCTGCACCAGGCCGGTCCGCATAGCCACACAGAGCTTCTGCACAGCTGACCTCATTGGACACTATTGTCCCTTTTGCATCCAGGCTCACCCATGCCCCCTCCTATTAATTGATCTCGTTTTGCTACAGGTTTTTTCTGTCTGGGCTCGAGGTTATGGCTGCCATCCTCACTGGGTCCCAGCCATTGTCATTCATGGGCACGGATGTTCTCTCTGTGACGTCTGTGCTTCCACCCTCACCCACTACCATGACCAGCTACGGATCCGCCATCGTTCTCCCTCACCTACAAACCCATCGCCCCTTTCCATGGCGTTCCCTCCTCATTCTGCAGTGCTCTCGCGGGAGGGTCGCCTCCCAGTTTCAGTCCTGCAGTCGTCAACTGATGAATGGGGGGGAGTCTGGCAGCCTGTGCCTATTTCCCCATTGCAGCCATAGCGGCCAGCTCCAAGGAGTGGACATCTCCAGTCGCCAACAATGGTGGGACCTCCTGCCTTCTGACAGCGGCCCAGAGTTTTCGATGGAGGTGCCATTGGAGACAGGGATGGATGATTTGCCGCTGTCACCTGAGCTTGATTACTGGGGTTGGAGGGAGTAACCAATGACAAAGGAGTGTCTTTCCTGTCACCCAGTACCATCTCAGTTTCACAGCCCTCATCCTTCTTGAAAGTTATTTAAATGTTCCATAGAGATACCGTTACGGTATGGCCAATGGAAAACACAAATGTAACGGATGTAGTAGCTAGTGAAAAAATTAAATTCACTTAACTTATGTTCTCGCTGCTGCTCGGTGCTAGTCATAAATTTTGGCGTCATTGTCAGGGTTTGATTCAAACTTTGGTTGCAGAAAAAAAGGTGCAGGTTTTGTCAGTCATTTACACTGACAAAAAATGAATTTATTGGCCCTTGAGCATCGCTGTTCACAAATATTAAAAACACACAAAAGTGGCCGAGACCACATGGAAAATCCAAAGACGATCATACCATCCAAAGAATGCGAGTCAAGTGCCGACTCAAACATACTATTCCATATTACATATTAACAAATAAGAAAGAAATTTAAAAAATATTAAATTACATTAAAAATATTTTTAAAAAATTACATTAAGAATATATATTCATAATATTGGCAAAAATAAACAAATCATACCAAAACTTAAAATGGGCACAACTAGGCAGTTCCATTACAATAACCCCTGCAAGAATTTTGTAAGCATGAACATGGGGACAAAATTCTGATACCAAGATAATGGAACTGCAAAAATATGGTTTTATAAAGTATCAGATTCATGCTCGGCAATAGTGTAACATTTGATTCAAGATTAAAATGAATTACACTAAATACTCATACAACAGTTAACCTTCAGATAAATGAAACAAAAAATGCACTAAACACAAGAAAAGCTCAAGTTCTTAGTTATTATTACATTAGTTTAAAGATTAAAATCAAATTATGCAACAACAACAAAAAATAAAAATAAAAACATACAATGGTTAGCCTTCACATAAATACAAAACTCTTAAGATGACCGCTGGTAAGAGGCTGGTGTCGTAGCACTTCACTTTAGATTCTAAATAAAGATCATAACTGAATGACCTATTTGCTCTGCTTTCTATCATTCACTATTCACAATTTCTCACACAGAGACTGCACTTTGGTGTCCTTCCTCGTTTGGCTTAAATTCTGCTTGTAGTGTAACAAGTCCATTTCACCACTTTGCCTGCAGCTGTGCATTTTTGATTGCTATGCTATTATCATCTAGAAATAGAAATACACAGGTATCCTTTTTGTAATACGAAGTTTATACATAAAATCATGGGTAGGCTGATTGACCTTCTGGAAATGTTTGGCGAGTTGGAGAATTTTACTGGTTGTCTGAGTAACAGTATAAGAAAATGGGCTGGTCAGCAAGGATACAATAACTATCAAGTCCATGTTGTTTCTATTATACGGTCTAACTTGTCCACATAAATAAGAAACTGTTTGATATTGTCATCTGGCCCATACACGAGATCCCACTGCACATCAGTTGGCAGTCTTCTTTTCAAGGCATCAATTTTTGTAAGCTCATCAAATGGTTTACTCAAATGTACAAGTTTTTTAAGTTGATTTTTACAAAATTGTTTCATTGTACCATGGGTTTCCCTATAATTTGGTCCATTCAGGAACTCGCTCTTTATACTGGCTTGGTCTTCCTGTTTTATCGGCATGTTTAAGTCATCTGACTGCGAGGTATTTTCACAATCCTGCTCGGATTCAGTAACAAATTCTGGTTTTACCACAGTCATTTTCATAAAAAAAAAGGTTTGCACACGAGATAATAATAAAAATATAGAGAAAACTGCACAAAAGTACTTATCTTTTTAGTCGATCTTCACACAAGTGGGATTTATTGCACAACTTTGTCTTCATCAACGACTTCAGTGTTCCTTCCTTTGTCTTGTACCACGTGGTCACTGTACACAATTACATATATTGTTTAACAGATTCCTGCAACACACGGATTTTGTTAATATGTGTGGATATAAAGCACTTAATCCCAGACACAGCCCCCCAGTTTTCACAGCCCTCATCCTTCTTGAAAGTTATTTAAATGTTCCATAGAGATACCGTTACCGTATGGCCAAAGGAAAACACAAATGTAACGGATGTAGTAGCTAGTAAAAAAATTAAAGTCACTTAACTTATGTTCTTGCTGCTGCTCAGTGCTAGTCATAAATTTTGGCGTCGTTGTCATGGTTTGATTCAAACTTTGGTTGCAGAAAAAAAGGTGCAGGTTTTATCAGTCATTTACACTGACAAAAAATGTGGTCACAAACACTTCGTAGTTTTCGTAAAATTATTTGAATTTATTGGCCCTTGAGCATCGCTGTTCACAAATATTAAAAACACAAAACTTTAACTGTACACATATATACAAAACACATCCTCACTCGCACATGGGGGAAACAAAAGTGGCCGAGACCACATGGAAAATCCAAAGACGATCATACCATCCAAAGAATGCGAGTCAAGTGCTGACTCAAAGATACTATTACATATTAACAAATATTAAAGAAATTTAAAAAATATTAAATTACATTAAAAATATTTTTAAAAAATTACATTAAGAATATATATTCATGATATTGGCAAAAATAAACAAATCATACCAAAACTTAAAATGGGCACAACTAGGCAGTTCCATTACACCAGACTGGAACAACTAAATCACATTCTCCTTCAAGGCTCTGATTATGTGTCATCATGCCTGAAATGAGAGACACCCTACCCAAGATCTATCTAACCTCTCCTAAAGTGGTGCCCGTCGCCCACCCAACCTCCACAACATCCTAGTTCATCCCTATGCCACTCCCAACCCCAAACCCTTACCTCATGGATCATATTCCTGTGGAAGACCCCGATGCAAAACCTGCCCAATCCACCCACCCAGTGATTCCTATTCCAGCCCTGTCACAGGTTTATGTTACCCTATCAGATGTTGGGCCACCTATGAAAGCAACCATGTTATGTACCAATTCTAGTGCAGTCATTGCACAGTGTTTTACATTGGTATCACAACAAACCAGCCAATCTGTGGCAAAAAGCAAAGTAGCACCACATGCAGCTGAACACAGCAATGGATTGCAATGGCTGCTTCACTACCCGAGGCATCTAGATCCTCGCCTCCACCACCATCTTTTCGGAATTGCACAGAAGGAAGCTGTCCCTTCAACACATTCTATGTTCCGCAACCATCCTGACCTCACCCTAAGATAATTTCCCATCCCTGCACCTTATGCCTAACATCCCCTCCCCCCTCTCTTCCTTCCCCAATCATTATCCTGTATCTCATGTCTTCCATGCAACTGTGTGGTGCCACTTCCAATATCCCCTTAATTAATTACTTTTTATTTTCTCCTTTTTCCTGGTTTTCCCCCCCTATTTTTCCCCCTTATTATTCGTATCATTTCAAATCCCCCCCACTCCCTCCGCACACTCCTGTACACCTCCATTTTAACCTTTCCCACCCCTTACCTTTGCTGTATTCATTGCTGCAATTCAAATTCCCACCCATCAGAGCCTTTACAATCTATCATGCAATGTGGAACTTTTCATTCCCACCTACCTGGCATCCTTCCCCTTCCATTCCCCACCTCCTCCACCCTCTAGATGCTTGTGTCACTGGAATGGCCGGACATGGTGGTGGTGTGTATAGTTGCCTGAGTGATTGTAGTGTGAATGTGATTATCTATTTTCGTGCCTGTCAGTGTCTCAGCAAGCCTCTTAGTCATCAAGTAAAACAGAAGTGATATCTGGCATTCCCCAGGGAAGTGTTATAGGGCCCCTATAAACAATTTAAGAGACTATGTGAACAGCTCTCTTAGACTTTTTGCAGATGATGCAGTCATGTATCAGTTATTAAAGTCAGCAGGACTTCAAAGGCGAGTGTAAAATTATTTAGATAAGGGATCTGCATGGTGCAAAAATTGGCAATTGACACTAAATAATAAGCGTGAAGTCACCCATATGAGCACTAAATGAAATCCATTAAACTTCATTTACACTATAAATTACTGAAATCCATAGGTCGTGAATTTAACATGTTTAATCAAGATGGTAGCGGTTAATGTTGTAGCTGAAAACGACTGTAACAATAATATAGTTAAAAGTAGTAATTTGTGTAAAATGTACAGTAAAACGGTGTTGAGAGGTATTCAGTGCATAAAGTGTCGATGATATTTCCACAAAAAGTGCTCAAAGGTCCATATAAAATTTATAATGGACTGTTTTGTGTAGTCATGTCATTTCTGTATCGCGGAAGTGCATGAACAAGAAATTGCAAGTGCCATTAGGGACAAAGACAAAATTATAAAAGTGCTTCAAAGTGACATTGACATCTTAAACACCAGATACATTGAACTCAGTGAAAAATGCAGTGAATTAGAAAATTGACTGAGTGAAAAAAAGTGTAATGTTGTAAACAATTTGAACACTAAACATAGCGCAGAGACATGGCAAAAACCAACAAATAGCATTTCATTAAGTGTTGCACAGAATTAAATCAAATGGGTAAGCAAGATAAAAGTAACTAATAAATTAACTGCACTTGATGTTGATGAAAGCTTCGAAATACCACACGGAAAAAGTGATAAGTCTGTTCTCCACTCAAACAAAAATGAACACAAGATTGACGATAAACTGCAGAAGTGTCTGGTAAAACACAAGGTAGAATTATTTGGCAACAGCCATGTACATAAAATTACAAATAAATTGTTAATGTATACAAAGAGCAATATAAAGTTTTACAATGAAGTTAAACATGGTGTAAATTTCAATGAGGTGACTACAGGCAAAAAATGACCGTGTCATTGTGATGGGAGGAGCAAACAATGTAAACAGAAATGAAGCAGACAAATTCATAAAAAGACTGATTACAGTGCTACAGTTCTATCATTTCACAAATATTTTCATAACAACATAGCCACTCGGATATGACGTACCTGAGTGGTCACGTGTAAACACAGAAATCAGTAAAACAAATGACAAACTGAAATACTTTTGCACCAAATTTGTGAACCTTAAGTTATTAAACATCAGTAGCTACCACAGGGACTATCTCACTGGACACAGTAAGCACCTAAATCTGTGTAGAAAAACAAAACTTATGACAACCATAAATAATACTGTAGACGAAATATTCCTTGGAGGGGGGGGGGGTGGAAAAAAGGTCGGATCTTTAATTATGTTGGCTGCTATTTCATAGGGAAACTACTAAAATGGACAATTCCTGTCGGATTTGGTCCGAAAGAAACAAGGATTCATATCTCGGACAAAACACTGTGAACCAAGAAAATCACAAGGTAAACAGTCAAATTAATAAGTATTCTAATGTGTTAAAACTGCTACACCACAATATTCAGTCTCTATAAAATAAAGTACTTCAGTTTGAATTATTAAATCTTGAAGTAACCATTGATATTCTGTGTGTAACTGAACACTGATTAGAAAAGACTAAATTATGTCAACAGTGATTCCTGATTACAAACTTGCCACTTATTATTGCAGAAGAAATAGTAAATTTGGTGGAACATTTATTTTTGTAAAAGATTATTTAAAATTCACTGCAGTAGAAAAGTATCAAAGAGACAAAGACTTTGAGCTAAGTGTAGTTGATTTGACAGATGCTAATATTTTGGTTTTAACACTATATACATCTGGGGACTGGGAAATTTTCATTGAAAATTTGGAAAGGCTGCTAAATTATATAAAATGTGATAGAACAAAAGTGGTTATCTGTGGAGATGTCACTGTAAACTTTCTACAAGATGCAAATGAGGTGTTAACTATAGTTAACAGTTTTGGTTTTACGCACACAATCAATTTTCCAACTAGAATTACTGCAAATAGAAAACTGCAGTTGAACAAGTTTTTTATGTGATCTAAACTATAACACTATATATAAAAAATAGATGAAGATTACTCACCAGGCAAAGGAGCACAGGTAGTGATAGTAGCACAAATAAATAAAACACACACACACAAACGCAAGCTTTCACAACCCAGTTGCTTCTTCAGGCAGAAGGGAAGGAGAGGGAAAAGGAAATGATGAGGGTTTTAAGGGAGGGTGTAAGGAGCCATTCCAATCCTGGGAGAGGAAAGACTTACCTTGGGGGAAGAAAAGGAAGGTAAACTAATACGCACACACCCACACATTTACACAGATGCAAACACACCTAGGTAGACATACTGTAGAAAGCAAAGAAGTTAAGAAGTTAAACAAAGATGCCACTTGAGGCAGAGGCTCTGTCCAGAGAACCGAGGCAAAGATGTTAAAGATGGTGGGCGGGAATACAAATTTAGCAGAGGTTGAGACCAGGTGGGCAACGGGAAGAGAGAATATGCTGAAGGGCTAGTTCCCATCTCCGGAGTTCTGAAGGATTGGTGTCGCTGGGAAGTATCCAGATAACCAGGACAGTGTAAAGGCGGTATTACATGACGATCCGCTGCGAAAGATATAGGTCTAGCGCGACAGCCATCTAGCGGCGAAACAGGTGGAACTACCACGGAGCCACGATTACTAGCAGACACTTTATCCGCGCCTGAGTAGGGACCAGTTTTAAACTCCCGTGAATCCGTGCATGTGCACTAGGCAGCGCTAACTCGCGCATGCGCAGAAGCGGATACTGCAGGAAGCTTTCTGCTTGTTATTTGTGTATGACATTCGTAGTTAGAACTGATTTGTGATTTCACACTTCCGTGTTGCGGTTTCTTCCCGCTTTTTCAGTTAGTAAATTTTCATAAATACAGTAATTAAATAAGAAACATGTTTGCCAGCAGACCTTTGTACTAGGTGTTTAAGAAAATGTGTTTTTACATTGGTTGCTTCATACTTATAGAAATGAAATGGAACAGCAAGCCGTTGAGTCATTATTCAGGCGTACTGGGAGGAAAGTTGTTTGTATAACCCACACGATCCCTTTGTCATAAGTTACGTCAGCAATTGTTTACTCCTGAATGATATACATTCAACTTTACAAACAGCAGCTTTTCAAAACAGGTCACGTTCTTCCTCACGAAGTTCCAAATTTGTTGCGGATTTCCGGGACTCAGTTCTTTTATTAGCTGTAAGTATATTCTCCTACCTTCCTTCTTTCCGGCTGAACCCAACGTCTGGTTCTCGTCATTATTGTGTCCTTTGTGCCAAATGCTATATAAATGTAAATTTAGACAGAATATACATTTTCAACGTAGTGTCATAATATAAAGCTGTCGCGCGGTCTGAGGCTCCTTGTCACGAATTTCACGGCCGCTCCCGCCGAAGTTAACGAGTCCTCCCTCAGGCATTTGTGTGCATGTTGTCATCGGCGTAAGTCTAGGAACCGATAACCTAAGTAGTTTGGCTATTACCTACACAAACTTAGAACTCTTATATAAAAGAAAGTGTTGAGTCTGTAATTCAAAGTAATAGTGACTCAATTCTGTGCTAACTACATAAGAAAAAAAGAAATACTTAATAAAAAATGACAACTTCACATTAAATAGGAACCGTAAGCTCACAGAAATTCCAGGAAATCACAGCTTCCCTCGGGTTCTTGTGTGGTATGAATGAACGATTAGATGAGCTCTGTTTTCTTCGTGTTTCATGCGTGTTATTGCTGTCTACTGCGCGTGGTCGGATTCGCGCGAAGAAATATCCGCCGTGCATCGTGTAATAGGTTTACGTGAAGCAGCACGTAGTTCCAGATAATCACACTTGTGGCGCTGGTGCATAGGTGTACACCACAGGTGTATCGTGTAATAGGGCCTTAACACTGTGCCAAGATGTGCTGGCCATGCACCAAGGCATGTTTAGCCACAGGGTAATCATCATTACCAACAAACACTGTCTGCCTCTGACCATTCATGCGAATGGACGGTTTGTTGCTGGTCATTTGCATGAATGGTCACAGGCAGACAGCATAGTTATTACGAGATTTTTCTGTCACACATCGATGCACAACAGCTCTTGAATTGTTCACTTTGTTCAAGCAAGCATTGTGTACTGCGTGAATGAACTGAATTTTGTAAAATAAACAATTTTTCAAAAAATGAAAAAGTCAATATCTAATTTTTTATGTGTTTCACAATTAATCATGTTCTTTTTACTCATATAAATTTTATTACAATGAGACTAATATTCTTCTATTCAAAGTTTATTATCTTGTATAAATGTTTACTTTGCCTCTTCTCCATTACTATCCTACCTACCTGAGTAGGCTAAAGTGCGAATTATTTGTACGGGTCAACCAGTAGATATCTTAATGTCCCAAATTACTAGCTGGTTGCAAAAAAATATTATAATAATAAATAAATAAATAACAGTGTTTATGAATTTCCACACCTCTCCACTTGTACAGCAATTTGTTACAATGGCATCCCTCGACAACATGTTAATAAACACAGTTACCAAAACTAAAGTTCTAGGGATTGGGTACAAGATAATTTAAAATGTGAAAGAACTTGAAAAGAAGCTTTCAAAAGCTTGTTATGCTCTTCGTGTATTAAGTCATTCAGGCGTATTATGCATATTTCCATGCACTACTCTGATACGGGATAATCGTCTGAGGAAATTCAACCACTAGCAAAAAAAATCTTTAGGATGCAGAAAAGAGCAGTCAGAAATATCTGCAACCTAAAAAAAAATTGGAAACATGTAGACCACATTTCATCCAGCTACAAATAATGAGTCTACCAAGCCTTTATATAAATATATGGACAGAGCCTCTGCCTCAAGTGGTATCTCTGTCTAACTTCTTAACTTCTTTGCTTTCTACAGTATGTCTGCCTGGGTGTGCTTGTGTCTATGTGAATGTGTGTGTGTGTGTGTGTGTGTGTGTGTGTATTTGTTTACCCTCTTTTTTTCCCCCTAAGGTAAGTCTTTTCTGTCCCGGGATTGGAATGACTCCTTACCCACTCCCTTAAAACCCTCATCATTTCCTTTTCCCTCTCCTTCCCTTCTGCCTGACGAAGCAGCTAGGCCCTGGGCATGTGGGATATTAGTGTATAAGGAAGTCGCATCGATGCCTCGCTGCGATGGAATATTTCCTTTCACGCCGACCACCCACTTCCTTACCTAAAACCTCTTTCCTTAATACCCTAGCCAGCTTCATCCTAACCCGCAACTTCTTCACTTTTGAGGGCCAGACATACCAACAACTAAAGGGAACAGCCATGGGGACCAGGATGGCCCCCTCATACACAAACTTATTTATGGGACGCTTAGAGGAAGCCTTCCTGGACACCCAAGCCTGTCAACCCAAAGTTTGGTATAGATTCATTGACGACATCTTCATGATCTGGACGCACAGTGAAGAAGAACTCCAGAATTTCCTCTCCAACCTCAACTCCTTTGGTCCCATCAAATTCACCTGGTCCTATTCCAAATCCCATGCCACTTTCCTCGATGTCGACCTCCATCTATCCAACGGCCAACTACACGCATCGGTCCACATCAAACCTACCAATAAACAACAGTACCTGCATTATGACAGCTGCCATCCTTTCCACATCAAACGTTCCCTTCCCTACAGCTTAGGTCTTCGTGGCAAACGAGTCTGCTCCAGTCCTGAATCCCTGAACCAACACACCAATAACCTGATAACAGCCTTTACATCCCGCAGCTATCCTCCTGATCTCGTACAGAAGCAAATTGCCTGAGCCACTTCCTCATCCCCCCAAATTCAGAACCTTCAACAGAAGAATCCCAGAAGTGCCCCTCTTGTCACCGAATACTTTCCGGGACTGGAGCGGACTCTGAATGTGGCTCTCCAGCAAGGATACGACTTCCTAAAATCCTGCCCCGAAATGAGATCCATCCTTCATGACATCCTCCCCACTCCTCCGAGAGTGTCTTTCCGCTGCCCACCTAACCTCTGTAACCTCCTAGTCCATCCCTATGAAATCCCCAAACCACCTTCCCTACCTTCTGGCTCCTACCCTTGTAACCGCCCCTGTTGTAAAACCTGCCCTATGCACCCTTCCACCACCACTTACCCCAGTACTACAGTATGTCTGCCTAAGTGTACTTGCGTCTGTGTAAATGTGTGTGTGTGTGTGTGTGTGTGTGTGTGTGTGTATTTGTTTACCCTCCTTCCCCCCCCCCCCCCCCCAAGGAAGTCTTTCCTGTCCCGGGATTGGAATGACTCCTTATCCACTCCCGTAAAACCCTCATCATTTCCTTTTCCCTCTCCTTCCCTTCTGCCTGACGAAGCAGCTAGGCTGCGAAAGCTTGCATTTGTGTGTATGAGTGTGTGTTCTGTTCATTTGTGCTGCTGTCACACCTGTGCTCCTTCGCCTGGTGAGTAATCTTTGTCTATTTTATATAGACGAATTCGTATCATATATATATATATATATATTTTTTTTTTTTCTGTTTGCAAAAATGAGTATCTTTTAAAGCAAACTGTATGTCTGCAACAAAATAAGAATATACACACCCACAACACAAGGAACATGAATAATATCCACATGTTCCACTGTAGAACAGTAATGTACCAAAAAGTGTATCGAAGATATCAGTTCAACTGTACAATAGTCTTCCTGTTGTCTTAAAATTACAGCAACATAAAAATGGGTTCAAACATAAACTTAAGTCTTTTCTGGTTGAACAGTGTCTTTACTCTGTAAAAGAATTTTTAAATTATTAAAAATAGTATTGCAAACAACAGTAAAGGATTTTTTTAAATTATAAATGAAGCCTTGTGAACAATGAATATGTACTTATTGTTAAGTTCAAATTGCATTATTCTGTTACTTGTATATTACTTGGTTATTTGTAAATTATGTTTGCCACCTGAAATGAATTTTGTCTTGTTACATCTCTCTCTCTCTCTCTCTCTCTCTCTCTCTCTCTCTCTCTCTCTCTCTCTGTCCTCCTCTTTTCTCAATTTTTGACTTGTCCTATATTCAGTGTACTGTTTAAATATGTAATGAATGAAATGTACCAATAAAAATGAAATGAAACTTAATTCCTAGGAATAACATTTACGAACAACTTAAATTGGTAAAACCACTAGAAAATATTGTAGGAAAGGAAAACCAAAGGCTATGTTTCACTGACAGAACACTTAGAAGTTGCAACAATTCTACTAAAAAAACTACCTGCACTACACTTCTGTTCCTATTTTGGAGTATTGCTGCGCACTGTGAGATTCCCATCAAGTGGGACTGACAGAAGGTAGAGAACGTTTAGAGAAGGGCAGCTTATTTTGTATATTTTGTATTATTGTGATATAGGGGAGAGACCGTCACAGAATTGAGGTATGAGTTGGGGTGGAAATCATTAAAGAAAAAAGGTGTTTTCATCGCAACGAGATCTGTTAGCAAAATTTCTTTCACCAACTTCCTCTTATGAATGCTAACATATTTTGTTAGTTCACAGATGATTCTGTCACTTATTAGTTAGTAAAGTCACCAGAAGATCAAAAGCAACTGCAAAATTGTTTAGATAAGCTATGTGCATGGTGCACAAAATGATAATTGACCCTTAATAATGGTAAGTGTGAGGTCATCCATATTACCACTAAAAGAAATCAAACTTGAGTTACACGATAAATCAGTCAAACCTACAGGCCGTCGATTCTAGTAAATACCTAAGAGTAACACTTGTAAACAACTTAAATTGAAAATAACACACAGTTAATATTGCAGGGAAGGTTAACCAAAGACTATGTTTTATTGGCAGAAGAAAACTTGAAAGATGCAAGTTCTACTAAAGACACTGCACTTGTGCATCCCATTTTGGAGTATTGCTGCACACTGCGATCCACACCAGGTGGAACTGACATACGATTTAGAGAAAGTTCAGAGAAGGGCAGCTCGTTTTGTATTATCGCGATATAGGGGAGAGAGATAGTCATGGGAATGGTGTAATAGTTAGGGTGGAAATCATAACAATAAAGGCATTATTCGTCACAACGAGATCTATTAGCGAAATTTCTCTCACCAACTTTCTCTTCCAAATGTGAACATATTTTGTTAGCACCAACCTATATAAGGAGACTTGTCATTATAAAATAATAGGAATCAGATCAAAAATGTAAAGATTCCCACGCACTATTAGATAATGAGACATATCTCAAATGTGGTTCAATAAACCCTGTGCCATACACTTCATGTGATTTGCAGAGTATTTATGTAGATGTATAAATAACTTAAATAATAGTGGCAGCTGCCCTGTATTAGAGATGGTACATTGTGTTCTATAACTGTTTCCCTAGCAGTTGAATAACATTTTTCGAGTGTAATGGTATAAAAATTGAAGTGAATAACGTAAGCCATGTAATAATGTCTATATACAGTAGGGACTTCATAATATGTTCATAAAAAAACCTTGATATGCTGCTATCACAATTTTGAAAGAATAGGCTAATAATATGTAGAGTCTTGAATACTGATTCCCCATCTGAAGCTAACTGTAAAACAGAGCTTACATACAACTTATGGTGTACAAAACACAACATAAGATTAAATTAAAAGAGTGGGTACAAACTCTCTGCCTTCTATTGATTACTTAATGACAAATGTCCAGACCAGTGAATATTATAGGTTTGTAAAAGAACTTAATGTATCAGATCTCAACTTACAGACAGTAATAATAAAAGAAGTAGTGAAATTGGAGACTCAGAGCTTCATCTCTTACACCGATATTACCAGTGCTAACAAAACAGACCTAAAAATACAAAATGAAAATTGGACACTGATAGTGTAATTCATTGGTAGTCAACCGGCGGTCTGCGGAAGAATTTCGTAGGAGTGGGCCAGGCACTCACCCTGTACTAAACATTGGGTGCATTTTTTAATAACTCCACCAGTGCTTCGACTCAACTTGTCATCAGTTTGCAGCTCATTATGCAGACTTACGAAAGTTTTGCTTCAAGACATGGACAGGCGGGACGCTGCCTGCTGATAAGGTATGGCTCACACTGTGGCAGATGACCGGCCCTTAAAAGCCAGGGTGAGATACTTTCAAAGTATTAAAAACAAAGTTCCCAAATTTGCTGCACTGTCTGGAAATTATTTAGGCACCAACAGCTGGCTAAATCATGATGTGGTAAGTTGAAAAATATTTATCGAGGCATGGAATGTATATTGAAAGATAGATTGGACACAACTGGAGGAGGTGTGTTCATCACTATGGACTAAGATATTGTTTCTACTGAGATCGAGGTTGAAAGTAACTGTGAAGTTATCTGGGCATGTATAACAGGTCTAAAAGAAGTAAAGTTAATATTTGAGTGTTTTAACCACCCTACTGGTGCTGCTGTAGCAGTTTTAGAGTCATTCAAAGAAAGTCTACACCAGGTAGTGGGTAGATATCCGGGCCATGTAATATTATTAGGGGAAGACTTCAACCTTAAGAGTATTGATTGGGACCTCTCTAGTTACATTTCAGGCGGTACAAACAAGCAGTCTTGCTAGCTACTTTTGGACACATTCTGCAAAAACTGTCTTGAGCAATTAAACTGGCAACCCACACGCAATGGAAATATTTTAGACCTTATAGCGATGAACAGTCCTGACCTTATTGACGATGTCTGTGTAAAGACAGGAATTAGTGATCATGATATCATCATCATGTCGATGGTGACCAAAGTTCATAAGCCAATCAAGAAGGCTAGGAGCGTGTTTTTGTTGGGAAGAGCCGATAACCAATTGTTAGCATCACACTTAGAAAATGAATGGGCATCGTTTAGTTCCGGTACCATGGATGTAGAGGAATTGTGGACTAAATTTAAGTGCATTGTACATAAAGGGTTAGAGAAATATGTGCCTGTAAAGTTGATTAAGGATGGAAAAGATCAACTGTGGTATAATAATAGTGTTAGAAAGCCACTGAGAAAGCAAAGGCTGTTGAACTCTTGGTTATATATAAAAAAAAAAAAAATAAAATAAAAACCATGCAAATGATGATAGGCAAAAGTTAGTAGAGATTCATGTGTCTATAAAAAGATTGATGCACAAAGCATACAATAATTACCACAGCCATACCTTAGCAAAAGATCTTTCCAAGAATCCAAAAAAAAATTCTGGTCCTATGTGAAATTGATAAGCGGGTTAAAGGCCACTATCCAGTCACTTGTTGATCATTCTCGGACAGTAATAGAAGAAAGCAAATATAAAGCTGAAGTTCTAAATTTAACCTTTAAGAAATCTTTCACATGGGAGGACCGCACAAATGTACCATCATTTGATCAACATACTAATTCCGAAATGGAGAACATAGTAATAGGTATTTCCAGTGTAGAGAAGCAGCTGAGACAGCTAAATATGAAAAAGTTTGCTGGTCCAGGTGGAATACCAGTCCGGTTTTACAAGGCGTATTCTGCAGAATTGGCCCCTTACTTAGCTTGCATTTATTGCAAATCTTTAATTCAGCGGAAAGTTCCTAGTGATTGGAAAAAAAGGACAGGTGACTCCCGTTTATAATAAAGGAAAGAGAACTGACCCACATAATTACAGGCCAATATCGTTGACATCAGTTTCCTGTAGAATTTGGAGCATATTCTCAGTTCGAATATAGTAAATTTCCTTGAGACAGAAAAGCTTCTTTCTATGAATCAGCATGGGTTTAGGAAACATTGTTCATATGAAACTCAGTTTGCTCTTTCTCACATGACAGTTTGCGAACCGTGGATGAAGGGCAACAGACGAATTGTGTTTTTCTTGACTTCAAAAAGGCATTTGATGTGGTGTCGGACTGCAGACTGCTAACGAAGATATGAGCTTATGGAATAGGATCACGGATTTGTGACTGGCTGGAAGACTCCCTAAGTAATAGAGCACAGTACATTGTTCTCGACGGAGAGTGTTCATCAGAGATGAGTATATCGTCAGGTGTGCCCTAGGGGAGTGTGTTATGAGCTCTATTATTTTCTATCTATATAAATGATCTGATGGACAGACTAACTTGTAATTTGCAGCTGTTTGCTGATGATGCTGTGGTGTATGGGAGGGTGTCATCTTTAATTGCCAGTAATGGCATACAGGATGACTTAGACAAAATTTCTAGTTGGTGCAAAGAATGGCAGCTAGCTCTCAATGTAGAAAAATGTAAGGTAATGCACATGAGTAGGAAAAACAATCCCATAATGTTCAAATACAGCATTAGTAGTGAACTTCTTGATGCAGTCACGTCGTTCAAATATCTAGGCGTAACATTGCAGAGCGATATGAAATAGAACGAACATGTAAGGACAGTTGTGAGTAAGGTGGACAGCCGACTGCAGTTTATTGGGAGAATTTTGGGAAGATGTACTTCATCTGTAAAGGAGACCACATATAAAACACTTGTGTGACAACATCTTGAGTATTGTTCAAGTGTTTGGGACTTGCAGCAGATCAGTTTAAGGGAAGACATAGTAGCAGTTCAGAGGCGAGCATCTAGGTTTGTTACTGGTAGGTTCGACCAATGCGTGAGTCTCATGGAAATGTTCTATCAACTCAATTGGTGATCACTGGAGGAAAGATGATGTTCTTTTCATGAGTTTCTGTTGAGGAAATTTAGAGGGCTGGAATTTGAAACTGAGTGTAGTACAATCTTGCTGCTCCTACTTACATTTTGCGTAGTTATCACAAAGACAAGATAAGAGACATTAGGGCTTGTATGCAGGCATATCGGCATTGTTTTTTTCCTCGTTCTATTTGGGAGTGGAATAGGAAAGGAAATGCCTTGTAGTGGTACAGTGTACCCTCCACCATGCACCTTACGGTGAATAGCAGAGTATGTATGTAGATGTAGATGTAGGGTCGAGAGTGACTGGCCATGGCAGCTGCTGGTGGGGTGCCAGCTGTCACTGTGGCAGTGGAAGTGGCCCAGACAAACCCTATTAGCAACCTGCACGTGTAGACCAGGACAACAGACCCATCTCCCACCGCTGCTGCCTACAGCAGTCAAATGCACACATAATTTACGGCCTACATCTGTGCTTCACATTGATGGATCTCAGACATTGGTGGTAAGCAACAATGCCATGAAAATTACCAAACACCAGTGAAATGAACCAATCTGAGAAAAGGCAGCAGGTGCCACAAACAGCTGAACATTTTACTTCTCTGTTGTCAGTTCAACTGTGCTCTGCTAGTTGTTCCTTAATTTTGTCAAGTGTTTTCGTATTTCTGTGTATCATTATTAATTTTATTCACAAAATGTCTGGCATTAGGAAGAGAAAAGTAGATGCTGAATATTCCCAGTTCCAAGAAAAATGGAGAGAGGATTATTTCTTTACGATGTCTAACAACAAACCTGTTAGCTTGTTGTGTAATGAATCACTATCTGTTGTGAAGGAATACAATATGAAAAGCCACTTTTCTACAAAACATGCTGCTCAACAACAGCTTACAGGGCAAATTTGAAAAGACAAAATTAAATTATTAATTTCCAATTTGGACAAACAACAGCAAATGTCTGCCAAATCAAGGACACAGTGCGACAATTTGGTTAAAGCTGGTTTTATTGTGAGTAGAAACATGGGCAAGCCATTAAAGCTTTTTTCTGAAGGTGAATTCATGAAGCAGTGTCTCTTGGACATTGCAAATGTGTTATGTCCTGATAAAAAGAATTCTAACAAATAAGTTTGTTTGATAAATTCATATGATGGCTGATGACATTAAAAATGTTTATCTGATCATGCTGCTACATTTGTGATTGCTTTGGATAAGAGCACAGATTTGTCAAACACAGCTTGTAGTGTTACCTCTGCAGAATTTGAAATTCTACAGGACTGTATGGTAAATTGGTATAGCACCAACACTACAAGAACTCTTTATTTCATTGTAATGTAAGTAAAATTTAATCTAAATCGTCAAAAAGACAAGGTTCATAGAACACGCAAATTACATACTTATTCCTTGACCTTAAAGTTCATTATAATGAAATTCACTTTACATAATACTTTTCATCAAAAAATAATTGATAACTAATCTGAAAAATAGAGACATAAAGAAATCAGAAGAAAATATTTCTCCATAAATGGTATTTAAATACACTATTTGACATTCTTATGTTGGTTCATTGGGTTGTAGTGCCACTTGTTACACTACAAGCTCAGTTAGCAATTTTTGTTCGTGGTCTAGATGTTGCCTTTAAAATAATGGAGGAATTGTTAGCATTACATCCACTTAAAGGAACTACTACTGGAGAAGATATATTTCAAGAGGTGGAAAAAATAATTGAAGCTTTCAATCTGCTATGGAGACAACTTGCTGGAATCTGTACTGATGAAGCACCCACAATGGTTGGTTCAAGAAGGGGTTTTATTGACATATTAAATTAAAAATCTGCTGAATTAAATGTTGAAAAAGACAGTTTAATAATTCTTCAGTGAATTATTCACAAACAAAATTAAAATGAAAAACATCATGGATGTGGTAACCAAGTTCCATGCCCTAAATCACTGCCAGTTTAAATAGTATTTGGCTGAGTTGTGCACCAAACATTAAGATCTGTTAATTTTGAATGCAGTGTGAATGTTGTTCTGTAAAAATATGGTGTAATGGAATTCTGTAAAAGCTAATATGTACTTCGACATGTTCCATTGGCACATGTCAAAGGCTGCTCAAGAAACTAAACCACAGGATAGATCAAGAATTAAAGGGAAATTAACTGAATAATGCTGCATGGGGAGAGGGAGTGTGCTAAAAAATTGAAATTGAGAAGAGAGAGATTAAGAAAAGCACACACACCCATATTCACAAACACACACATTATGTAATGAGAGAAAGAAAGAAGAGGGGGTGAGAAATGAATCATTATTGAGTGAGTTTCCCAAAACCAGCCCCTTGCAGGCATTCCAGAGAGCCAGACCACTCCATTATCATTCTCCCAGCAGAGAAAGGTTGGACAACTGTAGTACTTGACCAAGAGTAGTATGTAGCTGAGGGTCTGTATCAGATCTCTGATACCTTTACCTACAAACCTGTTCCTCGTGATCCCATTCCCTCCACCCAGGGCAAGCTACAGAAAATCCTAGGTCCCTCACAAGGTCTCGCCACCTGAACAACACACCACCCTAAAATCCTTAAAGAGAATCATTATGGCCATTCCATCAAAGCAATTTTTAAAGCCCCAACAAAACACTCCTCAGTTTTGGTAGACTAGTACTTCCAACCTATAACCCACAACTCCCTTCCCACATGAAAGATACAAATCACTTCCTGGAATACCTCTCCTAGCTGAAAGGCTGCTTATCACCAGAGATAACACATTCCTCTACACTAATGTCCCCCATACCAATGGACTTTATACCTTAGAAAACTACATTTCAATATGTCCACCCAAAAGCCTCATTCCTTGTAAAACTAGCAGATTTTATCCTCAACCACAATTACTTCACCTTTGAGGATCACACCTACTAAAAAATCAGGGACAGCTATGGGAACCAGGATAGCCGCTTCCTATACAACCTTTTCATGAGCTGCATGGAAGAGGCATTCCTTAAGACCCAGCAGTTGAACCCCCTTGGTTCAGTATAGAGTCGTAGGTGACATTTTGGTTGTCTGGACTCATGAAAATATTCTGAACTTCCTTCAAAACCTCAACTCTTCTCTGAACTGAAATTCACCTGGTCCTTTTCCAGGACCCAAGCCATCTTCCTTGATGTTTGCCTCTACTTTGTTGAGTCCCACATCCACACTTTGGTCCTTATTAAACCCCCCAACAAACAACAGTACCTCCACTTTGACAACTGACATCCCTTCCATATCAAACTATCCCTTTCCTACAGCCTTGGCGTCCATGGAAAACATATCTGTTCCTGTGACGAATCCCCCACCACCTACACCAACTACCTGTCAAATGTTTTCCTCTACCGTAACTTCCCATATATCTTACCTGTAAACAGATCACCAGTACAGTCCATTCCCCTCCTTTCAGTAACAATATTATTGATACTGATTGATACTGATTCTGACATTATTGGTATTTCAGAGCACTTTTTAAGTGGTGTGACACTTCAGAGACTTCCTTTGCCAGGATACAGGTTAGCTGCCTTCTACTCTAGGAGTTCCTTTCAGTGTGGGGGAGTGGCCATTTACGTAAAAAACGATTTTTCATCGGAGTCAATCGATTTTTCTAAACACTGCACAGAACAGATATTTGAATGTTTTGCAGGAGTTGTTAATGTTAATGGAACTAAACTAGTAATAGTTGTTATTTATAGATCCCCTGACTCAGATTTTAAAATGTTTCTGCCCAAGCTGGAATTGGTTCTGGGTTCACTGTATAGGAAGTATAAAAATTTAATTGTGTGTGGAGATTTCAACATTAATTGTGTAGGTGATAGCTCAAGGAAAAGTCAGCTGTTAGATCTATTTAATTCCTATAACATGATGCAAACAGTATTTTTTCCAACGAGAGTGCAAGGAAATAGCAGTTCTACCATTGACAATATTTTTGTTCATTCTTCATTATTAGAGGGGCACTCTGTCAGCAGAATAGTAAATGGCCTATCGGACCACAATGCCCAACTTTTAATTCTAAAAAGTATTTGTTCTCAAACAAATGTCAAACATAAATATCAACTACTCAGAAAATTTAATCCAGTTACAATTGACACCTTTTTAAGCTTAATTACGGAACAAAAATGGCAGGATGTTTATAGTGCTGATAATGCAGATGATAAATATAATACTTTCCTTAACACATTTCTTACACTGTTTGAAAGTTGCTTTCAGCTAGAACGCTCAAAACAGGGTACTTCCAGTAACAGATAACCAGGGTGGCTGACAAAGGGGATAAGAGTTTCATGTAGAATTAAGCGGGAGTTGTATCAAAATGTTAGAAGCAGTCAGAATAAAAATGCAGTAGCTCATTACAAACAGTACTGTAAGGTTCTGAGAAATGTCAATAAGGATGCAAAAAGTATGTGGTACGCAAAAAGAATAGCAAACTCTCAGGATAAAATTAAAACTATCTGGTCAGTCGTGAAGGAAGTGTCTGGTCAGCAGCAGCAGGTAGAAGATACAACGTCAGTGCATAGTAGGAATGTTTCTGTTACTGACAAGTTAGATATATGTGCAATATTCAATGATCACTTTCTGAATATAGTAGGGGAACTAAACAAAACTCTAGTTTCTACAGGTAATCATATAACGTTTTTAGAAAATGCCTTTCCAAGGCTGTTGCCTGAAATGGTCCTTCATGATACTTCCATAGGTGAGATTGAGTCAATAATTAAATCACTAAAGACTAAGGATTCTTGTGGATATGATGGGCTATCTAGCAGAATTCTAAAGTACTGTTCTCCATATGTTAGCTCAGTACTAAGCCATATTTGTAATTTTTCCTTTCAGAATGGTCAGTTTCCTAACAGATTAATGTACTCAGTAGTGAAGCCGCTTTATAAGAAAGGAGAAATGGATAATGTAGACAACTATAGACCTATTTCTGTGCCATCGGTTTTTTCTAAAGTTATTGAAAAGGCTGTATATATTAATTGATCATTTCAGTTCACATAATTTATTGTCAAACGTACAGTTTGGTTTTAGAAGTGGTTTAACGACTGAAAACGCTATATTTTCGTTTCTCTGTGAGGCACTTGATGGGTTAAATAAGAGGCTACGGACATTAGGCATCTTCTTTGACTTAACAAAAGCGTTTGATTGTGTTGATCACAAAATATTGTTGCAGAAGTTGGAACATTATGGAATACGGGGAGTAGCCCACAACTGGTTCACCTCTTACTTTAATAATATACAACAGAAGGTAATTCTCTGCAGTGTAGAAAATGGCTATGACGTGCAATCCCAATGGGACACAATAAAGTATGGGGTGCCCCAGGGGTCTGTTTTGGGACCATTGCTGTTTCTTATTTATATTAATGATATGTCTTCGAGTATAACAGGTGATTGTAAAATATTTTTGTTTGCTGATGATACCAGCTTGCTAGTGAAGGATGTTGCTCGTAATATTAATACAGTATCAAATAATGCAGTTCAAGAGATAAGTTCATGGCTAGTAGAAAACAAGTTGATGTTAAATCACAGTAAAACTCAGTTTTTACAATTTCTAACACATAATTTGACGAAACCTGACATTCTGATTACACATAATGGGCATGTGATAAGTGAGACTGAACAGTTCAAATTTCTAGGTGTTCATATAGACAGTAAGCTGTCATGGAAAGCCCATGTTCAGGATCTTGTTCCAAAACTAAATTCTCCTATATTTACCATTAGAACAATATCTGAGATAAGTGATTTTTCAACACGAAAAGTAGTCTATTACGCTTACTTTCACTTACTTATGACGTACGGCATTGTTTTTTGGGGTAACTCACCTGATGCAAAGAGGATATTTCTGGCTCAAAAACGGGCGGTTCGATCAATATCTGGTGTAAGTTCGCGAATGTCATGTCGACCCCTTTTCATTAGTCTGGGAATTTTGACTCTGGCATCACAATACGTTTTTTCTTTAATGTCGTTTGTTGTTAATAATATCAGCTTATTCCTACGAGTTAGTAGCTTTCACTCGGTGAATACTAGACAGAAGTCTAATCTACATTTCCATCACACCACCTTAACACTTGTGCAGAAAGGGGTACAGTATTCTGCGGGATCCATTTTCAATAAGCTGCCACAAGAACTAAAAAATCTTAGCACTAATCAACACGCTTTCAAATCTAAATTGAAGAGTTACCTCATGGCTCACTCGTTTTATTCTGTCGAGGAACTCCTAGAAAAGTTTAACAATTAAGCTAATTTATTTTTTCTTTATTGATTCTTTTCACTTTGTCTTAAGATTGTCGTGTGCAAAGGACTACTTAAAATTTTTCTATTACCATTCTTGTGTGACGATTAATGTATTGACTTGTTCCATGACCATGGAGTCTCACTCCTCAATTGAGTCCTATGGAACAGAAAAAAAAACAATAAATAAATACTAACCACAGACCTTTTATAAGTGTCCTCTTAGTTACCCAGTACCATCTTGGCCTGGAATACCTTAACAAATTGCTCTATAAGGGTTATGACTTTCTCAAGTCATGTCCTGTAATGAGATCATCCCTCCAAAGAATCTTCCCACACCACACAGAGTAGCCTTTTGTTGTCCTCCCAGCCTCTGGAACATCCTCATCAAACCTTACAACATGCCTACCTAATGGGTCCTACTTGTATAACCAAACCTGCTGCAAAACCTACTCCTGCCTCACCACAGGAAAAACCTACACCATTCAAAGCAGGGCCACATGTCATTTACCAATTGACATGTTCATTGCACAGTTTTTTATGTTGGTATGACCACCAGCCAATTGGAAGACCACATGAATGTTCATAGATAACTTGTTTGCCTGGGACAATCAATATTCTACAGCAGAGCATGCCCCCCAATGTACCTACAGGGACCTTGGCATTGTGTTACACCACACATGCCCTCTGGATACTCCACTCAGCACCAGTCACTCACAGCCACAGAGATGGGAACTTTCCGTCCAACACATCATCTTTTTCCACCATCCTCTCAGCCTAAACCTACATTAGCCACCCAACTCCACTATCCTCAATTCACTTAACCAGTTTATTTCTCTTCCATTCCTCTTCCATCCACTCACTGTATAATGTGTATGTTTCGAAATCTCTCTTTTCTCAATGTTAATTTTTTTTATCCGTACCTCCACCTCCCTGTCTCAGCATTATTTGTTTCACTCCTCTGTATATCTTTATCTATAATTTTTGGTTTGCTACTGGCATGGATCAGTTCTTATCATGTGATATCTCCAACTTCCATGTATCACCCTTCACTCCGCCCTCACCTTATGCCCTAGGCTGTGAGTAACCCTTCGCTTCCATCCCCTTTATCTTCCATCCTCACTCCTATGTTATGAAGGAAGGACTCGTTTATCATCTGTTTTTGTCTTTCTTTTTTATTTATTTTTGTTATTATTATTATTATTACAATTACCAGTACTGAGCTGAGATAAGGACTGGTTCCACGACTTTTATATCTTTTTCATGATTTTATTTTTTTATTTTATATTTTTTTATTTATTTGTTTATTTATTGCATCTCTTTGAAGAATTTCAGTTAGATGAATTGAATTTCTTATTTTGAAACAAAATGGACCATACTGAACCACAATGCATAAAATTTGGATTAATGTAATAATCTTACATTTCTGTTTGCTTTTGCTTGCAATAGATATCATCAGGAAATCCATGGAAGACTGCAGCAATATCTCTGAGTTTCAAATTCAGATTTCTGTGCCGTTACCAGTGATTATCAAGAAAGGCAAAGACTGGGCTAATATGCAGGAAATATAATATCATGTGTCATTACCAAGAAGAATCAAATCAGTAGTATGGAGTAGAAGATACATTAATCTTCTAACATTAAAAATAAACACTGGTGCAATCTGATTGTACAAGTATGCTCCATGTAACTGTTGTGTGTATTATTGGTTGTACTACTTGCCTTGTTAAAAGTCATTATTTATTTTGTCTTCTTTCTGCCTGTTTAAATGTAGCACATAATTACTAACAATTAGCAACTCAGTACAAATTTTCATTTTAAATATTGGTACTGTAAAGTTATTTTATGTTACATATTAGTGTACTTTCTTCTCTTTGTTATTAAAATATTAGGTACAATTTTATCATGCAGTACTTTTGTAAACGGCTCCATTGAGTGTATCCCTGCAATTTTTTTTCTTAATAACATGCTCAGTTCTTAAGAACCGATGAGTGATATTTGGAACCTGCGTTAAGAATATCACTTTTTTGTTGTGCATCTGTCATACTGCTTTTATGTGAATCACTTGTATTTCAGCAGTTTGTGAAGGTATTCTGTTTAACTGCATTAAAATAAATGAGTGACAGGACTGCTTTTTTATGTTGCTACTGTGGTACATTCTTTCATTGATTCTTGCAATTAGAATGTGTATATCCACAAACTTTGTAATTTATTGTTCAGTTTGAGTGCACTAGTTCTTTGTATTGCATTAAATGTATTTATTTATCTACTTATTCTTTCCCCACTGCAATTTCATTTAAATTACATTTGTGTTTGTCGCACTGGTGTTATTTTGTGGTATCTCATTAAAATGTTCATAAGATAATTTGAAAACATTGTTCACACATTTGTTTTTTGTGCTTTATTGGCCACTTGATCTTTCAGTATAACAATAATGGAAATTCCTAACTGAAAAGATCACAACTCACCTATAGTGTACTGTTGCATAGCACTAAACACACTCACTCACTCACTCATCCACTCACACACACACACACACACACACACACACACACACACACACACCTCTCTCTCTCTCTCTCTCTCTCTCTCTCTCTCTCTCTCTCTCTCTCTCTCTCTCTCTCTTTTACTAAGACATAATGGATATAGTTCCTGTACATATGAGGCACTGAACAAGTGTCAAGCAGATAAACAAGAATGGAACTGTTGGTCAGCTTTGGGATAATGTTCTCCTGTAGGGCTAACTAACAGTAACAGGGATACACACAGGTTGGTGCTTCAGATGACTGGAGGTTCACTTCTTTGAGGGCTGGATCTTGATAGTGGCACCGCCAACCCCAAGACGACCACTTTAAGGTTGATGCAAAGGTTTGTGTTTCAGTGATCCACTGAGCTATGCTGGCAGGAGCTGTGCTCCTGTTAGAGTCACCCATGCCAGACAGGTCAGTTGGTGAGATTCCAGACAAAGAGTAGTCCCCCCAGGGGGCTCCTGTCTTGGGATTATGTGGGTGGCAACCACATGGGCCCATAGCTAAGTCTGACATTAATTCCACTTACTTGTGTCAGGCTTCTTCTGTTTTCTTTCCTCTCAGCCTCCCTTGGCCAACTCTTAGGTTTCAAGGCCTGAGGTTATCTTTCATTCTTTGTCTCACCGATAGGAGTGGCATTCAAACAAAATGCGTTGGTCTTCCAGGTTGGGGGTTTTTCAGAGGGTTACCCCCCCCCTACTCACACATAAAATTATCTGGGTGAGGACACTCTACATAAGCCTCAGATTCAGAACTGTCTCAATTGGAATCAGAAACGGCAACAGACAAAGAATTTCTCTTTTGAAACATGGATAGTCAGGAGTCTATACAGACCAGAACGTGTGCAGAATTTGACCAAAGCATTAGAGAAATACCATCTGAAAATGGTATCCCTCCAGCAGATCAGATGGAAGGGTACTGGATCAATCAAGATAAACGCAGGAAGTATCCTATATATGGAGACTGGCAAGTGTCATGAATTAGGTACTAGTTTCTACATACATGACTCTTTAATGAAAGCAGTGAAAGAATATAAATCTATTAACAACAGAATCTCTTACATCACAATCGCAGCACAAAGTAACAATGTCTCCTTTATTAATGCGCATGCACCATGTGAGGATAAGGAAGATTTCATTTAGGAGGAATTTTATACTGAATTAGACAAGGTATATAATTCACTGCCAAACCACAATGATAAAATAGTGTTGGGGGATTTTAACGCCAAATTGGGCCAAGAAAATATCTATAAATCAGTGATAGGTAATGCAAGTCTGCTCCAGGAAACCAATGATAAAGGCGCCCATGTGTTCAGTTTTGCAATTGACAACAATTTCTGCTTCGTGAGTACAAGGTTCCATCGGAAGGAAGGATATTCATAATGGATGGCACCGGATGGGCATACAGTAAATCAGATAGACCATGTATGCATCCAGAAGCATTATGCAAACAGTACCAAAGACTAGAAAACCTATAGAGGAGCAGACTGTGACTGATCACTTCCTGGTGATAAGTAAAAGGAACATTAAATATAAGAAAGTGTATAGGATAAGTAAGAAGACTGCACCTTATGACACAAATAGGCTAAAAGAAACAGGTAAGAAGAAAGTATGGGTCATCAGTAGCAGAGAGCGTAATGAGTTTTGGTGAGATTGTAGATGCTGGTGATGTGAACAATGACTGGTCTCAAATTAAGGAAACAATAAATAGTGCAGACCCTAAGATATTGGGCAAAAGGAAAAAGTCGGAAAAAGTGTGGTTTAACCAACTGTGCCGTCAAAACATTGAAGAAAGAATGTTGTCAAGGAAAATTTGTTTAGAAAATCTGAGAGACCATGATCTCAGAGACAAGTATACCAGAATACGAAAGAATACAGCTACTATACTAAGACAAGAGAAACGTTAATATTACAAGGAGTTAATAGAAGAAGCAGAGGAGGATTGTATCCATCACAGAACATGGCATGTACCAAAAAGTAAAGAAAGTTACACAAAAATATAAGAAGAGAGAAACATGCATTAAAAACAACAATTGAAGGTCTAGTAAGGAATGTTAATAATAATATGTAGATAGGGAACAACTCACCGTAAACACAAATGTTGAGCCACCAACAGACACAAATTAAAGACACATGAACACACACACAATTCTAAATTATCAGCTGCAGCCTTCCTCAAAAAGAAAACATTCATCCACACAATCACTCAAGCACACTCATCCACGGCTCACATGTGTGGATGGGAATGCCTGAGTGATTGTGTGGATGAGTGTTCTCTTTCTGAGGAAGGCCATGGCCAAAAATTTAGAATTGTGTGTGCATTTGTATGTCTTTCATTTGTATCTGTCAGCATCTCAATGTGTGTCTTTACGGTGAGTTGTTCCCTATATACATACTATTACCAGCTGAAAAATGCTCCTGCCAGAGCACAGAAAAGGCAAATATGTTCTCTGACACAAAAGTGTGAAGCCAGCTGCCTCATTCTGACTTCCTCACCAAAATTTTTGGCATGCGAACATATTCGTGCACTTTTAGCACATAACTTTGTAAATACTTTTGCCCAGTTAAGCCGTCATAGTCAGCAATGTCGGCTCACTGTCAGTGTCTATATATGTTTCTGTCAGTTTGTTTGCTGTCTTTCCCACTGCCGCTTTCTGTCTGTCAAACTTTCAATGTCTTCATCCCTTTCCCTCACGATTCCTCCCCACTGTCTGTTTCTGCCACTTTCATCATCTTCTGCCCCATTGACGTTATCCCATTCACTTCCTGTCCTCTTGCCAGTATCCTTTCTTTCTCACTTAGAGTCGGCTTCAATCACAATTTTCTCTTTTACACACATGTCCATGGGGATGGTTTGCTTGGGGTTTGACCTGTAGACCAGAAAACTTTAGCACATGGGTACTAGGGACAAATTGTTTTGTGCTATAGTATTGGAGAGCCACACGCTCATGCTTTATGTATCGTCTCAATTCATCTCAGTTTCCCACTGTTTTCTCTCTTGCTCCTATTGCTACTATCTGCATCTGTCTTAGTTTGTTGTTGCCACTGTTCCTGACTTCCGACATCTCGTTTCACTTCCCTCTGTTGTTTTCATGTATATGTCTTTCTCCTGAACTGACACTTTCTCTGTTCCATCATATATGGCTCTCACTGTCTGTGTCCTACTCACATTCAGCTGAAAATAGCGCGAATATGTTCGCATGCCAAAATTTTTGGTGAGGAAGTTGGAATGAGGATTGAGGCAGCTGGTTCCACACTTTTGTGTCAGAGAACATATTTCAGCTGGTTCCCATCTTTTTCCTGTTACATCAGAGAGTACTGCTTTTATAACATGAAATCAATGGTGAGTAAAATTTGGATAGTATTTTTTATGAAATGAACAACAAAGTGAATGCATCAAAACATTTTAAGAAAGTAAGGATTACCTTAAAATCTTTAGAGATGTGATGGTATCTTACTTTTCCGCGATTAGTTGTGTCATTGTTTATCATTCCTTGAGACTATTAACTTTATTATAATATTTGTCAAAATGGCAGTAACATTCAACTGTTTTAAAGAGATATTACAAGTGATCTGCGATTACCAGAGACATTCTTGACTTTTTTTCCAACCATGGCCGGATTATTATGCAAATACTCGGATTATTCGAAGACTCGTGGAATGCAGGGGAGGTAGCAATGTTCACCTTTTTGTGAAGAAACAAATTATAATTGATACATACATTTAACAGGGGAAAGTTGAGAGGTAGCTCACCACAAAGAGTTGTTTGTTAGACACAATTTACAGTGATAATTTATTAACATACCTATCACTGGAACTACAAACATTTTCAATGCAGCCTCAATTAATGCCAATATGTAACAGGTGTAATGTCGTGACTGCAGAATGTTCCATCACAGACCCATTTTACGGAAATATGTGATGGGTATACCCAATCAGTGTAAAATTTTTGTCACACACACACACTGTACGGCGATCTGTGACTAATGTATTAAATAAATTAAAGATAAAAATTTACGATGATTTGTAACTTTTATAAATGTTATCGGTGAATAAATGATGACTAGAAACACAGATTTGTGACCTCCAAACCAATAACCCTTGTTGTACATTCACTATGTTAGTTAAAACCATAATTACACGTCAGATCGGATATTACGTGCATATTTGTCATGAGTAGGAATCTAAAGATCTTGGTAATGGATAGTATTATCGGAAAAACTTTCAAAGCTTTCCGGAATCATAATATTAGAACACATAGAACAAATTTTGACGATTTGCCATGAATAGAAGTGTAGATTTGCCAATGCATGAAGTTGGATCCTTTGATACCAAAAATTATTATGATTTTTGTAGCGTGTCACGATAACAAATACACATTTCCAAAAACGGGAAACGGATTTTTCAGATAAACACCTAAACAACATACACACAACATTTTAGTCATTTCCTATTCCTCAAGATACGTTACCTTACAATCAGAAATAGCGTTTTTGAATCTATTACTGTCACAAGGTATCATTCACGGACCAATATCTCAAGAACCACATAAGATATCATTCTGCTCTAAACTTCCAATAAAATTTCGATATGTTATCTACATTTCACACACAGCTATGTGTAACCTAAAATCAACCATACGAGAAGTCTATATGATGTGTTTTTACCTCTGCAAACTCTTTAAAATATGTTGCAATAGTTCATTAAACTGGATGCTGCATATTACTGTAAAGTAAACTAAAACAAAAATCACCCCTTCATCAACCAAAGATTTCAATCTTTAAGATGTACAAAAATCAAATTTTTTCGCCGAGTACCTTTTTTCAAATCACATGGTATGTTTCAGAGCTGTTCGAATGCCGTCTGTCAGCACAATAGGCACTTTTTCTAGCAAAATATTGCGGTTTATCTGCCGTATCTTGCTAACATACTAAGATTTAGTTTATAGATAAATGTCTGCAGGATGTATTGTAAATATTTGAACAATTTTCTATGGTTAGTTATTTAGATATTTGCGATTCACGGTGCTAAAATGGCTAAAAATCGGGTTTTGTAATTTTGTGAAAACCTATGATAAGTTTCTTCGTCTGGATCTCGGTAACGGATAAAGATTTCTAAAAAATATAAAAATGGCATCGAGACTATCATCGTAAGAACATATGGTAGGCATAAAAATGTCAAAGATTTGCAATGAATAGAAAGTATCTGAGTGAGCATCCCCACAATTCGTTGTTTTTTTTTTTTATTATTATTTTATTTATTTATTTTATTTTATTTTTTTTTTTTTCGTACCCAAAAATCATGGATTGCGAGATTTTCTCCGGAATCGCCCCTGAATGAATGGTGCTTTTTTAAGCCATTTAAAGCCCACCATAGACTACACGTCATGTACAAAAGCCAACTGATTTACTCAATTTGGATGGGCTCCAGGAAGTGTTTAACTTCGAAAATTTTGACTATGTACTGTATGATAGCTATAGTATACCCATTCTTCTAATATGTAAATGATCACTAGGCAAGGTCTACCCAGAACACTTTACCCCTTCACTCTGAGATGAATAGAAGCTGAGATATGGGCCCCTAAAGAATAGCAAATTCGCATGCGCCGTTTACGAACATATGCATTAAAGATACCCAAGGAAAAATCCTCATAAGTGATGAAGAAATAGAACAGCATTGGGTAGACTACTTCGCTAATTTACTTAACTGCAAAGACCCCACTGAACCCCTTTTATGTTATGTGCCAAATACAGTAGACACCAAAGTAGAGCCACCCAATGAAGAAGAAATACAGGGAATAGTTAAAAATCTAAAAAAATAATAAATTTTCAGGTGAAGATAAAATTGTGTGTGAGCTAATAAAGAACAGAGGACCAGAATTAGTAAAAAGATTTACTAAACTGATAGGGAAAATGTGGGGATATGAGAAAATACCTGACGACTGGAAAACAGCCTAATCTGCCCCATATTCAAAAAGAATTACCCCCTGGACTGTGATAATTACAGAGGAATCTAACTCAATAATGCAACTTACAAAATTCTGTCACAGTGTTTACTCAAGAGAATGATACCAATAGCAAAGGAAGCAACCACCTGTTTACACTTCAACAAATAACTGAAAAGGTCTGGGAATATAATTTTGACATCCATATGGTATTTGTTTACTTCAAAAAAGCTTACGACAGCATACACCAGAGCACAATAACCAACGTCCTCAAAGAGTCTGAATTTCCAGGAAAGTTAATATGCCTAGTTCAAATGTGCCTGGATGAAACCTATTGCAAAGTAAAGACCAACACAGGAGTATCTAAGGAGTTTGAATTCAGAACAGGTCTTAGACAAGAAGATACATTATCCCCAATACTTTTCAATCTGCTTTTAGAAAAGATAGATAGGGAACACAAAAAAGGTAACCTGGTTGGAATAAAGATGGATCATAATAAAATACATCATCTTGCTTAAGTGGGTGATATTGTCCTAATAAGTAGCAATAAAGAAGAACTGCAACACATGACAAGCTCTTACAGAAAGATTGCAAAGAAAGCAGGGTTAGAGATCAGTGAGATGAAAACAGAGTACATGGTCGTGAGCAAGGCCCCTAATGATGGCAGTCCTTTGAGAGTTGATGATCTCACTATTAAAAGAGTAGACACATTCAAATATTTGGAAAGCATCATAAGTGAAGAGAATAAGATGGAAATTGAAATTCTTACTAATGAAAAATTATGGATGGACTATAAAAACAGTTGAGAAGAAAGAGCACCACTCATCTTCGAAACAAAAGATAGAGGGTGCAAGACGCTTAAACTGTACATGGTAGGATAATGCTGTAGTTTTGTGACTGTCCACATTTAAATCCTAGCTACCCTTCCCTATATATTTAAAAAATTCTAGCCTTTCAAACAAGACTTTATTTGAAGGAAAAATCATTTTGCCCACATAATACAAGATTTATACGTAATTTATAAAGAAAGTTCTCATAGAATGGGGAGTGAAGGAGACTATTCACTGAATAGCAAAAATAGTGATTCATTTACAGACACACACAAGTCTGAAACCATCAATGACTCAACGCTGATGCTATTCAGTGAGTGGTATCGTTTGCCTCTAAATTTTTATAATAAATGAATTTAATTTAACATTTACCATATACTGACTAAAGGTATGATCACTGACTCCACAGTAGGTCCATATGAAGATGAAAAAATGGCATAATTGATACCACCTATTGGCTTTGACCCATGACATATTCCACATGGCGGTAATGGTGTATAACTTGTAGCCAATATGGCGACCAAAACAATCATGATAAACACCAAACACATATAAAAAGCAAAATGAATGTAAACCTATAAAATGATGACCAAGGACTCTCCGAAGGTTGAATAATGTCATTGTGCAACATCTTCTCCACTTCCTCCCAAATTATCCGTCTTTCACCTGGCAACACTCTATACGAACGCTGGCTAATTGGTGGATGATCCCTGGTATTTATACGGTGCCTTATCGTGGGCAGTTTCGTCTGACTTTTTCCCTGCTGGGGTGTGAATGCGCCTGAAAATTGGCTTAGTATAGCTAACACCCGCTGGCGTTGTTCCTTGGTCAGTCCGGGCCCTATTGGCAGTTCCACATTTGTTTCCTCCAGCATGTTGTCTGTACTAACAGCAGAGCATGGGTCTTCGTTGATGACTTTGAGCTCACCATCCTGGATTGGTTCAGCTGTTCTGATACACATTCCTTTTGGGATAAGTTGCGACTGCTCGTGACAATTAGTGAGCCAAATCTCTCCTCGACCTCCAGTAATGCTTATGATAGCTGCTGGTATGTAAATTTCTTTGCTAAGCCTGATAAACTTTTTACTATCAACAAGCATTTCACAGTTTAATCGCTCATCTGTGTTTGTGACTGAAACTCTTTTCATCGTCAACGGCGGGATAGTCACATTGTCAACGGCAAATAACTTCCCAGAAAATTCTGTATCACGTGTACCCGTCGGAACAACTTCTTCAATTTGCAGCTCAGATCTTCCACAGTCAATGATTACTTGGGATGCCTGAAGGAAGTCCCATCCGAGGATGACATTGTGACTACATTCTGTTAACATGACAAATTCAAACGGCTGGGTCCTGTTGCTTATGGTTATTCTTGCGACACAAGTTCCTGATGGCTGGACGTACTTTCCATTCACGACCTTCAGCACAGTTGCCCCCGTCTTCTTTAGTGTGCAACAGTAATTATCCAACAATACAGGAAAAGATGATTCTGAATGAACAAGTGCCCGGACAGGTTGTCCGTTGATTATGACGTCGATGTGATTTCCCGACATCTTAGTGACTGTCGTCCAAGGAGGATTTTCATCTGCGGCGGCCTCACCTCCGTAGATGGTCGCCTCACTTAGCTTTCCTGGGCACGGCAGCTAGGGAAGAGGCTGGTACCTCTGTACGGCGACGGTGAACGGCGGCGGCGCGTCGGGGAGCGACCTCGTCTAGGGTACGGCGATGGGCTTCTTCCCATAAGTCGACTGAACTCATCAGCAGGTGACTGCCTGGGATAGAACTGCTCTGATGGCTGACGTCTTGCGGCAAAATAATCATTGAATACTTGCCTTCTCTCTCAGCAGTATCGTACGACATGTCCAGGGTGTCCACAGTGGAAACACAGTGGTGTGTTGTTGTCTGTCCTCCGGACGTCTGTTCTTCTGCGGGGCGTCATAGTTGCCAGGGAAGTTGGTTGTGGCCGCATTGGACAGTTCATGGGCTGCAGTGTAAGTCATAGCAGGGCGCCGCCATTCTTCACGTCGGGTGCGATTGGCGGGGCAGACAGGAGCTATTGCCTGAAATACCCCTTCCTCAGTGCCATCGGCATCGGCTCCCTTGTCACTTACAGGGCTTACATCCATGGCCATGATCTGATGTTCACTCAGTCTAATAGTCCCGGCTGCCATAAACTGTTGTAATTCTTCTCTCACAATTTGTCGTATGAGAGAAGTGAAGTCATGCTGATCTTCCACAACAGCCATAGGGACTACATTGGGGAGTCGGTCATACTTCTTGTGTCCAACTCTTTTTTGTTGCATCTCTTCAATACGTTGGCTCCACTTGATGAACTATTCTGTCATAGCGACGTCTTTTATCAGAAGAGCTTGGTACATATCTTCTGCAATACCCTTCATCAGGTGCGTGATTTTGTTGGCCTCAGTCATAGTCAGATTCACTATGTTACACAGGATCAAAACATTCTGTATGTACGACTGTGTCGGCTCACTATGTCCATGGGCCCAGTTCTTCAGTTGTTCTTCCGCTGAGCATATTTGTTGCTGGTGGTCTCCAAACGTCTTCTTAAGTTCCTCCTGGAACGTCTCCCAGTCAGTCAACTTGTCTTCGTTGTTTTCAAACCATTGCTGGACTGTTCCATCCAGGTAGAAATAAATGTTGGCCAAGCACATCGTATGATCCCACCTGTTTTACTTGGCAACTTGGTCGAACCCTTTTAGCCATTTTTTGGTGCCCTGTCCGGCCCCCCAAGAACATCGACGGATGTCTGATGTGCAGCTGGCTAACCGCTGGTTTCATGTCCATGGTTCTTCTGATGATATGGACTTTTGGAAGTATGTACTCGGTAAATCCCTTGTATTCCAGCTCTAGTCCGTGTAAGCGATGGCTTTTACGTTGCCTAATTGGAGCCACGGTGATGCAGCTGTTGCACAAGATACCTGGCGCCTCCACCAAACAATGTCGTGTTGAAATGGAAGCAGGCTTGACTTCGAATGCAAATGAACACAGCACTTATACTGAGAGCATATTTATTATGAACTTAACATACACACAGCACTGACTGCCTCTTAGGCAGAGTGCTCTGCTATTTATACACAGACAGAATGTATCAGAAATTAGAAAAACAGTTAACATAAGAAACAAGTAGAATTTACAAGTGAACATAAGAAGATGTAAAACATTCTGGAATTGTTAATTACAAAGAAATAAATTTTTGTCGGGATAGCATCACCGACTGCGGTGCTGATGGTCACCGGTTCAATCCCACCCAACGACAAAAATTAATTTTTTGTAATTAACAATTCCAGAATGTTCTACATCTTTCTTATGTTCACTTGTAAATTTTACTTGTTTCTTATGTTAACTGTTCTTCTAATTTAGACGTGTAGTTATCAGTAGTTTACACTAGCTGAACTCAAAATTTTCAGTAGTTGACTTGAAACATTTTTAGTATTTGATGCTAAACAAAACAAGTGTTATTCTGAAATTAAGTGGAATTTTTACATATATCACAGTCAGTACTTTTCAGAAAATCATGAAGTGGTTATCTGCAAATGGCATCTCATTACCTTTATACAGTTCTGTACAGTAAATGGCATGACTCCGTTAATAATCTTAGACTTTTGAAGTCTGTAGCTAAGGTAGAACATTCAAAACTCTTAAGCGTATGCATTGATGGAAGACTGAATTGAAAGAAACACATTACAAAAAAAGACATTGCTGAACTGCTGAAATGTTTGAGTTCAGCTATCTATGTTATTAGTGTTATTGCAAATTTTGGTGATAGACATTTCAGTAAAGTAGCATACTATGCCTATTTTCATTGACTTCTCTCATGTGGCGTATTTTTATTACAGAGTAAAAAGTATTCATCACAAAAAAAGCATTTAATATGATAATTGCTGGTGCCCCACTGGAAATGTGTTAAGATCTTGGTTGCGCAGTCTTCAGTGGTTGGTTACTAAAGGCCAATGTTCCTGTCGTCGAGTTAGCACTCTGGTGCTAATCTGGCCAGCTGGTGTCCCGAGTTGGGAACCAGCACGACATCCGACTTCAGAGGGGTACTTGCGTGGATCCACTGGCCACTGCATAGCCTGGTGAAGGGATAGAGCACTTCACAATAACAATCTTTGCGTCACTTCCCGCCATCGCGGCGCTGGCGCTACCATCATATGAAACAGCAAGGTTGCAGCTCGAAGGCGACGCCACCTACTGCTGTTGCTCCTGTCGAGCTAGTGCCTTCATCAAACTTATGTATGTTACGGAATAAAATGTGTCAACTATAATTCTGTTTCACTAGCGTCCCTTGGCGCTCCACCAGATTCCACATAGGAGAAAGGTCTTCATTATCCAACTTTGGCCCAGAAAGGGGTGACTGTGCTGCCACAAATGTTTTTGGTCACTTCCCACGTAACATCAAATGTATGACAGATAGGCAAATACCATTTGAAATGGAATTAAAATTATTTTTGAATGGTGACTGATTAGAAATCGATGGTTGAAGACATGGATATAAATTAGTAATTTTACAATAAATAAATAAAAGAATGCATGTTTTCAAATATCACATAAAGATACCTTTTATTACATTGACATGTTCCACTACTTTACAAAATGTCATATTCACGATATATGGAAAAAACACTAATATTATAATTCAGATGTTAATTAGATATATTCATAATTAGTAGATGGAGCTTGTTAATGATCTGTGATAGATTAATAACATTAGTATAATTTTCATGAATCTGAAAGGCTTTTTGTTTGACTGTTACATGTCATTTATGCAGGGAATTTTTCTTCATAATCTTTTCATTGTTTTCGTTGTTTTAGCAACATTTGCTTGTATCATATACTATACCAGGTGCCCTATTTAAGCTCACAAATTGAAATAATTCTTGCCCCACACATCATACACAAAAATGTCCCAGACACAAAATAAATATTGCCAAAGGGGACATCCACATGACCTAAAATCAAACCACCACCTCGATACCCTAAGGGGATGAGGCGGGGGGACACTTTGAAATTTGAAATAGTAATCCCAATTGTTTATTGCAGATTCAAGGTTTGCTCTACACTTTGTTTTCCATTCATGGTAAACGATGCTGTATTTCCAAAAAAAGTGGTGTACCGTTATTCTTTTGACATTAAACTTTAAACTGAATAATAAAGAAACAGCTGTTCAATGACTCATTAGAAACATACCTAATAATACCAGTGAAACCACCACCTCTATATTCTATTGAGACTTCAGAAAGTAATGTGAAAGCTGACAACAGTGTACAGCGTTTAATCATGAGCAGTGGTGTACCATATGGCTGTAGCAGCGCTCCAATATTAGTAATACCATGAGTATAAATAAGTCGACAACATTCATGTTTGGTGCAAACTGTATTTTTCTTTCTATAGGTCAGTAATACTTTTTAACGTGTATTTTTTCTCAATTTTAAGACAGTTCATTGCCTCTATTAATTTACCAACCACACCATTGCCCCACAGGTAGAAGGATTTGAAGTTGAGGACCATTGTGTTTCTTGTCTTACATTTTGCTTCATAACTTATGATAATAATTTTTAAGAAGTATAAGTTGCTTTCTCACCACAGAGACATCTGATGAACTGCAGAAGGGCACAAATAACAGACAACAACATTATAGCATTCAGCCGTTCAGGCCTACGTCGGTTAAAGACACAAACATACACACACACACACACACACACACACACACATTCTCCAACACACACGACTGCCGTCTCTGGCTGCTGTAGCCGATCTGTGCCACGGCATGGGTGGGAGAATAAGGGAGAATACGCTAGTGCTATCTGATGGAAGGAAGGGAAGGGACTAAAATGTGTGGCAGGATGGGAGATGAATGTAAGGATAGAGTGTGGCAGGAAGAGGAAGGGAAGGGTGGTAGAGGTAGGAACTAGTGAAGTTTTAGCCCTGGGGGATTGTGGGAGCATAGGACATATTGTAGGGAGAGTTTCTATCTGTGCAATTCAGAAAAGCTGGTGTTTGTAGGGAGGATCCATATAGCACAGGCTGTGTAGCAGTCATTGAAGTGAGCCACACTATACAGTGCTGCATGGTGATCTAACTTTCTCCTGGCCACAGTTTCACAATGCCCATTCATTCGGATAGATAGCTGTGTACATGTCATGCCCACATAGAAAGCTGCAAAGTGATTGTAGGTCAGTTTGTAAATAACATGACTGCTTTCATGGGTTGCCCTGCCTTTTATGGGATAGGAAATGCCAGTGACAGGACTGGAGTAGGTAGTGGTGGGCATCCTTTCCCCAATGTTATTCAACCTGTGCATAGAACAAACTATGAAGGAAAGCAATGAGAACTAACAGAAAATAAGATAGGTTTTGCATCTAGGTCTATTTCAGGGGTATAAGCCTTGGGGGAGGGGATTGGGAGCGAGAATGGAGTAGGGATGGATAAGGATATTACCTAGGTTTGGTGGGTGACGGAATATACCCCTGTAGATGGGGTGGGAAGGATATTTGGTAGAGTATTTCTCATTTCAGGGCATGATGAAAGGTAGTCGAAACCCTGGTGGAGAACTTGGTTTAACTTCTTCAGTCCTGGGTGATACTGGGTCACAAGAGGGGTGCTCCTTTGTGGCTGGACGGTGGGTGTGGGGCAGCTGGTGGGTGTCTGGACAGACAGTGTGGGTGGATCTTGACTGGATGTGGGAGTGAACTGGATCAAGAAGGGTTCAATATAGCCTTATCAGTACCTCCATACACATCAAACTTACCAACCATCAACAATACCTCCATTTTGACAGCTGCCACCCATTCCACACCAAAAAGTCCCTTCTATACAGCCTAGCCACCTGTGGTCATCACACCTACAGTAACAAGCAGTCTCTCTTCAAATATGCCAAATGCCTCACAGAGGCCTTCACTGACCACAATTATCCTCCAAACCTTGTCCAGAAACAGATCTCACGGGCCCTGTCTGTCCAGTCAATGATCAGCTCCCCCACATCCACCGTCCGGCCCAAAAGGAGCCCCGCTATTGAGACCCAGTATCACCCAGAACTGGAGAAGTTAAACCAAGTTCTCTGCCAGGGTTTCGACTACCTTTCATCCTGCCCTGAAACGAGAAATACTCTACCAAATATCCTCCCCAACCCCCCCCCCCCTTACAGAGGTATTCCACTGGCCACCAACCTACGTAATATCCTTGTCCATCCTTACGCCATCCCTGCTCCCAACCCCTTACCTCATGGCTCATACCCCTCCAATAGACCTAGATGCAAAACCTGTCCTATCCACCATGACACACACATCACCATCTATTCCAGTCCTGTCAGTGACATTTCCTATCCCATAAAAGGCAAGGCAACCTGTGAAAGCAGTCACATTATCTACAAACAGAGCTGCAAGCACTGTGCAGCTTTCTAAGTGGGCGTGACATGCACCCAGCTATCTATCCGAATGAATAGCCATCATGAAACTGTGGCCAGGAGACAGCTAGATCATCTTGTTCAGAGCATGCGGCACTGCATAGTGTGGCTCACTTCAATGGCTGCTACACAGCCGGTGCCTTATGAATTCTCCCCACAAATACTAGCTTTTCTGAATTGCACAGATGACAACTCTCCCTACAATATATCCTACGGAATCCCCCAGACCGAAAGGAATATAACATACTTTCTACAGCCACAGGAATAAAAAAGCCGAGTGTGCCGCTGTGTGAGATACTGAAAAACAGCAACTCAATTTGTGACTCAGCTAATAATGATTTTGTCATTATCATGGGAGGCAGTAATGATGTCTATCAAAATGAGAGTAATAATGCCACACGGTGTTTAAAATCTACACTGCGTGATCTTAAAGTACCAAAAATCATAGTTACTAGTATGCCTCACAGATATGACCTGCAAGAAAACTCAATCGTAAATATGGAACTTGCAAAAGCAAACAAACAATTCCACAAAATATGCAAGTCTTTCCAAAACGTAATGTTCTGTGAGCTTCCAAATTCAAGAGATCTATTCACAAAACATGGACAATATTACAACAATGCTGGGAAGTCATATATCGGTAAAATGTTAATAAAACTACTTCAAAAAGATGATCACACTACAAGGCAACCAATTGCTATCCAATCAGTTCCGACTAAAGATACTCAAAAATGCCAATACAACCCAAAATTGTGCCACCCTCAGCCTCAAAAATTACGCCTACATCACGGCTAGAAGAAGAATATACATCAGCATCAGTCCCAGCAAATTCCACTAAAGAAGACAAGGTTCCAAAAGAAGAAACGAGTAGTAAAGTGAGTGACAATATAATGGAACCCTCTCATCATCCAAATATTTTTTTAGACCAAAGCAAGTAAAATGACAAATCTCTGAGGTAAGCAGTGCTCAGTGCTTTTCAGTGTTCCATCAAAACACCCAGTCCATAAGTAATAAAGTGCAACAACTAGAAGTGGAACTACAAACTCTAAACAGCTCTCTTGTTTGTATAACTGAACACTGGTGTAAGGGACATGAACTAACACATGTTGCACTAAAGTCATATGTTCTAGCAAGTAATTATAGTAGAACCCCTTTTTAATGTGGAGGATCATGCATATATGTAAAGGAAGGGATTGTGTTCAAAGTTAGGGATGACATTATAGCATTAAGTGAAGACAAACATATAGAAATTTCAGCTATAGAAATAAGTAAATTAAATGTACTTGAAAGGCTCACTGTATTATGTATTTACCATGCTCCCAGTGGTGACATGGATATTTTTATTGTAAAGCTTACACAAGCATTGGACATGGTCTCTAAACCCAAAGGCAGAATCCTCATCAGTGGAGATTTAAATATCAACACATTGAATTCTGATGGGACATGTATCACTTTCACAAACACCTTACTCAACTATAATATATCACCATTGATAAACACTGCCACAAGAATAACAACAAATTCAGCATCATGTTTTGACCACATGCTAACATATATTGAAAAAGATATGTGCAATGTTGTTGTAGATCATCTTGGTATCTCTGACCATTCCAGTCAGTTTCTAAAAGTAAATGTAAATGTAGAAACCAACACCAAACTTCTCAAGTACACTCGGGTTTTCTTCGAGTCAAAAAGATCCGTATTTGCCTCACAGCTTGCCAGTGAATCCTGGGCAGAAGTGTACAGAGAGTCCACAGTGAATGGGAAGTTTTCAAAGTTTCTATCAATATTTAAATTCAAATTTCAAGAAGTGTTTCCTAAAACACTAAGAGTAATTAAAGCACAAAATAAGAATAACTGGATTACTAATGCGATAAGGCAATCCTCAAAAACCCTTAGATATCTCAGCACCATAAAAAACTACAACAACCAACCTGAATTTCAAAACTTTTATAATACTTACAAAAAGGTATATAGAAAAGTACTACTAGCAGCAAAAAGGCATCAAAATGATAAACTCATAGAAAAAGCTAGTAATAAGACCAAAGCAGACTGGGATGTCACCAATCAGGCAACAAACAGGAAAAAAGCAGGGCAAATGAATATACAGTTGCAACTTAATGGTGCCTCAGTAAACGATCTCAAAAAACTAGCTAACTTTGCAAATAAACACTTCAGCAAGGTTGCTATCAAACGTCAACAGAAATTTGTCAATGACACACAGGACCCACATACACTGCACAATGTACCACACACAATGTTCTTGCAACCCTCCACAGCAGAAAAAGTTGGCAAAGTAGTGCAGAACCTCAAAAATAAATCTTCAGCAGGCATAGATGAAATCCCTGTGTGCTTAATGAAGGACTGTACTCAGAGCATCAGCCACCCTTTAGCGCACATTATAAATGAATCTTTTACCAACGGTTGTTTCCCGGAGACACTAAAACATGCAAAAGTCCTGCCCGTACATAAGAAAAGTGACCCAGAAAGTATAGAAAATTACAGACCCATTTCTTTACTTTCATCATTTTCCAAAGTTATGGAAACAATAATGAGAAATCGGCTCATGGCATATCGAACAAAGTATAATCTCCTGTGTGAAGAACAGTCAGGTTTCAGGTCAGGCAAAAGCACAAGTTCAGCTATAGCTCAATTTACAAATGCTGTACTTGAAGCACTGGACAAAGGTGACTATGTAACTGGCATCTTTCTTGATCTTACGAAAACTTTGATACAGTTGACCACACTATTTTGTTAAATAAACCGAAGGCACTCCAAAACAGAGTGCAACAGGTGGAGATACTAAAATTAACTCAAAGCACATCACAAAACACTTTTCTGAGCCAGAATATGTCAATATAGGTGTCCCTCAAGGAAGTGTCCTGGGACCTATACTGTTTTTAATATATATCAATGATTTTCCTCAGAGCGTGAAACATGGCAAATCAGTACTGTTTGCCAATGACAGTAATATATTAATCACAGATAATTCACAAATTAAACTCAGTCAGAAAGCTGAGGATACACATGTGCATGTAAGTAGGTGGGTAGAAAATAACAAATTAACCTTCAATGTAAAAAAAAAAAGCCACACACACACAGCATCAACTTCCACATAAAAAGAAACCCAGTCACTAACTTTCTAAAAATAAAAAATGAAAATATTGAATGTGTATCAACAACAAAATTTCTGGGAATGTACATTGATTTGCAATTAACCAAACACATTACGGTTCTCGGGAAGAAAATAGCCTCAGCTTGCTATGCACTCAGAATAATAAATTCAGTGTGTAGCAGCTCATGTACTAGGACAGCATATTTTGCGAATATACATTCATTAATTAGTTACAGCATTATCTTCTGGGGAACAAACACACAAAATAGGCAGGTAATATTCAAGCTACAGAAAAGGGCTGTACGGATCATCACAAACAGTAGCTCGAGGGCAGGCAATATTCAAGCTACAGAAAAGGGCTGTACGGATCATCACAAACAGTAGCTCGAGGCCACACTGTACAGAATTATTCAAATATATTGGAGTACTAACTGTTCCATGCGAATACATTTTACATTCAGCCATCTACATAAATGAAAACATCAACCAGTACCCACCAAACAGCTCCATACATGAACATGAAACCAGATCCAGCCACCATCTACATCTCAATAGAAAAAACACAACTAAAACCCAAAATAGTATATCATATAATGGAATAAAACTATATAACAGACTTCCCCAGGATATAAAAAATAAATCTAAAATACAGGACTTCAGAAATTCCCTAAAAAAATATCTATTAGAGAAATGCTACTATACCGTCCAGGACTACCTAAATTAAGATGCAAATGTATGTTCGTCAATTATCATCAACATTGACATATGAGCATGTAAATTTACTAAATATAATATTTTATTTGTCTGTAAATGTAGATGATGTACTTAAGATTTTATGTTTGTATTGTATACAAATATGATGACAACATCCATACAATTTTTATTGTATACGGATAAATAAATAAATAAATAAAATCTTCACTAGTTCCTGCCTCTACCACCCTTCCCTTCCTCTCCCTGCTACTCTCTATCCTTACATTCGTCTCCCATCCTGCCACACATTTTAGTCCCTTTCCTTCCTTCCGTACTGTCCAACAGACAGCACTAGTGTATTCTCCCACCCATGCCATGCATCCCCCCTCCTCTCCTGCTTCCTTCTCCTTGGCACCTCCTCACCCCCACCACTGGTTGCACTCACCTAGGACATGTTGGGTAACATAGATCAGCCCCAGTAGCCAGAGACGGCAGTCGTGTCTGTGTGAGTGTGTGTGTGTGTGTGTGTGTGTGTGTGTGTGTGTGTTTGTGTTTCTAACCGATGAAGGCCAAAGCGGCTGAAAGCTATAATGTTGTTGTCTGTTATTTGTGCCTTTCTGTGGGTCATTGGACATCTCTATGGTGAGTAAGCAACCTATCCTTCTCAAAAATATTGTTGAATCCTTCCTGGAATTTCCAGTGTTTGATAACTTATGATAAATTGTATTTAACCTATTACAGGACTATAGTGGAAAATAGTGTGTCACGCAAATCCTACATATTTTTCCACAAGGAATCTGGATCTGCAATAAAAAATTTGGTTCCTATTTAAGATTTCAAACTGCCCCCCTCCCTTCGGGAGAGGGGTGATTTCAGGTTAGGTACATGTCCCTGTTGGAGATATTCATTTTGTGTGTAGGACATTTTTGAGTACAATGAGTATTTTTTGATTAGTTCTGATTTTTCAGGTTAAATGGGACACACTGTGTACTGCTTCATAACTCAACACATTCTTCCTCATCTTCTGAATCTAAGGACACTGAAATTGTTCTTTGCTTTTGCAGTTACAGTTTTCTGCTACTCTCTGCTTCAATTTCCCACTGTAGTTTCTTCGTAACCTTACTCTGTTCTTCTTTAGTTTTTGTGCATCTGTTCTCTCAACTTTTGCACTTTCTCTTTGCAACATGAGTTCTTATGATAGGCCTGCTATTGGATGGTCAATACAACATTTGGAAGTTTTCTCATGAATCTTCTTCTCCTGTTTCCTGTGCTGAAAGTGAAGCATATTTAAACTGTGAAGCAATTGGATTGCTTCTAATACTTCCACCTCGTGCATAGTGAAGACTCTTATGATTTCCTATTAAATTATTTGTTTTGATATACTGGTATCTTCCTTTTTGGCCAAGCTTTCAAAATTCAACTTCTGTTTTCCCATTTTAAATTCCTTCACTATTGTGTTTTTCACCTCGAATACCAGTTCTTTCCTCCTCTTCATCAGTTTGATTTTCCTTTGAATGGTTCATGTGATCATCGTCAGCAGATTGGGAAACAAAATTGTCACAATCATTTTTTTAATTTTCTTGCAGAGCAAAAGCACAGATTAGTCATTCAGATTTTACCTCCATACTCCATTACAAGTCTTGCAATTAGAAAGTTTATCTTTCCCAAAGTTATTATTATTATTATTATTATTATTATTCAACCCCCATACCAGCCTATTACACCACCTATTGACATGTATTTCAAAATATAAAGTACAGAGCAATTCTTTGTCTCATACAAACTGATGGAAGTTAGTTTGTCAAATTAAAAAAAAAAAAAAAGCATACAATACAAAATCATGTGCAAAACATATTAATGTGTAAGCACACTGCAATACTATGCTCAGGTATGAGAGTTATACATCAAGCTTCTACAGAGGTACTGGTACTGAGAAATGCCAGTTGTAGATCATGCAGTATGTTTGACTTATACCAATCACTCTATACTCAATCTATACCTCACGCCCTCAGTTGTGAGTAACCGAAAAACTATTTCCCTTCAATCCCCTATCTCCTCCTTCCTCTAATCTCATCTGATGAAAGAAATTTGTTTTCCAAAAGCTTATTTCTGCATTTATTTTGGTGTTATTGTGAGTGGTACTGAGCTGAGATAAGTATTGGCCAGTCACTCTCTCCCTCTCTTTTGAATATTTTTGTAACAATGGTATGTTCAGGTCAGAATCCAACAATATAATGAGGATAGTTTGCAACTCACTGCAAAGATGTTTCTTGTGTTGTGACAGTCATATTAGGAGACACTCAAACACACATAAACTACTGGCCATTAAAATTGCTACACCAAGAAGAAATTCAGATGATAAACAGGTATTCATTGGACAAATATATTATATTAGAACTGACATGTGATTACATTTTCACACAATTTGGGTGCATAGATCCTGTGAAATCAGTACCCAGAACAACCACCTCTGGTCGTAATAACAGCCTTGATACGCCTGGGCATTGAGTCAAACAGAGCTTGGATGGTGTGTACAGGTACAGATGCCCATGAAGCTTTAACATGATACCACAATTCATCAAGAGTAGTGACTGGCGTATTGTGAAGAGGCAGTTGCTCGGCCACCATTGACCAGACGTTTTCAATTGGTGAGAGATCAGAAGAATGTGCTGGCCAGGGCAGCAGTTGAACATTTTCCGTATCCAGAAAGGCTCGTACAGGACCTGCAGCATGCAGCCGTGCATTATCCTGCTGAAATGTAGGATTTCACAGGGATTGAATGAAGGGTCGTAACACATCTGAAATGTAACTGCTACTATTCAAAGTGCCATCGATGCGAACAAGAGGTGACCGAGACGTGTAACCAATGGCAGCCCATACCAGCACGTCAGGTGATGACGAATACCTGCTTCCAATGTGCGTTAACCGTGATGTTGCCAAACACGGATGCGACCATCATGATGCTGTATCAGAACCTGGATTCATCCAAAAAAATGACGTTTTGCCATTCATGCACCCAGGTTCATCGTTCTGTACACCATCACAGGCACTCCTGTCTGTGATGCAGCATCAAGGGTAACCGCAGCCATGGTCTCTGAGCTGATAGTCCATGCTGCTGCAAAAGTCATCAGACTGGTCATGCAGATGGTTGTTGTCTTGCAAAAATCTCTATCTGTTGACTTAGGGATCAAGATGTGGCTGCATGATCCATTACAGTCATGCGGATAAGATGCCTGTCATCTCAACTGCTAGTGATACGAGGCCATTGGAATCCAGCACGGTGTTCCATATTGCCCTCCTGAACATTGGATCATGAGCAGAAATATCGTGATATGGTAAACTGCAATCCCAATAGGCTACAATCAAACCTTTATCAAAGTTGGAAATGTTATGGTACGCATTTCTCTTCCTTACACGAGGTATCACAACAACGTTTCACAAGGGAACGCTAGTCACCTGCTGTTTGTGTATGAGAAATCAGTTGGAAACTTTCCTCATGTCAGCAGGTTGTAGGTGTCGCCACCTGCGCCAACCTTATGTGAATGCTCTGAAAAGCTAATCATTTGCATATCACAGCATATTCTTCCTGTCGGTAAAATAATGCATCTGTTCTCATCATCTTCATGGAGTAGCAATTTTAATGGCCAGGGTGTAACTTAAAGCTTTTTGTGAAAGCTATTGCCAGAGAGAGACATTCACTCTCTCATTCATACAGTCACTCTGACACACTACTGTCATCACCGGCTGCTGCATTTTGTGTCATGCTCTATGGTGAAGGGTTAGGAAGGGCGGGGGAGATGGGAAGGTTGCAAAGTGGTAGTGGGGATGGCCACAGCACTATCTCACAGAGCACGTAGGTACTAGATGAAAAATAATAATAATAATAATAATAATAATAATAATGATAATAAAAAACGTACCTTGTGAATGGAGGAGAAGGAAGCAAAATAAATAAACAGAGGTGTAGGATAGAGGGGACAAAAATTGTACAGTGTGGGGAAAAAGAGTGGTTGTGAAGCAGCTGTTGAAATCAGTTGCAAGTTGTGCCTCAGAAAGGTGGTCCACCTTGTTTTTGGTGACAGTTGGACAGCAGCAATTCATCTTAATGGTCAGCTGGTTAGTAGTAATACTAATACAAAAAGTTGTGCCATGATTGCAGCAAAGTTAGTAAAATACATGGCTGCTTACACATGTTCCCAGTCTTTGATTGGATAGGATAAGCCTGTGACGGAACTGGAATAGGAAGTTCTGGGTGGGTGGATTGTGCAGATGTTTTAGCAGAATCTTACACAGGGATATGTCTGCAGGGAGGATGATTATTTCAGGATTTATTTTGACAGACAAAGGTTTCACCACTGTTCTTATGAATCACAGTGACTACTTGGGAGAAGGGCTCCACTAACTTTCTGACTCTTCTACCAGCAATTCATGCCTAAATGACATCATCCTAAAAGTATATATAGAAGGAAACTTTCCTCGTGGGATAAACAAATATAAAAAATAGAAATCGAATGACTTACCAAAAGGACCGGCTCATCGATAGGCACTAATAATCACACACAAACACACATACAAGCTTTCGCTACCACTGGCAGCTTCTTCAGGAAAAAGAGGAAAAAAGGGGAGGAGAAAGGGAAGGATATGGGTTTTAAGGAAGTGGAAAAGGAGTCATTCCAATCCCAGGAGTGGAAGTACTTACCTTAGGGGACAAAAAGGAAGATAAACAAACCCACTCAAACATATCCAAACGCAAACACACCTAGACAGACATTTGTTTACCTTCCTTTTCGTCCCCTAAGGTAAGTCCTTCCACTCCTGGGATTGGAATCACTTCTTTTCCACTTCCTTAAAACCCATATCGTTCCCTTTCTCCTCCCCTTTTTTCCTTTTTTTCCTGAAGAAGCTGCCAGTGGTGGCGAAAGCTTGTATGTGTGTTTGTGTGTGATTATTTGTGCCTATCGATGAGCCGGTCCTTTTGGTAAGTCATCCGATTTCTATTATTTATATATATAGCTGCTTCGTCAGGCAGAAGGGAATGAGAGGGAAAAGGAAATGATGAGGGTTTAAGGGAGTGGGTAAGGAGTCATTCCAATCCCGGGACAGGGAAGACTTACCTTGGGGGGAAAAAAGGAGGGTAAACAAATATACACACACCCACACATTTACACAGACACAAGTACACTTAGGCAGACATACTGTAGACATACAGTTCTACAGTATGTGTGCCTAAGTGTACTTGCGTCTGTATAAATGTGTGGGTGTGTGTGTATTTGTTTACCCTCCTTTCCCCCCCCCCTCCCCCGTACTTATGGAACATCTCCCCAATTGTGCGATTGGATTCACGATTTCCTATCAGAAAGGACACAGTTCGTTGTAATTGACGATAAGTCATCGAGTAAAACAGAAGTGATATCTGGCGTTCCACAGAGAAGCGTCCCCTACTCTTCCTTTTGTTTATAAACAATTTAGGAGACAATCTGAATAGCTCCCTTACACTGTTCGCAGATGATGCTGTCGTTTATCGGTTAGTGAAGTCAACAGAGGATCAGAAACAACTGCAAAGCGATTTAGACAAAATTTCTACATGGTGCGAAAATTGGCAATTGATACTAAATAAAGAAAAGTGTGAAGTAATACACATGACTACTAAAAGAAATCTGCTGAACTTCAATTACGTGATAATCAGTCAAACCTTAAGGTCGTAAATTCTACCAAATACCTACAAGTTACAATTACGAACAACTTTGACTGGAGAGAACACATAGAAAAATTGTGGGGAAGGCAAACCAAAGGTTACGTTTCATTGGCAGAACGCTTCAAAAATGCACCAGCTCCACCAAAGAGACTGCCTACATCACACTTGTGCGTCCTCTCCTGGAGTACTGTTGCCCCTTGTGGGACCCTCACCAGGTGGGACTGAAAGAAGTCATTGAGAAGGTTCAGAGAAGGGCAGCTCGTTTTGTTTTATCACGTTATGGGGGGCAGGGGGGAAGCGTCACAGAAATGTTGCACAAGTTGGGGTGGAAATCATTAAAAGAAAGACATTATTCATTGTGGCGTGATCTGTTTGCGAAGTTTCAATCACCGACTTTACTTCTGAATGTGAAAATATTTTGCTAGCACCCACCTACTTAAAGAAACATGACCATCCCAATAAAATAAGAGAAATCAGATCGAAAACGGAACGATTTAGGTGTTCTTTCTTCCTGCACGCTATTAGAGAATGGAATGGTAGAGAAAAGTTATGAAACTGGTTATGAACCCTTTGCCAGGCACTTAAATGTGATTTTGCAAAGTATCGATGTAGATGTAGATGCCAGTCGAGGCAGAGGCTCTGTCCAGAGATTGGAGGCAAAGATGTTGTAGAATGATGGGTGGGAATTAAAAACTAACGAAGGTTGAGACCAGGTGAGCAACAGGAAGAGAGAATATGTTGAAGGGCAAGTTCCCATTTCCAAAGATCTGAAAGGTTGGTGTCAGTGGGAAGTATCCATATAACTTGGAAGGTGTAACTCTGTGCCAAGATGTGCTGGCCGTGCACCAAGTGATGTTTAGCCACAGGGTGATCCCCATTACCAACAAACACTGTCTGTCTGTGTCCGTTCATGCAAATGTTCAGTTTGTTGCTGTTCATTCCCACATAGAAGGCCTCACATTGCAGGTATGTCAGTAAATCATGTGGGTGCTATCACAAGTGGCTCTGCCCTTAATTGTGTACACCTTCCGGGTTACAGGACTGAAATAAGTGGTGGTGGGAGGATGCATAGGGCAGGTTTTACACTGGGGACAGTTGCATGGGTAGGAGCCAGAGTGTAGGAAAGGTGGTTTTGGGATTTCATAGGGATGGACTAGGTTATGAAGGTTAGGTCGGTGACGGAAACACACTCAGTGGAGTGGAAAGGATGCCATGAAGGATGGATCTCATTTCGGGACAGGATTTAACCCTTAAGCAGTCATGTGGGGTGTTCAGAACACCCCAGTCATCCTTATCAATGGATTATTACATAATCAATAGGAGTATAATGTCATGTTCTCTGTTGCCTTACTAGGACGTAATATGAAAGTTTTGAGTAGCAATAGAATCTACAATGGAAGTGCAAGTTCCAAGAAAATGTGCAACAATGTGCCTTGGGGTGTTGTTGGCACCCCGCACGACTCTTTACATTGCAGTGCTGCGAGAAAGCACACAGTCGTGTTCCTTAGTAGCTGTTCATATTTTGTCATTCTGTGCAGCTAAAACAGCTATGGATCATTATGAAATAGAACATGAAAGATTGCAGAAGCTTCTACAAGAGGTCTTAGACGAAACTTTTGAAGGAGGAGAAGAGGAAGAGGAGAAAACAAACAGCTGTGAAGTTCTCTCCCATCACAGTGACACCGAAACGGATGATGAAGACAACCTGGAATTTGAACCAGAAGTAAATACAGCGAACAATGAAAGAAATCATGATTTTTTTAAAATTGGAAACGAGTAGGTTACAAAATATGATGAAGAACTGTCCTAGTCACAACATAAGGACTACAAATGTAGACCTTGTTATTTATCTCCCTGGTGTGAAAGCTATCACAAAATCTGCAGAAACTGCTGTGGACTGTTTTTCAATATTTGTAAATGACATAATAATTAGAATGATTACATCATGCACAAATATTGACATACAACATATTGCGTCAAATTTCACAAGATACTGTGCATTACAGGGCAGGACACCAAAATCTGGAAGACTTATGGGACACAAATGTTTTTGGAATTGCAATATTTAATGCAACAATGAGTTTACAGTGCTTTTGTTTCTTGTGGCATTGTTGGGATTCGATGATATTCGAGACAGACCACAGCGTACAGAACTTGATCACCTAGCTGCGTTCAGAGAAGTGATTGAATTATTCATGTTGTGCTGTGTCAGTAATTATTCTATGAGTTGATTGAAAAAATGTTTAACTATATGTATAATGTCTTATACCTGTAATACAGTATGAAAAATAAGAGAAATAAATAATTAAACAAAATATTGTAAGAAAATGGGGATTATTGCATATGTTTCATATGACCCAATTTACTACTAAAATAAACCTCCTCCTAATGATTCAGCTCCCCGACACCATTCAAATTGGACCCTGCCTGGAACAGTTCCGTCCTCTGTCACAGTGAGACCCACCTCCTCTTCCTCAAAATCACCCTATTCAAACTTTCCAGGAATTTCTCACTCCCAGCCTTGCCTCTCAGTCTTTGCTGAAAAACCTGAATCCAACTCCCAACATCACCACAGCTGAAGCCCAGGCTATCCGTAATCTGAGGGATAACCGGTCCATCGTCTTTGTCCCTGCCGACAAGGGATCCTAATCCTTAGGCCCCCTACAAAACCTTTCACCTGACTCGTAACCTCATGACCCCACCAACACCCTGCACCCCCACCTTCTACCTACTTCCCAAGATTCACAAACCCAATCATCCCGGCTGCCCCATTGTGGCCAGTTACCAAGCTCATACAGAACGAATTACTGCCTACATAGACCAAAACCTTCATCCCATCATGTGCAGTCTCCCATCCTTCATCGAAGACACCAACCACTTTCTCGATTGCCTGAAATCCTTACCCAGCCTGTTACCTCCAGAAACCATCCTTGTAACCATCGATGCCACTTCTCTATACACAAATATCCCACATGTCCAGGGCCTTGCTGCGATGGAGTATTTCCTTTCACGCCGACCACCCACAGCTCTACCAAAAACCTCTTTCCTTATTACCCTAGCCAACTTCATCCTAACCCACAACTTCTTCACTTTTCAGGGCCAGACATACCAACAACTAAAGGGAACAGCCATGGAAACTAGGATGGCCCCTCGTATGCCAAGTTATTTATGGGATTTTTAGAGGAAGCCTTCATGGACCATGGACACCAAGGCCTGTCAACCCAAAGTTTGGTATAGATGTATTGATGATATTTTCATGATCCGGACTCACAGCGAAGAAGAACTGCAGAATTTCCTCTCCAACCTCAACTCCTTTGGTTCCATCAGATTCACCTGGTCCTATTCCAAATCCCATGCCACTTTCCTTGATGTTGACCTCCATTTATCCAATGGCAAGCTTCACACATCTGTCCACATCAAACCACCCAACAAACAACAGTACCTCCATTATGACAGCTGCCATACATTCCATATCAAACAGTCCCTTTCCTACAGCTTAGGTCTTTGTGGCAAACAAGTCTGCTCCAGTGCTGAATTCCTGAACCAGTACACCAATAACCTGATGACAGCTTTCAGATCCTGCAACTACCCTCCTGATGTGGTACAAAAGCAAATAGCCAGGGCCACTTCCTCTTCCCCACAAACCCAGAACCTTTCACAGAGGGACACTAAAAGTGCCCCTCTTGTCATCGGTTACATTCCAGGACTGGAGCAGACTCTAAATGTGGCACTCCAGCAAGGTTATGACTTCCTTAAACCCTGTCCCGAAATGAGATACATCCTATGAAATCCCCAAACCATCTTCCCTACCCTCCGCTCCTACCCATGTAACTGCCCCCAATGTAAAACCTGCCCTATGCATCCTCCCACCACCACTTATTCCAGTCCTGTAACCCAGAAGTTGTACACAATTAACGGCCGAGCCACTTGTGACAGCACCCATGTGATTTACTAGCTGACATGCCTGCACTGTGAGGCCTTCTATGTGGGAATGAACAGCAACAAACTGTCCATTTGCATGAATAAACACAGGCAGACAATGTTTGTTGGTAATGAGGTTCACCCTGTGGCTAAGCATGCCTTGGTGTATGGCTGGCACATCACAGCACACTGTTACACCTTCCGGGTTATATGGATACTTCGCACTGATACCAACCTTTCAGAACTATGGAGATGGGAACTTGCCCTTCAACATATTCTCTCGTCCCATTGCCCACCTGGTCTCAACCTTCATTAGTTTTAAATTCCCGCTCACCATTCTACAACATCTTTGCCTCCAATCTCGGAACAGAGCCTCTGCCTCGACTGGCATCTCTGTCCAACTTCTTTGCATTTTGCATATGTCTGCCCTGGTGTATGTGCAAGTTTATATTTGTGGGTGTGTGTGTTTGTTTACTATCCCTTTTCTCCAAAGGTAAGTTTTTTTGGAATGACTCCTCACCCACTCCTTTAAACCCACATCCTTTCCTTTTCCCTCTCCTTCCCTGCTCTTTGCCTGAAGAAACAACAAATGGTTGCAAAAGCTAGCATTTGTTGTTGTGTGTGTTTTATTTATGTTACTGTCACATACCTGTGCTCATTCACCTGGTAAGTAAACCTCATACATATGAAGATTATAGACGAAAAGTCCCTAGCAGAAAAAATGTATATAGAAAATAGATTAAGTTTACTTACCAGGCGAAGGAGCACTGGTAGTGACAGCAAACATAAATACAGCAAACACAAACACACACAAAAGCAAGCTTTCACAACCCAGTTGCTTCTTCAGGCAGAGTAAGGCAGAGAGGGAAAAGGAAAGAATGAGGGTTTTAAGGGAGTGGGTAAGGAGTCATTCCAATCCCGGGAGGAGAAAGACTTACCTTGGGGGGAAAAAAAGAAGGTAAACAAATACACACACACAACTCACACATATACACACGCAAACACACCTAGGCAGACATAGAAGCAACAAGGTTGTGAAAGCTTACTTTTGTGTGTGTTTGTGTTTGCTGTATTTATGTTTGCTATCACTACCGGTGCTCCTTCACCTGGTAAGTAAACTCCATTACAATCTAGCCACCCAAGGACACCATATCTGCAGGGATGAGAATTCCTTTACCCAGTAAGTTGAAGGTCTCACAGAGTACTTCACAGACAGAAAGTACCCCATAGACCTAGTTTGCAAACATTTCCCATGCCATATTCCCACACACTGCAAATTTTCCCTCCACCTCCAATAAGCAGCCACAAAAGAGCACTCCACTTGCCACTCAATAATACCCTGGACTGGTATGAATAAACCACAACCATTGCCAACGTTTTGATTTTTTGTAATGATGCCCAAAAATTGAGAGATTCTCCCCACCCCTCCTAAAGTGGTGCTACATCAGGAACCCAATGTGCACAGCATCCTAGTCCATTCCTATAAACGGTAGTTTACCCAATCATTTCGGATAAACATTAGTTTACTGTTTTGTGTTTATCCTTTTCTTAACAGCGGATACTTCTTAAAAGTGGACAGTTTTATTTTCTCTACTGGTGTCTGTTAATCAAAAGTTTTACTTATATTGTTTTTGGACTGTTCTGCCAAGATAACAACACTTAGTTTGCAGATTGTGTGGACTGTCTTATGGCAACACTATGCATATACAAGTGGTATTCTTGACACTTTTTACAAATTTATAGTTTGTCATCAAATAGCAGCTCCATGCAATGAAGGATTAAGAACTCTTCCAAGACTGCCAAGAATTACCTTAAAATTATTTCCTGTTAAATATATATTACCAACACATGCAATTTCTATGCAGGGTGTAGTGAACGATTAAATGGTCATTACATATGTTATGGTTTCCCAGCAGAAGATAATTGCTAATAGCACTTTATTAATGAAACAAAAAACTGTGCACCTATAATGTTGTTTACAGGGCGCAAGAGACTTTTAGGCTGGCACGTAAGAGCAGAAGTTTTGGAGCTGCAGAGGAGCAAAGTGGCTAAGACTGCGCAGTCTAAGAGTAATCATGAAGCTGCACAGACGTTAGAAGATAAAGTGATGTATCATCTCCTGAACCACAGATAGGACATCCTGCAGGGGAATGGCAGATTGTAGTGTCATGGTCACTGCAGGCTGCGTTCACAGCCCTATCAGCAACTTCATTTCCCCGAATTTCCACATGGCCAGGTACCCAGCAGAAGGACTCCTGGTTACCCCACCATTGGAGTTAGTACATCTACATCTACATGGGATACTCTGCAAATCACATTTAAGTGCCTGGCAGAGGGTTCATCGAACCACAATTGTACTATTTATCTCCCATTCCATTCTCGAATAGCGCGCGGGAAGTAAGAACACCTGAATCTCTCTGTTCGAGCTCTGATTTCTCGTATTTTATTCTGATGATCATTTCTACCTATGTAAGTGGGAGTCGACAATATATTTTCGCTTTCGAAGGAGAATGTTGGCAATTGGAGTTTCGCAAGTAGCCCACGCTGCAGCGATAAGCACCATTGTTGTAATGATTCCCATCCCAGATCCTGTATTATTTCCGTAACGCTGTCTTCCCTGTATCATGACAGTACGAAACGAGCTGCCCTTCTTTGGATTCTTTCGATGTCCTCCGTCAAACCCACCTGATAAGGATCCCAGACTGGGCTGCAATACTCCAAAAATGGACGGACAAGTGTAGTGTATGCAGTTTCTTTTGTAGTTCTGTTGCATCTTTTAAGGGTTCTGCCAATAAAATGCAGTCTCTGGTTCGCCTTTCCCATGATATTATCTTTGTGTTCTTTCCAATTTAAGTCTGAAGTAATAGTAATTCCTAGGTATTTTGTGGAGTTTACGGTCTTCACATTTGATTGATTTATCTTGTAAACAAAGTTTAACGGATTTCTTTTCGTACTCATGTGGACGACTTCACACTTCTCATTATTTAGAGTCAATTGCCAATTTTTACACCATACTGATATCTTATTCAGATCATTCTGCAGTTGGTTTTGATCTTCAGATGATTTTACTAGACGGTAAATGACGGCGTCATCTGCAAACAACCTATGAGAGCTACTTAGATTTCCCCTAAATCATTTATGTAAATAAGGAACAGCAGAAGACCAATAACACTACCCTTTGCAACGCCCGAAATCACCTCTGTTTTAGTCGATGCCTTACCATCGATTACTATGAACTGTGTCCTCTCTGACAAGAAATCCCCTATCCAATCACAAATTTGGGGCGATATACCATAACCACGCAATTTGATTAAAAGCCGTTTGTGAGGTACGGTGTCGAAAGCTTTCTGGAAATCAAGAAATAGAATTGATTCGCGAACCTTTGTCGATAGCACCCATCACTTCGTGTAAATAAAGAGCTAGTTGTGTTTCACATGAATGATATTTTCTAAATCCGTGTTGACCTTGGGTCAATAGATCGTTCTGTTTGAGATAATTCATAATATTTGAATACAGGATATGTTCCAAAACCCTGCTACAAATTGATGTCAATGAAATAGGCCTGTAGTTTAGTGGGTTACTCCTACTGCCTTTCTTGAATATAGGTGTGACCTGGGCAACTTTCCAATCTTTTGGTACAGATCCTTCTATGAGAGAGCAGTTGTATATGACTGTGTATATGACACAAAACAAAAATGCAAGACAGGAATGTGTCAGAGAAACAGCACCAGTCTCTACCAACAATCCAAGCAGCAATAACAATATTGTAAAATCAACAACTGGTGAATCCACTATTGTAAATTATGCCAATAACATCTCTGCAGTGGCATCAGGCTCGGGTCTAAGCAAAGAATGCATCAGTAAATCGAATTCAACTGTTGAAAACAAACCAGTTACAGATGTAAACAGTCAAATAGATGAACACTTTACAGCCAGCCATCAGGAGGGGAATAAGAAGTAAGAACGTAGAACATATGTCACAGTGCTTAAACAAAAAAAACAAAAACAAAAAAAACATACCTTACAAAACCTCTACAGGCACAACACAGGGAAATAACTGTCAGGCAGGACTGTACTGCAAGAGGGAAAATCTGGGGAACAGTGTTCTTTAATGGCTACTACACATACATCAGCAAATATCAGTACTAAAAGCAAAAGTACTTTCAAAGTGGGCACTAGAAACGCTGTAATAGGAACTGGTGATGAAAAAGGACTCCTATATGGTGACAAAAAAGCCTGGTTTCACCTAGGCAAACTGACACATGGCTACAAGTGAAACTGTAACTAACCTCTTACAGAATTTTTTCCCAAACCACAACAGTTTTATAGTAAAGAAACTAGAAACGAGGGGAATACATGATAGCTTCAAGATTGGAGCTGATTTCGACCTAAAAGATAAAATTATGGACAGCAGTATATGACCCAAAAACGATGTAATAAGACATTTTTTATTCCGGAAGATGCCCAGTGCACCAGTTCGATAAACATTGTAAACCAAGGACTTTCCGGTGGAAAAGCAAGTGACATCATTGGAAAAAATGCTGAGCTGATTATAGCAAGTGTAAATGTGCAGTGTATCAGGACAAAACTTGATGAATTGTCGCTCTTTGTTGAGGAAGTGAGACCTGATGTACTGTGTATAAGTGAACACTGGCTAATGCAACCAGAAATTGAATATTACAGGTGTATTGAATACCTGGAAATAGTGAATATATGGTGTACAGCAACTGCTATCCATGGTGGTGTGTCCGTGTATGTGAATAGTGCACTCAGTGCAAAGAAAATTGATTTAACTAACTTCTGTGTAGACAAGGATCTAGAAGTGGCTGCCTTGGAGCTACCAGATGCTAATCTAATTGTGGTTTCTGTATATTGATCCCCAGATGGCAATTTTGATAGCTTTATTAATCTACTGGAAAGCTGTATGTGTCACCTAGTGCACTTTGGAGCAAAAGTTGCCCTCTTTGGAGACTTTAACATTCATATTGGAGAAGGTAGTACACAGGAATTGGCCTTCATGAACCAAGTAAGCAGCTATGGACTGTTTGTGGCAAATTATCTACCAACGAGAGGAGACAGTTGTCTTGACACCATTGTCACAAATCTAAACAGCTGGGACTACACACTAAGTGTGGTAGATCCTGTAATTGCAGACCACAGTGCAGTGATCATGAAACTATGTACAAACTCAGTGAGTACACCACAAATTTCCAGCTGGCATTCAAATTATGTGTTCAGAAATAGGACTATTACAAAGAAAGGCTTAGTAACTTTCAAGACTACTGTGTCTTCTATCAATTGGCACCAAATATATGATGAAGTGGCACCAAATGATGCATTCAGTTGCATGTTCCAGACTCTCAGAGACAAGTTTGATGAACACTTTCCACTAAAACTCAAGAGAAGTCCAAATACCAAATTATATTCCACCAGAAAACTGTCAATGTAAAGCGGTGGTACACGCGTAGACTAACCAAAATAAAATGTATCGTTCAACTGCTAAATGACAAGGTAAAAGCAGCTAAAGACATTGACACCAAGGACAGACTGTACAGTAGTTATCTACAGTCTAAACGGATGTACAGAAAAGAAATAGAAAAAGCAAAGAAGGAAAGCAATGCAAAATTCATTGAGGAGGCCCATAATCCCTGTAAAGCTGCTTGGGCTTTAGTTAATGAGCACATGCAAAAGCCAACCTCCTGCACAAATTCCTGCAGTCCAGATGAATTTAATGAGTACTTTATAAACATAGTGGAAAGAACAGTAGGTGAAATTCCTGACCCTGGAATAGATCCTGCAACCACCATAAAAATTGAGAATCGTTGCATTATGGTAACATGGAAGAGGGTTTATGCAAAAGACATAATAAAAATTGTAAAAAGCTACAAATCTTCAATGAGTCCAGATATTTATGGCATGTCCTGTACTGTACTAAAAACCATAATATATGAAATTGCTAAACCACTGACAGTAGTGATAAATAAATGTCTCCATGCTGGGGAATTCCCAGATTTCTTAAAAGTTGCCCGCACAGTACCTGTTTACAAAAAAGGAAATCCACATGAAGTGACAAGTTACAGACCCATATCCATAATACCAATACTAGCTAAAGTGATCGAATCAATAATGAAAGAGCAATTTGTAAGTTACTTTGAAGAAAATTATCTCTTGTATGATTCACAGCATGGGTTTCGAAAGGGAAAGACAACAACAGCAGTACTTGATTTAATTTCAAAAATAAGTCATGGATTTGAAGACAAAGAGTCAATAGCTTTGGTCCTCTGTGACCTTAGTAGGGCATTTGACTGCATCCCACATAAGACTTTACTCAACAAACTAAAATCATATGGTATTGGAGGAACTGTCCTGCAAACTCTTGAATCATACTTAATGAACAGACAGCAGATTGTATCAGTGCAGAGAGCAGTCTCAGTTGAAAAGAATGTAAAACACAGAATGCTGCAGGGATCGGTCATAGGGCCCCTCTTTTTTCTTATATTTGTAAATGACCTAGGCTCCAATGGACACACACTGCAGTTTGCAGATGATACTACCTTGTTTGCAAAAGGAAAAAATATTACTCAGGCTGTACAGCAGGCAGATATTCTGTTCAGCGAAACCAAAGCCTGGTTTGAAATGAACAGAATGAAAATAAATGAAGAGAAAACACAGAGGATGATATGTAGTCTCAGTGTTACTGGAGTACCGGGTGACACAGCAGCTGTTAAACTACTGGGTTACTTCATCGACGCCAAGTTAACATAGTAACAACACACTAAACATGTGTGTTCCAAAATTTCACGGACCCTGTACCTCTTGAGAAAACTAAAAAATAAAATCTGTTGCTATGGGGCCACTCTGCTGGCTGTAAGGATGTGCTCTTACTGCAAAAGAAAGCTATGAGGATCATTACCTCGAGCAAAAAAACTGACCACTGCAAACCTATTTTTTCTAGACTGGGTGTGCTCACTGTGTTCAGCCAGTATATATTTAACTGCCTCATGTACATAAAGATAAACCAAGAGACCTGCACGAAGAGGAGTGACATGCATAAACACTGCACCCGTAGTAAAGACAGTATAGACAGACAAAGATGTCGTTTAACAAAGACACAAGGCAGCTTCCCAATGGTAGCTATAAAATTATTTAATGGACTACCAAAGGAAATACAATTATTACCACTGGAGCAATTTAGAAAAACTATCCTATGTAAATTAAAAGAGAAGCCAATGTACAGCATTGAAGAATTTTATTCCAGTGATATCACAGTGACTACCTGACTTTTAACTTGATGTCAAGAATAGACTATTTGTTTTTTGTTTGTTCTTATATTAATATTATTGTGCAGTTATTGTTAAGTGGATATTATGCTGAATTTATGTTAAAATATGTGTAATCTGATCACAGTTGTTAGATTCATTTTATTGTGATGCAAATATTGTAATTTTGATGCTGTCTATCCAGCCATGGCTGGTGAATGACAAAGATTTGGTAATAAATTGGTAAAATTGGTTAAGTAAGGAGCTATTGCTTCAGCATAATCAGATAGAAATCTAATGGGTATACAATACAGACCAGAAGACTTGTTCTTGTTAAGTGATTTTAGTTGCTGCACTACTCCGATGATATCTACTTCTACGTTTCTCATTACAGCACCTGTTCATAATTCGAAATTTGGAATATTGGTTTCATCTTCTTTGGTGAATGAGTTTCTAAAAGCTATGTTTAGTAACTCTGCTTTAGTAGTGCTGTCATCGGCAGGATCGCCATTACTATCACGTAGTGAAGGTATTGTTTGTGATTTGCCCCGAGTATATTTAACATATGACCAAAATCTCTTTGGGTTTTCAGTCAAATTTCGAGAAAGAGTTTCATTGTGATAAATATTGTAGGCATCTCACATTGAAATCCTCGCTAAATTTCGAGCTTCTGAGTACGAACGCCAATCCTGGGGATTTTGTGTTTGTTTAAATTTAGTATGCCTTTTCCTTTGCTTTTGCAACAGAGTCCTGACCTGTTTTGTGTACCAAGGGCGATCGCCTCCTTCTTTTATTAATTTACTTGGTATAAAACTGTCAATTGCTGTTGATACCACTTCTTTGAATTTGAGCCACATCTGGTCTACACCTACGTTTAGTGTTAGAAACGAGTGGAAGCTGTCTTTCAAGAAGCAATGTATTTTGTTTCTATCTGCTTTCCTGAACAAATATACTTTGCATTTATTTTTGGTAACTTTGGGACTTTCAATATTCAGTTTCGCTACGACAGCTCTGTGTTCACTAATACCTGTATCCGTTTTGATGCTCGTTATGAGCTCAGGGTTATTTGTTGCTAAGATATCAAGTGTGTTTTCACATCCATTAACAATTCTAGTTGGCTCATGAACTAATTGTTCGAAGTAATTCTCAGAGAATGCGTTGAGTACAATTTTGGACGATGTTTTATGCCTACCTGCTGATTTGAAAATATAATTTCGTCAACAGATCGAGGGTAAATTAAAATCACCACCTACTATTATCGTGAGAGTCGGGTACGTTTTTGTAATTAAACTCAGGTTTTCTTTGAATCTTTCTGCTATTGTATCGTCAGAGTCAGGAGGCCGGTAAAAGGAACCGATTATTAACTTCTTACGACTTACGGGTACAACCTCTACCCATAATAGCTCGCAGAAACTATCAACTTCAACTACATGAAATACTACTTTTGACGGCGACAAACACGCCCCCACCTATCTTGTTTAATCTATCCTTTCTGAACACCATTAGATCTTTTGCAAATACTTCTTCTGAACTTATTTCCAGCTTGAGCCAACCACCATCCAGTCCACGCCACACAGCCCCCGCTACCCGTGTAGCCGCTTCCTGCGTATAGTGGACTCCTGACCTATTCAGCGGAACCTGGAAACCCACCACCTGATGGCGCAAGTCAAGGAATCTGCAGCCTACATGGTCGCAGAACTGTTTGAGCCTCTGATTTAGACCCTCCACTTGGCTCTGTACCAGAGGTCCACAGTCGGTCTTGTCAACTATGCTGCAGATGGTGAGCTCTGCTTTCATCTTGCAAGCAAGACTGGCAGTCTCTACCACTTCAGTTAGTCACTCAAAACCTGAGAGGATCTCTTCAGATCTGAAATGACACACATCATTGGTACCAACATGAGCCATCACCTGCAGTTGGCTGCACCCCGTACCCTTCGTGGCATCCGGAAGGACCCGTTCCACATCTGGAATGACTCCACCTGGTATGCACACGGAGTGCACGTTAGGCTTCTTCCCCTCCTTGGAAGCCATCTGGTTCTGTAAGAGCTGTGGAATCTTCTCACCTGGGTAGGGGCTTTGCAGTGCACTAAGTGAATTGGAGCAGATAAGATACCGTGTGCTCTGAACATGCCGCATTTCCTGTAATGCCGTCATAATCGTGTGAAGCTCTGCTGTGAAGACAGAAAAGTTTGTTGGGAGGCAAATCCTAGTAACATAGTCTGGGAACACAATGAAACAGCCGAGGGAATCCCCCAGCTTTGAACCATCAGTGTAGACCACTGTAAAATTGTGATTCCCATCTAAAATTTAAAAAAATTCAGAGCATTTGTAAAATCAGGAGTGCAACTTTTCTTAAAACTAGCCAAGTCTAAAATAATGTTGGGCCTCTGAAGGAGTCAAGGAGGAAATGTGCTCCAACCCTAATGTAATACATTAAAATCAGATACACCCATCTGTGAGAAAAAATCCTTCATGCGAATCCCAAAAGGTCGTGTTGCTCTTTGCCGAGTACAAACCAACACTGTCATAGGGGGCCAAGCTACACTATGGTATACAGGTGCTTGTGGTGTTGTCAATGTTTTGTATCCCTGGCACCCAGGAGAAGTTGTTGCCTGATGGACAGTGGCGGCACAACAGCCTCACACAGAGGTTCAGAATGGGGCTAGTTCTAAAGGCCCCAGTAATCAGCCAAATCCCTTTGTAGTGCACCATATCCAACATCTGCAAATAAGAGGGTCTGGCAGAACCATACACCATGCATCCATACTCAAGGCAAGATCACAACAAAGGCCAGATAAAACCAAAGCAGACAGGATCTATCTGCACCCCACAAATTGTGGCTAAGACATTTTGAAAATCTCAGTGCCTTGAGGCAAAATTTCTTCAGGTCCTTGAGGTACTGCAACCATGTGTGTTTTGAGTAAAAAATTAGACCCAGAAATCTCACTTATTCTGTAAAATGTAGGACAGTGTCCCTCATCCTTAGTTCAGATAAGTTTAAAGTAGAACAGAAATGGTTAAAAAGAACACATACAGACTTCTCAGTTGAAAACTTAAAACTGCTCTTCTTCACCCAGTCATCCAATCATCAAAGGGTGAGTTGCAAGTGACAAGTTGTCATTGCAAGGCTAGAAGAAGAGCAAAAGATCAAGAAATCATCAACAAATAATGAACACTGAACAGGATTTTTAACAATGGACATAATACTGTTAATTGATATGGAAAACAAAGTCACACTTAAAATGCTACCCTGAGGAACACCATTCTCTTGCTCAAAACTGCCCGAAAGCACGTCACCAACTTAGTAGCTAAAATAGTGTGGGGAAAGAAAGGACACAATAAAAAGGGAAAGGCTTCCACGAAAACCCCATTCATGGAGCTGCCTGAGGATAAGATGCCTCCAAGTAATATCGTAGACTCGTTCAATGTCAAAAAGATACCCAAAAGGTGCTGCCAGAGTAGGAAAGCCTGTTGTATAGCTGTTTCCAGGAAGGTCAGGTTATCAAAGATGGATCAACATTTCCTGAATCCACACTGAAAACAACTAAGTAGCCACCTGGATTCCAACATCCAAATCAAGCAGCGGTTGACCTTCCACCCTAAAGTATTTCCCACACAGCTAGTGAGGGCTATGCTATGATAACTACTACGGCTCATATGGTCCTTCCCTGGTTTTAAAACAGAAACTACAGCTGTTTCACGCCGTGAGTCGAGGAAGTGACCTAGCACCCTAACAACATTAAAAATTGAGAGGAGGATTGCTCTGTTCCATTCTGTAAGGTGCTATAGCATACTATAATGTATCCTATCATGGCTAGGGCACGTATCATGAGCTGAAGACTAAGCAGAATCTAGGACCCACAAGGAGGAAGAGAGGGTGTATTCTTCTGCAGTAGTGGACCTGAAGTCCAAACTGCCCTTCTCGGCACCCATCCTGTGCCACTGGACAGCAGGATTGTATTCTTCTGCAGTAGTGGACCTGAAGTCCAAACTGACCTTCTCAGCACACATTCTGTGGCACTGGAAAGCAGGATCCTGCTCGGTAGTGCAAGTTACAGTGGCGAAGTAGTCTGCCATAGTCTGCGTTATGTCTCGTGGTTCGATGTGGAGAGTTCCATCCACCATTACAGCTGTTACTGGGCACCATCCTTCTCTTCCAGATATCCTCCTTATGGTCTCCCATACTTTAGTGCTGGGTGTGGAACGATTGACGGAAATCAGGAAGTGCTGCCATTATCTATTCTTACTCTCTCTTGTAACTTTGTGACTTTTTGCCCTCACTAATGGAATGGCTTCAAGATTTTTTGCAGTGGGCCAGAACTTGAATTTTTGCGGAGCCACTCATCTTGTCTGTATTGCAGTCCATAAAGGAACAGGGTGTCGTCGTAATTAAACCATGGACCGGGGAATGGATGCTTCAGCAGTGTGATGGATCACTTGTGTAATATTTATCCACCCTTTCCTGGACGGTATTGCAATTTTTTTTTTTTTTTTTTAATTCAGCCAGTTGGCTGAACAAGGTCCAGTCTGCCTGATGAAGCACCCATCATGACAGGATTCTGGTGGGTACCACTGTGTCTGGTAGATGAATCCATTGGGGGAAGCGATTACTGCCGTGTAGATCATCGTCCACTTCCCGCTGAGCACATTTGGCAAGTGCTGGAGAGGAGAGTGAGATATCGATAACAGAGAATGACCCTGTCACAGCACAGAAGTGTGTGCTCTGGCCTGTATTTAGCAAGTGTGCTCTGGACAACAAAATAATCCTCTCAATTGCTCTTCCCCTGGGACTTGTATTTGCAGAGCCCCAAAGCACATTGTGTGAAATCGCCACACAGGATGAGTGGCTGGGGGTTGTTGAGTAAGAAGATCATGGAGTGCATTCTCATCGAGTGCTTCATGTGGGAGAGGTAAAGTGAGCATATCGTCAATCAGTTACACAAATGCACAGAAACCGCATCTGCTTGCAAGCAAGAAGTGGTTCAGGTAGGTGAGGAGTGGTAGGTGGCATTGATGAAAATAGCCACCCCACCTTTAGCTCTCACACCAGTAAGATCATCCTTTCTGTAGGAAAAATATCCTCGTAACTCAGGGATATGTGTTTCTTCCACATGGGTCCTAAATCCCAGCACATCCCACTGCAGTATGGGAGCCTTCTTCACAGAGGCTGATCTTGATTCTCTCTTTCTGTTTAATAGGGGGAGACTAACCTGGCTGGAGGTTCAGTCTTGGGGTGTGATGTTTGCCCCTGAGGGACATCCAGCTCCATGAGCTCTGGAGCAGGGTGAGAAGGGAGGTCAGGTATAATGTCCTCTACATAATCAGATGATTTATTATCTGCTTTTGCTTTTTCTTGACTTTTCCCTGTTGCCTTTTTCTACTCTGTAACCTTTATGTTAGCAATAGCAGTAGCAGAAAGGTCAGTGATGACCTTTAAAATAGCCTCTGGCTTTGAAAGTGCCAGGGCCTGGCCAATGGCCTCTGCCGGGGAGGCTGTCAAAAGCTCTGTAATGACACCAGTAGCTTTCTCTGATGTACATGGCAGGGGTTTGGATCCTATAACAACTGCAGCCTTACAGGTGCACTCACAGATACGGGAGTTGGTACATACACTAGTGATGTCCGTCTGAGTGGATACATCAACTTTGGGAACTAGCTTTTGTACAACAGCAGCAAAATATGTGACAAAGGATGGAGGCTGCATGGCCTTGAACATCTTTTTAGCCTCACTGTACAAAATTCACCTGGTGGTTTTAATTTCCTGCACTTTTTTCTCCTCCAAATACACTGTGCAGTCACTGCTCTAGACTGGGCATTCTTTGCAGGTGGCGTACACTCAGATCCCTCATGGGCGGCCATCCCACATTTATTACAAGTGACATCCCCTTTATAAGCTAGTGTAGTATGCCCAAACTGCTGACATTTAAAACATTGCATAGGGTTTAGTACATAGGGTCACACCTTTAACCTAAGTAATCCTGCTTTGACGTACTCTGGCAATTTCGGACTAGTGGAGTTGAGGATGAAGGACTCCAATTTTACAAGTCTCCCATACACCCTTTTTGAGATGTTCTGCACATCCACTATTCCCTCTGATGCCCATTCTGCCTTTAGTTCTTCATTGGGAATGTCCATGAGATCATGACAAGAGACCATGCCTTTGTGTAGTTGAGGGTACTGTGCATCTCTGTGTCGATTTCATACTCCCCAAGGCAATTAACTTTTTAAAAATTTTCTGTTTGTTGGAAACTAGCTGTTTCAACCAACAGGGTACTATTTTGTAATTGTTTCACCAACTTTAGATCTCCTGCAATGCACTCTAAACCAATTTGGATGTAGAAGAGTGAAACCTTCTTGAAGCTTCCATCTTTTCTCTTAATGACTAAAAACACATTCTGCTCAGCAGAATTTGCTCTGCTACACTTCAACATACCCATACTACCGAGTCCTGTATCTGGAGAACTGTGCAAGTGAGCCCTCTTTTTGGAGCAGGTGTTAGTTTCCCCCCAGTGATACGCCCATCACACTGGGAGGGGGAAAAACAGAGGAAATTTTCATGCTGGTCCCATGAGCAGCTAGGGAAATGAATGTCCACCTAGACAGAGTTCTGAGTGCCTAGGTAAGCCTTATACAACTGAGGTGTGGCATTATCCTCAGAGGTTGCTTGCTAGTGACTGTTCCACCTCAACAACCATGTATCCCGTCGACGCGTAGTACACCTTAAGATTTAGGTTTTTTTTATAGAGGTATTTCCTTCCTCGCGACCCAGGCAGTCAAGTCAAGATCCCTATTCTCTGGTACACACAGCATTCTACTGCCGTGCCACATGGTGGTCACTGAAGTGTACCCAGAGGTTACAGTGTCAGAGGACTGGCAGCACTTACCAGATCAGGGTCCCCGGGTTCACCGAGCTCATATTCAAAATGTTAATGCTGAGCCCCCTGAGGGGTGGTCACTCTAGTATTTGTGGTTATGATGCTTGACTTCACCACTGACAAAAATGTGTGCATCACTGAACAAGGTACCTAGTGCAGAAGTGGAATCTTGTTGTAACTTTCGAACCATAACTGTTATGGCAAATCTGTTAATAGGAATTAACTAGTCAGGAAATGTTGACGTTATCTGATATACGACACAACCCCATTTCCATGAAAAAAAGAAAAATAATTACTTAGCATCAAGAAGGCCAATTTCATGGTGGTGCCCAGGTTCATTACATAACGTAAGACAGACCACCTTTTCCCATTTCCTGCACAGGTTTTGAAATAAAAGAGTTTACTGCAATTTTTGACTCATTCTGTATTGCTTACTCTTCAAATCCTGCTCTAACTGATGTAAAATTTGCCCTATTGTAATGCAATAATTGAGATGGTACTAAAGAAAAATGTTATACATAGTTTTCCCTGGATGGTTATGCACAAAGAGACTATTTGATTTCAGTTTTTTAATTAGCTGCTGCACATTATTCCAAAATTCTGGTTTTGCTAAGAGGAACACAGCCTTAGCCATAGTACTATTCCAGTGTATTAGTATTTCCTCCTTGTCTTTGATAAGAACTGTGTCTGTACCTATATGATGATTGCTAGGTGTATTCCCCTAGTTTGGACATTAATGTAATTCAAAGAACTGACACTGAAGCTTTTTGCTGTTCTGGTGATAGACATCCGACTAACTACAGTGTTGACAGCGAGTTCCATTTGTTCCTTCAGATAATTGAGCATCTTGCCATACACTTGAGAAATTGCAAACATGAAGTAACAAATTCACATTACCTAAACAGTGTTAATTGACATGGTATATCCCAGTAGATTGATACATGTTATAATAGATTTGGCACAACTTCCATATGCTTATGCTTATAAGGTAGCAGGGTGTATATGCAATATTGTATCACTAAAATATGTTCCAGAACAATAGTAGACAGATGTGTCAAATACTAAAAATAGAGAGCATATTGACTCTAGTACTTGACACTTCACTCCTCTAAGACCAAAATACACCAAGACAACATTTCACAAAATTACTCATGTTATTCAATATTGGATACATAAAAAAACTTACCTCCTTGGAGTTCAAATGCAAAATCACAAAAAGAGAGAACTACAAACATCTTGTTACAAACTCAAGCAAACAATTCAAAATGCCTACCAGAAAATATGCTAATTACCAAATTATATAGTAGAGGGCACCACCATGCAAAAAACATTCAAAGCTCTAGCTCTAAAAGACATTACTTTCTTATTTTAGTACATCGTACTTGAGTGTGTTATCTACTGGTCTTGTGTCAAATAAAGTGTTACTTTTGATTATTTTGTAGACTAATGTAATACTACTTTAGATTGAGCTTATAAGTAACATACAATACCCAATAATTTGGATTTCATTACAGTATCCACCTTGAAGGTATAATAAAAAAGACATATTCTCTTATGCATCTCAAATTAAGTGTAGATACACAGCAGTATCCTAAGTTTCACATTACATGAAATTTTGTAAATCTGTACTTTCATACAATATTATAAATTATTTTTGACAATAGCATCTGAACTACATATATACATACTAATGTAGGAGTTCCTTTGTGAGGCAATGATCACAGTTCATCATGTTCTCAACTTAACATATGCATGATCTTCAAAATTCTTGTCAACACACAGTCATATATGTACTTTACATCTAGTGCATCTTGTACATCTGGTGATGAACTATGTATGAACAAAATATAAGGATGATGCCATTGTATATTCTACTATACATCTATGTGAATTTATGCATGCGTACTTGTTTGTTATTATGATAAGAGAAATGTAATGCTGTACTACATGATGTCAACAATGTGTGTTAGGATAAATGATGGAGGCAAGTACTCAAAGTTAAAAAGTCTGATACATAGTAACATCATTATGTTGCGGTTTAGCAGCCCTCTTGTATAGTTTTTGTATGTTTCTAGATCAGAAGATGATGCCTAAGAAGCAAAACCAGTCATCCAATTAAATAAATAGCAATCTTGGTTGGAAACCATTATTAAGAACAATAAATGGCTTACAGAAGAAGTGAGAATGAATAGTGCTTTTAAAGCTATTATGAGTATGGACACTTATTTGATAGTCAGTATTACAATGAGGATAGGTTGAAGCTCATTATAAAGGCGATCGGTGAGCCTCAGATAGGCGCATAGAAAATGCAGTCACACTCCCAAAAATATATTCTGGGAAATGCAGCTTGTTGGCAGACTGTATTCAGCACCCAAAAATGAGCTGTCAGAATCATACACAATATGAAGACATTATCAAAAAAAGTACTTATACTAAGGACACTGCTCTTAAATAAATTATTTATTATGACAGGCCTGTTTTGGCTTGATTTCCGCTGTCAGGTTAAAGTATTGACTTCTTATGCTGTTTGTCTGTTCGTTTAGTTGTTAGATAAACAGATAAATAAGAACTGTTGTTTTAGTAGTTCCTTATGAAGCTGTTCATTTATCAAGTCAATTCTTATGTTTTCATATTTAACATAACAACAACACAAGAATTACCTTGGAACAGCTTCATAAAGAACTACTAAATCAACAGTTCTTATATATCTGTTAATCTAACAACTAAACAGAATAGACAGACAGTGTGAGAAGTCAATATTACAAAGATAAGAATAACCAGTTTAACCTTACAATGGCAATCAAGCCGAAACAGGACTATCATAATAAATAATTTATTTAAAAGCATCATCCTTGGTATGAATAATCTTTTAACAATGTCTCTAAATTACATATGAGGCAGTGTGCCCAGATAAATACAATATGAAGGAGCTGGATTACTGTACTGCCTCTCGTCTCTATTCCAAAGACTCTAAACATGTCTCTATATTTGAAACAGTAGTCTTCATAAGAGAATATTTAGGGATTTTGTGTCCCGACTTCGTCGCCGCTTTTGTGTCCCAGCCTCGTCGTAGGTGTCGGTGGCCGAGTGGAATGAGACCGACACGCTGATGCAGGTACGGAGGGGAGCAGCCAGAAACTATAAACACTCGAGTAAATTAGAAAGAGATATATTGCACAGAATGTAACAATACTTAACTTTTACATAGTACTGCAGAATGTTGATACATAGTTGTTAGAGGCCTGCCTAGTGCCTGTACAATAGCAAAGTCTTCACTGGTGCCTATCTGCTTACGAAGGTCCTAACTCGTTGCTATCTCAGTCCGAAGTGGCCGGTGTTCTTTCAGTGGTGGCCACGAGCGGGGTTGTCCCAGAGGGCGCTCGTGGCTGTCGTCGTGAGAACGCCGCGCCGTGCGTGCCTGGCGGCGCGCGGCGAAAGTAAGTGGCGCGCACTTTGTACTTGTGCGACACCACACCCCTCCCCCCCAAACCGCCGCGCCGTCGTGGCGTAGGGCTGAGGGCCACGGCGACGGCACTGGGAGGAGGGCCTGAGCGGGGGCGTTACTGGTGGGACGGGCGTCGTAGCTGAGGCCGGGATCGAGACGCCGTCCGCGCCCCGGCATCTGCCTTGAGATCCTCCAGGGAACCCGCCGAAACCTGGGGAAGGGCGCCCGCCCCCGCCCAGAGGGAACAGGTCATCTTCTGAGGTGCGTGGCCCAAGCTGGGGGGGCCCGCACGGTCCCGGAGTCCCTCTCGGTGACGCTGTCATCTGCGGCGGCGACAGCGGCGGCGACGACTGCATCGGAGGTGCGTCGACCTCCATGGGGACGATCTCGTAGTCCGGGGACGAACGATGTGGCTGTGCTCCCTGGCGGTGAACTGGGTCTGGAATCAAGAAACCGGAGACAGGATCACGCGGCCTGTGCAGGCGTAATTGGTTTGCGTGGCGCCGCAGCTCCGACCCTGTGGAAGAACGTACAACAAACATATTGCGCCCGAGCACGCGCTGAATGGTGCCCGGTAACCATTTCTTCTTGTTGCCAGCAAACACCCTGTACAGCACCGGCGTAGAAACCTGAAAACGCGTAGCGCCATACGAACCGACTCGGTGCGTGGGAGGCTGCAGCAGGTGAAGGAGAGTGCGGTGACGGCGGCCGTGTAGCAGCTCGGCAGGAGACGGGCCGTCACGTGGCATGCACCGATACGTAGACAGGAAAATTTGAAGAGCTTGCTGCCTGGAGTGCTGACCTTTCATCTTTTCCATGTGTGACTTGAATGTTCGAACGAAACGTTCTGCTTCACCATTGGACTGAGGGTGAAAAGGTGCAGTGGTAATATGCTGAATGCCATTCACACGACAAAACTGTTGAAATTCCGCACTAACAAACTGAGGTCCATTGTCACTGACGATAGTTTCAGGCAAGCCTTCGATGCAAAACACTGATGTTAAGGCACTGATTGTACTAGACGCCGTCGTTGAGTTCATGGCAATCACAAAAGGAAACTTGCTGAAAGCGTCTACAACAATTAACCATAGCGTATTCCAGAAAGGTCCGGCAAAGTCAATATGTAAACGTTGCCATGGTCCCTTGGGGCGTGGCCAATCTGAGAAACGTTGCGGAGGAGCCGCCTGATGCTCCGCACAAACAGTACACTGTGACGTCATGTTCTCTATCTGAGCGTCCATACCAACCCAGGTACAATGACGTCTGGCCAGTTGCTTTGTCCTAACAATGCCCCAATGTCCTTGATGCAGGAGGCGTAACACTTCACGTTGCAGGGAACGAGGAACAATCACTCGTGTTTGGTCGTTGTCGGTATGCAACAACAGTACACCCTGACTTAAAGACAATGCATGACGTTGTGCAAAATAACGTCGAACCAGAGGCCGATCAATGTCTTTGGCTCTGGCAGGCCACCCTGAGCGAACAAAACGTGCTACCACACTTAGGTCTGCATCCGCAGCTGTTTCCTGTGCAACCCGACGAGAGTTCAAAGGGAAATCTGCGACAGCGGTAGCATCTCTGGAATCTATCTGACAACATGCCATTTCCGAAGAATCAAACGACACATCCTGGCCAACCGGAAGTCGGGAAAGTGTGTCCGCGTTGGCGTGTTTAGTGGTAGGTCGGTACAAAATCTCATACTGATAATTAGACAATATCAAGGACCATCTCTGAAGCTTTTGTGCCGTTCGTGGCGGAATTGGCTTCGTGGGTGAGAACAACGACGTGAGAGGCTTGTGGTCTGTCAACAAATAGAATTTTCTGCCATAGAGATAATGATGAAACTTTGTGACGCCGTAAATGATTGCTAAGGCCTCCTTTTCTATCTGACTGTAATTCTGTTGCGTCGGCGTCAGTAGCTTGGATGCAAAGGCAATAGGACGATCGTGACATCCAATACGATGCGACAGAACAACACCCAGACCGTACGACGAGGCGTCAACTGCTAACACTACAGGCTTCTGTGGGTCAAAGGGAATCAAACATGCATCACTGAGTAGTGCAGACTTTAATTTGTCAAAGGCAACCTGACAATCTTTGGACCATACAAAAGGAACATTCTTCCTACGTAAGTGATGCAGTGGAGCTGCAATCTGAGAGGCATTGGGAATAAATCTGAAATAATAGTTAAGCTTTCCCATCACTGCTTGCAACTCATGCACATTCTTAGGAGGAGGCAAGTCTTTGATTGCTCGAAGATGTGACTGTAAGGGATGAATTCCTTGGGCATTAATCACATGGCCTAGGTACTCTATTTCAGTTTGAAAAAACGAACACTTTGCTTTATTGCAACGTAGACCTGCTGCAGTCAAAACTTTGAAAAGGCACTCCAGGTTTGCTAAATGTTCTTCAACTGTACGTCCGGATACCACAATATCATCTAAATAGTTCGAGCAACACGGTACAGAAACTGTCAGCTGTTCCAAAAAACGCTGAAAAATAGCGGGAGCGGAAGAACTGCCAAAGGGTAGGCGTTGAAATTGAAAAAGGCCCATGTGAGTATTAATGACGAAAAACTTTTTTGACTCGTCATCAAGTGGAATCTGTAAGTATGCCTCTGCTAAATCAATCTTGGAAAAGAAGCGAGACTGCCCTAATTTGTCCATTAGTTCGTCAGGTCTGGGCAGGGGATAAGTGTCTACAATTGTTTGACTGTTCACTGTTGATTTGAAGTCCGCACAGAGACGAAGTTTTCCTGACGGCTTGGGTATAATTACTATAGGCGAGGCCCACTGACTCGCAGAAACAGGAGAAATCACCCCACTATCTTGCCAACGTTTAAGTTCTTCGGCAACTGAATCACGCAATGCGATAGGCACTGGTCTAGCTTTACGAAATTTTGGAACTGCAGATTCTTTTAAAGTTACATGTGCCACGAAGTCTTTTGCACAACCTAGTTCCGGCGAAAACAAGTCACTATATTTTTCACACAATGCATTTATTTTGTCCTGAGGCACTACTGACGAAATTTGAAGCACATCTCTTTGAATAGATAAACCAAACAAGTCAAAAGCATCTAGTCCAAAAATGTTCTGTGTCGATTTGGCCTGAAGAACTACAAAAGCAACTGTTTTTGTTACACCTTGAAAAGAGGCGGGCAGGCTACACGTTCCTAGCACGGGAATATTTTCACCTGTATAAGCTGTTAACACTTGCTGTGACGGCGACAATTTTGGCGAACCCAGAAGTCCATAAGTATCTTTATTGATTAATGTAACAGCGGAACCAGTATCAAGCTGAAATTGCACAGTCTTATTTTCTATGGAGAGATTCACAAACAGTTTTTGCTTGCGGCGCTCGACAGGCGCGCGAATGTGGGCAACGTCTGCTACGGTTTGTTTGCTGCACTTGCGCGGGCCGCGTAGTGAAGGAAGCGGCTCAGACTCGGCACGCAGGGGATTAACAACACTGTCACTAGATGACACTACCGCCGGATCGGCGTCCGCGCAATGCGAGGCTACTGCACTAAAATTACTTTCAGTATCTACAACAAGTCTACTGGCACTACCTACACAGTACTGGGCACTTTTACAATAAGAAGTTGCAGAGGGCACTAGGTTCACTACAGGAATGCACTGTTCATAGTCATTTTGCGTGTCCCGAACCCGTTTCCGTTGCACTGTTTTACGCGCTCGTCGGCGCTTGCTACGTGGCGCACTATATAGTTTTGCCATAGGCGCAGAACTACTTTCTTGCAATGGAGATCCAAGGAAAGCACTGTTCAAGTTTACAGCGTGTATGACATTTACAGAATTAACTGTTCTCGCACTCCGCGAAGCACTGATTCTAACGTTACTGTTCTTTGAGTTTTTAATTTGCATACACACAGACTGCACATGTCCCGATTTGCCACATTGATAACAGGTTGCGTTGCGACTAGGGCAATGAGCACGCTTGTGGCGAGACACACACTGGGGGCAAGATTTACGTACATTTTTCTGAAATGAGCGTTGGCGCCCGTTATTCAAATTACTGTGTCTAACACTACGGGGCGACCTTTGCGTCGCACTTTTACACTGGCTACTGTTCACTGTCTGTTCAGCACGGCCTGCAGAATTTAAAGAATCACAAGTGCTATGCCGAGAACTACGGCTAGAAAAGCGTCCGTTGCGGCGCACTGAATTTACACTGTGGCTTTGCATTTCTACATCTGCTAAGTCAAAAGTATCATGCGCTTCTATAAGCTGCAGTACACTGTCTAATGAGGGGTCAGACTGTTTCAGAATTGCTGCTCTAATTCTGGGGTCCTGAATATTCTGCGTAATCGCATCCCTCAACATCACGTCACTATACGAAAGTCCACAAGAGCAAGTAAATTTACATTGGCGGGTTAAGCCCTTCAATTCCGTAATCCACTCTTGGTGTGACTGCTGCGGTAACTTTTTAAGTCTGAAAAATCGGTATCGTGCAGCGGCTACAAGAACTTTTCTCTCATAATGAGCATTCAGTGCATCTACAATTTGCTCAAAGTCTACATCACGAGGAGATGCTTGCGGAAAAAGTTTTTGCAATAGTACGAAAGTCTGGGGGCCCACAATCGATAAGAAAAGGTTCTTCACTCTCTGACCTGTAATTTGATGAGCCGCGACGAGTTCTTGAAACTGTGCGAAGTAGTCGCTCCATTCTTCCTCACGTTCGTTGTACTGGCGGAACGTCGGAAGCGGTGCGGCGGCAGGTGTGGGCTGCTGATGTGACGACTGTTGTTGTTGGTGAGCAGCCTGTGTCGTCAACTGCGACACGGCCTGGAGAAGCTGGGTAATTTGCGCCGTCTGTAACTGAATAATTTCCATTAAGTTTGGGTTCGGGGTAGTGGCCATGCTGACCGATTAGGCGCCGCGTATACAAGTAACTTAGTACAAAACACAAATGCAATATGAAAGAGGACGCTCTGCAACAAAAAAGTCCACAAAATACGTAACAAAATATGTTCCCCCAAAAATCTTATAATAAGGGTGGGTGGGCGGGAGCAATTTTTGCGTGCTCCGACTGCTGCTGTCTGGCTGCTGCAAGCGGGCTGGTCCAAGGTTCTATCACTCCTCGTCGCCACTTTTGTGTCCCGACTTCGTCGCCGCTTTTGTGTCCCAGCCTCGTCGTAGGTGTCGGTGGCCGAGTGGAATGAGACCGACACGCTGATGCAGGTACGGAGGGGAGCAGCCAGAAACTATAAACACTCGAGTAAATTAGAAAGAGATATATTGCACAGAATGTAACAATACTTAACTTTTACATAGTACTGCAGAATGTTGATACATAGTTGTTAGAGGCCTGCCTAGTGCCTGTACAATAGCAAAGTCTTCACTGGTGCCTATCTGCTTACGAAGGTCCTAACTCGTTGCTATCTCAGTCCGAAGTGGCCGGTGTTCTTTCAGTGGTGGCCACGAGCGGGGTTGTCCCAGAGGGCGCTCGTGGCTGTCGTCGTGAGAACGCCGCGCCGTGCGTGCCTGGCGGCGCGCGGCGAAAGTAAGTGGCGCGCACTTTGTACTTGTGCGACACCACAAGGGACATACAATGCTTATCAGCTAAACAGCTCTGTTCATAATTATTGAACAAAATAGGCAGTAGCATCCATGTCTCATACGCCAAGACATACTGTGTGTATGCACTTTTTCTAACAACTGGCATGGCTGAAAGCTATATTTAAGATACTGTAATTATTTCTCTGTGCCTGTCTGCAGCTCAGTGATCATCTTTACAGTGAGTTGCAACTTGTGCTTATTGTTGTGGCCTTCAGCCCAAAGACAAGTTTATTGCAACTCACCACACTACTCTATCCTGTGAAAGCTTATTCCTTTCTGAATAACAATGGCAACCTGTGTCCATTTTAACTTGCTTACTGTAGCTGTGTCTTTGCCTCCCTTTGTGATTTTCCCCTCCACTCTTCCATCTCATAATAAATTGATGACTATTTGATGTTTCAGAATGTGTCTTTTTGTCAAGATATGCCACAAATTTCTTTTTCTCCCCAATACTGTTTATTAGTTACTTGATCAACTGCCCTAATTTTCAATATTCTTCTGTGGCAATGTACTGTAAAAGCTTATGTCAGCTTCTTCTCTGAACTTCTCTAATCATACAAGTCTACACTCCAGAAATATGCCTTCAGAAAATACTTATTAACGCCCAAATTAATATTCAAAGTCAACAAATTTCTCTTATTCAGAAAGGCTTTCTTGTATTACTCCCTTCCCAACCAATGTGCCCCTTTCATGTCCTTTGATCCTTGAAACTTCTGTCTGGTTTCTGTACAAGTTGTATACCACTTTTTATTCTCTATCATCATTATAGTATTGACATACCAACATGAATGTTCCAGTCTTAAGTACTTATTTAGGATAAACATTTTGTCACTTAAAAGTGGTCAAGACACTACTTACATAGGTAGGTTGTTGCTGTTTTGGTCTTCAATATGGAGACTGATTTGATAAAAATCTCTCCACTCTACTCTATCCTAAGCAAGCTTTTTCATCTCCATGTAAAAATGGCAACCCATAGCTGTTTGAACCTGCTTTCTGTATTCGTCTCTTGGTCTCCCTCTGTTATTTTTTACCGGACCTATTTCCCTTCAATGCTAAATTCACAATTTTTGGTGTCTAAGAATGTGTCCTACTATGTGACCCCTTCTCTTAATCAAGGAATGCTAAAAATTCTTTTGTCACCAATTCTGTTCACTACCACCTCAGTAGTCAAGTGATCTACCCATCTAATTTTCAGCATTCGTCTGTAGCATAGCATTTGAAAGCTTCTATCCTCTTCCTGTCTGGACTATTTATCACTCATGATTCACTACCACACAAGGTACCACTCAACATAAAAGACCTCCTAACACATAGATTAATATTCAACATTAGCAGATTTCTTATATTCAGAAATGCTTTTCTTCACATTGCCATTCTGCAATTTATATCATCTGTACTGCAACCATTGTATGTTATTTTACTGCCCAATGAACAAAAGTCATCTGCCACCTTTATTGTTTTGTTACCTAATCTAACTCCTTCAGTATTGCCTGATTTTATTAGGCTACATTCCATTACCCTTGTATTGCTCTTGTTAATGTCCATCATATATGCACCTTTCAACACACTATCCATTCAGTTCAATTGCTTTTTCAGGACCTTTGCTGTCTCTGACAGAATAACAATGTCACCTGCAAAACAAAATGTTTTTATTTTTTTAAGCCTGAAATTTAATCCCTTCTCCAAATTTCTCTTTGCTTTCAAACAATAGAAATTCTAGAAAGGATTCCTCAATATTTTTGAGAAGGATAGGTTGCTTACTCATCACAGAGATGTTCGATCAGCCGTAGAAAGGCCTTCATCGATTAGATACACAAACATACACTCACACAGACATTACTGCCGTCTCCAGCCACTGTGACCGATCTGCGTTACACAGCATGACCTAGGCAAGAGCAACCAATGTTGGGGGTGAGGAGGTGGCAAGGAGAGGGAAGCAGGAGGGGAGGGAAGATGCACGGCATGCTTGGGGGAATACGCCAGTGCTGTCTGACAGACAGTGCGGAAGGAAGGAAAGGGACTGAAATGTGTGGTGGGATAGGAGACAAATGTAAGGATAGAGTGTGGCAGGGACAGGAAGGAAAGGGTGGTAGGGGCAGGGACTAGGTTTAGGCCTGGGGGATTGCGGAAGCATAGAATATATTGTAGGGAAAGTTCCCATCTGCACAATTCAGAAAAGTTGGTGTTTGTGGGGAGGGGGGGGGGGGGCTCATATGGCACATTGACCTATTCCTCAAACATGGCCTCATCAGTACCTCCATCCACATCAAACCTACCATCTATCAAAAATACCTCCATTTTGACAGCTGCCATAGATTCTACACCAAAAAGTCCCTTCCATACAGCCTAGCCACCCATGGTTGCCGCATCTGCAGTGACAAACAGACCCTCTCCAAATATGCCAAACGTCTCACTGAGGCCTTCACTGACCATAATTACCCTCAAAATCTTGTCCAGAAAAAGCTCTCATGGGCCCTGTCTGTCCAGTCAACCACCAGCTCCCCCACAGCCATAAAGGAGCATCCCTCTTGTGACCCAGCATCACCCAGGACTGGAGCAGTTAAACCACGCTCTCTGCCAGGGTTTCAACTACCTTTCATCCTTGCCTGAAATGAGAAATACCCTACCCAATATCCTTACCCCATGGCTCATATCCCCGCAATAGACCTAGATGCAGAACCTGTCTTATTTTCTGTTAGTTTTCATTGTTTTCCTTCACAGCTTGTTCTATGCACAGATTGAATAACATTGGGTAAAGGATACAACCCTGTCTTTCTTCCTTCCCCACCAATGCCTCCCTTTCATGTGCTTTGATTCACATAACTGCTGTCTGGTTTCTGTACAAGTTGTAAATAACCTTCAATTCCCTATCTTTTACCTGTGCTGTTTTCAGAATCTGAAAGAGTATTTTCCAGTCAACATTTTCAAAAGCTTTCTCAAAATCTACAAAAGTTAGAAATGTAGTTTTGCCTTTCCTTAATCTATCTTCCATGGTGAGTTGTAATGTGCGTGTTGGGCAGGAGAATATTTAATATTTCAAAAAAGTGAGTCTGTGTGTTTTATAAGATGATTTTGATTAAATTGTAGTTTTTATTAAGAGACAATTATATGAAGCCTGCATTTGCCTTTTCAATGTAATTCTTCACATCATCCCCAGTTCCACCATCTTCTGTCACTACACTACCCAGATACAAGAATGAGCTAATCTCCACCTGCTGCTCCCCTATAAACAATGGCACCTTCATGTTCACCAAGTTCACTCACATTTCCTTTGTTTTTCCTGTATTTATCTTGAGGGCAGCAGTCTCTGCTTCTTCTTTCAACAGGTTTGGTTTAGCCAGCATATCTGTCAGCCTTCGAGCTAATAAAACTATATCATCCCCAAAGTCCAAATCCTCCAAATATATCATGTACAAACAAAAATACATATTTTTGATACAAATGTGAAATCTGTTCTTCTGTACGCCAGTGAAAGATGGAGAGTGGGTAAAAAAGATAACATCCCAATTACAAACCTTCACAAATAGATGTCTACAATGCATTATGATTATCTGGTGGCCAGAAAAAATAAGTAACGAGCATCTCTGGCGAATAGCAAACCAGATACTTATAGAAGACCAAAGAAAGTGGGGGTGCTTGGAACACATATTGAGGAAACCAGACGGAGCTATTGAGAAAAAAAGCCCTAGAATGGAATCCCAAGGGAATAAGGAAGAGAGGAAGACCTAGGGGCACATGGAAGAGGACAGTGGAAGGGGAAGCAAAGGGAGTTGACAAGATCTGGGCAGAACTAAGGCAAATGGCCAAGGACACAGATGGATGGTAAGCTCTCCTGGATGCCCTATGCCCCCACAGGGGCCAAAGGAATTAAGTAAAGTAAGTCATTTATTAAGACACATTGTGTTTCTGGTAGTTATCCATGAAATACTTTTTTTATGTACCTTACAATATTCTCTCTCTGTCAGTTAGAACGAACACCACCATTTTCATTATAATGCATCAGGTTCCATGTGAATGAGCTGTTCTATAATTTCTGCTGATGTGATATTTTGGTGATTCAAGGATTAGGTGTTGATGGGTGGACTAAGGGGCTTGAGTCTCCGGCAGAACTGCAACTGTTTAAACACTGCACCATTCATAAAGTGCCAAAACCTGCTGGTTGTTTCAAAAATGTGCAGTTTTGATAAATGTGAATGACAGCACCCAATGTCTTTGGAGTTTTCAAACACTACCACATGCCACACACTTGCTCTTCAAATAAAAATATTTTGTGATGTTCAGTCACCATTGAAATATGGCAAATTTGTGGGCATAGCATTTGCCTGATGTACCAGTTTTTTCAGAAACAGAATTTTATTGTATCTTTAACATATGGTAGTAGATAAATAAATTGATTAAGAGTAAATGAGATTTGTACAATTAGGCCTCTATTTTATGCTGCTCAAATTATAAAATCGTCATTAAAAAAAAGAAGGGAATTAAAACATCAGAAATAGGGTACCGTAATAACATTAATGATCCCGAGTACTGCATATTTATCTTTCTGTTGACGCTGTTTCAACCTTTCGGAAAATGTATCTTTTTTTTCCCCTGCTACGTTAGTATTTCAGTAGAAATGTAGTCGGCATGTGTCTCGTTCACATAATTTTACAAAGTTAATACAAATCACACCCCCATTTTCGAGAGATTCGCCGAAGAACGATTTAAGTCAGTAGTTTTGATAGTCGGCGTCGAGGTCGTAAGAAATGCCTCAGTACCGGTATATCGTGTGAAGGGAACTGGGTAAGCATAGTCATCGCATTGTTTTATTGAAGTCGCGAAATACAAGAATCATGACGGTGGAACTCAACATTCGATCCCTCTGCTATTGAACATGCGCTCTGCTTTCATCACTTCGCCAGAATGGTTGTCGGACGTCGAGTATACGCTGTTAGTAAGTTGTGTGATAATAAGCGCTTGCTTCTGTAATCGATTGGGTTTGGTAGAGTTTCATTTTGTACATGTTTTCGACTACTGTTTCAACTTTTCTATGCATATTGTTTTACAGTAGAAGAGGTTCAAGTACCGGCAATCCGTAACTGGCACGTTTACGAATTTATGCTATGTCAGGGTTAAGGTCGAAGCGTAGCTTTCGGAATGCGGACTGCTGTTTGTAAACAATAACGAAAATACTGCAACGCAACCGGTAGCGCGGATCATCCACGCATACAGAATCTTTGGGCGAAATGTAAATTGACGTCTTCTCAGTGTGAAATCTTTGGTGTTTACGGGCTGTCTTAAAAAAAGAGAGAAAAAAATGGTACACGGAAAGCTTTGTTTCCGTAGATGGTGGGGTTGGTCAATTTGAAATTCTGTGCGCTGTAAGAAATGGACAATTTACTCGTTGTGTGACTGTTACCAAAGTGCGCTGTCGTCCCTACATGAGTCGAAGGTAATTCAGCGACATTTCAGTAGAAATGTAGCCTATACATGTTTTCTTATGTTTTGTTGACGGGATCTGTCAGGCCTCTTTCGTGTTGACCGTGTTCAAAGATAAAATGTGATATTGATTTGATGTATTCATATATTTTATTACGGTGTTAAGTGTTGGTAGTTGTTTTAAAACAGTGAAAAAGTAGCTTGAAACTTGTTCATAACAAGACGGTATCAACTGTCAACTTGGTTGGCAAAACATTGTACTGCAGTTTAGCTGTGATTCTTTGTATTTTGTTTTATTGAGAGTATCAAAGAACTGTATGTTGTAATATTAATTTAGAGCAGGAACAATAAAAAGTTTATGATTTACCCCGTTTTACTCAGTATATAGTTCAAAGCAAGTCGTCAGGGTAGATGTATTGTTTTAATGACGGTTGAACCGAAAGTAGTTTTTTCGGCAGTTAATCCAAACACAAACTGTAGAAACTAAGGAGCTTCAATCGTCCTCTATTAAAAATCTTAATTTCAACTGAAACTGTGTAACAAGAGAAAGGATGGAAAAGGTGGAACATGATTTATAGGCAAAGATTATAAACTATCATCGCAAATAGGCCTAGTTTGTCCAATAGTTTTCAGAATTTAAAAATTAAAGTGAAATTCGTATATGTGAAGTATTTTCAGATTGACATTTGACTAGTGCTACCTCATAGTTATCATAGGTTATGTATAATAGATCCCTTGCAAAAGTACATCTTTCCCTTTCATAACTCTTCTTTTTTTTTTTTAGTACTGAAACATTCGATACCACCCGTCTGTTTTGACCTACGCTATTGGAGGTGACGTACTAAACTGGAAAGAAATGCGATAAAGAACATTCTGAAACACGAAACAGTACTCGTAAAATAACTTTCCGTTGCACACAGACTTTCCTTTTCAATAGTGTTCTGCCAAGCGGTTGCAATTCTAAACAATCAATGTTCCAAGTAATTGGTATTTTTTAACTAAAACCTGGTGCGAGAGTAGGAGAATAGATGAACAATGTATCGGTTTTTATTGTAAAATGTAATGACACATCCATAATACGAGGGAAATGATAATGTTTTTGAGTCATAGGCCTATAACACAATATGCTGGCGGCCGGTGCTAAGATGGCAGGTGGTATGGCATCTTTCAGTTAACCCCTCCATTTTTTTAACATAACTATGGCAAGAATGAAAATGGTCACCATATTCATGCCTTTATATGTGTGATTTTTCATGTTTACATATTTTACCATTTATCTCCCTTTTATGTAAGGGTGAAAGTGTCAATACTGCACTTGCCATTGTGAAATTGTTGTGGATTGTTGTTATCCGATTCCTCCTCACATGGTCAACGCCTCCTAGAGACGAGACTGTGTTACGCCACTCTGAGAGGCCGCAATCAGTAGCTGAATGGCAGGCCGCTGCAAGGCAGTGTGCTGTATGAGACCTTCTCTCTAGGAGGTGTTGACTGGTAGTCTGTATGTGGCAAGTGTTCTAGTTATGTACAAGACTCTAAGCAAAACTATGTGGTGTGATGCACTCATAATTAGTCCTGGCATGGCTGTAAACATTAATTCAGACTAGGAAGTCCAAACATAGTTTGTTGTTGTAGGTACAGTTTTTTGAAAAGTGGTATGCAACCATAATTGGCTCACCTGTAGACGGGGATAACGCCCCTCAGCTTTGACCCGTAATGTCATCACACCATGGTCGTTTTTAGGAACGTGCGTGTTTGTAGAAGGCATGATTATGTGGTGGTTGAGTTAAAGATGATAGTTTGTTAACAAACAGAATAGATTACTATATTGTGTTTAAAAAGTGATCTGTAGCTTCTCTCTGATGGTTAGGTGTAGGTTAACCGAGATATTTGTTTTACATCTGTGAGCGCCAAAGGCGCGAATTTTTGGGCTAAGGCTGTGATCAGTGGTACGTTCTGTTATCTATAATAACTACAAATTATTTGTATCTACAATACATAAGTATTAAGATATCCTGTATACTGGTTTTCCGACATCTTGATGACGTCATGGGTTAAAGCAGATAGGTGGTATCCCAGTCTATGGTTATGCCCCATAATCAAAATTCCCCAATGACATCATGAGTTCATTAATTCCTCTGTAGATTTTTCAAATTTGACCTTCGTTTTGGACACTAATTTGGTCACCAATTTTGACACACTTTATGGTAAGGTAGTATCCTTAGATTTATGGTGTACTCTATTAAACAGCATTCAAAATGCAACAACAGCCAAAATCATAGCTATGTCTATTAAGTAATGATGTGACTCATTAATTGTAGGCTGATGTTCATTAATTTGGCCCATTATTTGGGTTTTTATTACTGTGTCAATAAACTCATTAATCAAAAACATGTTCTAGTACATTCACTACTGATTCAGAATTGAGTTTCAGAAAAGTTCATGACTTATGCCATGCTAACCTCGACCAGTTTTAGATGGCATCAGCTTCTTTGTTGGGTAATGCACATATATGCAACACTTGCTGCATCTTTTGCCACATAAAAGCTGAATATTTGTCATTGTTGTTATTCTATACATATATGTCCTGCTGTTTCATCTGGCTCTTTTGTACTCCTGTAAAATTAATTGAAAACAGTTATTAGTACATAACTGCATGTTAATGAAACATGACTTCATAGAGCTTAATTTGAATGTATTTTAAATGTAATTATGCTGAAGTGTAAGTTAAAAACATTGTCTAACAGCTTTTATTATGCATTATTGTTATTTATGGGTATAAGACCAGCTCACTTGACGACAGGGATACCGCCCATCAGCTTTGACCCGTGATGTCATCGCAGTGCGGTAGTTTTGAGGTGTGTGCGTGTTTGTAGAAGGCGTGAGTAATTATGTGGTGGCTGAGTTAAAGACAATAGTTTGTTTACAAGCAGAACATAGAGTATAGATTATGATTTTGTCTTTAAAAAGAGATCTGTAGCTTCTCTGATGATTAGGTGCAGGTTAAGTAGGAGCGATTATTTTCTTTTTTTCCTGCAAGTGGGTAAAAGTTTTTTAACTGAGACCTGTGATCGATGGTGCATTCTGTTATCTGTAATTTACAAGGATACCTACAGATAATTTTTTATCTACAGTACAGAGGTATTAAGATATCCCGTATACGGGTTTTCCGACATGTGTTGATGTCATGAGTCAAAGCTGATGATGATCCCTGTCTTCAGTTATGCCATTACACTTTGATCCAACTCATAGTTTGTTGCAAGGCTGGAGACATTATCCAAGATGTTAACAACTCGGACTCCTGTAATATTCTTACAAATCCAAATAGAATGACTGGCATCTTTGAAAACCACGATACAACGTCTTGGCTTTGACGAATGACGTCATGAGTCCCTCAAGATATGCTACGTATATATAGCTACCAACTAGCAAAACAAACATTATCAATGAATATAAACATATGGGATAATATCATAATACTTATGTATTGCAGTTACTAAATTATCTGTGATTATCATCGTTAATTACTAGTAATTATCCCAACAGAATATACCGTCGATCACAGGTACTGGACCAAAAATTCATACCTTCTACGCTCACTTGCAAAAAAAAGAACCTCTCTGTTTATCTACACCTAACCATCAGAGAGAAGCTACAGGTCACTGTTTAAATAAATGTTCATCTTATATCTTCCTTTCAAGACACTCCTCATCCCATTCAATTGCTCTTCCAGATCTTTTGCGGTCTCTGACAAAATTACTATGTCATCAGCAAACCGCAATGTTTTTATTTCTTCTCCCTGCACTTTAATGCCCTCTCCAAATTTCTCCTTCTATTCCTTCACTGCCTGTTCAATGTATAGATTGAACAACATTGGGGAAAGGCTACAAACCTGTCTTACTCCCTTCCAACGTCTGCGTCTCTTTCTTGCCCTTCAACTATGTCTGGTTTTTGTATAGGTTGAATAAACTCTTCGCTCCCTATATTTTACCCCTGATACCTTCAGAATTTGGAAGAGTGTATTCCAATCGACATTGTCAAAAGCTTTCTCCAAATTGACAAATGCTAAAAACGTAGGTTTTCCTTTCCTTAGCATGTCTTCTAAGATAAGTCGTAATGTGAGTATTGCCTCCCGTGTTCCTACATTTTCCCTAAATCCAAACTGATCTTCCCCGAGGTCGGATTCCACAACTTTTTCCATTCGTCTGTAAATAATTCGTGTTAGTATTTTGCACCCATGACTTATTAAACTGATAGTTCTGTAATTTTCACACTTGTCTGCACTTGCTTTCTTTGGAATTGGAATTACAATATTCTTCTTGAAGTTGGAGGGTATTTCCCCTGTCTCATACATCTTGCATACTAGGTGATACAATTTTTTCACGACTGGCTCTCCTAATGACATCATCAGTTCAGTCGGAATATCATCTACTCCAGGGGCCTTGTTTCGACTCAAGTCCTTCAGTGCTCTGTCAAATTCTTCTCGCAGTATCACATTTCCTATGTTATCTTCCTCCACTTCGTCTTCCATTTCTAGAATACTGCCTTCAAGTTTATTTCCTTCGTATAGGCCCTCTACACCTCCAAACAGGACCATGCTTAGTAAAGCACTGTGGTGTTCAAACCAATCTTCGGATTGTGGACTGCTTTACCTTTAGGCCCTCTATATATTCCTTCCACAGTTCAGCTTTCCCCTCTTTGCTTAGTACTGGTTTTCCGTCTGAGTTCTTGATATTCATACGGCTGCTTTTCTTGTCTCCAAATATCTCTTTTATTTTCCTGTAGGCACTATCTATCTTTCCCCTAGTTATGCATTCTTCTACAGTTCTGCACTTGTCCTCTAGCCACTCCTGCTTAGCCAGTCTGCACTTCCTGTCAATCTCATTCTTCAGACGTTTGTACTCTCTTTTTCCTGTTTCCCTTGCTGAATTTTTATATTTTCTCCTCTCATCAATTAAGTTCAGTATATCCTGCGTTATCCAGGGATTTCTATTAGGCCTTGTCCTTCTGCCTATATGGCCCTCTGCAGCCTTCACTACTGTATCTCTCAGAGCTACCCATTCTTCTTCTACTGTATTACTTTCCCCCGTTTCAGCCAATGCTTGCCTAATGCTCCCTCTGAAACTCTCAACCACCTATGTTCCTTCAATTTGTCCAGGTTCCATCTCCTAACCTTTCTGCGGTCTCTTAAGTTTTAATCTGCAGTTCATAACTAATAAGTTATGGTCAGCGTCTATATCTGCCCCTGGATATGTCTTACAGTTTAGAACCTGGTTCCAAAATCTATTCCTTACGATTATAAAGTCCATCTGGTACCTTCCAGTGTCTCTTGGTCTCTTCCACGTATACAGCCTTCTTTTATGATGATTAAATGAAGTGTTGGTGATCATTAAATTGTGCTCTGCACAAAATTCTACTAAGCGATCTCCTCTTTCATTCCTTTTTCCCTGTCCATGTTCACCTACTACATTTCCTTCTCTTTCCTTTCCTACTACAGAGTTCCAGCCCCCCATCGCAATCAAGTTTTCGTCTCCCTTAACTTTCCGAATGATTTCTTTTATCTCCTCGTACATTTTTTCAATATCCTCATCATCGGCCGTGTTAGTTGGCATATAAACTTGCACTACTGTGGTTGTGTTGGCTTCATGTCTATCTTTACTACAATAATGCGTTCACTATGCCGTTCGTAGTAACTTACCCACATTCCTATTTTCTTATTCATTATCAGACCTACTCCTGCGTTATCACCAACTGATTTTGTATTGATAACCCTGTACTCACCTGACCAGAAATCCTGTTCATGCAGATTCACCTAGGAATGTTATATATGGTCATATGATGTAGACTAGAATCTACAATATCACAAAAGGCTTAGAAAAACTATTATGCATTTATCTTCCCGGATGTACCTGGGGTGAAGCAGAGAAAACAACTGTTCATTCTTCAAAAATAGAGTTTTTAACAAGCTACATAAAGCAACTACTGTATGAAATATCTAAATTATAAAAGGAATAGTTGACCCATCGTTTCCTGTTTGTAGTTGTGTGATTGTAACATTGTCCAACATGCTATGGACAACTGTCTCAACCTACACTGCCCTAAATTATATGTCGCCGTCGAATGGGCGAGAGCACTAATGCGTCTTGCTGCGGAGAGCGTAGTTGCTCCCTGTTGGAGGTTGGAGTGTCTTCTCTCGGTCCCGCCCGCGCGCGCGCTCGTGCGTTTGTTGTCCTTGGGTTAGTTTTAGTAATTTGTAAGAGAAGTTCCATAGATTTACATTTGAACATTCTAAATTATATCATATAGGCTAGGACACATTCATTGAACTAAACATTTTATTAAGATCATTTGGTGACCTCATGTACTATGCAAAATAAATATTCTTAATGAAACATCGTTTCATGCTTAACGTTACATGCATAATGACAGTGTTACCAGCTACTTGCAGTATACGCTGTCGACTTATTTGACGTTGCAGTGCAATTTTGTACACATGTAACTGTAATAAACAATTTACTAACATTGGTTTAGTAACTATCCAATGCAGTTACGTTTACCTTACAGAGACACAACTTTATTTTTGGAGTGAACGGGACATTTGCAATCGCCGTTTGAAAGAACAAGGAACAGATGCAATTATTGTGGATTATATGTTAGAGCATACAATGGTGTTTTCATGACACATATCTTCTAGCGTAGTTGGGGCTTTGTCATAGACTGCATCTTTGAATGTGCCCAAAGAAAGAAATCAAGGAGGATCATATCGTGGGACCTGACAAGACTATTTGCAACAGAATTTTGTTGTATCCAACGTCCAGGATATTTCTCATCCAGTATTTGCATTGCAACACCGGATGATTGGGCTGGACATCCATCTTGTTGCAGCCACATACACTTCTGAATATCCAGTAGTACCTCCTCTAGAAGGACTGACAGAATGTTTGTAAGGAAGTGTGTGTACAAATGTCCAACACGCATGGCTTCCAGCAATACAATTGCCTATGATGCCGTACCATATGTTTACACTCCATGGCCGTTGATGATGCACCTAACGAATCCAATGTGGGTCTTTGGCTGCCCAGTTGGGCACGGATGCAAATTTACATTAACGTGTCTTATAAACATTGCTTCATCGGTAAAGAACACAGTTGGAAAAACGTAGTCATCTCTCTGTTGCTGAAAGGCAAACCGACAAAATTCTGTACGAACTTTCGAAATCACGGTGGCAGAGTGTCTGATAGGGGTAGAATTTGTGTCAATGCAAGATGCGAACGACACTTCTCTGGCTAATTCCATATTCCTGGGCAATATGTCTCGTACGGCTGTGCGGATTCATTAGCCTCGTAGCCAGAACAGATTTGTGACGTTTGCCCTGCTAATGCTGATCCCGGCCACCATGCTCTCAAATTCCCAGGATATTTCTCGATTGTTTTTACGGCAGATGTCAAAGTCAGCATTAACAAATGCTATATCATTGTTATTGTCTTCTCAAGTCCTGTCTACTGCAGTTATTAAAAAAAAAAAAGCGAGTCCATTAAGAAAGTGCTTGCTTCAGTGTGTTAGTCGACAGGTGCTAAAACCATTCACCAACAAAATTATATGTGCACCTCGACGCTCTAGCAGGTGCCGAAAACGGCGTTTCGATGTGTAAACGATCATGAAATAAAAGCGGTGTTAAGTCATACGTGACTTACCCCGTACGTTTGTGTGGGTCGAAAAACATGTTTTTATTTATTTATTTATTTTTACCAAGCGCTTTAGTGCAGAAAAGTTGCCCATTGCCGTTAGAAGAAATGTTAGATAAAAAATCAGTTAATATCATCTGTTAAGTGCCTTCTTTGGAATTTTTAAGTTGGTTACTTTCAAAATAAACTCGCCTTAGTTTTTTTATGCTTTTTGAATGGCTGAAATCAGCTAAATAAATTAAAATCAGGGTAATATATTTTCCTTGAGTGCACTGTCTTAGAAGAAACAGAAATTGAGCAATATTTTGCCATTTTCACTGTGCAAGTCTTTAGCTCTTTTTGCTATAGCAGAACGACCCAGAACTCACCACGTGGAGATGGTTGCACATGTAGTTCCACCCACACCCTACGCACTGACATCATATTTGTAACTTTTTTTTACGTAATTTATGCAGAGTAAAATTCCTTGACTTACTTCGTTTTTCTGTTACTGTCTTATATCCCGTACACAAGAAATAGTGATCGGTTCGGTATTTCTGTGATCGGGCAACAGCTGCAAGAGCGTCAAGTGCCCTGCAAGACTCTGGGATAATAACTGACACAGATTCTTCCCTCATTGTTGATAAATCTAAAATAAGACAAGAAAAAAATTGTATGAAGACAAATTTGAAATGTCACTTCACACCTCAATAGGGGTCCTTTCTTTGATGGACGAATCGCTTATACTCTATTCATCAAAAAATTGAATGATAAGCAATTTTGCAGGAATGTTAAAGAACAACACTATTCTGTTATACAGGAATCTTGATCAATTTATGTTGGACATATATTTCCTAACTCGAGCTCAGCAAATTAACTTATATAACTGAAAACATAATTTCTCATTTGAGCAATCACTATTACTAGAGACACTAGTAGTAGTACGGTATGGTGACACTGCAACCAACACTGGATGGAAGCATTCACCGACTAGGAAATCACATAGGACGCCCACTGCAGTGGAGTGTATGCCTACTGCATTTTATTGAGCTTCCTTTCCGCCATATTTTCCAACAAATTGACGGTCAAACTGCAGGGCCCAAATCTTTTAGTGGGCAAATCGGACAGCAGCTCAATTGCTGTGAATAACTCCGTCGTCCACTATGAACCCATAGCATTAGATACCTGATACAGACAGTAATTTGTTGAGTAAAGACAACAGTATTTTCACAACTTTTCAAATTCATTCACTTTATACCGATGTCTTGGCAAATCTGGAGCCTAATCCTTAGGTTGTACACAAGTTAATCAGATCCATACTAAAACTCAAAAGAATTAGTTGGCTTCATTTTAAAATCATAATTGCCCCTGTGGTTTGCTATAAAAGAAAGAGCAAATATTTGTTTCAAGCATTTCAAACATCATGGTATTTACTTTTTGAAATAATTTCTAGTGCAGCAGTGACTGCAGTGGGTGGATTAATTTTTACTGCTGCAGTATAAATTATTTCAAAAAGTTTATAATACAGTCTCAGACCTCATACCACTCGCTGAGTGGACGTCGTCCAGTACGCACCTCTCCAGCACCAGCACATTTTCAGTTGTAAGTGTAACCGGCTTCTCTCTAAAAGCTACATATTTTGACTTTTCAGTGCGCTTTCCCTTCAGTTCATTAAATTTATTGTGTGTTCGCGTTTTTATTTGATTCATATTCACATTAAATATCTTGTTAGTTTATTGTTCCGCAGTGTGAATCGCGTCGCGACAGGCGTCCGTCTTTGTTTTCTGATTTTCATTTTTTGTCTGCGCGTTCTCGCTTCAGCTTGTAAATTTATACTGTGCTCTCATGCATATTAGATTCAAATCTGCGTTCTAACAAAAAGTGTAATCTTCCTTTGAGCGCATCGTGGCCGTAGTTCTTGTTTTCTCGGCACTGTAATCATGAATAGGGACTGTGACTGCTGTGTGCGGATGCAGTCTGAGCTGGTGACACTTCGCTCCCAGCTTCAAGCTGTGTTAACCTCTTGTTTGCACAGCTGGAGGCTGCGATTGAGGGGCATCGTTGTTGTTGGCCGGTAGTGGGGACCGAACGGACTCCCGTCGTCTCCACCAATCGGCTTGTGCCATCAACATGATCTGATACTGCTAGCAATGAGGCAGACACTCCACCCGTGATTGCATGGGAGGTTGCTCCAGTGCGTGGCAGGAGGCTCAAGACATTCCGGGGGACCGATCGTGAGGCCTCCCCGGGTCGTCTTGCGAACAGGTTTGAAGCACTATCTTTTTAGGACAATGTTCCTGAGTCGGATGGTCTCTCTCATCCTTAGGTCATCAGCCAGCCTGCAACATCCGGGCTTTCACACAGAGTGTGTTTACCTGTAGTTGGGAGCTCCAACGTTAGGCGGGTGATGGAGCCCCTTAGAGAGATGGCTGCCAAGGAGGGGAAGAAGGCCAACACGCACTCCGTGTGCATACCGGGTGGAGTCATTCCAGATGTGCAACGAGTCCTTTTGGATGCCATGAAGGGTACGGGTGCAGCAAACTGCAGGTGGTGGCTCACGTCGGTACCAATGATGTGTGTCGCTTCGGATCTGAAGAGATCCTCTCAGGTTTTGAGCGGCTATCTGAAGTGGTAAAGACTGCCAGTATTGCTTGCAAGATGAAAGCAGAGCTCACCATCTGCAGCATAGTTGACAGGACCGACTGTGGACTTCTAGTACAGAGCAGAGTGGAGGGTGTGAATCAGAGGCTCAGACGGTTCTGCGACCGTGTAGGCTGCAGATTGCTTGACTTACGCCATCGGGTGGTGGGTTTCCTGGTTCTGCTGAATAGGTCAGAAGTCCACTATACGGGTAGCAGGGGCTGTGTGGCGTGGACTGGGCGGTTTATTAGAATAGAGGGCCTCGGGGAAAAACGAAATGGGCAACCTCAAAGGGTGCAGGTGGATCACAGGAGAAATGTAGATCTGGGAACTATCGGTATAACAGTTGTAAATTGTCGTAGCTGTGTCGAGAAAGTACCAGAACTCCAAGCGTTAATAGAAAGAACCGAAACACACATCATTATAGGCAGTGAAAGTTGGCTCAAGCCGGAAATAAGTTTAGCAGAAGTACTTGCAAAAGATCGATGTTGAGAAAGGATAGATTAAACAAAATAGGTGGAGGCGTGTTTGTAGACGTCAAAAGTAGTATTTCGTGGAGCGAAGTTGAAGTTGACACTTTCTGTGAGCTATTATGGGGTTGTACCTGAAAATCGTAAGAAGTTAATAATTGGTTCCTTTTACCGGCCTCCCGACTCTGACGATACAATAGCAGAAAGGTTCAAAGAAAACCTGAGTCTAATTACAAAAGCGTACACGACTCACACGATAATAGTAGGCGGTGATTTTAATCTATCGATCTGTTGGCGAAATTATATTTTCAAATCAGGAGGTACGCATAAAACATCGTGCGAAATTGTACTCAACGCATTCTCTGAGAATTACTTCAAGCAATTAGTTCATGAGGCAACTAGAATTGTAAATGAATGTGAAAACACGCTTGATATCTTAGCAACAAATAATCCTGAGCACATAACGAGCATCAAAACGGATACAGGTATTAGTGAACACAGAGCTGTCGTAGCGAGAGTAAATATCGAAAGTCCCAAAGTTATCAAAAATAAACGAAAAGTATATTTGTTCTGGAAAGCAGATAGAAATAAAATACGTTTCTTCTTGAAGGACAGATTCCACTCGTTTCTAACACTAAACGTAGGTGTAGACCAGATGTGGCTCAAATTCAAAGAAGTGGTATGACAGCAATTGACTGTTTTATACCAAATAAATTAATAAAAGAAGGAGGCGATCCCCTTTGCTACACAAAACAGGTCAGGACACTGGTGCTAAAGCAAAGGAAAAGGCATACTAAATTTAAACAAACACAAAATCCCCAGGATTGGCGGTCCTAAACAGAAGCTCGAAATTTAGCAAGAATTTAAATGCGAGATGCCTACAATACTTATCACAATGAAACTTTCTCGAAATTTGACTGAAAACCCAAAGAGATTTTGGTCATATGTTAAATATACTCGGGGCAAATCACAAACAATACCCTCACTACGTGATAGTAACGGCCATCCTGCCGATGACAGCGCTACTACAGCAGAGTTACTAAACATAGCTTTTAGAAATTCATTCACCAAAGAAGACGAAACCAATATTTTAGATTTCGAATTACGAACAGAGGCCGTAATGAGTAACGTAGAAGTAGATATCATCGGAGTAGTGCCCCCTCAGGGGACTCACCGCTCTGTGGTGAGTACGTGCGTGGCGAGCACGGGGCCCCAGCCTTTGTAGCACTCTTTCCTTTCCGTGCTACATGATGCTTCTTCTACTGTCCTTTTCCCCTCTCTTGGGGACTGAGTCTGTGCATCCTTCGGGGAACCGAAGTTCTGACCCTTTTGGCTTTACAGTCTTCTTTCACCTCTTTCTTTGCCTCCGCGTCTGCGTTTGAGGCTTCTCCTCCTACTATTTCTCTCTTCCTCCTCCCTGTACGCACCTGAAGGCCACCCATATGGGTGACTGGGTAATGCGTAAGTCCCAGCCCCGGGCTGGCATGTAGGGTGCGTGCGTACCCCCTGGTTAAGGCCAGGCCAGGGGAGGGGCGATTGCCTGCGCTGATACCTTCCCGATTCGCCGATTGGTCCCTCCGTCTGTAGATCGGGAGGTGTGACCTGGGGTGTGAACAATCACCCAAGGCGGGTGTGCTTCCGTTGGGGGCCCCCAGCAGGAAGGAGCGTGCCATCGGAGACACTGGCAATCGTGGGGGATACAACCGCGATGGTTCAAAAAAAAAGAAAATGGAAAGAGCCTTTAGAAATTGATGTATTAGACAATAGTGTGTCTGAACAGAAAAATTTACAGACATCAAAGTTCCTAGTGGTGACCCGTACAGAGGAAGGACAATCCTTTTCGTCGGTGAACCCATTTATTATTCAAAAAGGGGTTGATGCCATTGCCGGCCCAGTTAAGACCTGCAACCGCCTACGTAATGGAACACTACTGTTAGAAACAGAAAGTGGCTCCCAGGCACAGCGGCTGCTTAAGGCTACTCTGCTCCACAGCTACCCGGTTCGTGTTGAGCTCCATCCGACCCTCAATTATTCCCGAGGGGTAGTCTTCTCGGCCAGTTTGGACGGTCTGACTGATGATGAACTGAAAGAATATCTGGCAGCTCAAGGCGTCGTTGCAGTACACAGGGTGACAAAAAAAGAGAACAATGTTGTAGTGCCCACTCGCACAGTGTTTCTGACCTTCGACCGAGTGGCTCTGCCGCCGAAGATCAAGGCAGGGTATGAGGTCGTCACAGTACGACCTTATATTCCTAACCCTACTCGGTGTTATCAGTGCCATCGATTTAACCACACAAGCCAGTCTTGTAAGAACCCGGTCATATGTGTCACCTGTGGTAAAGAGGCCCATGAGGGGATTTGTCCACCACCGTCCCCTCATTGCATAAATTGTAACGGGAATCATGCTGCTTCCTCCCGGGAATGTCCTGTGTTTGCTGATGAACGGGCCATCCAGGAAATCCGTGTAAAGGAAAAGGTTCCCATACAAGTTGCACGTAAAATGTACGCCAGTCGTAAGCCTAAGACCCCACCGCGTGGTAATTACAGTACTGTAGTTGCAACGCCTCCACCGACACGGGATATGGCCACACAGACTTGTGACCTACAGTTTACGACAGTAGTTGTCAAACAACCTACATCGACAACGGCGCCACGTTCAACGAAAAGTGTGAGTACCTCTAACAAATCTTCATCTTCAGCTGTGAAACCACAGATAGAGACGCGAAAGTCTAAGAAAGAGCATTCGCGCGAGGATTTCCTCCGCACCCCTACCAAAACATCTGAGCCAACCAAGGAGCTTCACCAGGGCTCCAAGAAATCAAATAGGGGGAAAACTCTCCCCCCTCCTACCTCACAATGTGACGATGGCATCCCATGGAAGCCTATAGTCTCTCCAGGTGCATCAGCCAAAGATGGGGCTGCCGACCACACTCACGCAGCTGCTGTGGTAACCTCTGAGAATATGGAGCAAGACCCTCCTGTCTCAGACACCACCAGTTGCGAACATTCGCACTGTGGCCCGCCGCCTTCGTCGGGCTGATGTCCACCTTCATCTCATTTTATCCCATTATGGATATTCTTCAATGGAACATTCGTGGTATCCGGTCGAATTGGACAGAACTGCAGCTTCTAACGCGAACATATCATCCAATCATCTTCTCTCTACAGGAGACAAAATTGCTCCCTGGTACTCGAATTACTTTCCCACGCTACACTGCCGTTCGCTTTGACCTTCCTCCAGTGGCAGGAATTCCAGCCCACGGGGGCGTAATGTTGCTTATTCGGGATGACGTACACAGTACACCGGTCCCTTTGTGTACTCCAATACAAGCTGTTGCTGTCCGGATATATCTTCCTGGATTTGTCTTCACACTGTGCAATATTTACGCTCCTTCCTCTTTTCCCGTCACTAGATCAGATCTCCTAGATCTTATTGACCAGCTTCCGCGTCCGTTTTTGTTGGTGGGAGATTTCAATGCCCACCACCCCCTTTGGGGCTCCCCACGACCATGTCCACGGGGCTCCCTCCTGGCAGATATACTGAACCACCTTCAACTCATCTGCCTTAACACTGGTGAACCAACTTATCTTTCAGACACCACAAATACTTTCAGCCATATAGATCTAGCTATCTGCACTGCTCAGCTGGCACGGCGTCTTGAATGGTCTGCTCTCTCAGACACACATTCGAGCGATCATTTTCCGTGTGTAATTCACCTAATGATGCCTGACATCCTTGAGCATCCACACCGCTGGCAGTTAACGAAAGCGGACTGGGAGCTCTACACGTCACTGGCGGATTTTGGTACTTACCATTATCCTAGTATAGACGACCAAGTGGAACACATTACCACAGTTATTCTGACAGCCGCGGAATGTTCCATCCCCTGCAAGACTTCCCACGCACGTCGTCCCCTTGTCCCGTGGTGGACCGCGGAATGCCGTGACGCTCTGCGAGCACGGCGACGTGCCCTTAGAATCTTCAAACAACGGCCCACGCTCGACAACTGCATCCGATACAAACGGCTGCGGGCCTATTGTCGTCGCCTCTTTCGCGACTGTAAACGCGCCAGTTGGCGCTCATTCACGGGCTCTTTTAATAGGTCTACCCCTTCCTCCATCATTTGGGGTAACCTTCGAAAAATTTCGGGCACTATGGCTCATTCCCCAATTCCCGGTCTGTGTGTCGCAACTGACACCGTCGTCGATCCTCCACAAATAGCCGACGCACTGGGTCGACATTTTGCAGAGGTGTCTAGCTCTTCACATTACACTGACGCTTTCCTAGCTAGGAAACGGACGGTGGAGGCGACTCCATTGCCCTTTACCTCTCAGAACCGTGAATGCTACAATACCGAGTTTACTGTACGAGAGCTTCACCACGCACTCTCGTCTTCGCGGTCCTCCGCTCCAGGACCAGATGGCATTCACGTGGCGATGCTGCAACACCTTTCACCAACGAGCTTGCACTTCCTATTGGCCACCTACAACCGCATATGGATAGAAGGCACCTTTCCGCGACGCTGGCGTGAAGCCATAGTCATTCCCATACCAAAGCCTGGGAAGGACAAATGTCTCCCTTCCAGCTACCGCCCCATTTCTCTCACCAGTAGCGTATGCAAGGTGATGGAACGCATGATTCACGGGCGCCTGGTATGGTGGCTTGAAACGCGACATCTCCTGTCTAATGTCCAATGTGGGTTTCGCAAGCACCGTTCTGCGGTGGATCATCTTGTTGCCCTATCTACCTCAGTAATGAATAACTTTTTACGGAAGCGCCAGACAGTAGCGGTGTTCTTTGATCTGGAAAAGGCATACGACACCTGCTGGAGGATGGGCATCCTCCGCACTCTGCATACATGGGGTTTTCGGGGTCGCCTGCCAATTTTTATCCGCGAATTTTTAACAGACCGTGTTTTTAAAGTGCGTGTTGGTTCGGTTTTATCGAGCACTTTTAATCAGGAGAACGGAGTCCCCCAGGGCTCGGTCCTGAGCGTTGTTTTATTTGCAGTGGCAATCAATTCTATAGCCGATCACCTTCCACTGGGAGTGTCGGCGTCCCTATTTGTTGACGACTTCACGATCTACAGCAGCTCTGAGCAAACGGGTCTCCTGGAGCGGCGCCTCCAGCGGTGCCTGGACAATCTCCACGCGTGGAGTATGGACACTGGCTTTCGATTCTCAGCTGACAAGACAGTCTGCATGAACTTCTGGCGGCGGAAGGAGTTCCTTCCCCCGTCCCTTCGTCTGGGCCCCATAGTACTTCCATTTGTGGATACCACGACGTTCTTGGGACTTGTTCTCGACAGGAAGTTAAGTTGGTCTCCCCACATATCCCGTTTGGCAGCTCGCTGTACCCGCTCTCTCAATGTGCTGCGGGTGTTAAGTGGCACCTCGTGGGGAGCTGACAGGTCTACTCTCCTCCATCTGTATCGCACCATAGTTCGGTCCAAACTGGAGTATGGTAGCATCGTTTATTCTTCGGCTCGACCATCCATACTGCGCCGCCTTAATACGATCCACCACCAAGGTCTCCGTCTGGCGACAGGAGCGTTTTATACTAGCCCCGTTGAGAGCCTCTATGCCGAGGCCGCCGAACTACCCCTTTCTTACCGTCGGGAACTCCTGCTTAGCCGTTACGCTAGTCGTTTGTCGTCCATGCGAGGACACCCGACGTACGCAGTTTTTTTTAACGACTCACTTGACAGTCTCTTCGCTCTGCGCTCGTCTGCTCTGCTACCACCGGGAGTACGCTTGCGTTCGCTACTCGGCCAGCTTGGCGTTACAATGCCTGCTATCTTCTCGGCTGGAGAAAGCACCTCTCCACCGTGGCGAAGCCCCGAAGTCCGTGTTAACTTTGATCTTCATTCTCTTCCAAAGGACTCCACACCTCGTTTCGTCTACCAGAGAGAATTTCACGCACTCCGGTTTAAATTTGATGACAATTTGTTCATTTACACTGATGGCTCAAAGACAGACCAGGGTGTTGGGTGTGCTTTTGTACTTGGCAACGTCTCTTTTAAATATCGTCTTCCTGAGTGGAGTTCCATTTTTACAGCTGAGCTGTATGCATTATACCAAGCCACACAATACGTCCGGCGACACTCGCTCAGTAAGACTGTCATTTGCTCGGACTCTATGAGTGCTTTGTTGAGCCTTCGCATCCTATATCCGGCCCATCCCCTGGTACAAAGCATCCGCAATTGCCTTACTTCTCTTTCAACGAGCGGAACTACGGTAACGTTTCTGTGGGTCCCTGGCCATGTGGGAGTGTTGGGGAATGAGGCTGCGGATACGGCTGCCAAGGAAGCAGTTCTCCTTCCTCGGCTATCTACCTTTTCCACCAGCTCTGATGACCTTCGCGCTGGTATCTCCCAGCGTATTATCTCCCGTTGGTATCTACATTGGTCATCCCTGTCAGGGAACAAATTGCGAGCCATTAAACCTGTGCCTGATCTCTGGTCAACGTCATCTCGACCCTCCCGCCGAGAGGAGATTGTTCTGGCCCGGCTTCGTATTGGCCACTGCCGTTTTAGCCACCAGCATTTATTACGTGGTGGTCCTGCTCCCTTATGTGAGCACTGTGATGCACCTTTTACTGTGAACCATCTTTTAGTGCAATGTCCATTTTTTAACCGTCTCCGTCATGATCTGTGTTTCCCATTTGAATTGGCTGACATTTTAGCTGATGACCTGCAATCGGTTAACAGAGTTTTACTTTTTATACATCGTGCAAATATGGCGAAAGCCATTTAATTTCTAACCCCGGTTCTTTTTTACTATGGGCAGTGTTGGGCGCTAATGACCACAGCAGTTGTGCGCCCTAAAACCACAAAAAAAAAAAAAACAAAAAAAAAAAAAAAAAAAAAAATCGGAGTAGTGCAGCAACTAAAGTCACTTAACAAGAACAAATCTTCTGGTCCGGATTGTATACCCATTAGATTTCTATCTGATTATTCTGAACCGATAGCTCCTTACTTAACAGCCATATACAACCGCTCTCTCATAGAAGGATCTGTACCAAAAGATTGGAAAGTTGCCCAGGTCACAACTATATTCAAGAAAGGCAGTAGGAGTAACCCACTAAACTACAGGCCTATTTCATTGACGTCAGTTTGCAGCAGGGTTTTGGAACATATCCTGTATTCAAATATTATGAATGATCTCGAACAGAACGATCTATTGACCCAAGGTCAACACGGATTTAGAAAATATCGTTCATGCGAAACACAACTAGCTCTTTATCCACACGAAGTAATGGGTGCTATCGACAGGGGGTTCGCAAATCTATTCCGTATTTCTTGATTTCCAGAAGGCTTTTGACACCGTACCTCACAAACGGCTTTTAATCAAATTTGCGATTGGATAGGGGATTTCCTACCAGAGAAGTAGTAATCGATGGTAAGGCATCGACTAAAACAAAGGTGATAACGGGAGTTCCACAGAGTGAAATACAAAAGTTTCCATTTGAACTCAAACCGTGGACAGGTGTGTCAAACTGGTGACACAGCAACACTTCAGTCTAGATAGGTTATGCCCCATTTCTAAAAAAATAAAAAATAAAAACAAAAACAAAAAATAAATAAATAAAAAATAAAAATGCGTACTTGATATAACAGACGGTAACAGAAAAATACAGTAAGCCAAGAAATTGTACTCTGTGGATAAATTTCGTAAAAAAGCTATAAATATATTGTCGCGTTGCAATGGAAGCAGGCTTGACTTCTAAGGCAACTGAACACAGCACTTCTAACAGTCCAACCTTCCGTACAGGGGTAATAATCCATACCAGACCTCCTGGGCTGTACACAACAGGTCTGTGCTTGTCGTTATACCGCTGACAGTCCTTCTCCTGGGCGTCCAGTGTCCGTATGCGAGCCAGCTGTCTTGCTTCTTCGACCCTAGTGATGAGCTGTTTAACATAGTCATCCTTAGTGTCGTATGGCTGGAACGGAAACAGCGTAGCCATTGTCGTCTCTGCTTCACGGCCAAGGAGCAGGAAAAACGGTGTGAAGCCTTTGGTGTCTTGTCTTGCAGTATTGTAACCAAATGTCATGACTGGCAGAATTGTATCCCAATCCTTCTGGTCAACATCGACGTACATTGACAGCATATCAGCTAACTTCTTGTTAAAACATTCCGTAAGACCATTTGTCTGAGGATGGTATGCAGTTGTCATTCTGTGGACAATGTCGCAACGTGACATTACCTCTGATACTAGTTTTGACTGGAATACTTTTCCACGATCAGATATCATGACACGTGGTGCTCCATGCTTCAAAATAATGTCTTCTACAAGGAATTTTGCGATCTCTGGAGCTTCTGCAGTCGGCACAGGTTTAGTGACAAGGTAGCGTTTGAGGTAGTCAGTGCAGACTATTATCCATAGGTTACCGGTTGTCGACTTCGGGAACCTCCCTAAAAGATCGATCCCAACTCGGTGGAATGGAGCTGCTACCGGCGGAATCGGAATCGGTAGGAGATGTCCTGGAGGTAATTGCGGCAGATGCTTCCGTCGCTGGCACTGTCTACAGTGACTCACACAGTGCTTGACAGATCGGTAGAGACCTTTCCAGTAATACCTGCGTCTGATTCTGTCTAGGGTCTTCACGAATCCCAGGTGACCGGATATTGGAGCATCGTGGAAATATTTGAGAATAGGTGGCTGGAGATGAGCTGGAACAACAAGTAGCCATTTGGGGCCCAGTGGATCGTAGTTGCTCTTATACAATGTTCCGTTTGGAACTCTCCATTGGTCGGTTCTCCTTTCTCCAAGGCCTCTATCGTTTTTAATAGTGCTGGATCTTCCCTCTGTTCAGCTGTAACGTAATCTAATTCAGTGAGGGCTGCAATTTCATTAATGCTGTTGTATTCCACTAATGGATTCCTCGAAAGGCAGTCGGCATCCTTCTGTTTGCGCCCTTTCTTGAATACCACAGTGACATCGTACTCTTGGAGTCTTAGTGCCCATCTTGCTAGTCGACCTGATGGATCCTTCAAGCTAGTCAGCCAACACAAAGAATGGTGGTCTGTCACGGTGGTGAATGGTTTGCCGAATAAATACGGCCGGAACTTGTTTATAGCCCAGATAACCGCGAGACATTCTTTTTCAGTTGTAGAGTAGTTTATCTCGGACTTTGAGAGTACTCTTGATGCATAGGCTATCACTTTTTCAGCACCTTCCTGAACTTGTACAAGCACTGCACCAATCCCATAACCACTGGCGTCTGTGTGAAGTTCCGATTCTGCATTCTCATCGTACAAGGCTAGCACTGGTGCGAAGTTAGAGCCTCCTTAAGTGACCGGAAAGCTCTTTCTTTTGTCTCATCCCAGTAAAATTTGGCGTCTCCCTGCAGAAGTTCTTGTAATGAACGTGCCCTGTTACAAAATCTTTTTATGAAACATCGGTAGTATGAGCACAGCCCGAGAAAACTTCTCACATCACGAATGTGCTGAGGAGTTGGAAATTCTGTGACTGCCCTTACTTTATCTGGATCAGGACGGACACCATCTCCGTTGACTAGGTGCCCCAGGATTTTTATCTCTTTGGCGACGAAGAGGCACTTCTTTGGATTGAGGCGGAGACCTGCAGTCTGAACACACTTCAACACAGTTGACAGACGACTCAGATGTTCTTCAAATGTTTTCGAGAAAACGACAATGTCATCTAAATAGCAGACACACCTCGTCCACTTAAGGTGTCGAAGCAAGTTGTCCATCATGCGTTCGAATGTGGCTGGAGCATTACATAATCCAAATGGCATTACTTTAAATTCATAGAGGCCGTCAGGTGTAATAAATGCCGTCTTCTCCCTGTCAGCTTCGTCAACCTCGAATTTCCAGTAACCTGTCTGCATGTCCATAGTTGAAAAGTATGTAGCTCCTTTCAAGCAGTCTAAGGTATCGTCAATGCGCAGCAATAGGTAGACATCTTTCTTTGTGATTCTGTTCAGCCGCCGATAGTCGACACAGAATCGCCACGTGCTATCCTTCTTTACGAGGACCACCGGAGACGACCAAGGACTCTCCGAAGGTTGAATAACGTCATCTTGCAACATCTTCTCCACTTCCTCCCGAATTATCCGTCTTTCAGCTGGCGACACTCTATACGAACGCTGGCTAATTGGCGGATGATCCCCAGTATTGATACGGTGCTTTATCGTGGGCCGTTTCATCTGACTTTCCCCTGCTGAAGTGTGAATGCACCCGAAAATTGGCGTAGTATACCTAACGCCCGCTAACGTTGTTCCTTGGTCAGTCCAGGCCCTATTGGCAGTTTTACATTTGTTTCCTCCAACGTGTTGTCTGTACTAACAGCAGGGCATGGGTCTTCATTGATGACGTTGAGCTCACCGTCCTGGATTGGTTCAGCTGTCCCGATACACATTCCCTTGGGGATAAGTTGTGACTGCTCGTGACAATTTGTGATCCAAATCTCTCCTTGACCACCAGAAATGCTTATGATAGCCGCTGGTATGTAAATTTGTTTTGTGAGCCTGATAAACTTTTTACTATCAACAAGAACTTCACAGTTTAACCAGTCATCTGTGTTTGTGACTGCAACTCTTCTCATTGTCAACGGCAGTATCGTCACATTGTCAACGACAGATAACTTTCCAGAAAATTCTGTATTACGTGTATCCGGCGGAACAACTTCTTCAATTTGCAGCTCAGATCTTCCACAGTCAATGATAGCTTGGGATGCATGAAGGAAGTCCCATCCGAGGATGACATTGTGACTACATTCTGTTAACACGACAAATTCAAACGGCTGCGTCCTGTTGTTGATGGTTATTCTTGCGACACAAGTTCCTGCTGGATGGACGTACTTTCCATTCGCGACCTTCAGCACGGTTGCCCCCGTATTACAGAACATTGTCTTCTTTAGTGTGCGGCGCTAATTATCCGATAATACAGAAAAAGGTCCTGAATCAACAAGTGCCCGGAGAGGTTGGCCGTCGATTATGACATCGATGAGGTTTCCCGACATCTTAGCGACTGTCGTCCATGGAGGATTTTCATCAGCGGCGGCCTCACCTCCGTAGAAGGTCGCCTCGCTTAGTTTTCCTGGGAGCGGCTGGTACCTCTGTACGGCGACTGTGAACGGCTGCGGCGCGTCGGGGAGCGACCTCGTCTAGGGTACGGCGATGGGCTTCTTCCCATAGGACGATTGAACTCATTATCAGATGACTGCCTGGGATAGAACTGCTCCGACGGCTGTCGTCTTGCGGCAAAATAATCATCAAATACTCGCCTCCTCTCTCTGCAGTAGCGTACGACATGTCCAGGGCGTCCACAGGTGCCGCTTTAATCCCGCCCACCGGCAAAAAAAATTATTTCTTTGTAATTAAGAATTCCAGAAGGTTCTACATCTTATGTTCACTTGTAAATTCTACTGGTTTCTTATGTTAACTCTTCTTCTAATTTCTGGTAAATTCTGTCTGTATAAAAAGCAGAACACTCTGCCTGAGAGGCAGTCAGTGCTGCTCGTATGTTGAGTTCGTAATAAACGTGCTTTGAGTATAAGTGCTGTGTTCAGTTGCCTTCGAAGTCAAGCCTGCTTCCATTGCAACGCGACATTGTTTGGTGGAGGCGCCGGGTACAACTGTGCAACAGCTACATCACCGTGGCTCCGATGAGGCAACGTAAATCCGTCGCTTACACGGACTGAAACCGGAGTACATCCTTCCAAAAGTCCGTATTATCAGAAGAACGATGGAGTCGAAACCAGCAATAAGCCAGCTGCACATCAGACACCATTCGGTGTTCGTCGTTTCTCGCGGCAATATTGTAAATACCACACACAACAATTGGATGATTGTTGGGAATGGTGTGGGTGGAACTCGATATGCAACCACCTCCACGTGGTGAGTTCAGGGTCATTCTGCTTTAGAAAAACGAGCGAAGAGTTGCACAGCGAAAATTGGCAACTACTGCTCAATATCTGTTTTTCTCTAAGACAGTGCACGCACGGAAAATATTATATTACCCTGATTTAATTTTTTTAGCTAATTTCAGCCATCCATGAAAGATAAAAAACTAAGGGGAGTTTATTTTGAAAGTTTAAAGTAAGTTTTAAAAATCCCAAAGAAGGCATTTTTTCAATTTTCCATTATTTTCAAGTATGATGCGCGAACAGAAGATATTAATCTATTTTAATTTTTTGTCGCATATTTCTTCTGCTCTAAAGCATTTCGTTAAAAAATCACCTTTTTCGACCCACCCTACTGTACAGTGCAGCCATCTTTTCGCACTTTTCGACATATTTTCTGCTGTTTAGCTGATTAACATCTTCCATTCCCTCACTACTTTATTTTTTCTTTTTTTCCACGCTTGTATGAACATATGATGATGGCATCCTCTCGGGTAAAATATTCCGGAGGTAAAATAGTCCCCCATTCGGATCTCCGGGCGGGGACTACTCAGAAGGATGTGATCATCAGGTAAGACAACACTGGCATTCTACGGATCGGAGCGTGGAATGTTAGATCCCTTAATCGGGCAGAGAAGCTAGAAAATTTAAAAAGGGAAATGGATAGGTTGAAGTTATAGTGGGGATTAGTGAAGTTCGGTGGAAAGAGGAACAGGATTTCTGGTCAGGCGAGTATAGGATTATAAATACAAAATATTTAATTCATATTTAATTATTTTCTAATATATCTTAATTGTATTCTTTTCTACTTGAAACATAATTAAGATATATTAGAATTAAAATATACTTGAAGTATTGGGCTTCATTACTTAATAATTTCAAGAAATAAGTAAATATTATTAAACAAATCTTTTTGATTTATGAATAATATTAAGAAATATTGAACATAATTCATAAAGAATGAAGGTTTCTTATTTTAATTGTTGCAATGATTTATTAACTTTAAACAACCTACCATTGACTGTGATTCGCAGCTGACCTCGTATTACGTCCTATATGTCTGAGCGCTGTGAGCTGTGAGCTCTTTCTAAAAAACGATGAATTCCACAAAAAATGTTTAAAACAAAAATTGTAGAGAATTTCATGCTCTACAACTTTTATCGGAGATGCAAACACCATTTAACGCATAGGAAGCGAGATATTTGCGAAAAACTGATTTTAATATCTTAAGACGCGGACACGAGATTTTATGAGACTTTTAACACATCATTTAGAATGCCAGAACAAGGGCTTGTTATCTCTCATTCCGAGGTGAAACCCTAATATGACTGGACCATCTGGGCAAAAGGAGTGAAAGAGGAAGCCGCCTGGTAGAATTTTGCACGGAACATAATTTAGTTATAACAAACACCTGCTTTAAGAATCACAAAAGAAGGTTGTATACGTGGAAGAGACCAGGAGACACCGGGAGATAGCAGATAGATTTTATAATGGTAAGACATAGATTTCGGAACCTGAATTTAAACTGTAAGATATACCCAGAGGCGGTTATAGACTCTGACCATAACTTGTTGGTTATGAACTGTAGGCTGAAACTGAAGAAACTACAAAAGGTAGGAAAATAAGATGATGGGACCTGGATAAATTGAAGGAACCTGAAGTTCTTAAGAATTTCAGAGGGAACTTTAGGCAACAATTGACAGAAACAGGGGAAAATAAAACAGTAGAGGAGGAATGAGTAGCATTGAGAGATTAAATAGTGAAGGCAGCAGAGGACAAAATAGGTAGGAAGGCAAGACCTACAAAAAATCCTGGGATATCACAGGAGATACAAAATTTAATCGATGAAAGGAGAAAATATAAAAATGCAGTAAATGAAACAGGCAAAATGGAGTACAGACGACTAAGAAATGAGATTGACAGGAAGTGCAAAATGGCTAAGCAGGAGTGGCTAGAAGGCAAATGCAAGGATGTAGAAGATTGTATAAATAGGGGAAAAATAGATACAGCCTACAAGAAAATAAGAGATATTTGGAGACAAGAAAAGCAGCTTTATGAATATCAACAACACAGATGGAAAGCCAGTTCTCAGCAAAGAAGGGAAAGCTGAAAGGTGGAAAGAGTATGTAGAGAGGCTCTATGAAGGAAATGAACTTATCGGCAATATTGTAGAAAGGGGAGAAGAAGTAGATGATGATGAAATAGGAGATACTATACTGAGAGATGAATTTAACAGAGCTCTGAAAGACCTAAGTCGAAACAGGGCCTCTGGAGTAGATGATATTCCCTCAGAGCTACTGAAGTCTCTGGGAGAACCAGCCATGACAAAATTGTTTCACCTGGTGTGTAAGATGTATGAGACAGGTGAAGTACCCTCAGACTTTAAGAAAAATATTATAATCGCCATCCCAAAGAAAGCAGGTGCAGTCAGGTGTGAAAACTACAGAACCATCAGTTTAATAAGTCATGGTTGCAAAATATGAACAAGAATTATTTACAGAAGGATGGAAAAGCTGGTAGAAACCGACCTCGGGGAAGATCAGTTTGGGTTCAGGAGAAATGTAGGAACTCGGGAGGCAATACTCACTCACGGCTTATTCCAGAAGATAGATTAAGAAAAGGCAAACCTACATTTCTAGCTTTTGTAGATTTGGAGAAGGGTTTTGACAATGTTGATTGGAATAAACTCTTTCAAGTTCTGAAGCAAGCAGGAGTAAAATAGGGAATGTAAGGTTATTTACAACTTGTACAAAAACCAGACAGCGGTTGTCAGAGTTGAAGGGCATGAAAGGGACGCAGTGGTTGGGAAGGGAGTAAGACAGGGTTGTAGCCTTTCTCCACTGTTGTTCAATTTGTACATTGAGCAAGTTATAAAGGAAAGCAAGAAGAAATTTGGTGAAGGAATTAAAGTTCAGGGGGAAGAATTAAAAACATTGCGTTTTGCCGACGACATAGTAATTGTCAGATACGGCAAAGGACCTGGAAGAGCAATTGAATGGAATAGACAGTGTGCTGAAAGGTGCATGTAAGATGAACATTAACAAGAGCAAAACTAGGGTAATGGAGTGCAGTCTAAGAAAATCAGGTGATGCTGAAGGAATTAAATTAGGTAGCGAAGCAATAAAGGAGGTAGATGAGTTTTGTTACTTGGGCAGTAAAATAACAAATGATGGTCGCAGTATAGAGGATATAAAATGCAGAATGGCAATGGGTATAAAAGCGTTCTTGAAAAAGAGAAATTTGTTAACATCGAATATTGATGTAAGCCTAAGGAAGTCCTTTCTGAAGGCATTTGTATGGAGTGTGGCCTTGTATGGGAGTGAGACATGGACGATAAACAGTGCGGACAGGTAGAGGATTGAGGCTTTTGAAATGTGGTGCTACAGAAGAATGCTGAAGATAGGTGGGTGGGTCGCGTAACTAATGAAGAGGTACTGAATAGAATTGGGGAGAAAAGAAATTTCTGGCATACCTTGACTAAAAGAAGGGATAGATTGGTAGGGCACATTCTTCGACATCAAGGAATTGTGAATTTAGCGTTGGAGGGAAGTGTGTTGGGTAAAAACCGCAGAGGTAGACCAAGAGATGGATACAGTAAGCAGATTGACAGATGTAGGTTGCCGTTCTTATGTGGAGATGAAGAGGCTTGCTCAGGATAGGGTATTGTGGAGAGCTGCATCAAACCAGTCTCCGGACTGAAGACCACAACAACAACAGTTTTTTGTTCCTTTGATCAGACATTAAGATCTCTATCAGTTACGTGGAAGGTACTTGGCACATCCCCACGGTCGCAGCACAGGCCAGTGCTGATACCAGTTGGGATTAAGATTCCCCTAATAAGATCTTTTCCGAGACCCAGGTGGAATTTTAATAAAGCAGGCTAGGAGACATTTACTTCCAAATTAGAGGTCAACATTAGATTCATTCCTCCTACAATAGAAAATTATGACAGATTCGCTGGACTCCTTAAAGCTACAGCTAAAGCCTGTATATCTCGAGGCTACAGAAGACATATATTCCGGGATGGAGCCAAGAGTGTGAAGACCTGTATAACGAATTTATCAGCACTGAAGATTCAAACACTGCCGACATCCTACTGAACTCCCTTGATAATGCCAGGAGAGGGAAATGGGTGAAAAAAAGTTCAGAGTTTAGGTTTCACTCACAGCAGCAGAAAGGCTTGGTCACTTCTGAGGAATTGTCTATCAGTGTATCCGAGAAAAAACTGCCTCCCACACACCCAGATTCTTCCGACATAGCCAAAATAATCGTAACACTATCCAAGTCAAGACACCAACCGTCTGACAGATTAATATCCCATAAACTAAATGAAGTTAAGAAATGCCAGCAGGCTCCCCTGGAAGTATCAAAACCTTTTTGCGTAGACGAACTACATGTGGCTATCTCTGATGTGAAGACTGGAAAAGCTGCCGGTGTATATATTTTCCCAGAATTTATTAAACATGCTGGACTCAAGACCCGATTGTGGTTTCTAAATTTATTCAATAACATTCTTAAAGACAGTTCTCTACCAAAAGCTTGTAAGAGATCTAAAGTAATAGCTGTTTTGAAGCCTGCTAAACCAGCCGACCGTGCAGATAGTTATCGCCCAATTGCACTTCTCAGTGTATGTTACAAGCTGCTCGAGAGACTCATCTAAAATCGTATTGTTCCCATTCTCACTGCTAGTATCCCTGTTGAACAAGCTGGTTTCAAACAAGGCTGTAATTGCTGTGACCTGGTCCTAGCACTAACATCTTTCATTGAGACTGGTTTCGAAAAGAAGTGTACCACTTCCGTTGCATTTTTTTCTGGATCTCTCGGCAGCTTATGATACCGTCTGGAAGAAGGGCCACTACATCTACATAGATACTCTGCAAATCACATTCAGGTGCCTGGCAGAGGGCTCACTAACCACTTTCATAACTTTTCTCTACCGTTCCATTCTCTAATAGCGCGCGGGAAGAAAGAACACCTAAATCGTTCCGTTTTCGGTCTGATTTCTATTATTTTATTGGGATGGTCATGTCTCCCTAAGTAGGTGGGTGCTAGCAAAATATTTTCACATTCGGAAGTAAAAGTCGGTGACTGAAACTTCGCAAACAGATCACGCCGCAATGAATAACGTCTTTCTTTTAATGATTTACACCCCAATTCGTGCAAACATTTCCGTGATGCTTTTCCCCCCGTAACGTGATAGAACAAAACGAGTTGCCCTTCTCTGAACCTTCTCAATGTCTTCCGTCAGTCCCACCTGGTGAGGGGCCCACAAGGGGCAACAGTACTCCAGGAGAGGACGCACAAGTGTGATGTAGGCAGTCTCCTTGGTGGAGCTGGTGCATCTTCGAAGCGTTCTGCCAATGAAACGTCTTTCCCACAATATATTCTATGTTCTCTCCAATCATAGTTGTGCGTAATTGTGACTCCTAGGTATTTGGTAGAATTTACGACCTTGAGGTTTGATTGATTTATCGCGTAATTAAAGTTCAGCGGATTTCTTTTAGTGGTCATGTGTATTACTTCACACTTTTCTTTATTTAGTGTCAATTGCCAATTTTCGCACCATGCAGAGATATTGTCTAAATCGCTTTGCAGTTGCTTTTGATCCTCAATTGACTCTACTTAACCGATAAACGACAGCATCATCCGCGAACAGTCTAAGGGAGCTATTCAGATTGTCTCCTAAATCGTTTATAAACAAAAGGAAGAGTAGGGGACGCTTCTCTGTGGAACGCCAGATATCACTTCTGTTTTACTCGATGACTTACCGTCAATTACAACGAACTTTGTCCTTTCTGATAGGAAATCAATCGCACAATTGGGGAGATACTCCATAAGCACGCAATTTCATTAGAAGCCGCTTGTAGGGTACAGTGTCAAAAGCCTTCCGGAAATCCAGAAATTTGGAATCGATTTGAGATCCCTTATCTATGGCACTTAACTCTTCATGTGAATAAAGGGCAAGCTGTGTTTCGCAAGAGCGATACTTTCTGAATCTGTGTTGACTATTAGTTAATAGGTCGTTCTCTTCGAGGTAGTTCATAATATTCGAACGAAGTATATGTTCCAAAATTCTATTGCAAATCGACGTCAATGAGATTGGCCTGTAATTTTGGGGATCACACTCCTATTGCCTTTCTTGAATATTGGAGTAACTTGGGCAACTTTCCAGTCTTTGGGTACGGATCTTTCGCTGAGTGATCGGCTGTAAATTATAGCTAAGTACGGAGCTATTGCATCAGCGTACTCTGAGAGGAATCTAGTTGGTATACAATCTGGCCCGGAAGATTTGTTTTTGTTTAGTGACTTAGGTTGTTTTACTACTCCAGGAACATCTACTTCTAGTTCCTAGTGAAGCTTTACAATCTCATTCCTTGTCGTAATTTATTGCGACATGTGAACTCAATGCTAAGTGGCCGTCTGATCAAGATCTATCTCGGCAACACGGAAAGTGGTTTTAGACAGCTTCACGATGGCCTCCCCCAGGATTCGGTTCTTGCTCCCATTCTTTTTAATGTTTACACCGCTGATATTCCAGCTACGCAATCTAGAAAATTCATTTATGCCGATGATATTGCGATAGTATCACAACACAGTCATCCATGTGACGCAAACTACTTTAACATCTGACCTAACTCCCCTCAGAAATTACTTCGCAATGTGGAAACTAAAGCCAAACCCAAATAAAACGGAAGTAGCTTGTTTCCATCTCAGTAATAGGATGGCCGACTATAAACTTAATATCTCGTTTGATGGTGTTCAACTTGAACATAGTGCACATCCAAAATACCTAGGAGTCATCTTGGATAGATGTCTCACTTTTAAGTACCACCTTCATAAAACAGCAGACAAAGTTAAAACTAGGAATAACATATTGCAGCACTTAGCAGGATCATCTTGGGGAGCCAGTGCTAAGGTTTTGCGTACAACAGCTTTGTCCCTAGTTTACTCTGCAGCTGAATACTGTTCTCTTGTCTGGCTCAACAGTGCTCATGTGAGAGACATTGATGTACAATTAAATAGAGCAATGAGATTGATCAGTGGCACTCTGATGGCTACACCACTTCAATGGCTCCCAATATTATGCAACATCGTTCCTCCTGATTGAAGACGGAAGGAAGCCTTAATGAAAGAGTATTATCAGATCTTGTCCACTCCTGAGCTTCCTATCCTGCAAGACCTTCCACCACAGGTAAGCCGTCCGAAATCACGTAAACCACCTCTTAAAACATCTGTGCAACTACATGAGAGTGGCTTCTCGCCTAAATCAAACTGGGCAAGAACTTGGGATTAGTTTAATGGAAATAACAGCATCTGGATAGACGATCCCTCTAAGGAGCTCCGAGGAATGGACCTTCCCAGGAGAGAATGGTCTTTGATCAACCGCTTCCGAACTGGTGTTGGTCTCTGTAACTATTGGAAATTCAAATGGGGCAGACAGACGACCAGTCATGTGACTGCGGAGCAGACATACAAACGATGACCCACATACTTACTAATTGCCCATTACGATAATTCTCAGGAGGTATGACCGAACTCCATATAGCCAGTCAGGAAGCTGTCCAGTGGTTAAAGGAGTTGGACTTGGCTCTGTGACAGAGATATGTTTTATCTTATTAATTAGACACTAGTATATCTAACTAAAGTATTATAAGTAGCTGACATTATAGCTTACGATATATATATTAGTTCATCTAGTCTTCCCTCGCCCTGCGGGATTGCACAGTGACTAGCACACAGGACTCGCATTTGGAAGGACGGCGATCCAAACATTCCGTCGGCCATACAAATTTGGGTTTTTCTTGATTTTCCTAAATCGCTCCAACCAGTTGTCAGAATGGTCCCTTTCAAAGGGCACTCTCAATGTCCTTCCCACCTTCAACAATCGGAGCTTGTGCTCCTCTGATAAACAATCTGTCGATGTGACGTTTAATCGTAATCTTCTTACTCTTTTTGTTTTCCTCTCACTCCTTTTTCTCCCCATCTCTTCTTCCATTCCGCCTGATTTAAAAGATTGGTGCTTGTGAGTTGCAGTATTATTTCATACTGTGTGTATTTATTCCAATTTTTCATTAGTCCCTATCCTTCCCCATTTTCCTCCTCACCTGTTATTGCTCCTCCCATTTCTCTTGCTCCTATCACCGGCCTTCTCCTCCTGCCCCTCTCTCTTTCCATGTGTTCTTACCTATCATCACTTCCTCCCACTCCTTTCTGTCGATTTCTTTTCCTCTCTTCCTGTTCATCTTCTTCCCCTTGTTGTTGTTGTTGTTGTTGGTGGTGGTGGTGGTGGTATTCATGCCGAAGAATGCAGCTGTACGTGCAGCCGAACATGCTTACGTATTCGTCTTGTGGTCTCCTGCAATTAAAAAAAATAGAAACAAAAAGAAAACAAAATGTTCAATACTTATAAAGCTATGGGACTGTTCTGGTTCTAAGTCCCGAGGCTTACAAAATACTTCAACTTATGCGAAGGACAACAAATACACCCATGCCCGAGAGAGGACTCGAATCTCCGACGGCGAGCAGGGGCGCGCTTTCCAGCCAGGCGCCTTAGAACAACACCGTCTTCTAGGTGGTGTTGCTTAGAACGCTTGGCCATTCCACCGCTGCTGCAATTTTTATGCCGCCCCCACACACCCCCTTTCCCTCACTTCCCCATAATACTAAATGGGATGTTACTTGACGTCCCGAAATACTTTTGTTTTCCCTGGAAATTCCAAGGAGCATAATGAATTAAATTTTACTTACAGGAGCGTCGGCGACGTAATGTTCTGATTTGACAACGAAATGTTGCTTCAGAAGGATAATTAATTAAACTGATCAGGCAAGTGTGCATACACGAATCTGTCAGCACAGAGCAGAAAGGACTTTATTTACTTCGTGATTAACGCAAGACACTTATCCTGATATTCTTAGCGGTTCAGTTTACACAGAGAATTCTGGATAAGCATGTACAGAGCCGCTGCCGTAAGTAAAATTTTGCTGCTTAATGGAGGAGGGGGAGAAAGATAAGAAACTATCATCTGAATGGTAGATTGTGGCCTTGAGTTCATAGAAAAAAATAGTAAAATGCATTTTCCGATTTTTCAATTTCCCGGTCAGTTTATACGATTTTTTTTTCTCGCGCACAAAGCTTGCTTTCCCAAATCGGTCGAGCCGTTCTAAAGTGATGATCTTTCGTACTTGCGACTTTTTTTTTATTTGTATAGATTTTCATACTCCACTTCTCAAATTTATTTATCCTGTAATATATGCGCTTTTCTTTCTCAATAGAACGACCTGATAGTCGAAGAAATTTTGGAAGAACAGGGTGTCACCACCACCTGTTTTCATTCCCATGTTTTTGCAATTTCTTTATCAGGGCTTCGTTCAAAAACTTTGTAGAGAGAATAGGTGCTTAGCAGCAACATCATCTACGCTGTGTGGCGGAGGGTACTATGCGTACCACTATCACTTCCCCTTATTCCACGTAAGGTATGCGGGCCGATTGATTGCCTGTATGCCTCCGTGTGGGCCCCATTCTCGCTGATCTTATCCTTGTGGTCGCTTCGCGAGATATACTTATGAGGAACCAACATCTTGGTTGAGTCGTCATGAAACGTACGCTCTCGTAAGTCTGACAGAAGCCCGTACCTCGATACAGGACGTCTCTCTTCCAATATCTGCCACTGGAGTTTCCTATCACCTCACTGAAGCTTTTGCGCTTACCAAATGAGCCCGTAACGAAGCGTGCTTAACTCCGTTTTATCTTCTCTAGCCTTATATTAACCCTTCCTGTTTCGGATCGCACACTGATGAGCAATACTCAAGCGCTGGCTGAACAAGAGTTTTGTAACTTACTTCCTTTTTTGACGTAATACTCTTCCCCAGGATTCTTCCAATGAATATGTCTGGCATCTGCCTTACTCACGATTTATTTCATATGGTCGTTTCATTTCAAATCGCCCTTTACGTCTACTCGCAGATACTTTGCTTACGTAAATGCTTCCATTGCTTGTTCTGCTATTGCGTAGTTGTATAATAAAGGATCTTCCTTTCTATGTAAACGCCGCGGCGGAGTGGTCGAACGCATTGGGGAGCTATGTTGCCCTCTCGGGCTTGGGTGTTTGTGCCGTCTTTAGTATAATGTAGTTCATAAGTAATTTGTAAGTTTAGGGACTGATGACCCCGCAGTTAAGTCCCATAAGCTTAAACATTTGAACATCTATGTAAACGCAACACTTTACACTTATTTGTGTTGAGGCTTCGTTGGCATTTCCTGCACCATGAGTCAATATTCAGCACATCCTCCTGCATTTCACTACCCTTTTTTCAGTATTGCGTCTTCTCGATAAAATACATCAGCCACAAGAAGCGTCATTGAACTTCCGATGTTATCTACGATGTCATATAGTGTAAAGCAACAGCTCCCGGGCTACGCCTGAGATCAATTTGTCCGGAGACTTCTCCCCTTTGGGAATGACATGCTGCGTTCTGTCAGCCAGCGACGTGTCAATCCAGTCACACTGTTAGTCTGATTTTCCATCTGCTCACACTTTGTTCGTCAGGCGACGGTGCGCAACGGTATCGAAAGATTTGTGGAAGTCAAGAAACACGGCTTCTACCTGCGATCCTGTATCTACTGCCCTCTGGATCTCGTGGATAAATAGCGCAAGTTATTTTACATGATCGCTGCTTTCGGAAAACCATGTTGATTCCTACAAAGTAGATTTCCAGTCTCCAGAAATGACTTAGTATTCGAACATAAAATGTGTTACAAAATTCTGCAATTGAGCGATGTCTGAGATGTAGCCTAGAGTTCTGAGCATTTAATCGCGCATCTCGGATTTCAGACTTGCAGGATGTACAAAGCGTTTGCTCTAGCTATGAAACATTTGGTTTTGTTATAAATGGTTATGATAGTCTGTTAAACGTGGATGGACTCATATATATGTTCATATGTTTGTAAATCTATCGGACCAAACTGCGTGGTCATCAGTCCGTAGCTTACAAACTAATTAAACCTGGGTAAACTAACCTAAGGACAACACACACACCCATGTCCCAGGGAGGGCTCGAACCGCCGCGGCGGATGGGCTCACACGAACTCGGCAACTCTCCAAAATCTGTCCTCAAACGGCACACTCGAATTCGGCAACTTATACCTGCTACCGAGGGGGTGTATTCCTGTTCCCCTGCGTTGGCGGTCGCACTGTCTGGCGAAAATGGGCAGCTACACGTACTTTCTGCTGTGCACTCGCTGTTGTTTCTGGCGTTGTTCGCTCGCGAGTTATGCGTAATTCGTTACCTATGCTGTTTTCCAATACCTCTTTTTTGCAGTCTTGTGAGTCGTCAACATTGTTTTGTGAGTATAAGTACTTGTTTTGTAAATATTTAGGAGAGAATTTGAGCAATTCTCTAAGACTGTTCGCGGACGATGGTGTCCTTTATAGGATAGTGAAGTCATCAAAAGATCAAAAGCAACTGAAAAAGCGGTGTTGATATGTGCATGGTGCGAAAATTGGAAACTGACCAAAATAAAAAGTGTGAAGTCATCTATATGAGCACTAAGACGAAACTGTTAACCTCCATTTACACGACAAATGAGTCGATTTACAGGCCATAAATTCAACTAAATTCCTAGGAATTACGATTTCGAACCACTTTAATTAGAAAGAACACACAGAAAATATCTAAGGGAAGGCGAACTAAAACTTTCGTTTCATTGGCAGGTTTCTGCAACTGCTAGGAGTGCCTTCAAGGAGGGGGAAAAAAAGCCTGTACATAAATTACAAAATTTTCAAAAGGAAAGAAGCGTTTAAATAAAATGTTAGTATTAATATGATGTACAGAATGCAGTTAAGTATCGTAAGCTTAACAAACATTTGAAGTACTCACACGTCACATGATAAAATAACGTCTAAGCGATAAAACTTCAGTCACTTTACTTTAAAATGAAGGTGACAGGCTAGCCACTAAGGGCTGCTTAAATGCGTGAAGGAAGAAGCAGACTGGCGTGTCCGCGGTAGAATTACGGACACCTGAACATTGTATCAGTGGAGCCATCTGCCATTTGAATTCATAAACGGTCGCTGAAGCAACGCAGTCATGATTAAAAAATTTTTATTCGTATCTTAATTTTCTAACAATCTGTAGCTTCTTGATTTTTAATCTGCACTTGGTAACCAATAAAATACGGTTGCATATGCTTCCGCGTCCAGAGTCAGATGACACAAAATTTCTTCTGTAGTAGTCCAGGATTTACTTGGCTCCACAAAGAACTAGAGGCACTGCACGCAGAAAGAGTATACAAGGTGGAATGCGAGTGTGGGGAAGTATACATAGGTGAGACAGGGAGGGCAGTCGCACACGCGAACATGAACGCTACATTCGATTAGGCCAACACAATAAATCTGCAGTAGCTGAACACCAGCAAGGTTGCACCAAAAAGATAACATTTACCGATGCCAGAATACTCGCTAAGCGACCAGGGATGGTTAAACGCAAGATAATGGAAGCCATCGAAATTAAAAATAAAAAAAAGTCTTAAAATGTTTGTACAGTCTATGGGACTTAACTACGGGGTCATCGGTCCCTAAACTTACAAACTACTTATGAACTACTTACGAACTAGGACGGCACAAATATCCATGCCCGAGGGGGGATTCGAACCCCGACCGTAGTGGCCGTGCAGACCGTGACTGGAGCGCCTTAGTCCCCTCGGCCACCGCGGCCGGCAGAAATATTTAAAACATCCTAATAACGTGAAGAGAGAGGATGTACTCAGGCTTGCCCCCTCCTGGCTACCAACCTTCACAGCGAAATAGGCCACACTGACAACACCCGATCATCACCAGTAAGCAACTGCCGCCACGCTGCCCGCTACCAGCAGGCTAGAAATGGAAGCCCTCACTTCATTCGCCAATGACCACCAATCATGTCTCGCTATACAATAAGCAGTAGGCAACGACTAACCCCCACTCTTTCCACCTCTGCGTCCTATCATAATAAAGTTTCCATTCTTCCTCCAAAAACTACCAATAACGTAGTTGATTTTAAAAATTATGATGTAATGTCTAGCTGACAGTAAAGATAAAATATAGTAACAACCAGCTCACATCAGTATACCCAGATAAAGGCCACTGTAACGTTGGCCGAAACGTCGATTATTAAAGTAATAGACTTCTTACATCGTGACGCGGTACAACACCCAGAAAACTTATGTCAATAAAATAGGTTACAATTTCACATTTGTCAATGGATATGTTATGTACTTTCAAAACCTTGTGTCAGAATCTGTTTTGCCATTGTGGAATCTAGCTAATCTGCTGGTCTCCTTCGCGTACAAGGGACAGTCACATGAAAACGACGCAGACGGAGGAAAAGTGCTTGTGTATTATTTCAAAGGTAATCGCCATAACAATGAATTTATCCCACTGTGAGAAAGATTGTCAATGGCTTTCCGGAAAACTGTTCGCGGTTGCTTGACGAAACAGGAGTTTACCCAGGCGACGAACCTCCTCAACAATAGCAAATCAACAGATATGACTTAAGGACTTCAAAAGTATGAAAATCTCATGGGAGAGATCTGAGCCGAATGTAGAACCTGTAAGAGCTTCCCAGTGAAACTTCTGCATCGCAATCTAAACGGCATTCTGTTGCATGAAAATGCCCTCACACGCATTGCCACATTTGTTCGGCCTACGCTTTAGAAGTTTAGTTATATAATAATAATAATAATAATAATAATAATAATAATAATAATTTCGTATGACTCATTGTCCTGGTGCAATTCTTTCAATTAGACACCACTTCGGCGACTTGCGTGTCCGTATCCTACCCCAGTTATCCAACCAGGGAAAGGGGAACTACAGCTTAACGTGGAATCCGAACCACTTGTAGTTTCTGGCGACTCCTCACTTCGTTTAGAGGTGAAGGATGGTTTAAAACGCAGACTGAAAAAAATTCGAGGCCCGACCAGGTTTCGAACCCGCGACCCTTCGGTTTGCAGTCGAGCGCTTTACCCCAAGACCACGGGGCCCGACTAGAAGTTTAGTTAGGTAAATGTTACACATCCTCCATACAATACCGGTATCCTATGATATATCTATAGTTTTGGAGCTCCGAAGAAAGACATTTGTGGCTGCTGATTTGCTTTTGAAGGAGAGGTGAGGTGCACGTACGGGTGCCAGTATGTCGGGATTTGTCTGGACTCTTCCGACATTTCATACTACGACCAGACTCCAGGTATAATACAGTATCTCAACGAAGGAAACCTCGTATCAAGTTTTTAATTCAGGGAATATACATTAGTATAATGGCTAACATTTTGTTTCATAAAATTAAAATCGTTGTAGTGAACTGTAAACGTGGCTATTATTTTCGTCTATTCATTTCCAGACAAGTTTATTTACTGGTGCATTATGTGGAACCCAACGACAACCGAAAAATCCCGATGGATATTCCGTGCTTTCAGCAGAACTTCACACGATTCAGAAGGCACTACAGCATTTAAGGCGATTTCAGGAAAAACGGTTTCTCATCTTCTCAGATTTCCTTAGTACACTACAATCGTCGTTACACCTGGCTATTGACGCAGCACATGCATGACCTTCAGCTGAAGTAGTAGGATGTCGCGGTGGAGTAGCCGAGCGGTCTAAGGCGCCTCGCTGCGGAGCGCGCGGTTGCTCGCCGTCGGAGGTTCGAGTCCTCCCTAGGGCGTGTGTGTGTGTGTGTGTGTGTGTGTGTGTGTGTGTGTGTTTTGTCCATGGGTTATTTTACCTTAGTTTAAGTAGTTTGTAAGCTACGGACTAATGACCACGCAGTTTGGTCCGATAGATTTACAAACATTTCAACATTTTGAAGTAGTAGGTGTATTCTGCTGGGTGCCAGGGCACGTTGGGATTCGGGCAAATGAAAAAGCTGATGAGGCTGTCAAAGAGGTGTACAGAGAATGGAGGTGACACATTGCGCTGAACTCTCTTGAAGAATGTCGTTTTCGTAATACGTCAGAGATCCATGCAGTTGTGAGAAGACGAATAGTTGGCAGGGACGGGTAATAAGCTGTTGTAGTATTAGAGCCGGCCGCGGTGGCCGAGGGGACTGAGGCGCTTCAGTCACGGTCTGCACGGCCACTACGGTCGGGGGTTCGAATCCCCCCTCGGGCATGGATATTTGTGCCGTCCTAGTTCGTACGTAGTTCATAAGTAGTTTGTAAGTTTAGGGACTGATGACCCCGTAGTTAAGTCCCATATACTTTACAAACATTTGAACATTTTGTAGTATTAGAGCATGGAGATCGTTCTGACCATAGTCAAATCACACGTCTCCGATCTGACACTGTCCGCTTACTGATCGTTTCTTTATTAATTGTGTAAGATCTCCCATCGTGTGCAAATACGCCATATTTTAACTGACTGCATTTTATATCATGATCAGAGGGCAAAAACTAATCTTGGTGTAGATATGCCCCCTACCTGATGACGAGACGAGTGTAGTCCAACTTTTAAAAAGTTTTATGTTTTGATTCTGATATTCAGGCTGAAGTATTTAAAGTGGTTGGCTCACCCTTCAATCAGGCTGCTACGGTAATATGCTACGTTGTTTTTAACTCCTTGTACCACTTTCTTCTTTTAAATAATTTTAATCTTGATATTGAACATTTTGTTATCGTGCTTCCATGAAGCCGCACACAGGTTTGCCTTCTTTCTGTTTATTTCAGTTGCTGGTTTGTACTGCTATTCTTTTTACTTCGTTGACATTCTTCTCTCACTTTTCTCGTCCGATCCCGAAAGACTTTGCTGTCGAGCATCAAATGAAGATATTTAGCCATTCAGCCATCTATTTAGGAAAAGAGAACTACCCCAAACGACTGAACTATGCACTCCCTTTTTCTTTTATTACTGAGTATTTTTTATGATACAGCTTTTTCCCTTGCTCCGTCCACGTGGCTCTGGAACCCGTATTTAATTTTAAAAATCATGAAGCCTATCTCCTTAGGGAGAAGACATAATAGAGTCAAGTAAACAATCAGTTCCATATCTGGGGCCAAGAGGGAGAACTGGACCAAACTAACGGAGAAGCTCGACATGAGCAAGAGCAGTCACAAAGCTTCGATACTAAATAGTGACCCATCTCACTCAAGAGCTACGTCAACGTAACAGCAGACCTAATAGCTGCTTTCATCCAAACCTCCAGGTGTCAGTCAGATCGGTACAAAACGTCGTATATCGATAGTGTCAACCAAAATTCCGATATAATTCTCCCTGTGCTGTCGGCCAGGATGGGTTGAACGATTGCCAGCCGAAATATCGTGCCAGCAGGTCGACGTTATTCGGCTGCATTTCCGAAACTTTATTGAACTGTTCATATGTTCTGCCCACTGTGTCCCCTCAAACGTACTACAGAGGACCTTACGCCAGCATTGTTAAATGCAGTTGACTTTGCCCGTTTCTAGGCAAGATATGTTTAGCTTGTAATTCTTGGTTTCAGATTTGTATGGAATGTGTACATTGATATGTTTAAAATTATTTTGGGCAAGATATATTTAGCACTGCACTCCATTTGTTTATTTTTCACTTGTACTGTTGTCCCTACCCAGCTTTTTTCTCCAAAATTTAATGTTATACTCTTTGCAAATATCCTGTGTATGACTGTTAGAATGATGATAGGTAAATTTATAATTCGATGATACTTCTGACACAAATAAATAACCCCTCCCCCCACTGGTTGGTGGGGCTAGGCTACCTGCCCCCTCCCAATACGACGAAGCAGCAGAAGAATGGTGTCACGCGCAACGCAGTACGCGATATCATCGCGTAAGACACTGGCCTTCAAAGCCGCCTTGGCGGCAGAGGACTGTCTTCGCGACCGCCATACCCGGCGAGATGGGGAAGGCACGCTTCCAGTTGCTGCAAATGCTCGAAGAACTTGCGCATGGCCTCCCAAAAGGAAAAGGTGCCAGTCCCACTTACTGCTCCGCCCGCGTCCCGGATGGCGAGTTACGGGCGCCGATCCCAAGAACGAAGAAAATGCCCCTATGCCAGCTTAGATGCCTCTAGGGCTGCCACTACACCAACCACAACACCGAGAGCCTTTATGAAGCTGTGTGGTACGCAACAAATGAATTTATTATGCGCATTACACAGTTCTTATCCTCGCACTTTTACCCGAGCCCTGGGCGATCAGCGGAGGTCGCCTGCGTTAGTGCAGCTTAGGATTGTTTATGCTCTTATCAACCTTACCGACATAAACAGCAGTATGCGTCGTAGCCATTGTGTCTTTCTTGTTGATTCGTGAGTATTGTTCGTCATTGTGTTCTTATATAAATGAGTGAGGAGGCTGTATTTTGTAGAAGTTTTACTCAAATTTCCGTTTCTGATTACTCAAATAGAATGGAGACACCGCACTAACAGCGGCAGACGATAACGTAAGGAATGAGCTAGTAATTTCGGTAAGTTTTTACTTATAGTGTTCATAATTAATAACATAAGTTTATGTTTTCGATTAGTCATACTTTAAAGTGATGCTTAATTTCGTGTCCCTTTTGCGACACATTAAGCCATTACAGAAATGTTCAAATGTTTGTGAAGCTTAAGGTACCGGTACGTAACTACGGGGTCATAAGTCCCTAAACTTACAAACTACTAGTGAACTACATTAGACGACACAAAAATCCATGCCCGAGGGGAGATTCGAACCCCCGACGGGGAAAGGCCTCTCGCTTTGGAACATAGCGCCTCAGTGCGCTCGGCCACTCCGCCGCTGCTAAGCCATTACACTTCCATTTAAAAGCTGTAAGCTATACGGTATGAACTGGCTGCACTGGGAGGAGGAGGAGGCGGGGCCTCACCCAACAGCCAATGCGCTACGAGCCGAATGTAAACAGTCTCGCCGGCCGCAGTGGCCGAGCGGTGTGCGGCGCGCCGGTCACAGTCTGCACGGCCGCTACGGTCGGGGTCTCGAATCCCCCCCCCCCTCGGGACTGATGACCCCGCAGTTTAGTCGCTTAAGTTTAACAAACATTTGAACGTTCTGAACCAGCAATCTCCCCTCAGGTAAAAGTGCGAGGATGATACCGACTACTTCTATTTCCCATTCTTCCGCAGTCACGGCAGTGACCCACACAACACGTTTATAGCATTCCATGCTATTCCAGAACATCTTTATCACTATAACTCTGAGAAATATCTACCTGGTACTATCTCCCGAAGTTAAACAAGATTCAAGTGTAATGCCTCAGACCATTGATGATGAAACAGTAACTAGCCATTATAAACACATCTAACACTCAAAGTGAAATCGCGTTTATTATCGTCACCAGATGCTCAGTTTTTTTTTTTTTTTTTTTTTTTTTTTTTTTTTTTTTTTTTTTTTACGTCCGGGGTGGGCAAATAGCGGCCCACGATCTGCATGCGTCACTCTAATCCTTTTTGTGCAACCCGGCAAGACAGTCAGAAAAAGCCACCGTGTGCTTGAGTTTTCCTTCCCGCTCGTAACCGAAGAAGCCAGTACGAAATTACATCGTGGATAATATTGTCCAACGCACTGTGCAGCAGTAAGTATACAAATTTCCAACTTCAGTAAAATCACAAAACCTCCGATAAAGTGTAAAATCAGTGCTGAATGTCATGTGTTTAATGAACAACGGGCACACAATATTCCTTTGTTGATATTGGAGATAAAGTAGTATGTTGTCTGTCAGCTAGGTCTACTTACAAGGCAAGCGGTTGAAGGCAATTGTTGTTACTCCCCTCTACCAAGAAACCGCAAAGTACCTGAAAGCGTTTCTTCTAACATTAGTTCCCTGCAGATTTTGGAGGACAAGTTCACAAGATTGATGATTTTAAGAAAATTCTACCTCATATACATTTGCTATCTTATCCCATCACTATTGATGCTGATGTAACACCAGAAAAGCTGTAACTTGAATTTTGTAATGCTACGCCGGCCGAGATGGCCGAGGTGACTGCGGCACGCCAGTCACGGTCTGCATGGCCACTACGGTCGGGGGTTCGAATACCCCCTTGAGCATGGCTGTTTGTGCCGCCCTTAGTGTTAGCTAGTTCATAAGTAGTTTGTAAATTTATGGACAGATGACCCCATAGTTAAGTCCCATTAGCTATACAAACATTTTATAATGCTAGTAGTCTCACATTCTGAAAGAAATTCCGCACCTTCATTTTTAAAGAAAGAAAAGGTACCAAAGAGTGAACAGTACATTTAACTTATAATACTGTAAATTACCAAATAGATAAATTGAATAAAATAGTCTTATTTATATTTATTGATTTTTACAGTGCAATTCTTACCTTATTTAAATGCGAAGTTGACTGATGAATGCATCCTAAAAGGTGCCGTCCTTCGCTAACCTCTTCTGCAAAGTGCCCCCGAGCCCAAATAGTTGCACACCCCAGATCTCCTTTTTGACGTAGTCTAGAATCGAAAGCCAGCCCGTCCCTGCTTGCCGCGTGTTTTTGTGCAGACTCCAAGGTATCGATCAGCGACCAACTGTCTTGCAATTCAGTCGTTCAGATTTCTCGGCTTTGTACAGTATCTAATCTATATTTCAAAACAATGGTTAACACACTGGACACGCCTATTTCCTTCTCCGTGCTTACTCAAATGATCGGAGCGTGAACTCCGTCTCTAATGACCACGCTGTTCGCGGGACGTTAAACCCCTAATCTTCCTCTTCTTTATCTTGATGAATGCTCGCAGTCAGGGAAAACCTACTGGATTCCATTAGTTGAAAAATCGTCGAGCAACTAGAATATCTAAGAACCGATCCCGTATGCTCGCACCTTAGTTAGCAATCTGTGGTAGGAAACCGTCTCAAATGCCTTATCAGGTACCCTGGCCAAAGCATTATGTATGTCACCAAAGTACCCAGATTACCAGCGGAACGTATTCCACAATTTGTCTAGAAACGTACACCGGGTAAGGACGCAGACTGTGTCAAAAGCTTGATCATGCCTCCATATTTTATACGTATTAGTGGAAAGGAATAATTTGACCATCCCTTAACTTTGTGGACTTGTTTTCGTGTCGCGTTGTTTAGGACGACTAGAAGAACGAAAATGCGCACGAGACGTCAGTATATGTGAATGATAAAAGAACGACTCGCAAAATTACAGGCCAATATAAGTGACGTCGATTTGCTGCAGAATTCTTAAACATATTCTCAGTTCCAACTTAATAAACTTTAGTGAGGCGGATAAGTTACTGTCCATGCAACCGAATGATTTTAGAAAAAATCACTTACGAAACTAAGCATTCCCATTCTTCACATACCATGCGTGATGTTAAACGAGGCATCCTTACTATTTCTTGATTACTCAAAGGCCTTTGAGAAGTTGCCCTACTATACAGTGATAACGAAGGTATGAGCATACTGGATAGGTTTTTAGGTATGCGAGTTGCTCGATGACTTTTTAAATAATGGGTCTGAGTAGGTTGTCGTTAACGGAGAGTTTCACGAAAGTGAGGAAGCAGGAAGATTAGGATTTAGCGTCCTGTCGACAGAGCTGTGTCACGGAAAACCTAAATCTGTATAGCCGCAGGTGGATTTGAACCGCCGTCCTCCCGAATGCGTGACGGCATAATCACGCAGCTGTAACATACTGGACTCGTATTCGGGCGTACTGTGGTTCAAATCCACCTGCGGCCATACAGATTTAGGTTTTTCGTTATTTCTCTAAATCACCCCAGGCAATGCCGGGATGGCTCCTTCCCCATCCTTACTCAAAAATCAGAGCGTGAACTCCGTCTCTAATGACCACACTCTCGACGGGACGTTAAACCGTATCTTCCTTCCCGAATGCGTGTCCAGTGCCATTGTGCAATATCGCTCCTTTGTAGCTGGAGTCAGAAGTGCTCCAGAAAAGTATGACCCGACGAACAAGATGTGATATTAAAGATTGGAGAACACAATTTGCACATATGGAAGGTGATGTGCGAATGCTGCTTAGTCTCGTGCAGTGTTACAGGGTAATCGTGTGCCGCAGAGTGCTACGACACCGTGGTATGGACGTAAATTTGTACCACTTATATCCGTGCACGTTGTTTATCAAATCAACATTCATTTGACCCTTAAGACAATGACGTCATAAAAATGTCGCATGCTCAAAAGCTATCGACACGGAACTGCCATGGTGTACAGCTGGAGACTTTGTACTACAACAACACAAGAGATAGTTCGTCTCCATTGTGTAGTTTTTGCTGAAGAGCAAAATATTGACACCCACACGTAGAATTTTATGTAAGTCGGTAACTTTCAAATCCCATATCGTCCACCCCATTATCGTTATCAGCCCTCTACCACCATAGTGCACAGTTGGGGACTGATATCTACTACCACATACAAACACTATTAACTATGAATGGTAGTGATTTTCCGTCTTTTGCAACTACAATAAAATGCGATTTTTTCACACCAGACGCGTTTCGTTTTATTGACTGTAAAACATCATCAGTGGTCTGAAATAGTAGAAATCTACAGTTTGGTTTTTGTTTAGATCGAAAACAGTTCTTAAATGGACCCTGAAAAGTAGGCCTAATGTTTGGTACTTACGGAAATTTTGTCTTACCTACTTTTCAGGGTCCATTTAAGAACTGTTTTCGATCTAAACAAAAACCAAACTGTAGATTTCTACTATTTCAGACCACTGATGATGTTTTACAGTCAATAAAACGAAACGCGTCTGGTGTGAAAAAATCGCATTTTATTGTAGTTGCAAAAGACGGAAAATCACTACCATTCATAGTTATGAAAGCAACTACGGACATTATGGCCACACAAACGAAGAATCAAACACTATTAGTTTGCAATGTGTAGTTTTGGCTGCAGAGTGAAATATAGGCACAAACACCTCATATTAAGGTATGTATATACATACCTACGTGAAGAGCTATATCAACAACAGTTATATTACCTATGTAAATAAGAATCAAAACGTATAAGCAGCGATCTTACAAGGTAAGACGACCTACCAATGTATGTATAAACTAGGCTACATATTTCTGAGTTACAATTATCCTGTTAAATAGTATACCCACCTATGTATTTTACAGTACACCTGACGAAGGCATTCATTCCGAAACAGGCCTGTCGGATTAAATACTTTATTAAAAAGCAGCGTATTTCTTATTATTCTGTTATCGACAATAATCGAAATTGGGAGGGGGACGGTGGGGAACCAGAGCCGTGCATTCTGTCACATTTAGGCCCGGCGCACACTTGATGCAGCACAGGCAGAGGCGCAGGGCTTCTGCAGGGTAGCGCACGCTTCTCGCAGTACAGGTGCACTGTGTGTGTGTTCCGGTTAAGTGCATCATACATGAGCAGCGAAAGGTCTCTGTAGTCTATGGCAGTTCCTATCAGCTATAGAGGAAACGCTCCTGACAAAATAGATAACTGTTCAAAGAGATTCTCATGCGGATAAGAGGAAGACTTAAAAGAGAATAATGTAGCTAGTGAGACACCATACCTACTAAAGAAAAATTAGGGATACGTTTTACGTATGTAATTAAAATTAAATTTAATTTTCTCTCATTTCTTTTATAATTAATGTATACAAGAGTTACTATAAATTCAATAATTCAATGAACCTTTATACACCGGACACATTTAATTTTAAAAGTGCTTCAGTTTATACGATCTGAAACACATTACTTCTCGGTGACAATTGGTAGGATTTTACGTCTTTCGTTGAAAGATAAACCAATAAGAAACATTTATGCATATCTTAGTTCCTCCCACCCTCAGATTGCCGAGGTAGGGTGGCTTGCGTGCTTCAACGATACTGATAGCCGTGCCGTAGGTGTAACCACACTGGAGGGGTATCTGTGGAGAGGTCAGTAAACGTGTCGTTCCTGAAGGGGCAACAGTGTGGATAATTGGCTGAGCTGGCCGTTTAACATCAGCTAACAAGGCTGTGCCATGCAGTTACTGTGAACGGCTGAAAGTAAGGGGAACCTATAGTCGTTATTTTCCCGAGGACATGCAGCTCTACTGTATGATGATGGCGTTGTCTTGGGTAAAATATTATGGAGGTAAAATAGTCCCTCATTCGGATCTCCGGGAGGGAACTACTCAGGAGATGTCATCGAGGAATACGAAACAGGCATTCTACGGATCGGAGCTTTGACTGTTCTATCCCTTAATCAGGAAGGTAAGTTAGAACATATAAAAACAGAAATAGGTTGAAGTTAGATTTGATAGGGGTTAACGAAGTTTGGTGGGAGGATGACAGGATTTCTGGTCAGGTGAGTACAGGGTTATAAATACAGTTTAGGGCGGGGTGGGAGGAGGGTAGCAGGAGTAGATCTAATAATAATATAAAATGCGGTAAGTTACTTTGAACAGCATAGTAAACGCATTATCGTAGTGAAGATTCACGAAGCCAGCCCCGACCACAGAGGTCAAAGTTTATATGCCAACTAGCACGGTCGATGATGATACTGAAAAACTGTATGATCAGATAAAAGAAGTCACTTAGTTAATGGAGCGGAAAACTTGATTATCATTGGGGGCTAGAACTCGGTAGCAGGAAAAAGGGAAGGGAAGGAAAAATAGTGACTATGGACTGGGGAAAAGAAATTGAAGAGGACGTCGCCTGGTAGAATTTTGGGCAGAGCACAATTTAATCGTCATATACACTTGGTTTAAGCCTCCTGAAAGAAGGTTGTTTACGTCGAAGATACCAGAAGGCGCTGGAAGGTACCAAATTGACTTTAAAATCGTAAGACATATTTCGAAACCAGGTTTTAAATTGTGAGACATAACCGGGGGCAGATATAGCCTCTGACAATAACTTACTGGTTATGAACGATAAATTAAAACTTAAGAAAGTGGAAAAAGGTAGAAAATAAGAAGATGGAATCTGGATAAACTGAAAGAACCACAGAGTTTTTCGAGAGTTTCAGAAACGAGGGAAATTAATACAGTAACAAAGTAGTAAAAACCGCAGAGAATCATTTAGATCGACAGGAAGGACCTAACAGAAACCCTTGGATAACAGTGGGAAATACTAAACTAAATTGATGAAAGGAGAAAACATGAAAATGCAGCAACTGAAACAGGCTGAAAAAAATGAGGCTGGCAGGAAGTGCTGATTGACTAAACAGGAGTGGCTAGAGGAAATATGTAAATCGTAGAAGAAAGATAGATACCGCCTGCGGGGAAAAAAAGCGAGACGTTTGGAAACAAGCAAATCCGCTGCTGCATGAATATCAAAAGCTCAGATGGAAAACCAGTACTAAGCAAAGAAGGGAAAGCTGAACGGAATAAATGGAGGGCTCTACTAAGGACGTGATCTTAGAGACACTATTGTGCAAAGGAAGGAGGAAGTATATGATTAGAAAGGGGATAGGATACTGCGAGAAGAATGCCAGAGAAATGAAAGATTTGAGTCGAAATAGGGCCCAGGAGTAGATGATATCTCGTATCTGCTGAAATCGATAGGAGCGTTATGAAGATAGTGTTCCATCTTGTGTGTGTAATATGTATGGGAGAGGAGAACCTCAGACTTCAAGAAGAATATAATAATTCCAATTCCAAAGAAAGCAATTGCAGACAAGTGTGAAAATTACAAGACTATCAGTTCAAGACATGATGACAAATACTAACACGGATTATTTACAGTCGAATGAAAACGTTGGTAGAATCTAATGTGGGGCAAATAAGTTTGGATTTAGGAGAAATGTAGGAACATGCGAGGAAATACTTTACGACTTATCTTGTTAGAAGAAATGCTAAGGAAAGGCAAAACTACGTTTTTAAAATTTGTAGATCCGGAGAAAGCTTTTGACAATGTTGGCTGGAACACATTCTGAAGGTAGCCGAGTAAAATATAGGGACCGAAGATTTATACTCTATTTGTACAGAAACCAGACAGCAATTATTGGAGTCTAAGGGCATGTAAGGGACGCAGTGGTTGGGAAGAGAGTAAGACAGGGTTGCAGCCTTTCCCCGATGTTATTCAATCTGTAGATCGAGCAAGCTGTGAGGAAAGCAAAGAGAAATTAGGAGAAGGAATTAAAGTTCAGGGAGAATAAATAAAAACTTTGTTGTTTGCCAATGACATAGTAATTCTGTGAGATAGCAAAGGACCTGGAAGAGCAGTTGAACGGAATGGACTGTGTTTGATGGGAAAAGTATAGAAGATATAAAGTGTGGAATAGCTTTGGAAAGAAAAGCATTTATGAAGAAGCGAAATTTGACATCCAATATTAATTTCAGTGAAAGGTAGTCCTTTTAGAAGGCATTTGTCTTGAGTGCAGCCTTGTACGGGACTGAAACGTGGACGACAAGCAGTTCAGACACAAAGATGTTAGAAACTTTAGAATTATGTTGTTGCAGACGAGTGCTGGAGATCAGGTGGGTAGATAGCGTAAATAGTAAGGTACTAAATGGAACTGAGGACAGAAATTTCTGGCATACCTTGCCTAAAGAGAACAGATGGGATCCATCGGTGGGACATATTCTGATACATCAAGGAATCGTTGAATTAGCATTGGAATGAATTGTGTGGGGGTAAAACTCGCAGAGGAAGAACGAGAGACGAATACAGAAAGCAGGTTCAAAAGGCTGTAGGTTGCCGTTCTTTCAGAGATGAAGCAGCTTGCGCAGGACAGGGTAGCGTGGAGAGCTGCATCTATCAGGTCTTTGGACTGAATACATTTTGTTTTGAAAAAGGTATAATAAAACGTGGAAAGACATTATATCAAAGACAACTGGTTGATTTGTAAGGAGTGCTGCAACAATTTTGCAATTATAAGTTTCAACCGCAGAACACAATGCTGGCTACAGCTATGGATTCCTTGTAAACTAAGTACGAAAAAGCTGCTTCGGACCAATGGATGGTTTCAGCACAATAGTGCTTTACTTGGCATGATCTTGTTAGAATTGATTTGCTCTTACCCTCTTTCGATCGCTAAACTGTTTTGCTCTACCGTTTTCGGGTGGTTCATGATTATGGTGCAACTAAGGTTTTCCAAATTAACGACTCAGTTCCAATGTGGGAAGAGGGTCTACTTCATAAAAATTCTAGCAGCGACCAGGAATCGAAAACATACTAGTTTTTAATCTAACACTTAACTACGCTGCAGAGAATACCTACAAACGCCTTGTGGCAACATGAATATTGAATTACCTTCTGGCTGTTTCAATTGCGTTCATGTTGTATGAAAAGATCTGCAAGGTGAAAGTTCTGCACAGAAGTGGGAGAAAGATACTGGTACAATTTCAGGAAAAAGAAACATGCAAAGCTGTAGGTGAATTTGGCAAACAGTTTCCCTAAAACTGGTTAGTAGGGAGCTGCATCACTGTGTCGCCTGTCGCTCTGTTGTTTACGAGCGTGCCCGTTCCCCTTTCCCACCAAGCCTAATGCTCATATCCGGGAAACTGCCGTTGAATCCCAGCTACACGAGCGCCTTTTGTCGCGATCGTTGGGCATGTTCATCAAGAGCTGAGTTTTGATTTGTGGAAATTTCCACAGTCAGTCTTAAAAGTTCATTTTGTAATGTCACTGCCGGTCTTTACGAGGCCGAATAATTAATACGCAGGCTAGAAATGTAAGAGGAAAACATGAATCGGAGTCTAATGTCTAAAGCTAATGCATCTTTGTATCCTCCCAAGGACGCCACATGGGTATCGGATTTTAGAATTTCTTTATATTTATGGTACGTGAAGTTCAGAACTTAAATAGCAATCACCAAAGCCATTCGACGCAACTCCCAAAAATTCTCGGGAAAATCGACTTTGAAGTTTTCCAAAGGGCACGCAAGTACCCATAATCAAAAGTATTGCAATATCTGTCGGTGTAGCTCAGGTGGTGGCGTTCTGGCCTGACAATCATAGTCGGTGGTTCAAATCCCGATGTGACTGATACGTTTTTTTTCGTTTTCAAATTACGTTATCTAAACCATGTGGGTTCTCTAATTCCATGCGTTGTCACTTTTTGTTTATATGTATGTAGACGAGCTGAAAACCTTGTCACGTGAAACGGTGGTTGAGTAGGTTAGCTGCTTGGATAGCCATTAGTAGCTATGGAGATGACTTTCCACAAAGAGTGTCGTAGCTCTTCACAAACTGAACAATTAAAGACTACCGGCGTCAACTAATAGTAAAGCCAATACTGTCAAAAATGTAACTTATATTTTTTTGATAGAAACTATCATTATTAACAACCTTATATAAAATATAGAAAATTACGAATAAACAAAATTTTCGTAAAAATTACCTTCTTTTTCCATTGGGTAGTCCGGTTCCTTGCGGTCGCTTATCGTGTTTGTTCGTTGTTGTTCGATGTGTTCTTTTATTACAGAGGACGTTCAGCCCTGTGACCGGGCGCCTTGAGCCACTGTGTCCGGTCCCACCTAAGCTACACCAACAGATGCTGCAAGTCATTTAATGATAGGTACTTACGCTTACTCGATTTTCTCGAGAATTTTTGAGAGTTGCTTCGAATGGCTTTGACTAATTGTTATTTGAGTTCTGAACTTCATGTACCATAAATATCAAACAATTCTAAAATCCGGTACCCATGTGGTCTCCTCGTCAGACATTAATCAACGCATCTAGAGGGTTTGGCGGTAGTGGTGTATGTTTTCATAAAGTAATGGAGGATGCCCAGGAGTAGTATCAGTCGTCAGAGATATAGCAGAAGTAGCTATTTATAATAATTCTGTAGTATTTTCTAGTTGTTGGATTAGGCAACAAACGCTGTTCTAAATCAGAGTTGCCACAAGTTTCCCAAAGTGAAATTCCCTAAAGATTCTCTGATTTCCATATACAGTTTTAGCAGTTTTTCCTGAAAATTATGAAATCTGAAGGGTAAGTAAACTGGAAGGTGCCAGATATGTAAGGATGTTTGTATTTGTGAACATTTTATGAATCCTAATTTTGAGTTAACAGACGTTATTGTCTCCTTTACAGGATAATGCTCAGAAGGGTTAGTAAACATGTTCGTTGTTGTGGTCTTCAATCCAAAGACTCGTTTGATGCAGCTGTCCACTCTGCTCTACCGTTTGCAAAGCCTCCTGTTCTCCTCATAAGAACGGCAGCCCACATCCATTTAAATCGTTTACTATATTCGCCTATGGGTACCCATATGCGATTATTACACACTGTCCCAAAATCTCTCCAGTACAAAATAGATAATTCCTCGATGCCGCAGAATGTGTCCTACCAATCGATCCCTTCTTCTACTCAAGTATTTCAGAAGTGTTTCTCCTCAGTTCTGTTCAGAACCTCTTCAATAGTTACGCGATCTACCCTTATAATCTTCAGCATTTGTCTGTAGGATACTTCAAAATCGTCAGTCTTCTTATCTTCCACGTTCCACTTCCGTACAAGGCAAATGCCTTCATAAAAGACTTGCTAACACTACAATTAATATTCGATCGTACTAAATTTCTATTCATTAGAAACGCTTTTCTTCCCATTTCCATTCTACATTTTATATCTTCCTGCTTTGGCCATCGTTAGTTACATTACTGCCTCATTACCCTTGTTTTGCTTTTCCAGGTCCTTTGCTGTCTTCTGGCAGGAGTGCCTAATCTCATTTTTTAGTAGTCTGTAGCCATTTTACCTGTTTCATTTACTGCGTTTTTATATTTTCTCCTTTCATCACTTACATTTAGTATTTTATATGATAGCCAAGGATATTTTCTGGATCTTCACTTCGTCTTGTAAGCTAATACGTCCCCCGTTTCCGTCAATCGTTACCCAAAACTCCCTCTGGATATCTCAAGAACCTCAGGATCCTTCAATTTATACAGGTCCCACTTTCTTCTTTTCTTACCTTTCCGCAGTTCTATAGTTCATAACCATTAGAATATAGTGTCACTATCTGCTCCTGAATACGTCGTACAGTTTCAAACCTGATTCAGAGATCTATGCTATAGCTTACGATTATAAAATCAATCTGGTACTTTCCGGTGTTCATGGTCTCTTCCACGTATACAACATTATTTCTCGGAGCTTAAACAAGTGTTCATGATGATTAAATAATGCTCTGTGCAAAATTGTACAGGTGGCTTTCTCTTTCATTGTTTTTCCGCAGTCCAGATGCATCTGCTGTTTTCCCTTCTCTTCCTTTTTGTACTATAGAATTCTAGCCCCTCATCACAATCACGTTTACTCTCTCTTTACTGTCTGAATAATTTCATTTCTCTCTTCATATATTTATTCGGTCTCATCAACCGCGGTGGGTGTTGGCTTCGTGTCTATCCCCTTTTCTTATTCATTAATGGTTCCTGGTGTGGGTTCCTGTAGTCATTCCCTAGTTCATGGACCATGGGCAACGTATGAGTGGCACTGAAAGTTGGCGTATCAGTTCCTTTAGAATAAGTTTGGGCATATCGGTTATATTGTTAGTCGTGGTCACCTTTGTCCTCAGACGGCAAAGACTGCCAATTCCACCGTTTAACCCCTCAACTGCTAGGTGAAAAACCCACTGGGATCCTAGTCAAGTAAGGCTAGAAACCTGTCTCACAGATACTTCGACTTGAAGCTGGCAACAATCAGAGCGAAATGGCCGGAATCTTTCGACGAGATGAAATCTCACATCTAGTTGACAGACTGGGGACTCTCCAGATACGACTTGCAGACAGTCTGGAATGAAACTGGGAGCTATTAACATCGGCGGGGCTACACATGGAAGAAGTTAGAGCTACAGAAACTGCAAGTAAGTTGGGGTAGACTTTTAGCTGTTAGTGACATTCGGGCAAAGGAAGAGAGAGAGAAGACAAAGTAGATCATCTGTCAGGAGTCAAAACAGGAAATACACTTTGGTGTATAAGGCTTTACATCAGCAAAGCAATTGAACCAAGCCATATTGCAATAACATATTTAAAAGAGCAACTGATGTGGATAGCTTAAACAGTTCTCAACAAGAAAACTGGGATTATGTCAGTTTATTCGCCTTGTGAAAGGGCAGATCAATATGAGATGGAGAGATTTCATTATGCACACAGGGATCGAGTGGTTAAAGAACAATGGCAGTGTTTTGCTCATGGGTATTTCAATACCAAGATAGGAAATCGAATAGAAGGGTATGAAAAGATTATGGGTAAGTTGGAGAGGATATGGAGGCCAACAGTAACGGAAATCAGCTGTTGGATTTCTGTGCCAGTATGGGGTTAGTTGTTAAAAACTCTTATTTTAAGCATAAGAACTTTGTCCGGTATACTTGGGAAGGCAGGGGAACCAGGTCTGTCATTGACTGAATAACAACACAACAGGAATTCAGGGAGGCAGTCAGGGACACACGTGTATTCAGAGAATTCTTTGATGACACTGCTGACTATTTAACCCTGTGTTACTAACATCTGGTTTTAATGCTTACTACTAACACCCGTCAATTCGGCGTGTGTGATTTCAAACCAACACACTACCCGTGTACACTTGTTCATCAGTTGTTCCTCAACACGTCACAACTCACTGACAATTTGAACGTAGCCGTCATTTTGACGGATGTTACTAAGCTAGGGTAAATCTGCAGCAGAATTAGTTTAGTTAGGCCAAAATTGCAGTAAATGAGGTCCATATGTTGGACGATAAGAGTGAAGAAACTTCAGGAAAAGGAAATCAGGCACAAATACATAACAAGGACTTCACAAAGGTACTAGTTAGTTGAAAGTAGTCATTTACAGTCCTTGGAAGAGGAATAGACGAGGTACAGAGACACACTACAAGAAGTGGCTAGAAAATGTCTTGTAACATTAGTGTATAAAGGCAGGAAGAAGCAGACAGCTTGGTGAAATGACATAGTCAAGGTATGTAAAAGGGAAAAGAAGGCATTTAAAAAACTTCATACTAAAAGACAGGCAAATAGAGAAAGTTATGTTGAAGAAAGAAACAAAGCCAAACAGGTAATTTGAGCAGTCAAGCAAACATCATGGGAAGAATTTGGAAATAGGTTGGTAACTTTGGGTCAAGTCACTGGAAAAACATTCTCCACCATTCTGTTTCAGACAGGCCAGGCAGGAAAGCTGCTATTGAATTCAGTAGATGCCTCCGGCAGGTAGCAGGAATATTTTGAAGAGTTGCTCAATACATGTGTAATGTTTCATATTTCGATGTACAATGGGATAGGAATGATGATGGAACGAATATCACATTTGAGGTAGTGGAGAGAAGATAGAAGTGCAATAAAGAGGCTGGGATAGATGAAATTAATTCGGAAGTCATCAATTACGGTGGAATGTCAAGTCTGAAATGGTTATTCAGGATAATTGCAATGGCGTGGGAGTCGGGACAGGTACCGTCTGAGTGGATGAAAGCAATAGTCAAACCAATTTTCAAGCGTAGAAACAGGAAAAATTGTAACAACTACAGAGGTGTCTCTTCAATTATATTTGTGGGCAAAATATTCTTAGGTATTGTTAAAGGAAAGTGCTAGTATCAGTGGAAGACAAATGAGATGAAAATCAATGTGCGTTTCGGCCTCTTGTAGGCTCTCACGGCAAAATCATTAGCTTACGGCAGATAATGGAGACGTGCTAAGAATTGTATCTACGTTTTATAGATCTGTTCCTAAGAGAAAGCTATAGTCAGTTCTACAAGGTTATGGAATAGGATGCAAACTTCTGCAGGCAATTATAGGTCTTTATGTAGATTTTTTGTCAGCAGTTAGAGTAGACGGCAAATTAAGCTCAGGGTAATTTCAGTGGTAAGACAAAGCAGTAACCTGTCACTACTGTTGTTCATACTATCTATGGATCATATGTTGAAAGCAATAGAATGGCACGGCGGGATTAAAATAGATGAAAACAAAACAAGCAGTCTCACATATGTGGATGGTTTTAGTGATGGCAGGTTCTATTGAACGGTTGCAAGGTAATATTTGAGAGCTAGATCAGAGATGTAAGGGTTATGCTATGAAGATCAGCATATTTAAAACGATAGTAATGTCTGTGGGAAAGAGAGTTAAACATATTGAGTGGCAAAAAGGCGGAACAAAGTTAGAAAAGATGGACAGTTTCATGTACTTAGGATTTATTATCTCACAGGATGGCGACATAGTGAAAGAACTGGAATCTGGGTGTAGCAAAGCTAATGCAGTGAGTGCTCAGCTACATATGTGTTCACTGGTTCAGTGAACCACCGCAAAAAAGCTCTTCGTGAAAAAAAATAAATGAATAAAATAGTGTATTTTTAAACTATCATTATTCGTTTCGTTCTTCTATCAGATCATTTTATAGGCATATTCAAAGTACTTTTATGGCATGAGAAACTTTTACGCCGCCGCGACAGCACGTATGAGTCGTGGCAAGAAGGCAACATCTGCCCTTCATATTTGTTCTTGGCGCATTAAAGATTCATTATAAACACATCATATTTGACAAAATATCTTATAATACGCATCAGCAGTAAAAGCTTTCAGAAGATCCGATCATTAAAAATGACGAAGTCACTACTCTCCACCTAGCAAGAATAGCCTTGTGGTTAGCGGCATTGCTTTGTGCTGTCGAAGGTTCGAGACCGACTACAAGCAATTTTTTTAAACCCAATCTTCTTTTTAACAGATGCGGGAAGAACAATGATTTAAGTTTTTGCAAATGCGTCGCGATTTTGAGGATAAATGGAATTTATACTCTTCGTTGTAACAAATATTTAACTGTTTGAGCCGGCCGCGGTGGCCGAGCGGACTGCGGCTCGCCAGTCACGTTCTGCACGGCCACAACGGTTGGGGGTTCGAATCCCTCCTAGGGCATGTGCAAGTGCACAGTAAAAACATTGTCAGAAATACAAACTGAGGTGTGTACTTGTGTAAATATAATTACAATTATGACTAGTTGGAACCAAATGGTATAACCTACCGCTTTAATCTGAAGCACCACAATCCTTATCACACATTTATTGCCTGTACTTCGGCAACTGGGCACTAAAACAACATACCATGAAAGCGTAAATAGTCCAGGACCTTTGTGGAGAGAGAAAAAAAAAAGGGGGGGGGGCTGAATAGGAAAAAATTAGGGGAGTGATGAAACCTCTTGCAATAGTCTGTTTGATGGCCTAGTTAACATACTAAAAGTCCCCGAAGCTTCGGGTTGTGGAATCGCGGTTATGACGTCATCAATATGGCGGCCTTAAACTGTAGAATAATCTTAGAACGACTATAAATTCTCACAGGATTGACATAAAAAGTTCATTTTTGCGCCAAATTACGGAGGAAGATCTGAAAAACGTTTATATATCAATATCATATGTATATATAACTTATGAGCTATACTAACAAAAACTAAAAAAATATAATTTTTTCAACCTTTATTTTGGAAGTTTCTCTTTTAATAACTGCGTGATTATGCAATGAACTAATGATTTGTAATTAATTATGTAACACATTCTTAGAGATTGAAAACAATGGTAGTATGTTTTTCCTATCATTAATAATCAGGGAGTAATCTGAAATCATTTAGTGTAAGATGTGGTTATTCACTAGTCAGATCGCATGTTAGAATTGTAAGGAGATATTTCTTAAAACCTTGTTCAAGACTTGCAAGATAGTTAAACGACTATTCACACAATTCAGCACTTAATTTTACGAAAATAAATAATGTATAGGCTATCTAAATATACAAAGCACTGATTTGTATTACAAATTTACAAGAATGATAAGAATTCATTCATTTGTATATACATGTATTTGTTTATATTTAGCAGCTTTACTGCCTGGTTATAGGTGAGACGTAAATTATTTTGTCAAAAAGGAACCGTTACTAACAATGTAAAGTCATTGAATCAACTAACAAGGGTGCACTCTGACCAGCAGCAATTAACACATGTGCAAAAAATGAACATATTGCACTCTGAACGCCAATATGGAGTGCCACACACAAATAAAATTGTTAAAATATAAGTAGCTGAATGTTTTAATAAATTTTCTGTTAAAAATATGAATGACATCTGAAACATCTGAATTATCTTTCTCATCACACTTCTGCACAGAAGGTTCACCATCATCTTCATCAAAATCGAGAATATTTGAGTTGCTGCATCCACTGCCATTGCAATATCCACACAAAACAGAACACTGTATACCAAAACTACAACAACGACAATTTCATTCACACTTGCAAGATATTAACTTTAAGATGAAGACGATGGCAGGAGGTTCTTGAGTTAAAACTGGCTGAAGAGAACTATTTTTAGAGACCCATCCCCATTAAGTGGGTAGCAACATTTTGCTCCTCCACTGCTGCACCTGAAGATAAACACGTTTTGAATGCTCACTTGATGCCGCAAATGTTGGATGTAGTCGAGCAAGATCTATCTGAAAGGTGATTGGACGTGTTGCCAAGGATTTTAGGAAATTCTGATATCTAACACTATTTAATGATGTCCTTTAGGTGCATCGTTCACTGCTAACAAATGTTCAACTGTTTGTATAGCTTATGGGACTTAACTACAGTCCCTACACTGCTAACAGAAACTGCTCTCCTGCTTCAGTTACTTTTTGAGCATTTGTGTTGTCATTATTGAAAATAGAAGTAATTTTTCGTCGATTAGGCTGTGTTTGGAGGAGTCTTTTCTTCCCTTGACCAAACAAGGACGATGTCGTGTCACATCCGGATACAGCATGCAAAAATAACTTACCTTGACATAAATCTCCAAGTGCTTCTTGGAGGGATTTAATATGATAAGTCCGTGAAGGGCCTTTTCCCACAGACGACTTCTGAAAGTAAATGGGCACGTTACCAGGAGTAAGTGAAATCAGAAGGACGAGTAAATCGACATCTGTACCAACCACCCCCTCGGGCATGGATGTTTGTGCTGTCTTTAGGTAGTTCATAAGTAGTTTGTAGGTTTAGACACTGATGACCCCGCAGTTAAGTCTCTTAAGCTTTACAAACATTTGAACATTCAACCAACCACCATAGTTGACTTCTTCTTTGCCATCTCCAGTGCTGCTCCAACAATCAGCTTGTCAGCATCAACCTGTGATTGCCGCATCAAAATATTACCAAATTCCAGTTGGCTTCTTAAACCAACAATAAATCGTTCCTTATTTCCTGAATTGTTCAGAAATTTTTCATGGCACTCTGTGCACATCACATTTTCTGTAAAGTGGACGACAAGTGACTGACATTTTGCCTGACGTTGTCTGTGCCCTTCGCTTTTTGTGCTGGGCGTGGGATAACCATCAAAAACACAACACAGTTAGTACCAAAATGTTTCCTGACACAATTTATGTACAGTACATAAAATTCTTTGTAAGTCAAACATTGTAACCAAACAACACTTCCCAATAAATATCCACCATCTACAACATAGGCAGAATCTTGAGGAGCTGAGAGATGCTTGTCACTTGATATACTGTTATCTAATATATCATGCAAAATCGGGTTTTGTGGTTTTCTCGTGTAATAATCATCAAACAAGGATAAGGGATGAGTTGTAAGTTTAAGCATTTCTGGAGGTCCTCGTCAGTTTTCGAAACACAACTAACTCTGAGGAATAGCTGCATGGTGTTAATAGGTGTAACAATCTCATCGTTGATCTTGACAGCGCTAGTCATGTGTGTTAATGTCAGCACCTTATCACTTCGATGTAAATGAACATCCTTGAATGTTTTTCCTACAATTCGTCCAACTGAAGCTTTTCCGACGTCAACTGCATCGTAACAGTTAATAGCCTCACTTGCTATAATACAACTTGAAAATGATATGAGCTCAGAACGATTTCTGAGCGGAGAAAGTGAGGCGAACCAGGCCACCACTTTTGAAGAATCGATATTATCACGTGCTTGTCTTTATTTCCTTAGCTGAACGTGTTGGTCAGAGGAGGTTACTTCTATGCCACAAAATTTCTCAAAGTGCTGAATGAGCTCTGAACATGCATACATCCCTTGCACCCACTAATGTAGGGTTCTATTCGTTATCCCACCTCCAGGTATCAGGCCACCAGATGATTTGAACAATCTCATCAATACTTGTTCTATCGTCTTGTCACTCCAATTACCAGCCCACATTTTGTTGGTACGTTTAATCACCAACTGTCCTGTGGAGACAATTTTTTTGAACTCTTGTGCTGTCAGCCTTTCTTCAAGTGTTGACATCTGTTCTGCGTATAAATGCACGCACTTTGCATATGCAAGGTGGACAGCTGCATGGAAAAAGGAATAATATTTTTCACCATTTCTACATGCAATTCCCAATCACCTGTGCTCACCACGGACAAAAAGTATTATTATGCGAAATTTTTCATAGTACTGCACATACAATTTGGCACTCCAATTGCTACACACTCACACTATGTCACTATTCTAGTAAAGCGTAAGCTGCTCCTGAGAAAGCGTGGGAAAACTGTATTGCAGTCTGCTAGTAAACACTTACACTTTTCGGTAAACAAATTCAGATAACTTCCTTATAATTAATGGTAGGAAAAAACATATTGGTATTATTTTGAAGCTCTAAGAATGCGCTACAAGATTAATACAAACAATTGTCAATTTGTTCCATAATTATGCAGTTATTCACCGAGAAACTCCAAAAATTGTTTGAAAAAATATTTTCTCTTTTTCGATTATTATAACTCAGAAGGAATGTTATATATACGTCATATACGGCTACATAATAATTTTTCACCCCTTCCTCTGTAATTTGGTGCAAAAAGGACCTTATGTTAATTATGTGGAAATTTATAGCCGTTCAAAAATTACAGCACAAATACGTAGGTCAGCCATATTGATGTTGTAACCGTTATTCCACAGCCCAGAGCCTCGGGGACTTAAAGTATGTTAACTAGGCCATCAAACTGAGACTATTGCAAAAGGTTTCATCTCCCTCCTAATTTTTTTCTATTCAATGCATAAAGGTCCTGAACTAAAAGCTGTTTGACGATCAGTGGTAGTTTCGTAATGAAGTAATGCAAAACTAATTAACAGCTGGTTGCTGTTATTATCAAGACGATACTTACTAGTTGTATTTTGTGTACTTCTAATTACTTTGGTTCGTGTTATACAAGCATGTGTGCATTACTTTTCAGGCCATCTTCGTACATGCATCATATGAAAGGATTATCCTTCATCTGTATCTGTGGTTGCCACAGAGAAGGTTTCCATGTTGCCGGGGTATTCAGCATGCGTTAATGTTTAAGTAAGGACAATTTGTTTCATAATTAAGCGCACTTGCAAATATCAGTGAGTGAATATAATTATGAAATAATGTTTAGAATTAATACTAATCAGTACACAAATTCTCCTTAAAAATTTGAGCACTGCAAATAGGAACCATGGTAATGTGTATGGGCAGTGAAAGAAAATATACTGTATTCAAATGCAGACAAAGCCTATAGGCACCAAGGAAGTCGCGCAGAAGGGTTCCAAAACACTGTGGAGAGAGCATAAAGATAGCACGACATGTATCCAATTGAAAGATACAGGATATCAAAGCTATGGGAAAATGAAGAGGCAATCAAAGATAAAAGAAGGGTGGTCGGCAGCTCACCAGTCTCCGGATTCATCGCTAAGAACAATTATCTTGTCTGTCGTGCCACTTCTTCCGTTTCAGTTCGTAATCGGTGGGGACGGTCAGTTGTTCCGCGACGTAGACGGCACGTTTTTGTTCTCGCCTGCAACAACCGTGACTCAGCGCTGCCATAAGAATACTGTCAGGCGATTTCTGTTCCGTTTCGTCGAACTGAGGCCACGGCCATTGCCGTAGCATAGCCATTTCGTCACCGGGTATTGGTCCACAGACTGAGGTTTGGTGCCAGAGAACTGTAGAACTCGATCTATAGTATGGCAGGATATTAGAATTTAACATAAATTATTTTTATGTCCATAGATTCATCAATGAATATATCTTCAGTCCGCAGACTGGTTGGTTGTGGAGCTCTCCACGCTACCATCTCCTGTGCAAGCTTCTTCGTCTCTGAATAAGAACGGCAACCTGCATCCTTTTGAACCTGCTTACTGTATTCCTCTATCAGTCTCCCTCTGCGATTTTTACCCCACACACGTCCCTCCAATACTAAATTCACGATTCCCTGTGGTCTCAAAAGTCCCACTAATTGATCCCTTCTATTAGTCAAGATATGCCAGAAAGTTTTTCTCCCAAATTCTGTTCAGTATCTCCTCATTAGTCATGTGGTCGACCCATCTACTAGTCAGCATTCGTAGACGTATCATGCGTTAGAAAATAGCTTGCTACATTTCCTTCTCTGAGGATCGTAGCACTACACCCAGAATACTTACGACTGTGGATGTACGAGGCTATAGAATTACAGGCTGAATGATGTCAAATGATACCAATGGTACATTGTTTAGATACAACTTGCTTTTAGTCCGGGTTTGCTTTCTAATGTAGGGGCTTTTTCAAAAGTATTTTTACAGACTCTGATTACAAGTTTTTTACTCCGAAACAAGAACTCCACGTAAACATACTACGTAAGAAAATCCTTAGTGTTCTAATGGAAATTTGTATTTTATGTTACTGGAGGTCAGCGATAGACTCGTAATGTTCAAATACACGGCGATTTCAGGGTGTTCCTGGCATCCATGAGACGTCGACTAGGTGTGTGTGCATCTGGGCGGACTGCTGCATTTATGATTAGTTTAAGGTGCCCCCAGAGATAATCTAAAGCATTAAGGTCAGAGAAAAGTGCAGGCCGTGGAACTGGCCCTTAATGCCCATCCGTCTGCCGTGCAGAGACCATCTAGTGTATCATGAACTCCGAAACTGATGACTGCTGGAGCTCCACCACATATTTTCCGCTTGTTTGAAGGGGCATGTCTTCTAGTAGCTCTTGGAATGTGTTCTGAATTGAAATCCCTGCAGTCTCCTACAATTCCAGTGCTGAAATTGATGTTCCACATGCCAGGGCCACTTAGATATCAATAATACTTGACTTTCTTTTACAGTTCATAGAACGCACTCTTCTTGGTCAGGTGATCAAGTGACACACGGCCTTCCTTGGTTATTTGATTTTGGTTGCACGGATTCTATCTTAGGAACGTAACAACACACAGTAACAAATGTGGAATGAATTTGAAGTTTCGTCTACTCACACCATCTGATACAGTCGTGCATACGCATGTCCATTATTACCATTAGGACAGCCGTAAAAAAATATTAAATCATGTATGCATGCTGATGAAATGAATATTCTGCCATGTTTGAATAAGGAACTTCAGTTAACGCACTACCGATAGCACAGGTACTTCTACATTGCAGATACACAAATATAAATGTCTCCCTGGCAACTCGACGCCACCTAGGATACGAGACGCACATTTATAGGTACTAAGTGATGGTGTTGGGTTGTATATTTGGATATCTATTGCATATCGACTTCAATTTGGTGCCCGTACTTTCAAATGATCTGGTTAGCTTGGGTATGCACCAAAATTGAAAGACAAGACGTATATTTAAAAATTTAAATGGAAAATGCTTTGCACTGAATCATATTCTTGCTACAAAAGATTTCATAAAATAAGCATAGTGTGAACATTGTTTTCTGGTAATTGCTACCGCAAAAAATCTAATGTAACTTCCTCTGTGAAGTAATATAAATTTTGGAAATATTTTCATTCAAATCTTCGCCGGATTATAAAAAATAAGTGTAAATAAAAATTATTTTATAACAACGAAATAGGGTGTAATACGAGGGTAAGTTGAAAAATAAGTTTCCCTTGTCGACTGTGGGCAGAGTTGTGTATGAAAGGAAAAAAAAAAAAAGAATAAGACATATCTTTATTTTTCTACATAATTTACAAGTATATCGAGGCATTTGTTAAACCGATTTATAGGCTTCAAAAAGCCGCCCAGAAAAATATCAAGTCGTTGCATACGGAAGAAGCGTTGAACGGCTATGGAGTGGAAACATTCATCACCTGTCCGAAAGAAGTATAAAACAACTCCGTCTGCAGGTAAATTGCTGCTCACAGTTTTTTGGGACGCCCAAGGAATTTTGCTGCTGGACTTTTTAGAGGTTGCAACCATCAATGCTGCGCGGTACTGTGCCACACTGTCGAAATTGAAAGAGGCGATTCGGGAAAAGCGCCCTTGCCTTCTCAGATCTGGCGTTCTGCTGTTGGATGACAATGCGAGACCACACTCGGCGACGGAAACGCAAAACCATATTGCAACTCTTCGTTGGGAGCACCTACACCATCCGCCATACAGTTCTGATCTTGCACCAAGTGACTTCCATATGTTTCCAGCTTTGAAGCAGACTCTCGGCGGAAGGCGTTTTGGAAGCAATGCTGAAGTCAAACAAAACGTTCAATGCTTATTCCATATGCAACGTCCTGATTTTGCTTATAAACCCATAAGACAAATGCCTCTATGTACTTCGAAATCATGTAGAAAAAGACATGTTTGTTTGTTTTTGTTTTTCTTTGTTTTTGTCTCGTTCTATTTTCCTCCTTTCATACGCAACTCTGACCAGAGTCTATAGGAGAAACTTATTTTCCAACCACCAGCCCCCTCGTAATATAAACTGAAATTTTAAAGTGAATTTAACTTCATATTTAAAAGTTTAGCATTCCATGGAATAGTGCAAAATAAAAATAAATAAAAACTTCTAAAGTAGCAGGAATCGAACCTGAGACGCAAAATTGGCAATACCTACTGCGCTACACCGCCATCGACAGCGTTTTGCAGTCTTTCTTTTAGTTTGGTTGTATTGTAATCAGAAATCTTTTGTAAGCATTTTGTATTTTTCTACACCCCACTCAGGCGAGATATTTCAGAAATATGAAAGGTCCATCTAGCTGCTTCTTCTCACATAGTTAGAGCCAAATCGGCAAGAGCATTCTCGCGACGTCCTCTTGTTAATCTGAGTTATGTTGCGGTAAATATCCTTATCAAAGAATTAGGTGCGCAAAATCTTTGGTGGAAAGATAAAGCTGCTGTAAATTAGTTCGCTTCTGTTAGTAAACATATTCCCTCAGAAAGTTGACTTTTTTTCAAAGAACTAGGATTTGTAACCAATTTAAACAATGCAAATAAATGTATATCTTGAAGTTAATTCAGTATTTAGAGCCAATGTCACCACTTTCATGATAAGCTTCAAGCAAAGGATAAGCCTACCGTAACTGCTGCATCTGTACTAGACGTTTCACCTGCTGCTTCACGGGACTACTATCAGTTATTGTAGTGTCGTTTTAAACTGTAGAAATAATGGCTACGTTATCTGCATCGGCGTCTCTTTAAAATTGTGAAATTTCTGCGTGTCCTTTTCTAATCTCTTTTTTGCAGTTCCAACCAGAATTTCATCTGAAATGGAATTATTCCAACTACGAGAAGTCATCCTTCTATATACAAATGTTCATGAATGTCAGTATGGATATTTAACTATTACAACCAATCAAAAGTCAGTCATGTATGTGCATAAACTGTTTGCCTCATCCTGCAGATTGTCAGCAGTGTTCCTTCATAAATAATTTGTAGTGTTTACTGGCTAAGGTACGAGATAATTTGTGAAACAGCATTATCTGCAGTAACTGCTGATGATTCTTCTGGGTTGTATGGCCATGGGTCATGAAACATTTCTACTCCTAACGTTTTGTACAGAACTGCGCTGGTTATCAGAAGTGCCTCTGGTTGTGCGTCTTGCCGACTGACGAGTCGGACGTCGCAGAGCGGCATAAATACTGTCTAAAAGAGGCGTGGTAAGCTGTTCACGTGATCAACAGAGATAATATTTGTCAAAAATAAAACTTAACTATCGATTGCCATTAATCAAAGATAAAACACAACCATATCTTCTGAAAAGCCGCAGTCCATATATAACAAAAATTCGTGGCTTCTTCCTTCTTTTTAAAATTGTCCCCATGCTTATAGATTCCAATTGCTTCCCTATATATCCGTGGATAATAGGTCGTCGTTGTAGATAAAATTATATTTTCGGAAAACTTCACTTCATGATTTCGTGATTTCGCTATCTGCTTGTCCACTGGCGAATGTTGAGGCTGCTACCCAAGTAGCTGCAGGGTTCCACAAGTTCTGAAAATCGGAGAATTTCAAATTTGGCAAGGAAATTAAAAAAAAAAAAGCGCTGTATAGAAAAAGTAGCGCCAACTCAGCGGCGGCGCCATTGTTGGGTGATGCAGCTGGTATGAAAACGAGTTTACGGTGGAAGTGAAAGTGTCAATTATAGCGTAGTGGTAAAAATATACACTGGAACACAGTATTGCGCCAGTGAATGCTAGAGATGCAAGCAGACAACAAAACGGAATTTGTAATCTACTAGAGCAGGTCCGAGAATTGAATGGAATGGGAGATAAATGGTATAACGGTGGTTCGATGAACCCTCTGCCAGGAACTTAAATGTGATTTGCAGAGTATCCCATGTAGGTGTAGGCACAGGTATTCATTTGCTTACTAGCCGGAATGAAATCGTAATAAATTTTTATTTAAATGAATATTCAATAGCTTCTTTAAATATTGTAATTTTTTTGTGTAGCATCTATTTTTAACTTGAAATAACGTTTACGTCACTGAAAGACCGGAATGAAAGATGCAGACTAAAGTTATGTCAGCGTTTACATTATATATTACAAAAGAATTAATAAAAAGAATGAATTGAAAAACGAAATAATTATTTTAATGTTATGATACCTGACTTAACATCATATGTACAATATTTACGATCCTGTTTTCCATTTCTTCTGCTCTTTCTTCTGCTCCTGTTGTAATGATTTTTTTTCTTTTTGTCAGAGCCGATGACGCTTCTTCGGAAGAGTGTACTTAGGCCACCTAGAATTGCGTGGAAATCATCTGTTTCATATGAAACATTAGCTCAATTGAAGAACGTAATAATAATAGTATTAACAAAGGTGTAGTTTCTTTTGATCACACAGTTTAGCTAATTATAAGTGACTGTATGCAAACACAACCTGCGACATTCCGTACTGTACACTCAATCTGGAGTTGAGCTACAACTAACGGCGTGGCACTAACGTATCATTGGTTGTTTGTTTGCACTGTTATGTATCTGAAAAGTAGGGGGGGGGGGGGGGAACGAATCCACGGGCACCTCTTTCTGGAATGTCCATACCGATTACGCTATAATAACTGCGGAACTGTTGGTCATATACAGAGTCTTACTTCGTAATGTAACCACGGTTTTGTATGAGTTTGATAAAACACTACGATAGACTTCAACAGTTATGTGTTTATTATGCAAAAGACTAAACAACAGGTAGACGTGAGTTAGCTACAGTTCTGTTCTGTCAGACCCAGAAATACGAATGATATCACTCAGTGCATCGCGGTATTTTATAAACGAAGACGCCGTTTGTAGGCTTAAATTCTACACAATAAAACAATTTTATTAAGATCGTTAGTTAATAGAAAACGAACTTTTACATAATTGCTAAGTTGGGACAGAAACTGCTGCAGAGTACCAGGTGACAAATGGTAAGCCGCGATTATCGGCACATAATGGGTTGTCACTACTTTCTATATGCAGGGACTTAGGTGCTGCCTGAACCATCCTTTCTACCGCTCCTCCCCTCAGCTTACAGTTTCTTGCTTGCCTCTCTACAAGGTTATTAGTATCTAGCCACTAGCTGAGCATCTGCCGACGAGAGCGGCAGGGATGTTTGATTTGTTTGGGTCGCAAGAGTATTCACACACGGATTGATCTCCGCGGTCTCATTTCAACAAGACGCTTCCTGTGACTCATGCACATGGGTGTGAGCTGGCCACAGACGAGCGGCTTTCCTTGTCGGGACAGAACCGTGGGCCATTTCCGCTGACCCGAGGCCCGTCGTTACCCGCTAACGTGTCGGCCCCGCCCATTGTACCTAGCCTCTCCGATCTGCCCTCAGGCCACGTCCAGTCACGTGTGGCGTAAATGGATGAATCTTCGTGTAATTCTTCGTGAACTCTGGACTGTCTTGCATGCTCAGCATACCACGGACCAAAGTTGACCGGATTTCAGTGTTGCGACAGTATTCGCCGCTAGTATGTTGTAGGGGAAGTCGGTTAGGTTGTTGTTGTTGTGGTATTCAGTCCAGAGACACTTTGATGCAGCTCTCCATCCTACTCTATCCTGAACAAGCGTCTTCATCTCCTCACACGAACGGCACCATACATCCATTTGAATCTGCTTACTTTATTCATCTCTTGGTCTCCTTCTGCGATTTTTACCCCACACACTTCCGCCAACGCTAAATTCACGATTCCTTGAGGTCTAAGAATGTGTCCTACCAATCTATCCCTTGTTTTAGTCAACGTATGCCAGAAATTCCTTTTCTCCACTATTCTGTACAGTACCTCATTAGTTACGCGATCTACCCACCAAATCTTCAGCATTCTTCTGTAGCACCATATTTCAAAAGCCTCAATCCTCTTCCTGTCCGCACTGTTTATCGTCCATGTTTCACTCTCTCACAAGGCAACACTCCATACAAATACCTTCAGAATGGACTTCTTTATGCTTAAATTGATATTCGAATTTAACAAATTTCTCTTTTACAAAACACAATTTTTTCCCATTGCCATTCTGCATTATATATCCTCTGTACTGCGATCATCGTGTGTTAATTTACTGCCCAAGTAACAAAACTCATCTACAATCTTTATTGTTTCGTTACCTAATCTAATTCCTTCAGCATCTCTTGATTTTCTAAGACCGAATTCCATTACCCTTGTTGTGCTATTGTTAATGTTCATCTTATATGCTCCTTTCAGCACACTGACCATTCAGTTCAACTGCTCTTCCAGGTTTTTTTGCTGTTTCTGACAGAATTACAATGTCATCTGCAAAAAGCAATGTTTTTATTTCTTCATCCTGAACTTTAATCGCTTCTCCAAATTTCTCCTTGCTTTCCTTTATAGCTTGCTCAATGTGCAAATTGAATAACATTGGAGAAAGGCCACAACCCTGTCTTAATCCCTTCCCAACATCTGCATCCCTTTCATGCCCTTCATCTCTGATAACTGCTGTCTGTTTTTTTTTTTTGTACAAGTTGTAAATAACTCTCCGTTCTCTGCATTTTACTCCTACTGATTTCAGAATTTGAAAGTGTCTATTGCAACCAACATCGTCAAAAGCTTTTTAGAAATCTACAAAAGCTAGAAATGTAGGTTTACGCTCCTTAATCTATCAACTAAGATTAGCCGTAAAGTGAGTATTGCCTTCCGTGTTCCTACATTTCTCCTCAATCCATACTGGTCTTCCCTGAGGACGGCTTTTACCAGCTTTTTCCATCTTCCTGTAAATAATTCGTGTTAAAATTTTGTAACCATGCCTTATTAAACTGATGGCTCTGTAATTTTCACACCTGTTGCGCCTGCTGTCTTTGCAATGGGGATTATTACATTTTTTCTTATAGTATGAGGGTATTTCTCCTGTCTCATACATCTTACGCAGCAGTGAAATAGTTTTGTAGTAGTTGGCTCTCCCAGAGACTTCAGGTAGTTCTGCGCGAATGTCTTCCACTTCCTTTCCTACAATATTGTTTCTAAGTTAATTTCCTTTGTAGTGCCCGTCTATATACTCTTTCCGACTTCCACCTTTCAGCTTTCTCTTCTGTGCTGAGAACTGGTTTCCCATCTGAGTTCTTTATATTCATACAGCTGCCGTTGTCTACAAATATCTCTTTTATTTTCCTGTAGGCAGTATCTGTTTTTCCCCTATTTAAAAATTCTTCTACTGACTTGCTTTTGCCTTCTAGTCACTCCTGATTAGATCTGTTTCACCTCCAGTCAATCTCATTTCTTAGTCGTATGTACTCCATTTCGCCTGTTTCATTTACTGCATTTTTATATTTTCTCCTTTCATCAAATAAATTTAGTATTTCCTATGATATCCAAGGATTTATTGTAGGTCTTGCCTTTCTACTTATTTTGTCCTCTGCTGCATTCACTATTTCATCTCTCAGTGCTGCCCATTGCTCACATACTGTTTCATTTCCCCCCGTTTCTGTCAATTGCTGCGTAAAGCTCCCTCTGAAATTCTCAAGAATTTCCGGTTCCTTCAATTTATCCATGCCCCATCTCCTTATTTCCCTACTTTTCTGCAGGTTTTTTTTTTCTCAGCCTACAGTTCATGACCACTTAGATATGGTCGGAGTCTATATCTGCTTAGGGGTATGTCTTACAGTTTAAAACCTGGTTTCGAAATCTATGTCTTAACCATAATAAAATCTATCTGGTATCTTGTTTCATAAACTATTATATTAAATTTATATTTGGACTTAATCTTTTCATTTGCAGGGGCTGCAATCCTGTTATCGTGGCTTTAAATTAAGCGATACGTTTTGACGCTTTTACAAGACGTGCATGGTGTTATTTGTACATACTTCAGGGTAAAATGACAGAAGGTAGAAAGGAAGATATATTTAATGGATTTATGGTTAAGAAAAAAAACCAGTTGGCCATAAAAAAATCAAAGTTTTAAAGTTCAATGTTACAAAAACTTAAGATTCGAAACAGTAATAAGTGTCTTCATCCATAAAGAACAAATCTCAGATCTATTGTGAAAAAGAAATTCTCAACAATAGTATCAATTTGCAGACATTGCAACCAATATTTTTGTCGTCGTAGTTTACTGTTAACAAATTCACTATCTGCCCATACATTACAATGCTGACAACCAGTGTTTCCGCAATTTAAATATGTTTTTCAGTGCAGTACAAATAGCGTAAATCTTAAGCAGCATTGCTGTTATCGTGAAAAAAGGTACTTGTGTTAAAATGTTTCTTCTCCAAAACTAAGATCCTCCTAGGTTTCTTATATTCAACGCGTTCTTCTTTCTCACGTTTCATTTCACTTTCATTAATGCAGGTGCTGCTATTGTTAAATTTTGGAAGAATATAAAATAAATGGCCTAATTAAAATCAAACACCACACAAAATAAAAAGCCGCGGCGGAGTGGCCGAGCGGATTGAGGCGCTGTTCTCAGATGCGCGAGGCCGCTCCCCGTCGGGTGTTCGTATCCTTCCTCGGGCATGGATGTTTGTGCTGTCTTTAGTATAAACTAGTTCATAAGTAGTTTGTACGTTTAGGGATTGGTGACCCCACAGTTCAGTCCCATAAGCTTAACAAACATTTGAACAAAATAAAAACGGAATCAACATTTTCTTAAAAAGACTTACTGTCTTTTACGCTGACACAGTGTATGCCATGTTACATTTTCCATGGGGGAGTATTGTTCACATCAGGATCATCTGGAAATGCAATTACGCTCGGATGTTTTACGAAAATTCAACTTCTTTTACTGAACTTTCCGAACGGCATTCTCCATATATACTGCATTGCAGTTCTTTTCTCCCTCGCTACTCATCTGCGCGATATGCACGACTTCACCCTGTGCTGCGAAATTTGTTAGATCAGTACTTGTCCATACGTTGAACTTCAGTCTTAGCAGATACATAAATCGCGTAGAAATTCATTTAACGACTAACAATCCGAAAACAAACAGCTGAATAATATGTTCAAAACGTACCATTCTGGCACATTTTGTCTGGCTTCTTTTACAAACCGCCAAAACCCATCTGTTTATTTCCCACAGTGCCACTGAATGGATTTCCATGGAGGACATTCTGCAGATTTAAAAAAAAAAAAAAAAAAAAAACTTAACAGCTCATTGGCTTCCAAGGAAAATATATATCATGAAGTTACCTAATTATCGAAAATTATAACGATCTGTTCCACGCCTATGATCGTCCACGACTCTAATAATGGAAATGGAATATTCCCTGTACTGTCACAGGATTTAAAAAAAATCGCTAATCTGTCATGGATGAACTTTGGAGTAATTGTCAGATACGTAGCCAATTTCATTCTTGATTATAAAGGATATTTTCTGTTTAATTGTTGATGCACTACACGCTACCGCGTACGTGCGTATGATTTTGCTCTTATCAAACACCGTAAAGCATTGTTAAAAAGTTGTACGTTTAACATTATTTTCTCAAATCTTAGCTGCTTGTTTAATTTAGCACGCTGGAATTGTTGCCCTGCGATGACGAACCGTCTGGTTTCCCTGTTTCAGTTAGTGCGAGCGGCGGCCGCTAGGGGCGCTGCGGCAGCCAGCGGGCGTCAGCCTGTCCCGTTGCGCACAGATTAGTTGGCGCTCGGCGGCGCGTGGTTGAGGTTATTGGTGCGAGGCGTGACGCGCTGCTGTAACAGCGCCATGAGCTTCACCATGATGCCATTACCAACAGCATTGATCATCGCCGTGGCGACGCTCTGTTGCACGTCCAGCGCTGGCGGCACGACAAATCTCACGGGGTCCTTCGACTCCCTGACATTCAGCGAGCCCAACACAACCAACAAGTACAATTCGTCGTCCAGCTTCAACCCTCTTGGAATGGGACATCTCTACTATGTCACTAATTACTTCATTGACCTAGTCGTCCAGAAAGATTTACTTCCAGAAGGTAAGTTGTTTTTGATTGATGATTCTCAACAATTGTACAATTAACGTGTCTTACAGTATTGTGTGTAGTTTTTGGCTTTACAAACCATCGCTACACCGTTTAATGAAATTAATATTGTGCATACAACCGTTTTGTGCCTGTCATTTACAAATGGATTATGTTTACCGAACAGCGACGGAAGAGTTTGTGAATATACAAGAAGTCGACAAAATAATATGAACACCTTGCAATATACTGTTGCAAGGTGACACCACTGTGTACGTCTTAACACTGAGATGTGACTGCAGTCCATAACTGACGCACGAAGTCTTGAATGTTGCCGTGCATATTGGTATACGTTATGTTCTGCCACGATCGGCCCAAATGATAGGTGAAATGCTTGATCTGTCAGACTTCCAAAGAAACCCAATTAGAGGGAGTATTTGTTACGAAATCGGATGCACTACGTTACGTTTTACTAGCGATAATATTCTCGGTAATGGCAGCATTGGGCGCTAATGACCATAGACGTTGTGCGCCCTAAAACCACAAAAAAAAAAAAAAAAAAAAAAAAAAAAAAAAAAAAAAAAAAAAAAAAAATGGCAGCATACGTAAAAAAAATTTCAAAAAATGGTAAAACATCCTGGCCGAAAAGGAATAGTGGGCGAAGCGTGAAGTTGACAACCACCGCGGAGCACTAAGAACGGTTGTGGTCAGACAAGAAAACTACCACGCCAAAAAGAGACTACAGATCTCAACGCTCACATGAGTAATACTGTTTCCATGAAAAACAGTACGGCTGGAGCGTAAAATTGTGGAAGGTCTGCAGTTGCTAAACCCTTAATAACGGAAGACAACGCAAAACGGTAAAGGAAAGAAGCATACGATACTGCATGCCTGTTTCCTTCGCTAAAGCCTGGGGTAGGTTGCTTCATGATTTGTACAGCTATATTGTAGTATTCAACTAATCCTATGACTACCTCCACTGGTCAGATAACTGAGTGGATATCTCACCATCCTCGACAACAAGCTGCTTACTATTACTCACATTTTACTAACACAGCCATATACCAAAATAATGCTCCCTCACACAGCCAAAAAAGTACAGTTATGCTTCGTCCAGCATCATAAAATTATCAAACAACTCCCCTGGACATGAGAAGCGCCATACCTACTCTAAAACTCTCCGCGAGGAGCAAATTTGTGGTTCCAACATCGTTGAAGTAAGTGGCGGATTTTAGCTACAAGAATGGATAAGATTATGTTGAAAACTATGAAGACACTATATGAATCTGTTCCGCGAAGGTTGCAGCTGTTTCCAAAGCCAAAGGTGGCCAATTCTTTACTGATAAATAAATATTAGGTTTATGGTAGGTATTCGTATTATTTTGTCCACCCCCATAAGAGCTTCCTCTTCAATTTAACAATAACTTGAAGCTTATGTTTTCAGCGAGTAATGAAAAAAATTAATATATGTTGTAGACGTGTCTGCGATAGGACGTAGAGAAAGTTGAAGTAGATATGTCCCAAATTGGACACTCTAATAGCCTTTTGGAGTAGGTCACATTCTCTTATGCTATTTGCTGCAATGCGTATTTTGTTTTATTTATTTATTTTTATTATTTATTTACTTTACAGGAACTTATTGTTTCAATGTAACTTTCAAAAGAGAAACTTTCGTTGCGATTAGAGGAGAAAATGAGAAGCAGGTAGCGAACAGAAAGGTCGGGTTAGTAGCGAAATACATTTGTTGCTTTAAGAAATGCATTTGGGACGGAAACATTGTGATCGAGGAGGAGAAAGTAACATAGCTAATTACTGCTGCAATAATTTATTTTTCTTCCGTTTGTCACTCTTCAGTTTTTAATGTAACTTAATGCACGTGCTTTGTTTCCTATATCGAGAATGTGGGTCTGTCAGTTTTGTACATATGTAATGGATAATCTCTGTAGGGATGGGGGTTGATTTAGGGGCAGGGGCAGTATCTCCTTTGTGCCATATCCACGAAGTTAAGCGTTCTTAATCTGTTACACAGTGACTGTACACTCATAAAGGCATTAACACAGTGCCGTTATTTTCCCCGTATTGCGGAAACCGCAGCTGACGTACGTCAAGGAAACAATGTTGCCACCTCAGTGGGTCTTCCTTCAACAGTGCAAATGTTGTTTGCGAAACAAGACATCAACTGCTGTAGAAAATGCACATGGTTGAAATAAACTGCCAAGGTCATCGAAAATAAAATTAATTACGTAAACTTATCATAACCACAGTCCAGGTTAGATAATAGAGTTTTATCTTTTATTTTACAAATTTATCGCGAGGAGGTGACGGGGGGGATTGTTGGATCAAAATAACTTATTTCTCTGTTAGCTATTCCTGAATAATAATGACCTTGACAATTTCTGCCAAAACTGTGAATTAATGCATTGTTACCGCTTTAAACAGAGTGTTCAATTTAAGGCTATTGATTTTTGTCTACATTTAAACCTAATCAGATAAATTGATGATCACTAAAATGAAAGGTAACATTCCTTCCTATCTACTACTAGCATCGCTACTCGTGCCACATTGATTACCAGACAACACATGAAAGTATCATATGTATTTTGTGTACATAAATTAAAATAATTTGCTGCATGTATGAAAGATAATAACTTGTGAGAACGGCTCGACCAACACGATTTTGTTTTAATTGACAGCACAACGTTTACGTGAAATAAAAACGGGAAGAGTTCCTCTGAAAACTGGAAAATTCGGAACAAACTAAGAGTGCTTTCTGTGGGATTTTTCTTAGGAAAAAATCCAGACAGTTTCAAATGAAAGTCGGACAATTGCAGAAAATCGTAATTTTAAATTCACTCTCGATGATAATCGACGTTAGGAATAACTCTTTTGACATAACAGTGAAATTTCAAACACATGCCACTGTATGGTGCATGGTAGAGGGTTCCCTCCAATAGAATTTGACACTTTTGACCGGTCACCATGTAAGTTGACAGATATTAGTATCTTCTCATAAATAAGGTGGAGGACGAGAAGAATTGCTAGAGAGGAGGAGGAGCAGAGGGAGTAGTGGAGGGTGAACAGATACAGGAGGAAAAGGAGATGGACCAATGAAGATTGGAATAAATACGTAATGCAGATTAAAACTCAAGAGACTGCAAAAAGGTAGAAAAGTTAGGAGATGGAAACTGGACAAATTGAAGGAATCAGAGGTGGTTAGAGTTTCAGAGTGAGCATTAGGCAAGGATTGTCTGAAACGGGGGAAAGTAATACAGTAGAAGAAGAATGGGTAGCTCTGAGGGATAGGGTAGTGAAGGCTGCAGAGGACCATATAGGCAGAAGGACAAGGCCTAATAGAAATACCTGGATAACACAGGATATACTGAACTTAATTGATGAGAGGAGAAAATATAAAAAATCAGCAAGTGAAACAGGAAAAAGTACAAACGTCTGAAGAATGAGATTGACAGGAAGTGCAGACTGGCTAAGCAGGAGTAGCTAGAGGACAAATGCAGAACTGTAGAAGAATGCATAACTAGGGGAAAGATAGATAGTGCCTACAGGAAAATAAGAGAGAGATTTGGAGACAAGAAAAGCAGCTGTATGAATATCAAGAACTCAGACGGAAAACCAGTACTAAGCAAAGAGGGGAAAGCTGAACTGTGGAAGGAATATATAGAGGGCCTATACGAATGAAATAAACTTGAAGGCAGTATTCTAGAAATGGAGGAAGATAACGTAGGAAGATACTGCGAGAAGAATTTGACAGAGCGCTGAAGGAGTTGAGTCGAAACAAGGCCCCTGGAGTAGATGATATTCCGTCTGACCTGCTGATGTTGTTAGGAGAGACAGTCATGAAAAAATTGTATCACCTAGTATGCAAGATGTATGAGACGGGGGAAATACCCTCCAACTTCAAGAAGAATATTGTAATTCCAATTCCAAAGAAAGCAAGTGCAGACAAGTGTGAAAATTACAGAACTATCAGTTTAATAAGTCATGGGTGCAAAATACTAACACGAATTATTTACAGACGAATGGAGAAAGTTGTGGAATCCGACCTTGGGGAAGATCAGTTTGGATTTAGGAACACGGGAGGCAATACATTACGACTTATCTTAGAAGATAGGCTAAGAAAAGGCAAACCTACGTTTTTAGCTTTTGTAGATTTGGAGAAAGCTTTTGACAATGTCGACTGGAATACACTCTTCCAAATTCTGAAGGTATCAGGGGTAAAATGTAATGAGCGAAGAGCTATATTCAACCTATACAAAAACCAAACAGCAGTAATTAGAGTCGAAGGGCAAGAAAGGATGCAGAGGTTGGAAAGGAGTAAGACAGTGTTGTAGCCTTTCTCCAATGTTGTTCAATCTTTACATTGGGCAGGTAGTGAAGGAATGGGAGGAGAAATTTGGAGAGGGCATTAAAGTGCAGGGAGAAGAAATAAAAACATTGGGGTTTGATGATGACATAGTAATTCTGTCAGAGACCGCAAAAGATCTGGAAGAGCAACTGAATGGGATGGACAGTGTCTTGAAAGGAAGAAAGATGAACATTAACAAGAGTAAAACGAAGGTAATGAAATGCAATGTCAGAAAATCAGGCGATGCTAAAGATATTAGATTACCTAATGAGACAATAAAAGTAGTAGATGATTTTGTTACTTGGGTAGCAAGATAACTTCTGATGGCCGAAGTAAAGATATAAAATGCAGAATGGCTATGTGAAGAAAAGCGTTTCTAAAGAAGCGAAACGTGTTAACATCCAATATTAATTTAAATGTTAGGAAGTCCTTTCTGAAAGCATTTGTCTGGAGCGTAGCATTGTATGGGAGTGAAACGTGGACGATAGAATATCGGTCCTTTGCTACGGTATAAGGCATTCTATCAAAGAAGCGTCTTTATGATACTATGTCATACATAAATAACATGTTACTACAGGTTTTAGAAGTGTAGTGTATCTAAATTCAGATTTATCTGCCCGATAGTACAAACAGCGTAGTTGGTAGTGTCGCGTCCGAAATATTTTTCCTTTTTTCCTTTTCTGTTTCCTTAACGTGTCTGGTTCTTATAATTCAAGTATAATATCAGATATTCGTTATTTCTTTTTAAGGCGACTTATTACTGTAGTGGTTAGCGTCACGAGCTGCGGAGGAAAAGAGATGATTCTTTATTCGACGTTATTTATTAGAGACAAGAATGAACTTTGTCCACGAGAGAATGTTGAGTTTTTCGTTCTAGGCCACTCGGTTTTCCCCCACGGTGTTTGAATTAAGTTACAGTTCAGTACAGTGTTGGAATAGTTCAGTTTCTCAGTGCAAAGTGAGCATGGCTAGTGCGTGTTTACGGAAGCAGATGCAGTGTATGAGGAACAGTGTTTACGTGCACTACTAAGAGCAAACAGTTTCACAGCGAACATTGTCGAGCTGAAGCTTTGCCCGCTCGTATAACAAGTAAAATGTATTGGTCAGAACCTATTATCTCAGAATATGCAGAATATCTACAACGTGGAAGATGAGAATATAAGAGCAAGATAATTGGAGCTGGTGCAAATTATTTATTTTACCGTCGACAATTTTTTAAAGAATTTTTGCCAAAAGTGATTTTATCTGGATCGCAAACGTACAATTACTGCACAGACCTACAGAAGAGTCGTGTGTTGAATCTACAGTGCTATGGCGGGCGTGCCCGTCATTGCACCGCAATACATAGAGCTACTATGACGGCTGTATCCTTCACTGTTGGCGAATATTTCTTCATGTTTCGTAAAAAAAAAAAAAAAAAAATTGTTTGTTTGTTAGAAATAAAAATATACGACGAAAATCGTGTTCTAACGACAAATCTCTTCAAAAAAGACGTAGGCGAATGGTTTAAAGATACAGGCTAAGACAGGATTGCCCAGTGGCGTGAGAGACAACGTTTTAGTAGAGAGAGACTGAGACATACCATGAATAGTTCTGCCCCAGCGCGCTCAAATTTGGTGGGCTTTTGCCAATGGTGGCAGCCATGCAATTGGGTGTGGTTTTGAGATTGGCAGCCATGCAGTTGGGTGTGGTTTTGAGATTGTTTTCTGATTGGGAGCTTTGTGGCGCCAATGCCGGCGGGAAAGTGTCACAGTTCTGTCGTATTCCGAGTTTCTTCGTAATAACTGTACTTGCATCAACAGCGGTTACATCCTTTTTGAGATATAGTATGTGCGAGAGCTTACAACTGACAATGAATTTACCACGTTGACATGATTTTTAGCTACAGTGAGCAGGACTTCATTCTTCCATTAAGATCATCTTCCGGGTGGAAGTGAACTAAGTCTGTTACTGCTGGTGTCTTACTAGGCTAGGTGGTCAACAGAACTTGGGAGAAAAGGAGTTTCTGGCGTACCCTAAGATAAGGGATAGCCCGCTGGCGCACATTCTGAGACCTCAAGGAATCGTCAACTTAGCATTGGCAGGAAGAGTGTGGGGTAAAAATAATAGAAAAAAAAACCGAGGGACTGATACAGTAAGCAGATTCAAAAGGATGTTGGCTGCAGTTCTTATTATCAGATGAAGAGGCTTGCACAGGACATGGTAGCATGGAGAGCTGCATCAAACCAGTCTGCGGACCTACTACAACTACTACTACTACTACTACTACTGTACATTCAAATGCAGCACCATAGCATGTGTATATACGGTTCACAATGAAAGTAGTTCAGTAACCAAATGTTTTTGTGGCTTTATGCAGCGGTAACCTGCAGTAGATAATTACATCACAAACGCAGGCAATATGCACCGAAAAAAGCGACGTGTCAACACTTTCTGGAAACAATTGAATAGAATGGCTAATACTTGGCCGAACGTGTATAAGTTAGCAAAGAAGGTACACAAAACAGTACAAATGAAATTTGTCATCCGTTCAACCGCAAGTAAAGGTGGCTTCACTCCTAATTTTGTCGCGAATGCTGCAGTACTCCAACATGCGTTAACTTTTTCTATGATCCACGATGGAACTGAGCATTTTTCACGGTGACATATAATTTCCAGAGAGGAAAGAAGCGATAAAGTGGCGGAAAACAAAAAGAACCGACCGCATACCGGTAATTCAAAACTGTAAACATATTGTAGATGATGAACAAAAGACCATACATACATGCAGGAAGGAATAGAAAATTTTTACACATTTTAGTAAAGACGGCAATGAGTTGTTGAATGAAAAAGTAGTTCCCTACATAGTTAAAGAAATCTACTCAACTAATTTAATAGGTTGACTGCCGCGTGGCCGCCTGTGGTCATCGCAGAACCGGGAGAGCTGCCGTTCACTTCGAGGAGAGTACTCTGTGACGTCACTTTTAGCGTTTACTGTGGCCACTACATGCTGAGCCCCGACCTTCGTGGACTTCAATCTACTTTGTGGGCTGTAGAGTCTGAGCGCGGTGACACTTCCTTGGCACGAAGCTCCCATCTCGTATACTTGCTGCCATCATTCTGAGAAATAATGTGACGGGTTGCTGTTTCCAGTACCTTGCATAAAGGCATTGTGTCGACAAGAAGGTTATTTTCGTTTCTGAAATTCTGTTGATAAATGCACAAGTTGTGTGTGTGTGTGTGTGTGTGTGTGTGTAAGAGAGAGAGGGAGTCTTATCAGTAGGCTATTAAGAAATTGAGACGTATCTGCTGGTAGCATACCAGTCGCAAAGCCATATTTTGCCACTTCTTGTTCGATTTGGCTTGTTCTTTGACTCAGTTTTAACTGATCTCTCTATTCATAATATAACCAAGTGTCATCCAGTTACATATACTAAATTTTATTTATTTTTACACTCACAAGAAGAGCAGATATAGTATTACAATAACACTTTCCTGTAATCGTAAAGAAAGAAAAGGTATTATTCATGGTTATGGTGGTCATTCCTCCACATGAATAATCAGGAACTCTTGTATCAGTGCATTAATTGCAATTTTGGAAACTGTAGCTGCGTTTTATTCCTTTTGAAAGTTGGAGGCTGCCATCTTCAATATTCTTTATTACTTTTTATTAAGCTCCGCAATGGCGAAAGTGTACTGTTTGTGTGAAGTATGGTGTAATTCCTTATTCTTTCGAAAATGAAAACGGTACGGTACACCTTCAAGCCTGTGAAATAGCGAGTGAGAAAATGAAGAAAGAAATATACAAATTGTCACGAAGCTGTGTTAATTCAGCCAGTTACGAGGTGGTAAGAACACCATGAAAATCGTGAGACTATAAAACACACAGAATCCACTGATGGTGCCCTAAAATAAAGGGTGAAACGTGTATTGAGGATATGAAATAATTGCAGCAAGAAAACGTCTGTTCTGTTTCATTTTCGAAAACAAATCTTTCTTTACTTGCTGCGAAAGATGGTCACACAAACAAACTTGTTCTTGAATGAAATTTTCACTCTGCAGCGGAGTGTGCGCTGATATGAAACTTCCTGGCAGATTAAAATTGTGTGCCAGAACCGGGACTCGAACTTGGGACCTTTGCCTTTCGCGGGAAAGCGCACTTGTTCTTCTTTAGCACTTGAAAGTAACTGAAACGAGAAGAAATAGTAACAAGAACATTCCTCTTCTGGTTTCAGAATACATTTTTTCTTCGTATGTGCTTTAATTGAAGATATTCTTGTTTGAAAAAGAAATTCCCAAAATAAATAGCTTGAAAATTTCCTTTCTACAGGTAAGACTTAAGTTCCTTTTTAATTATTTTTGAAATGCCATCAGTATTCCTTTTTCTGTTTGGCACCTCCTTTGCTTTATCAGAAAATCAACATATTTAGAATAATTATTGGCGTTTGTGTTGTTCAGGCTTAATTTGTAAATTCTTTTCACTGACAGCCCTCTATTGAGACCGTGCGGTCTTATTTGTGCGGAAATCGTATTTTATAGGACATAATTAAATACATATGAAAGTACGAGAATGTTACGGAAACACGAAAGATACCTGTAAATAATCGCTACCCACGTGGCGACGTAAAGGACTCTTACGCCATTAACTTCAGGTAAAGCATTTACTACTTTATTTCGTGGAATGAATCAACAAGACAATGGCGCCACCTCACAAGCGATACGTGACCCTTCAGACTGTAAACTAACTGCGATCGTACACCTCCGTGTAAAACAAGATGTATGACCTTCGTTCCGTGTGAGGCTCAAAGCGATCATACACTCTACGACCTCGAAAGTCGGTTGACTACCTCGAAGGTCGAAAGTGGGCAAGTACACGTCAATCGAGATGAATCACAGCTCTCCCTAGCAGAACCACACGCATGGTGCGTGTGCTTGGCCTAGCGGTGAACCATCCGTCACGTGTTATTTCAGCTCGTGTTAAAAGATAGGTACCATACCACCTAAATTTCTAGACCCTGTAAAGTACTTTACTTGGTTTTACAACCAAGAAAATCTGCCAACAGTGTAAACTACGCCAAAAATTCATCTTACTCAGTTTGTGACAGACTATTGTAAAGAGTGAATTTCGCTCATTTCATACCGATTTTGCTGGCTGATAACGACATATTCAATGCACTCCTCTGGTAATGCATAACACAAATATGTGTGGAATACAGAATGGTATTCAAAATCACGCTTATTACTTTTCTGGCGGTTACCAATATGCAAGAAAGAGAAACCGTACAAAGAACTAACAGTTTTTAAAGAAAGAACTTATAACTATATATTTTGTAGGCATTAAATTATACTTAACTTCTGTACTCAAAGAGATACATCACTCCTCGACTCAGTGCACAGAGGAGTAAATCAGAATTATAGTCATTGACACAACTGTCTCCAGAAATTAACCCAAAGCAACTTGGAAGAGCTTATCAGAATGTATGGAGGCAATTAAATGCATTACCTATTGTTTACGTAGATCAAAATTCTGCTATTAACGTGAGCTTAGATGTTCTTTGTGTGCATTATCAGGTGTCAGTTTGCATTTTTTATTGCCCCTAATAATGGGTGAATCATTCAACATCTATGAACCACAGACATTGCCGAGTTGGGGTGGCTTGCGTGACTCAACGAGACAGATGAGTCTTGCGCAGCACAGGGCGAGACCTGCATCAAACCAGCCTGCCTGCTGAAGATCATAACAAAATTAACTCCATTCGATTTGTTTTTAAAATTTGTCATCAATTACACCTAACTCCAGTTCTTGATTGTAGCCAAAACTAAGCATTTGTTTTAGGTAATTTCGTTGAGCAGCAGGTTTCTATGTCATGTGTACGATTTAGTTGCTGGAATAACAAAATACGTGTCTATCACTTTCCTGCGGTGGGTAGAAGTTCTTACTCTGCAGTTCGTTGCTCGAGACTACGTGTTCATGTGATAGGGATACGACAGTTGTTGACAAATATGGTGAGCCAGTCGATTTGGAAGCATGCTTCAGGAGACTTTCGTAATCAGTAATCTTTTAGCGCGATATAATTTTTAGGAGGAGGCAATATATTGCATTTTCTCAGCTGAATATATACTTCTGTAAAATATATTTTTGATATACACTAACAAAAGTTTGAAATAAATTGAAAATTTCTTACGAAAGACTAAAAAGCAGAAAAATACTTAAATGAAAAACTAGCGTAAAGAGGCTCGCTGAGCTGCGGACAGGAACGAAAACTAGACAATCACATTCACACCTTGTGTGAATATATGTGTTTCTTTTTCTGATGAAGGCCATTGCTGAAAATTTACGTTTTGTGAATGTGATTGTCTATTTTTCGTGCCTGTTCGCAGCTCAGCTAACTTCTTTACGGTTAGTTGTTATCTCTCCTCCATTATTGACATTGCAATCGGATTTTCCACTGTTATAAATGGAAAAAAATATTAATATAGCATCTTTTAGAAATGGTATAAGAGTGTAACATAATACAGATTTTTATGCCTGCAAATTGGTGCTTGTGAATTTTTAAAAGCTATTACAACACTAAAATTTAAGATGAAGGTTGGCACAGTGCATTGGGTAATAGAAATGGGTGTGGATAGTAGCTATCATTGATAAAAATCTTTAGACAGTTCATTTCATTTTCAATCCAAAGAAATAGTTAACACGTAAACTATCCATGCATCAGTTACCTGCTACACCCTACTGTTTCCACTCTAAATTTTGCTGATGTTGTAAAACCTATTAAAAATTTACCAGCACAAATTTGTAGGACTGCCTCTATTGAGCTAGGATACTTTATTTTATATATTTTGTTCATTCGGAAACGTTGTATTAAAAAGCTATAATTTAATTTTTCAGCACATATTTCAAACGTATATAACATTCATGAGAAGTTCTTTTAAAGAGTTGTGTTCAAACGGCTTGTAAATGAAGCATCTTTAAAACGAAGTTTCGCGTTTGTTCCCTTCACCACAGAGCTAGGTGGCGTAGGTAACGCTGGACTCTCTTTATGGAGGACGTAGGTTCAAACCCGCCTCCGAACATCCTGATTTAGGTTTTGCGTGATTTTCAATTCCAAACAAATACCGCTTCAGTATCATTTAGAACTAATGTGGTTCGGGAAACCCAGAGTGTTATGCGAGTAGTGTTCCAACATTTGCCACGTGATCAGTCGTTTGCTTTGAGAATGTTTAAATCCTTTTAAGGCCACGGGACTGGAGGCGTTGATACAGTCAGATTTCAGCTGCATGTGTTTGGTTTCCATTTGATACCCCTCATTCTGTAATGCTACTTCATACTCTGTTATCTTAGACGTACAAAGTGCATGGACGGGAGATTGGCCTTCATCCGGGCATTGTTTGAGGGCTTTGGTTTGATTGACGAATGTAGATAGAGGCATCGAAGGAAGGAAGCAGTTTGTTTTTGAAAGTGTAAAGTTAGCTCGAGATTTATGGCAAGACCTAGATTTGAATCTCGAAATACTCTAGTTAGCTCTTGCGCCTCTCAGTAACTACGCAAGCGTTGCGATTTCTAGTGCTGATCTAGCAGTTATACGGTTCTGCTGTCCGTAACTTTCATACTGACAACTCGATTTCGTGAGTCTTCATAGCCTTTGCTAATGTCTCCAGTATTGGGAGAGGAAACGTGAAGCAAAGAAACTTGCTAGACCACGACTTAATGCCTATAAAATAACAAAATCAGCAAGCTTGCAAATACTGATCGCGTAAGCCTGCATTGTATGATCAAGTCTGCTTCAAGCCATGAATCGTTAAAGCTTTATGGCCAACAGGGAACAAAATTACACTGGTGTCAAAGTTAAATCCGTAAACTGCTGTTTGCCAGTTCTGTGCCGAATTCAGGATATAATGATACAAAGTGTCAACACGATACTGTCCTGTTCCGCACAAGGGACGGCATTATGGTCAGCATAAACAGTGCCATCGATGACGTCAGGGCACACCTCAAACAGGGTAGTGTTTGCTTGGTAGTCCCACATCTATTATCGCTATGCACACATTCACAGACGGTGCAGTACGGCAGAGATACCCTCTGCGTTAGAGCGCCATAGGACAAAATGTAGCAGGACAGTCTCATGTGACCCAATGGTTTGATGTGAATCGTTCTGTGTTTTTCGGATGTTGTGGCAATTGATGGAGGCCGAGACTGTATCCCGAAGACCACAGCAGGACCGCCACGTTTTGACATCAGAAAGAGAGGACCTTTATTTAGCAGTAAGGATCATCGGTACTGCACAGCAACTGGCATCTGACCTGGTACCATTAATTGGAAGAGTTTTATAGCGTCCGACAGCTTCGGCAGAGTAGCCTTTATTATTGGAGACCTACTGAATGCATATCCGTGACGCGTGTGGAATCGTCAACACGTCACTTGGACTGTCGAACAGTGGGCCAAAGTTCTTTTCACAGATGATTCCCGATATGGTCTGGAGCGTGATTCTTGACCGATTCAGATTTGGAGGGAACGTGAAACACGATTTCGGAGTCAAACATTGCAAAGAGAGACATTTCGAGGATTATCCCTAATTATATGGAAAGGGATTATGTTGATCAGTCGAACACCTCCTCATGAAATTGTAAGAGTGAAACGGCAAGGCTTAACTGCTGTCAGGTATCGTGACGCGATCTTGTGACCTCGTGTGCACTTGCTACGGGGTTCTGTGGACCCATACTGCGTATTGACGAACGACAAATGTTTAAGTATGTGTGTTTGATGTTTTCTTCAAGCTAAAGATATTGCACGTGTGGTGTGGTGTGCTCGCTCTCGTAATTTGGATCCCAATGAACAAGACTGGGTTGCATTAAGGAGATAGCTTGCAACACGACAGCATCCACTAACCACTCTGCAAAGACGTTCGAGCAGCTCTGCAGGAATAATGGAGATTGATTTCTACGTATATACTCCACAACCACCGTAAGGTGCATGGCGGAGGGTATACTGTACTACTACTAGGCATTTCCTTTCTTATTCCACTCCCAAATAGAACGAGGGAATAAAGAATGCCTGTACGCCTCTGTACGAGCTCTAATTTCTCCGGTCTTTGTGATCTTTACGCAAAATATAAGAAGGCGGCAGGGATGTCGTTCTACTATCACCTTCAAATTCCGGCCCTGTAAATTTCCTCAACAGAATTTCTCGCAAAGAACGTCTCTCCTCCAGCGATTTCCATACAAGTTCCCGGAGCATTTCCGTGACTCGCGCACTGGTCGAACCTACGAGTAGCCGAGCGGTCTAAAGCATCTCGCTGCGGAGCGCGCGGTTGCTCGCCGTGGAGGTTCGAGTCCTCCCTGGGGCATGGGTGTGTGTGTTTGTCCGTAGGTTAGTTTACCTAGGTTTAAGTAGTTTGTAAGCTACGGACATATGATCACGCAGTTTGGTCCGATAGATTTACAAACATTTGAACCTACCAGTAACGAACCTAGCTGCTCGCCTCTGAAGTGCTTCATTGTCTTCCTTTAAACTGATCTGCTGAGGCATGCCTCGATGTTGCCAGGCCTGTATTGCCCCCAGGTGTAGTTGGAAAAAGTGAAGAAAACCTTATCTACCATTATTATTTTCGCAGTCGTTTCCGTTTTGTATTCTTTACATCGTTTCTACTTTACTGTCATCTGTTCGTTGATTTGCCGGCCGCGGTGGTCGAGTTACGTTCAACATGACGGTATAGATGTAAACATAACTCAAAGCATTGAGAATAGCCACACTGTGCCCCAAATCTATGTAGATCTGGAAAATATAAACAAAAATTGCGACTGATGGGTGGCATTCTCTAAAGATTTGCACAAAACAGTCGCTGAAGAAATCTAGCTAATTTTAATAAGCCTTGTGAACTTACAAAAATCTTCAAAGTGTGTGAAATCTTATGGGACTTCACTGCTAAGGTCATCAGTCCCTAAGCTTACACACTAATCAACCGCCGGCCGCGGTGGCCGAGGGGACTGAGGCGCTCCAGTCACGGTCTGCACGGCCACTACGGTCGGGGGTTCGAATCCCCCCTCGGGCATGGATATTTGTGCCGTCCTTAGAATTAGCTAGTTCATTAGTAGTTTGTAAGTTTAGGGACTGATGGCCCCGTAGTTAAGTCCCATAAGCTATACAAACATTTGAACATTTTGTTCGTTGATTTAATTTCGGATATGAGAGTATTCTATGTAGTTTAGAATCTGTGGCCGTAAGTTGAAAAATGGTAGCAGTAAATGGGCGAGTAACGTAGTGATTTTTAGGTGTAGTGCTAACCGGTGATGAATTTGACTGGACGATTGGCGAATGGCGAGCCGTTTGGCGAGTAGTCGCCCAGCTGGCGCGGCGGTGAAAGGCGTAGCAGACAGGCGTGAGTCAGCCGCGCGCTGCCACTGTTCCCGCGAAGGTCGCGTTGCCTGCGCTGGTCGCTGGCCTCGCCGCTTCCGCGTGTGCGCCCGTGCGCGCCACGCAGCCTCGTTACCCTGCCTGCCACACACGCCACAATTTTCCAATGGAACCGAGTACTTTGTTAGTTCTAGGGCAGGCGAGTGCTTAAATGAAATTTTCTTCAACGAAAATATCAGAGAAACTACAAAGGCGATGCCACGATGTTCGTAACACGCATTTTCTTTAAATTTCGTATAAACAGCAATTAACCAGTATAAGGCCCCGGCCGAGGCCGATCAAATCTTCCCAGTCAACAAACGAAAGTAACGCGGGTTGGTCAAATGCCGTTACTCGTGCAATGCAACAATCGTAATTGTTTCCTAATTTTGTCATTCTTTGCGGTTAGCGTGTAAGAAAAGGTTTCCAAAGTATTTGAAATTATGCTTAAAGTTGGTTGGCAGTCGCGAAGGGGGCTCATTATGAGACTCTGGGTGATGGCTGATTTGTGCTCCATGTTCAAATGTTTGTAAAGCTGTGGCTCCAAACAGCAGTGGCCATCAGTCCCTAGCCTGCCCCTCTCTCTCTCACTCACACACACACACACACACACACACACACACACAGGCGCCGCCTCCCCGCCCCCCCCCCCCACTCCCATCCCGCGGAGGACTCGAAACTGGCGGGGAGCAACGCATTCCGCAGCAAGCGCCTTAGAACGCTCATCCACTCCCGCGCGGCTCCATGTTAACTAAAACACGTATTTAACCCATCTCATCATTTATGACGTCACATCTCGTCAGCGGAGGCCAACACAACAGGTCCCGACTTGTACGTCACGCCGCGGCAGACATTTAAACTAATATTGTTCAAATGTTTGTATAGCTTATGGGACTTAACTACGGGGTCATCAGTCCCTAAGCTTACAAACTACTTATCAACTAGCTTATCCTAAGGACGGCACAAATATCCATGCCCGAGGGGGGATTCGAACCCCGACCGTAGTGGCCGTGCAGACCGTGACTCGAGCGCCTCAATCCCCTCGGCCACCGCGGCCGGCAACTAATATTGCATGTCAACAAATTTCGCTTCTTCAGAAACGCTTTACTCCACATAGCCATCCTGCATTTTATATCTTCTTTACTTTGGCCATAATAAGTTATCTTGCTACCCTAATAAACAAAACTCATCTACCACCTTTATTGTCTCATTATCTAATTTAATTCCTTCAGCATCGCCTGACTTTCTGACGCTACCTTCCATTATCCTTATTTTACTCTTGTTGATGTTCATCTTATACCCTCTGTCCACTCTATTCAATCGCTTTTCTAGATCCTTTGCGGTCTCTGACAGAATTCCTATGTCATCGGCAAACCGTATAGTTTTTATTTCTTCTCTGTGAACTTTAATTCCCTCTCCAAATTTCTCCTTGCATTCCTTCACTGCTTGCTTAAGGTACAGATTTAACAACATTGGGGAAAGGCTACAACCCTGTCTTACTCCCTTCCCAACCTTCGACTCTAAGTTGAATATATCTCTTCGCTCCCTGTATTTTACCCCTGTTATCTTAAGAATTTGGAAGAGTTTATTCCAATCGACATTGTCAAACGATTTCTCCATATTTACAAATGCTAAAAACGTAGGTTTGCCTTTCCTTAGCCTATCTTCTAAGATAAGTCGTAATGTGGGTATTGCGTTACGTGTTCCTACATTTCTCCAAAATCCAACCTGATATTCTGAAGGTAGCAAGAGTAAAATATGGGAAGCAAAGAGTTACATTCAGCAGTTATTAGAATTGAATATATGCAACAAAAATTTGTTTTATTAGTGTTACGATTATCGTCCCATCTAAAAAAAAATAATTAAAAAACGTGTAGACGTAGTATCGTAAAACACAGTTTTGACCGACTTTTAAACTTATACAAACAGTGAGGCCATCGTTCCCTTTTTAGTCGATAGTTGTCAATTTCAAACGTTTAAATATTATGATGGATAAGTTAAGGAAAATTCTGCTGAAGAATCGATTGAGATTGACGTATAACGTGAAGCTGTGTCTCCATGCATTTTTTGCAACAACAGAAAAGTAAATTATTGAAATAGTCTTTCATAAATAGCAATATTAGTTCATTTTTTGTGGGATTGGAATTCTCGCAGAACAGTTAGTTTAAAAGCTAAACATGTGATAATATAAGCTCCTCTCACAGTGTCGGTTGGAATCTGCAGCCTTGGCATTGGTATTTAAAACACAGGCTCTTCTTGGTACACTTCCCCTGTCTACCATAACTGCAAATAAAAATCGGTTCCCAGGTTATACGTTGCCCGCATTACGTGTCCTGGGTCACGCCTCCGTTCTGCTCCCTGTTTTCCCCCCTCAGCCACGTTACTCGTAACCCGCTCTGTGAATCAACAATGTACACCGGGGCTGAGCGGTGCCAGTTGCCTGACGGGGTGCATCCCCTCGTGCGGCTTTCCGCGCACTTTCCCACGTCATCGACTGGTGGCAGGTGGCCGCGACTTGTTTGTCCAGGGCTGCCTTCCATGCATTGAGTCTCTGTAGCGTACATCTTACAACTGTGCTAGTTTCAGATTTCAATGATGTGCAGTATTGTAAGAGATTCCTTCACGAACCTATGGCCGTATTTTTATATAAACGGTCGCTTTTGACGATTACTGTGTAACAGGTAATTGGCTTGTGATCTGCTGCACTATAGCCGTTATCGGTTACTTACAGTCCGGGTGGACTGAAAATACTGTTGTTTTATCTGCAGCAGCTGATTCTAACTACCGTGCTTATCTTCGAATCAGCACACTCGGAGAGACCGACCGCAATCAGATGCGTTGATAATAGCGAGACTCTACTGAGCCTCGGTTATCAGTGTGGCGGTCAATATATCATCTGACGACATTCCTGTCACTCGACACGCCCAGTTGTCACATTCGACCGCAATGACAAGACCGCTATCTCCACAGCACAGCAGCCATCTTTAATTCACGTGTCTATATGTACTCACCGAGCGAGTTGTGCGCCAGTGGTAACACACTGGACGCGTATTCGGAAGAATGGTTGTTCAAATCCACCTCCGACCATCCTGATTTAGATTTTCCGTGATTTCCCTAAATCACTCAAGGCAAATTACGGGAAGGTTACTTTCAAAGAGCACGGCCGATTTCCTTCCACATCCTTACCCAAACATTCCGAGCGTAAGCTCCGTCACTAATGACCACGCTGTCGACGGGACGTTAAACTCCAAGCTTCCTTCCTATATGTACTCGTCTCTTTCGCGTGTAACTACAGAAAGGTTTTTCCGTTAGTAAAAATTATTTCTTTAGACGATTTCTTTTCGTGAAACGTAATAGTGTTACGTGAAAGAACCGATACTAGAATCTAAATTATACATCATTGTATATATATAATTGTTGCCTTTCTCCGATGTTATTCAATTTGTACATCGAGCAGGCGGTGAAGGAAAGCAAGGAAAAATTTGGAATAGGGATTAAAGTTCAGGGGGAAGAAATAAAAACATTGCGTTTTGCTGATGACTTTGTAATTCTGTCAGAGACAGCAAAGGACCTGGAAGAGCAGTTGAATGGAATGGACAGCGTGTTGAAGAGAGCATATAAAATGAACATTAACAAGAGAAAAACAAAAATAATGGAATGCGGTCTTAGAAAATCAGGTGATGCTGAAGGAATTAGATTAGCTAACAAACAACTAAGGTGGTAGATGAGTTTTGTTACTTGGGTAGTAAAATAACAAACGATGGTCGCAGTATAGAGGATATAAAATGCAGAATGGCAATGGGAAGAAAAGCATTTTGAAAAAGAGAATTTGCTAACATCGAATATTAATTTAAGGGTAAGGAAGTCTTTTCTGAAGGCATTTGTGTGGAGTGTTGCCTTGTACGGGAGTGAAACATGGACGATAAGCAGTGCGGACAGGAAGAGAATAGAGGCTTTTGAAATGTGGTGCTACAGAAGAATGCTAAAGATTAAGTGGGTAGATCGCATAACTAATGAAGAGGTACTGAACAGAATTGGCGAGGAAAGGAATTTTTGGCATACCCTGACTAAAAGAAGGGATCGCTTGGTAGGACACATTCTTAGACATCGGGGAATCATAAATTTAGCATTGGAGGGAAGTGTGTGGGGAAAAAATCGCAGAGGGAGACCAAGATAAGCGTATAGTAAGCAGATTCAAGTGGATGTGGGTTGTCCTTCTTATGGGGAGATGAAAAGGCTTGCTCAGGATAGAGTAGGGTGGAGAGCTGCATCAAACCCGTCTCCGGACTGAAGACCATAACAACAACAACATCATTGCCACTCATTATCGCTATGGTACATACGAGGGGTGACCAAAATGTAATAAAAATAGTTTTACCAAAACAATCCGTATACTTGACAGAACATTTTCATGTTTGCGTAATCTTCGAGGTAGAGTCAATCAGACGTATCAACTTGTCCCAATTCGTTTTTTCCGTAGGTAGAGACTGGATTTAAACAAATCTCAAGCCATAAATTTTGATTTCTCCAGCGATTATTTTCACTTTTATCTCTTGAAAAGTCGTTCGGCATTGGCCGAGCGCTCTAAGGCGCCTTGGTGTGGAGTATGATACTGCTCCGCATCGGAGGCCCGAGTCCTCCCTCGGGTATGTTTGTGTGTCCTTAGCATAAACTAGTTTAAGTAATTTGTAAGTCTAGGGACTAATTTCCAGTGCAGTTGTCCCATAGCTTTACAAACTTTTTAATGTCTCTTGAAAATGTTTCACCTTTCGTGTTCTCACCTTCTGATTTTTCTAATTCCTACACGGGGAGGTCACGGTTTCGTCTCACCTACGGGATTTGTATAAATTTGTGTGATAAGAAACAGGTACGGTAGATAAATGTTTCAAATTCCTAAAATATCTCTCTCGAGTGGCCCATACGAAAACAGACTTCTCGAGAAGGATTTACTGAGTAACCGAATTATGAGCGAGTTTAAGTTGCATTGAATCAATGCAGCGTAGCGTAGTTGGATAATAGTTCCCAAATATTGCAGTTCATTTGTCGCTACTTTCTTATTTCAGTTTTTTTAATACTTGAAGTTTTTAAGTTTTAATTACAAAAATTAAATTTACTTAAACATTTTAGTACTCTGAAATTGCTACACAAAGGCAAGAGTTACCGTCAAAAGAAGAAGCAACTAGAACACACAGATGAGCAAACTATATAGAACACATTCAGTCGCACACGATTAATTTACTGCACCACAATGTTACGGTATGCTTCGTATGAATAAAAAATTTATAGAGACGAATTTTATTTAAAAACTTCAATGAATTACGATTTGAACTGAAGCGTATTTCGGAAAAATGTACTTTCCAAAAAGTTCTTTAAAAAAATTCATGGTTTATTCATTGTTTGACAATTCTAACGCAAAAAGTGGTATGACTACCGCGTGTAATAATTTGCTAAATTTTTTTGTCAATATTTTCGTTACAGGCTCGTGTAGTAAGCGAGAAAGCGTCACGGAGATGATCGGCAAACTGCAGTACCATACGCTGCAAGAGAGGCGCTCTGTACCGCGGCACGAGCTTCTACCGAAGTTCCGAGAGCTGTCCTAGAGTCGACCAATATTTTGATTTCGCCTAATAATAAAAACAGTGAGATTAGATCTAACACGGGGGCATTTATGCAGTCCTTTTTCCCGAGCACCACTGCAATAGTGTATTTGACTGATTTCTGGAAATCGTCTCATTGTTAATTAAGTCATGTTCAGACACGCTTTTTTCTTCGTGAATTGCAGTATTTTGTAAAAATCAAAAGTGAAATGAAATTCAAATAATTTGATAGCCCGCTAAAACGCTTCAGTTCAGTCATGTGATGCGTGTGACGTGCACTGACACGACCGTAAAATTTGCTAACAGTGAAAATATTGTGCGGACACTCCCATTTCTGAAAATCCTCTACAAATATTGCGTAGTAAGGCACTGTGTAAATACATCTTAAAAATCCCAAAACTTTAGTTTTGCATGTTAGAAGCAACGAGAAATGCGTAAAATGTAGCTGAAACGCGCTCTAAGAGATTGAAGTGAGATAGCAGACACTTAGTTCGTTTATTTGTCTGAGGCTCGTTTTCATATAAGTAAACACTTGATACGTTTGTTTTATTACTTGATTATTAATTTGGATGCTTTGCAGCTGCGAAGGCGTAAGATATTATTATGTAATAGATTAGTAAGCCGATCTTTACATTTGCGAAACAGTTTATGAAATGATACTCCAAAGCCTTTTATTTATAGTCGTTCCCTTGTAACGTAGTTAGGGATACAACAAATTTCATGTTGATTGCCAGTTTTAATGTTTACATCAGAGATGCAGTATCTTAATATGTGATCGATGAATCAACGATTTGTGTTTCAAATCGCCTTCTAAATGTATCTGGTGAATGTAATTGTTTTAATAAACTTTAAAATGATCACTAATTTAGTCTATTTCACAGAAGCACATTCTTCTGCGACAACTAAAAGAGAAAGAAGTAGAGTGTTAAAATTTAACACGGAAGCATAATTTGTATCCAACGACACTGTTTTGCTACCAAGAGGGCACAAGAAACATGCCCAAGTAGATAATCCCACATGAAGAATGTAGGCAATGTTGGCACCTACACCAAAATGTGTCCTCTTCCTGTCGCTCCTTCTTAGACTCCCATGATCAAATATAATCTGTCAAGTTTCTTTGTACGTGGAAAATGACTAGTGCACAAGATTAATTTGCGAGTATGTCAGAAATTAGTCTGAATCCGAACCGTAACTACTAAGTCCGCTCTTACTAAGTATATTTAACAATTTCCACTAAATTTAAAAGTTTTCACCCTTATTTCCGGCACGTAAAAATCTGGGCCGTTCGTGAAAGCTAAGATACCATAAACGCATCAACTTTCGGAAGGTTTTTACTGTCAGACATCACAGAATTCTTTTCCGTTCTTGTATATATGTTTTCCATCACAAGAAATTAATTACATTCAGAAAAAGGAAGGAAAATTGTTGTAACTTTCGCTGATACTGCTGGTAACACACATAGCTTCGACTTCCTCCTGTCCAGTGGTGTATCCGGGATTGTGGTCTGGTGAATTCTAAAAAAAGAAAATCTGCCCTGTCATGTGACGTCACCACAACGTCAGCCGTTGCCTGAGCATTTTCGATCAGGTGACCTGATGTTGAAATTTAGCTATAATAAGGTTTAATTTCGGAAAAATAACAGTTGTCTTGTAAGAATAATCACCGAAAAGCCTATTTGAATGTTATAATCATTAAGAATAACAATAATTCTAACCATATTTTAACGTAGTAAAATAGCCTTTTTTCAGTAGACCACGAAGCCTGGCAGAAGTAGGTGTTAGTAGTGGTAAATCGCACCATTGTAGTCAGACAAGAGAAATAAGGTTATCGTATTTGCTGTAACGGATCTTGGAAATTTTCCACCTTGGGGAGAAACTCGATCGTGCGCCCTCTCCAGCCCCCACCACTTGCCCGGGACATGCCACGCCACTTTGTCTCGGAGAACATTTGGCGCCTCACCGCCAGTGCCTCCGCCCCCCACTCCTCCCTAGATACGAGGCTACGTACATCAACTTGCGTTTAGTTTCACGAATTTGAAGAACGAGATATTCTGTCATCGGCACCAATTTGAGGTAGCGTACCAACATTTCAGCTTACATCACTTTTTGAGAACTCGTGTACAGCATTGGAATATTTCGTTGTGTGTTACACCTACGGAACCAAAAGGAAACTCAGGTAGGTATGTGTGTGTATTTTTCTGCGGGCAGCGAGCGCCAGCGTGAAGTGTGGATGGGGCAGGGCGGGAACAGCGGGCGCTTGTTAAATCTTTGATCGGCGCCGCGGCAGACAAAGGCGTGGCTCGCTCTCCAGATGGAGCGCCCTGTGGGGGCGGCAGCAGCGGCGGCTGCACGCCTCTGCTCCGCCGCGCCTCAACCCGCGGGGCGCTGCTCTCTGCGCAGTCTGATCTGCCAAGTTGCAATGCCTACACGTACGCACTATTACGGCAATTTGGCTCTGCAAAAACTGATCTTCTGTCTTGCTCAGATGTTTCGGTACGTTTGTGCCATTACAAGCTTCCTAGGGTTTTATTTGCGGACGGAGAAGTTAGTACTGCTTCCTCCCATAAGTCCCCTTAAACCTCCACATCCCTGCGGATGCTGTTGCGTAGCAGTGTGCATTTGTACCGCCCTACAGTACGCACGAGGTGCCGTATTTGCTGTCCAAGTCTTTATGGAAAGTATAGAGTTCTGACTAACCTGTTGTCTTCTATAGTTGTGTCCCCAGCGCAGAAGACAGCACACAGGTCGTTGGTTCTTGTACAGCATACAAGTGAGGCTAAAATAAGTTCTGTATGATGGGAGAATAAGAAGCGACTTGCGAGATTTTTAATTGTCAGGGATGCCATTTATTAATTAAATAATATAATATGAGCAACTATTGTTAATACGACACGGCCTATGCTGCCCATAGCTCATGTTGAGACCTCGACTGTTATCACTATTACCCAAATCTTTACTCACGACTGGCGCGTATAGTGGTCAGCTCGAGACTGAAACTGCGGCGCGTTGCGAGAGGGCACCTGACGCTCTATTTCGCGCCAAAACAGGGCCGTCGCGCGCCTTCTGCAAAATCGCTCTTCTCTTGTTACAATAAGAAAAGGCACCTTAAACTTTTTAAACTGTCAAAACCTAGCCTGTCCTTGAGAGATATTTATCATAAATTATAAGCTCTGAATAATTAATATTTAGTATATAATAAACAAAACTAATTTCAAAAGAAATCACGCGACGTGAAATGCAGCAGCCAATGCGAGGAGAGCACCAGTAACATAGGCGGGCTTTCCCACGGGAACCAGCACTATGCTATATGCTACTGCTCCCCACCCCACATTTCAACATATTCTGCACTTCTGTCGTTCTTCTGCGTTTAAGACACGGACGATGTTAGCAAATAAACGGCCAGCGGCCAGAAATATGAAGTGGCCACAGGCCAGGAATATCACACCATTACCACTTCTACATCTACATAAATACTCTGCGAGTCAGATTGAAGTCCATGATAGTGTGTTCATCGAGCTGCTTTTATGATATTTCTCTACAGTTCCATTCTCTAATAGCTCACGGGAGAAAGGAACACCTAAATTTTTCTGTTTTCGATCGCGTTTCTCTTATTTTCATGATCATGTTTTCCTATATAGCTGAGTGCTAACAAAAAGTTGGAGAAAGAAATTTCGCTAATAATCTCGTCGCGACGAATAACGCCTTCCTTGTAATGATTTCCACCCCAACTCGTGCATCATTTCTGTGACACTCTCTCCCCTATGTCCCGATGATACAAAACGAGCTGCCCTTCTCTGAATTTTCTCTAAATCGTCAGTCAGTCCCACTTGGGTATCCCACAATGCTCAACAGCACTCCAAACTAGGACGCACAAGTGTGGTGTAGGCAGTTTCTTTGGTATAACTGTGCAGCTTCCAATGAAACGTACTCTTTGGTTCGCCTTCCCTACAGTATTTGCTGTATGTGCTTTCCAATTTAAATTGTTCGTAAGTGTTACTCCTAGGTATTTACTAGAATTGATGTCCTGTAGGTTTGACTGATTTGTCGTGTAACTGAAATTTAACGGATTTCTTTTAGTGGTAATATGTTTGATCTCACATTTATCATTATTAAGGGTCAATTGCAATTTTTTGCACCATGCAGATATCTAAATAATTTTGCAGTTGCCTTTGATCTTCTGGTGACTTTACCAACCGATAAGTGACAGCATCATCCGCGAACAGTCTAACGAAGCTACTCAGATTGCCTCCTAAATCGTTTATAAAAATTAAGAACAGTAGGGGCCCTATTACTTACCTGCGGAACGCCAGATGTCTCTTTAGTTCTGCTCGATGACTTCGTCGCTTTATTTTTGTAAAACGCAGACAGTTTCGAGTAAAAATTATGGCAAAAATTACCACAAACATTTTATTTCTGTTGTAATTATTACTTAATTTCTGGACTATTCGATTCTCGTAGACCATAGACGACATGTATATCTCGTCAACTCAAAAATGAAGTCGCTGATTTTCGTTGGCGATTTAACAGGCAGCGACAATCGTAATTTTCCGGTACCTTTCTTTCCTTTACCGCCCAGATTTTGACTAAACATGCCCTTTATCTGAGAAAAATACTCCTGGACAGCTACTTATGTTTTTTCAGTGGGCGGGGGGCGAGGCAGGGGTCGGAATTTACAACACTGACATATCAGAAACCGTATATTCTGAGCAATTGCTCATATGTCGGAGAGACACACTACAAGTATAAAAAGCAAACAGAGGGAAGAACAGCCAGAGAATGTCTTAGGGACCAACAAGGCACAAGAAAGCTACAGACTGCGTGGAAGGAAGATCGCGCGGAATTGACCGAGGGGTTCTAAGCTTCATGTCAGACTTCAAGGCCACTCCCACCAGAAATTCGGATCGTCCCTCGGGCATGCGTGTGTATGTCGTCCTTAGGATAGGTTAATTTAGTTCGTAAGCCTAAGTACTGATGAATACAGAAGTATGGTCTCGTAGATTTACAAGCGTTTGACGTTTCAAGGAGGGAAAAGTAGGATTCAGCGTCCCCTCGGCATTGTGGTTATTAGAGGCGGAAGTATACAAGAGTCCTAATAGGTGTCTTTAACAGTGTATGACAAGATGATTTCGTCAGCCGAAATTCGTAGAGTGCTCGCAAATGTGTTCAAGAGATGTTCGGCCATTCTTTCCATAGAGGGATGTCGTTTTGAACATCTACTGTAAATAAAGGTAAGCTTATGTTACTCAGATGGCAATGTTTTTTAAACTCAGTGTATGCGCCCGCGGCACAATAGTCCGAGAATCGGGCACTGCCGTGGCCGGCGGATGCGGTGGCAGCGCGGAGGCCGGGAGCCGTACCGCGCAATCTGCGGACGCCTGGCAGGCGTCTTTCGTAAGACACCCCGTACATAATTTCATGCACTTCGGTACACATTGTCAGCAAACTAATAAAGCTGGGTATATGAATTTTTTACTGTGCAGCAACATAACACCCGTAAACAATAATAAGGGGTTTTCCTGTAAATTACATAGAAAGGAAAATAAAATTATTTTTTTTGGGCAAATTTTCTCCATTAAAAAAATCCATACCAAGTAAACTATTTGGTTTATGTTAATAATCCTCCTCATTATTATTCATTAAGGTACAAGTAATAGTATTTGAAAATTACAGGTAGCTAACCCTGTTAGATTTTCTTTCAAGTGTACCAGAAATGACAAAATTTAACATGGACGAGATAGGCCGGTCTTACCTTAAGAACATACAATGGATCATTCTTGTCTGGAAAGTGAGCCGCAAGGCGCAAAAAAAAAAAAAAAAATATACTATGGTCTTAAATGCTAAGTTTACACTATATACAGAAGAAGAAAGTGTGAAACGCCTCAGAATGTCTGGCTCAAAGTAAACGGCGTAGTCGTTAAGTGGTCTATAAGTGAATAGTAATAATTAGTAATAGTGCTAGCTAGAAGGTACGGCTGTAAACATCTCCAGGAACTCACAATCCCTGGTTCTACTCAACTAGCAAAGCTAGACAATTGATCACAAGCAAACATGACTCGTACAAGTAATGACAAAATTACCCCAGATGGAGATCCACCCACTTCAAAGTGGCAACCAAACATTCGAATTCTGGGGAGCTTGGACTTACACGAGAGAGCAAGTCGAAGTGCTCTTTCAAAATTCCACGTAGAACACGCACTTACATTGGCACTTTCAATATTCAGACACTTAGACAAGCAGGAAAATTACACATTTGCACGACAGAACTTATGAAGCAGAAAATTCAAATTCTCGCCTTGCAAGAAACACGCTATACAGATTCAGAAACGGTAGACTATAATAATTACAGAACCTTCCAAAGTGGAACAAGCAAGAAAATTGGCAAAGGAGCAGCACTATTTTGAATGGTCTTTATTGTAGACAAATACTTTCTGTACTCAGTAACAGATGTGAAACCCATCAACAACAGCCCAATGACTCTAACAGTGAAATACAATATAAAAAACTACATCTTTATTAATTTACATGCGTCATCAAATTGTTTTTCAGGCTGTTCTTTATAATTACAGATTCCGGGAAGAACCTGAAACAGAGACGGCAAAAATTCCAAAAGATGTGAAAATTCTACTCGGTGAACTTCAGTGTACAAATTAACAGAGAGCTCAGAAAAAAGAAGACATTATGAAACTATCCAGCATACAAAGTTACCAGTACAAATGTCACACGACTCATTGAATTATGCCCAAAGAACAACCAATTTTCTTGAAGAACAGTATTTGAATATCATTTCTCGTCTTGAGCGAACTTCTGAAATAATTCAGAAAAGACCACCTTACATTTAAATTAGAATTCTTTATAACTACTTTATTCTTCTTCATTAACGTATCTCTGACTTGCCAGAAGGCATATCATCATTGAATCAGTTAGGTTGCTACTCAAAATCAAAGCCCCCTCTACTTCTTTTAGTTTCACTGTATTCCATTACAATGCTTTACTTTTGTTCATTATCAGCTACTTGCATACTCTTGAGACACTATTCATTCCCTAAACTGGTCTTGTCTTGCTAGATTTGGCAAAAAGCTAATGCTCTCTACCAGTGAGCTGCTCTCTACACAGTCATATGCCATATGCCGTGCAACGTCAATTCCTACTATCAAGGCTGAAATCGGCAAAAGTTTCGAATAAATGATCATTACGATCTTGGACCATTAGATTATTAAAGTAATAACTAGTAACAGATCGCTGTTTCTCCTTACTGTATTATCTAACCTTAACTAAGCGTTTATGTCTTCTCTCTGAGCTTTAATTTTCTTTCGTATTTTGCTCAATTACCAGATTTAACAACATGGGTAATATGCTAAGACCCTTCTTACTCGCTTCTCAGCAACTAACTCTCTCGACTGCAGTGTGGTTGCTGTACCAACTGAGAATAACATTCCGCTCCCTGTAATTTCATCTGTATTACTTCGAATTGAAACATCCTCTATACAACAAATCTTGATTTGCCTTCCTTCAGTCTACCTTTTTAGATACATAGGGGCAGTATTAGTGTTCCTCCAATTTTAAAGACTTTGAAGTCAACGTCTACCACTTTATCCAGCCACCTGTAAATAATTTGTATTAATATTTTGTTATCATAACTTATTTATGTGATTATTCGATAATGCCCATTCCTGTCAGCACCACTTTTCTATGAAGAAGTAGTTATTACATTCTTCTCTAAGTCAGAGGGTATTTCGTCTGTGACATACATTTTGTAAACTAGTTGGAATACTATTCTTAGAGCTGCTTTTCTCGAGGATACCCCTAGTTCTGAAGGGATGTCCTGAATTCTATACGCTGTATTTCGTGTTATGTGTGTTAATGCAGTATCAAAGCCTTTCGTAGTAAGGCATCTGTCATCTCATCTTCTTCCTCTTCTTCTTCCCATTCTACAATGTTTTCTAGTTATTTTCTGTAGTATAACTGATTTATACACTTCTTCAAACATTTGTCATCTTTTATCTTAACACAGGGTTGCCATCTCAGCTGTTTAATATTCCCCAGCTAAACGCTGTCACGTTTCGCTGTGGCTCAATATCTGATGTGATAGAATTAAATAATAATTAAAAAAAAAACAACAACAAGAATTTCAAATTCTGTGGTAACGACGGAAAACAACCACAAATTTACTCTCACGGGACAGTAAACGACACCATCTTTATTTTCAAACTTCGTTAGTAATATATTTCGATTTCCACTGCTGACATGGGCTAGTAGCTGTTGTATTGTATCTGCCTGTATGCGAGGTTTTATGTAAATGGACCGTGATTTCAGGACACGTTGGGTAATATTTACCCTAGCACCTGATCAAACGCTGGGCAGAAGTTGACAGCACTTCAATTTTTCATGTGTACTTATCGTGACAGTTGCAAATTCTAATGTGCGATAGGGTTCACAGCATCCGTCATAGATACGGAACATGTACTTCCTTTTACCATACTTAAGGCTATGTATATACTTGATTTCTGTTTTATGCACATCTATGGCAAAGCACCTTTAGTGGACTCCTTGTATAATTAATAAATAAATTGGTACTTCCACTTTCGTGTTCACCTATTAACATAATGATACTGGTGAGCTGCTTTTTCCTCCAAATTTTCCTTTAATTTTCCATCTTTGCGATTGTCCTTAAGGGTTTGAAATCTCAGTAAATCTCTTTCTAGACGTTTGTATTCCCTTTTAACTGCTACATTTGGAACTATTTCAGTAATTTCTCCATTCGTGTCGATTAAACTCAATAGTTCGTGTGTTAACCAAGGATTTCATGGGCCTCGTTTATGTAACTTTTTGCCTATTTTGTACTCTGCCTTCACTATTTTCATATATCAAAATTACCCATTATTTATTATGTCCCTGTACACTGTTTCCATCGATCGTACGCTTGTGCTCCTTTTGACACACTCAAAAACTTGGTTATTTCAATTATACAGGTCTCGTCTTTCATTTATTGCCTTTCGGCAGTATCTATGGATTTAATGTGCAATTTATAAGAACTAAACTACGATCAAAGTTCACGTCAGGTTCTGTAATTTTTTTTCCTCTTAAAATTGTTCTGAAAGTTACAGTCTCTCCGGATAGTCTCTCTCATAAAGCCAATATCATATAAACACAATATCTAATTAATGAGTCCCTTTTGCGAAGAAAGTGTGTTGAGATTTATTTATTTATTTATTTATTGCGCCGCGGTTTTAGAATGCCACATGGTTCTGTCACAATGGACCGCTGGAATGAAACCGTCACACCTCAACAAATTATTCAAAAAATTAGAAACTATTGTGCAATTTACTCGAAAGCATTGCATACTTTAAAAGAGAGAAGAAGCGTTTGGGGGGTAGACAGTACGAAATTCACAATCAAAAAAACTGAGTTTTTCGAACGAAAATTGTTACTCTGCAGATTTTTCTTTAAAACCACCGACAAGCTTGCTTCACATGTTAACAGATGGTTATTCTATACCGATCAACGGAACCATGTACTTATTAATAATTAATCTGATTAGCGCTTTATCCTTCAAAAAATTTGTAATTTAAAATTATTTAATAATATACTTGAGAAATAGCGAATTTCACAGAGCCATTGGAGCTACGAATACCACTAGATTCCAAGAACTCAATAACTTTCCTGTTTCTTATCTCGCAAAAATAACATCTTGATCATTCAACTATTATCTGCAGTTCAGTCATTAAACAAAGAAACTACTTACACAAAGCTTATTATCAACAGTGATACGAAGAAAAGCGAAGCCTGGTTTTCATTGCTCACCTGCGTGAGAAAAATTCCTCTTCCACCACTCAACAACATCGCCTGTCATGTATCATTAGAATTTTTATCAGCAGGCGATATGGGCGACGTAGTTTCCTTCCCTGAGTAATCTCAGTCGGTAATCTTACAACACTTCACTCATGCAACGGCTGTCAACGAAAAGTTTAAGATGCGTTTAGAAATATGGGTAAACTTCCACGATATTTGCAAATGTTATTTGACTAAACGTGCAATTTTCCCTTATATTTAATTTTGTTTCTCGCACATCCAAGAGTACTGCCTATTATTGAAACGAAATAAATTTCTTCTTATGAAAAGCAATTAATAATCCAGCATTGCACAATAAAAACTGAGCAGTCAGGGTCTTGGTATAGTCCTGATTTTATATGCCGTACGTAGAAACTCGTACAGATTTTTTGTTAACATATTCTTAAAATATGCACAAATTATAGATATTTTTTCAGGATGACTAATACTATTTTCTTGTAGCATGATACTGCAATTGTTAGGAATAGTGTAAATTTTCATTTTCAGTTCCTTTTTAAAATATGGAAACTACCAGGGCTGTGTCTATAAAATTAGCCACCAGATCCTATTATTACAAGATGATCCACAATTGGGCAACGTTTATTATTATTATTATTATTATTATTATTATTATTACTTTTATTATTATTATTGGCGAATTCTGGCCAGCAATACAAGCCGTTAAGCAAGTAAGCCGATCAGTTTTTCTTTCATTCTTTCCGAAAAGGCTTGTTCACGCTCATCTGACCACTTCCGTCTGAACTGTGTTTTCTTTGGTTGCTCTCATATAATTTTCCACTTGTCTACATTGTCTGAAGGTGTCTCTCTAGAACGTCGCCTGGTCTTATGTTTGCATTATTTAGGTCCTTTAGAATTTTATCTAGCCAAGGTGTGGAATTCTTAAGTGATGTTGCATCATCTATTATTCCCTCCGTCAATCGTTTTTCTGGTATTAGGCTGAGGTGACCAAAGAATTTCATTCGCCCCTAATATCAGTTTTGATGTTTGAAAACTTTTCTGTTGTTTAAAATGATTATAGCTTATAACCGTCTTGACTATGCCCTCCTCATGGAATTTTCCTGGTGATCTTCCTCTCTTCTTTTGATGTATTCAAGTTGTTATTTTCTCTTAAGGGGCAGTGTTTCTCTTGCAAAGAGGTTTGCTTCTTTTGTGACAGTATTATAACGTCGAATTTGTTGCCGCTCTTGACAATGATTTTTTGTTGTAGAGGTTTTGCGTTAACCTTAATCCTTTTTTAGTTTTTTGGAGGCGATGTTGCTGAGAGATTTTTTCAGTACCTGTTGGTTCGATGAATTCTCCAAGATGGGACCCTGTTAAATTTATCATATTTTGTTTTCAAGCTTGCAATTTCTGTTTGAGACCGAAAGAATTCAGCTTTCTCAAATTAAATTTGTAAACCCACTTTTTCTGCACACTCTTGAGTATTTCCAGCTGTTTGAGTGCAGTCTGGTCATCCTCTGTCAATATCGCCAGGTCTTTCCCAAATGCAAGATGTGGTATGTAGAGTTATTTTGGCAACGTCCAGTCGGATTGGCTTCCAAACCCCATATTTGTTGAGTTCTTTCTCCCATTCTTTTATAACATTTTCTAGAACTATGTTGAACAGAATAGGAGAAAGTCCACCACCTTGTCTCACACCTGTTTGAATCTCTAAGGGTTCTGAGATCTCCCCAATAAATATTACTTTATATTTTGTGCCATTTAGTGTTTGTTTTACGATTTCTCGTGTTTTGGGATCTAATCCACTATCTTCTAAAATTTGGTATAGTGAGGACCTATCTAATGAATCTTATGCTTTTTTGAGATCTATAAATGTGCATACCACAGGTTTTTGTCTGAGAGCTCGTTAGGAACTGATGATCCCGTAGTTAAGTCCCATAAGCTTAACAAACATTTGAGAGCTCGTATTTTGATTATGGTTTTGAAGTTGAAAATTTGCTCCGGGCATGATCTGTTCTGTCTGAATCCTGCTTGATATTCTGCTATTTTGTGTTCTAATTGCAGTTGTGTTCTATTCAAGAGACAAGCTGATAGAATTATGTAGTTGACTGGTAATAGATTCCCCTACAGTTGTTTACATCCGATTTATTACTTTCTTATGTAGTGGATGGGTCAGAACTATCTTCTCCTGCGTTTCCTCTGAGCTGTTTCAATTGTAATCTTGAATTGCCTTTCTTCTTTCGGTTTGCCATATGTTTTGGATTATATGAGTAATGTCTTTGAGTGAATTTGGGCCTAAATGCTTCACGAGTTCTGCTAAAATTCCGAACTCCCCTGGTGATTTATTGCTTTAAAGTTTCTTGATGTGTGCATAAATCTCTTCCTGTGTTGGTGGCGACGAGTTCTGTGGCGAGATATCTGGCTGTACTTTCGGAAATCTCTCCTTGGGTTCGGGATAATTTAAAAGCTGTGAAAATATGTGGATAGAACTTGGCACTTTTCTTTCTTAGTGCTATTTTACTGTCTTTTTTTTTTTTTTTTTTTTTTTTTTTTTTTTTTTTTTTTTTTTTTTTTTTTTTTTTTTTTTGTAATGAGTAACCTTTTGTCTGGTTTGCGAAGCTCTTATAGAAATCATGTGTGTTGTAGTTGTTGAAGTTTTCTTCGATTGACTGAAGTTAATCACAGATATGTTTTCGTTTAACTTATCTTGAAATCTTGGATGTCTGCGCGTTTCGAAAAATTTCTCCTGCGTTTCCTCTGAGCTGTTTCAATTGTAATCTTGAATTGTCTTTCTTCTTTCGTCCAGTGCTTTCTCGCATTCTTTATTCCATCAGGGGTGTCTCAGTTTTTTTGTGAAGAGGGATCAGAGCCTTTGCTGTTTTGATGATTTTAGTTTGAAATTTCGTCCAATCTTCTGCGTGTTGTTCTTCCCATTTTTCAGTGATTTGTGTGTAGATCAAATTTAGGAATCAGCGGTGTTTTTTAATTTCATCTTGGTGTGAATTTTATTTTTATTCTGGTTAAATAATGATCCGAATCGATATTTGCAACTATGCGTACTAGCTCATCGTGTATTTTGTTCAGACGGCGCCGATACAGTACACCTTGTAGTTACGTCACGCAACGGTTATCGACGCGACAACCAGTAAACATCTGCTATTGTTCACTCTACCAGGTCTGGTACAAAACTAACGCATTCTGGTGGCCGATCTACCTGTCACGGTTGATTACAATCCCAGTCAATGGCATTAGCTGCTGCTGGTATCCACGTGAATGAAGCTACGAACATTGAAATCGGACCATGCAGAACAGTCTTTCAAGATAATTACGCGCCGTCTCAGCGCTTCCACCGGAAATGCAGGGGAGGTCCAGAGACTGGGAAGTCCACTCTGGAGTCCAGATTTGAACCCCACCGAGCGTATGCGTTATCATACAATACAACACCCACGATTAGACCAGAACTGGTTGTCGTTCAGCAAAAAAAATTGGTGCCAGCAGCGTCAGAGGAGTGCCAGGGACTTCTACGGCGTCTCATTGCATTTCCCTGGACCAGAGGACCCTCCCCCCCCCCCCCCCCCACACACACACAGTATTAAGTGCATATCACGTGACATTTGCCAAGTTAATACCTATCGAACTGTAAATAACATGTACACCTGTGCATTGTGTTAAGCGTTGTGTTGTTGTTATGATATTCAGTCCGGAGACTGGTTTATGCAGCTCCCCACCCTTCTCTATCCTCAGCAAGCCTTTTCATCTCATAAGAACGGCAAGCCACATCCATTTGAATCTGCTTACTATATGCGTCTCTTGGTTTTCCCTCTGATATGTTTTCCCCCCCACACACTTCCCTCCAATGCTAAATTTACGATACGTCATGTCTAAGAATGTGTCCTACCAATCGATCCCTTCTTTTGGTCAATGTATGCCAAAAATTCCTTTCGTCCCCAATTCTGTTCACTACCTCTTCATTAGTTACGTGATCTACCAACCTAATCTTCAGCATTCTTTTGTAGCACCACAATTCAAAAGCCTCTATTCTCTTCCTGTCCGCACTGTTTCACTCCCATATAAGGCAACACTCCACACAAATGCCTTCTGAAAAGACTTCCTTATACTTAAATTAATATTCGAAGTTACCAAATTTCTCTTTTTCAAAAATGCTTTTCTTCCCATTGCCATTCTGCATTGTATATCCTCTGTACTGCGACCATCATGTGTTATTTTACTGCCCAAGTAACAAAACTCATCTACCACCTTCATTGTTTCGTTGCCTAATCTAATTTCTTCAACATCGCCTGATTTTCTAAGACTGCATTTCATTGCCTTTGTTTTGCTCTTGTTAATGTTCATTTTATATGCTCTCTTCAACACACTGTCCATTCCTTTCAAATGCTCTTCCAGGTCCTTTGCTATCTCTGACATAATTACAATGCCACCGTTAAAACGCAATGTTTTTATTTATTCAACCTGAACTTTAGTCTCTATTCCAAATGTTTCCTTGCTTTCCTTCACCCCTTGCTCGTTGTACAAGTTGAATAACATTGGAGAAAGGCTACAACCCTTTCTTACTCCATTCCCAACCAATGGTTCCCTTTCATGCCCTTCGACTCTAATAACTGCTGTCTGGCTTTGGTACAAGTTGTAAATAATTCTCCTTTCCCTGTATTTTACCCCTGCTGACTTCAGAATTTGAAAGAGTGAATTGCAATCAACATTGTCAAAAGCTTTCTCCAAATCTACAAAAGCTAGAATTGTAGGTTTGCCTTTTCTTTATCTATCTACTAAGATAAGTCGTGAGTATTGCCTCCCGTGATCCTACGTTTCTCCTGAATCCAAACTGATCTACCCCAATGTTAGCTTCTACCAGCTTTTCCATTCTCCTGTAAGTAATTCGTGTTAAAATTTCGCAACCATGACTTATCAGACTGATGGTTCTGTAATTTTCACACCTGTCGGAGCCTGATTTTTTTGAATGGGATTATTACGTTTTTCTTAAGGTCTGAGGGTATCTCCTGTCTCATATATCCTACACACCAGGTGAAATAGTTTTGTCATAGATGGCTCTCCCAGAGACTTCAGTAGCTCTGAGGGAATGTCATCTACTCCCGGGGCCTTGTTCCGATCCACGTCTTTCAGGACACTCAAATTCATCTCTCAGTATAGTATCTTCTATTTCATCTTCATCTACTTCCTCTTCCCTTCCAACAACATTGTATCTTAAGTTCATTTCCTTAGTAGAGCTCCTCTATGTACTCTTTCCACCTTTCAGCTTTCCCTTCTTTGCTGAGAAATGGTTTTCCATCTGAGTTCTTGATGTTCGTAGAGCTGTTTTCCTTGAGCCCAAATGTCTCTTATTTTACTTTAGGCAGTGTCAGTGTCTACTTTTCCTCTATTTATACATTTTTCCACAGACTTGCATTTGGCTCCTGTGATCTACATGTTTCGTATGTCTTGCCTTTCTACCTATTTGGTCCTCTGCTATCTTCAAAGCGTAACGCAAGGAAAACGTTAATTTTGAATCAAAGTAACATTTTATTTTATTGTTGGTCACCAGTTTTAAACGACTATCAGCGGGCACGATGTCTTTCAAAAGTTTTACCTTGCTCGTAAGTCAGCTATGTAAATCGAAGGTAGCGTTTGCAACCGCCGTGTCGCGGGAAACTGACGTGTCTGGATTACATGTCAGGTCTCTCATGTGATTTCTCAGTGTTATGTATATAAATTATCTGCAACATCTTTTACATGCCATATGTTTCCATTCAAAAGTATCTCGCAGTAAATTTAAAAAAATCTCAGTCATTCCGTAATTTAAGAAACTATAGTACTACCCAACGTTGCGGTTTGATACTTGTAATTATAGATACTTTTTGAATATGTATTATCCTTCAGTTTTTGTTTTTCCATAAGTACATTGTACTTTCATTTGTAAGAAATAAATAAATTTTGTATTGGAAGGAATCACGGTGTTGTTTTCGTAATATCCTGGTGCTGTGTATTTGCGTTTTCGCATCTACTGGGAAAAACCACATTTAGGGGTGTCGCGACAGTTAGAAATTTGCTGCTGTGTGCCCCAAAGGAAAAGGGCTGAGGAACGCGGAACTACACAGTTAAACTTTCTTTTCTGAGACATGTTTACAAGCGTGGAACAGATGAACTCAAATGTTCAATCACGTCTTATCTGCTTCATTGTTTCCTAACAACTGGTCATCAAACATCGTAGAGGGAAAAAAGTTTAAACGTATTTAAGAAAAATGAAGCTTCAGAACTAGTTTCTGGGTAAGCGCATTTCTAAATATAAGTAGTTTAGATCCTGCTTTGAAGTTCAAAGAGTGTGTGAAAATTTGCCTCGGCGTAATGGTCTATTATCCCCGTCATGAAACCGGGAGTAGATCCGCTGGCAGTTGAATGCTAGCGACCCATCAGCGTAACTAACGTCCTGTATAAGTTGCTTGAGCGTACGGTGAGTCGCCGTCTTATGTGGAGCCTTGAAGATCGGAGTCTGCTGGCCCCACACCAGGGGGTTTCCATCAGGGTCGCTCCACCATTGACAATTTAGTGTCACTGGAGTCTGCCATCCGTACAGCCTTCTCTAGGCGTGAGCACCTAGTTGCGGTCTATTTTGACCCCCAGAAGGGGTATGACACTACGTGGCGCCACCATATTCTTGCTACATTGTATGACTGGGACTTATGGGGTCGGTACCCTCCGTCAGCTTTCCCCGAGTCCAGGAGAACGGCGTCCCACAGGGCTCCGCTCTTAGTGTACCGCTGTTCTTAATTGCGATAAACGGTCTTGCTGTGGCAATGGGGTCATCGGTTTGTTGTTCTTTACTTGCCGATGACTTTTGCTTATATTTTAGCTCTCCTAGCATTGGTGTCGCTGAAAGGCGTCTGCAGGGAGCCATTCGATATGCACAGCTATGGGTCTCAGCACAGGGATTTACGTTCTCAGCTTGTGAAACCCAGGTCATGGACTTCTGTCGCCGTCAGGTTATTCACCCTGACCCAGAACTCTACCTAGCAGACGAATAGCTTCATGTCACAGAAACGCATCGATTTCTCGGCATGCTGTCTGACAACTGACTGACTTGGGGGCCACACCTTCGTCAGTTTAAGCAAAAGTGCTGGCTTTACCTAAATATACTGCGATGTCTCACCCACACTGCCTGTGGAGCTGGTCGTCAAACTCTCATGCACTTCTTTAAGACGCTCATCCAATCACGCCTCGATTATGGGAGCCAGTTGAATGACTCTGCGTCACCTGCAGCGTTGCGGATCTTGGATCCCATTCTTCATGGTGGTGTACGTTTAGCAAGAGGGGCGTTCCTCACCAGTCCGTACCAAGCCTCCTCGCTGAAGCTGACATCCATCCTCTAAGGTTTCGCCGGCAACAGTTGTTGGCTTTATTTGTTGCCCACGTTCACGCCACGCCTCAACATCCAAATCAGAGGCTTTTGTTTCCAAATACCGTTCTTCCCTCTTCATAATGTCGACCCAGATCGGGTCTTTCGATCGCAGTCTGCGTACATAATCTCCTTTTCTCACTCCAGTCCTTACCTTTCCGTCCTGCATTCTCTTGCCAATCTCATATCCCTCCTTGGACCATCCCCCGCCTCCAGCTCAACCTGCAATTGTCCTGCGACCCAAAGGCGTCGGTTTAACCACATACACACTTAGACACCAGTTTCTGGACATCCTGAGCACGTTCCATGATGCAGAAGTAATATAGACTAATGGCTCCCAGGTAGAAGGTAGAGTGGGTTACGCATATGTTCACGGCGACAGCATTGAACAACACTCGCTGCCCACTGGCTGTACTGTCTTTAGGGCAGAGCTGATCGCAATAACCCGTGCTTTAGACCGTCTCCGTGCGTGCCCCACAAAGTCATATGTCATCTGCAGTGACTCCCTGAGTGGCGTGCAAGCTCTTGACCAGAGTTTCCCCAAGGACCATTTGGTGCGATCCATCCAAAACTCTGTGTTCAGCCTTAGCAAGTCTGGATGTTCTGTGGCTTTCATCTGGACCCCGGACCACATCAGTATTCCATGGAATGAACGAGCTGATCAGCTGGCCAAGCAGGCCATCGCCTCCCGGCGTCTGGATATCGGTACCCCAGAAAGGGATATCCGCTTGGGTCTGCACCGAAAGATCTTGGTGGCCTGGAATTCGGAATGGTCAACATTGAGTACGCCCAACATACTCCGTGCGATCAAACCTTCGACAGCAGCTTGGAAGATCTCCCTCGAGCCTTCTCGAAGGGACTCAGTCGTCCTGTCACCTGCGTATACGCCATACGTGGCTCACGCACGGCCACCTAGTACGTCTAAAGGACCCACCAGACTGCCGTTGTGGCGCTCTGTTGACTGTGGTCCACACCTTGTTGGACTGTCCGCTTTTAGCTGCATTGCGGCAGTCTTTTACCCTGCTTTCTGCGCTTTCTTCGATTTTAGCTGACGACGCCTCTATGGTTGACTGTGTTTTAGGTTTTATGAATGCTGCTGGTTTTTATCATATGATTTAATGGTGAGTCCTAAGCCTGTTATTAGAGACACCCACCACGTGAACAGTTTTATTCTGTTGTTACTTTTGTCTTGTCAGCCCAATTTCCGACTGGCAGTTTTAGTATGTGGAAAACTGCTGGCTCATCCATTATTATCCCAGTGATCAGCAAGCCATAATCTTTTGCTGTGATTTTTAGCATAGTTGATTATTTGGTCCACTACTTTTGTCGTTTCACTTTTTCTATTTATGTTGTAATTTTTGCACACACTGTCTTGCCGTACATCCCGTGTACTGGCTGTGGAGTGCTTGGTTTCCAACAGTAAATGAAATAATGTGATCTCTTAGTTGGGAACATGGGACTGAGATAACCCAGCCGTTTAATCCCCTTTAAAACATCAACAACATAACGGTCTCTCTGCATTTCAGGAAACATAAGCCAAGCCCTACAAAGCATTAGAGCTGCAATCAACTTCTGTATTTTTAGTGGCCATTATGTGCAGAATACTTAATGCACGCAGCTAATTAAATTCATACAAATGTGGACGTGCAGTGGTGGCACTGGACCAGTTTGTCAGCTCCTTATAGTGGCTAATAAGGAAACCACATTGCCAGCGGACTTCAGTAACTTTCCTGTTTTGTGTCACGTGGCTTTCAGAACCTAAAATAGCGGTTACCCTAAAAACATGTACACAGTGATAGTAATAAAGTATTTAAAATACACAACTCCAATGTGGGTTTTGCTGCCTTATTTTTACTTGCAATCTTCCTACTAAAATTGCATACGAGGTATGGTAATAAAATTCAGAAACAGCCGTAATTTTCCGCCAATTGACTGTTAGAGCGAAATGCGGTTTGCATCCCGGCACACGCCTATGGTGAAGGTCTAGGTCTAACTGCCGGAAGTTTCATCTTTGTGTGTCTGTTAGTTTCTGTTCTGTACTGAATTGAGTAGAATGTTGTCACACAGTTGATGGATTTCGAGATGGCAGAGCTAGGGGAACAATACATCTCCATTATATTTTGCGTGAAACTCAAGAAAATGATGCAGGAATCCTACGGTGATGAGTGCTTAAGTCGTACTCAGTGTTACGAATGGTTAAGAGGTTTCAAAATGACCAGACGAAAGTTAAAAGATAAGTCTTAACAGGACGCGCTTTGACGTCTACTGACGACTCGCGTGTCACGAACGTCAGCGTAATTGTGCGTGCCAATGGAAGACTGCCCGTCAGAAAGATTGCAGAAGAAAGTAAACATTCCAGATGGATCAAGTCATAAAATACTGACTCAGCATCTAGGAATGCGTCGCATTGTCGCTCATGAGTCGACTCTAGAAAGAATAATCGCCTCGCACTTTGTGAAGAGTTTTTGCATCGCACAAATGAGAACGACCTGCCTCCTACATTCTTTCTTTCTTCCCCCCCCCCCCCCCCCCCTATTTTTCTCCTTTTAGTTCTTTTCCAAACTTGAAAACCCCCGTTGACAGGACGAAGATTTGCAATGATAAACAAGATAAAAGAAAATTTGTAGAGGGAGTTTCGAGCGATCCAGGAAGACTGCATTCGGGAGTGGAAACTGCGTTGGGGGCGGTGTATCAATTGTCGATGAGACTATTTCGAAGGAGACCATGCAAAATAACTAAAAGGTACTCGAAGTTTTTTGTGGAAATAGTTTCGGAATTTTTTAAACAGACCTCTTACTTCAGTGGATTGGCGCAGTGGAATGGCGTATTAACTGTCTCTAACCTAAAAACACAACATCAGTGCAAGTTAGTTGTAGATGAATACTTATTTCTTAAGTTATTGCAGTTTGATTTATCTTTCCTAGAAAGTCCTAGGTAAATCTTAGGTTAATACACAGTCAGGTCATAACTATGTATGTGGCTCAGATATAATAAATTTGATTTTTCTGCCAATAAGGCACTGTTGTCAATTTGACTGTATAGTTGTGATTGGTGTGTTGAAAACATGCCTATAAACATTTAATTTGCTGTTTGTGAGAGTGAAAATACATAGAATGACAGGAATCGTTTGTCAAACTGGGGATACCCGTATACAGTCACGTTTGTTCTGTCCTCTTGTCAGTTTTCTCGACTTAGAATTTGACGACATTGTCTTTGTTAGGCAGGCGTGTTCCCTAAATTATTTTTTGAATCCGTGTAGATTCCCTTTGTAAATTTGGAAAGATGGCAGTTACTCTTGAGGGGGTTCACTGTTTCGTAAGTAATTTCTAGTACGATGTTCACGTCTTTCAGTTTTTCAGATGAGCACCGTTTGCGTTTTGATGTTAGTACAGTAATTACATACCGCGCCCGACAAGAAACGTGGCAACTCTGCGATTTTTAATTAATCACTGTCAAAATATGCTTGAAGGGCGCTCACGCACAAGAAAGACGTCACGTCTCTTTCTGACAATATATTATTTTGAAGACAGTAATGTCATTTTCCATGTAGGCGGGTTCATGATTCGTAACGGCAAGAACAATGTCGCTTTTCTGTAGTATTGTATTTCTTATTTACGCCGCTGTTTGTTACGATGTGTAATACGCATTGTGGACGTGTAATTCTCTCTCTCTCTCTCTCTCTCTCTCTCTCTCTCTCTCTCTCTCTCTCTCTCTCTCTCTGTGTGTGTGTGTGTGTGTGTGTGTGTGTGTGTGTGTGTGTGTGTCGCGGAAGTACGCGAGACGCGAGACTTGAGCATGGATATCTGACGATGGATTAAGAAACTGTGTGAGACGCATGGCGCGGTTGCGCTTGTGTCGTCGCCTGTAACGGAAGTACGCAGGAATTGAGCAAGTTTATCTGGCGGCGTATGACGAAGCTGAGGAACTGTGCGTCAGCACTAGAAATCGCGGCACGGCCGCCGTCTTGTTCCTGGAACTGCCCACGTCCGTATAAATTCCGGGTCACCAGGGGCACACCTGTAGCGTCGGAAGACGCGCGCCGCCCAGTAATGGCTGTTGTCGTTCAAATTCGTCGATGTCTTGTGATTCTCAGCAGCAACGTGATTTTAATAAAGTTTTTTTTTTCCTCTCTCTCTCTCTCTCTCTCTCTCTCTCTCTCTCTCTCTCTCGCTTAAATAGGCCTCCTAAATTAAGAAATCACCGTTCAATGCAAATGAGGTCTTACATGGATTCGACGTATAATTGGTTATGAAATTGACTCACCTGTTAAGTGACGAAACATACCGTCCTCCAGCAGTTTGTATGTTATAAAAATATTTGTTCTGGTTCCCTGATGAAATTAGTGCAAAATTCTCGGTTTTAGTGTGTCCTTGAAATGAAAATTCATTGAATGAAAACGCCACGAAAAGTTTAATGTCAGTCAAGATTTTTTCACAAAGTTCTGGTGAAATCACATTGCCGTTATAGAAGCGTAGTCTAAAGCAACTTTTGAGAGGGGGGGGGGGAGAACCTACCCCTTTGCATTATTTTTGGTACGGAGATAGGGGGACCGCGATAAGTCATGGGTCCCGCGTGTGTGTTGCAACTCTTAATTTGCGGACCTATATTCAAGAATTCCCTCAAGACTCATAAGTGTAGTTTTGACAAAAAATAAACTGGTTATGAGCAACACTTTCTAGCATGTTCTTGTGGTAATCACCAGTAACTTCCACGAACTCGAAAACTGTGTAATACGGCATGTGGGATGAATTCACAAAGGCGTGACATTGGGCCGTATGAATCAAACGTAGTATCTACTTTATACTCTGAATTCCAGAGAACATACTCAGGTTCGCATGAATAAAGTGAGTCGGAGAATATACTTCAGCCGAGTACGTTCTCAGCGTGAGTAACAGGGTGGGAGAAGTTGCTCACAGCAGAGATCATTCTCCAATTTCGTATGAATAAAACTAGAGAAGTTTCTCACGACCGGAGAACAGTCTCAGATTTCTGAAGTGAGCTCTCTAGCATACTTCGGGATGAGTAACTTCTATTAAGTTGTGTGTTACTGTGGTTTATAATAAAAATTACAACATTTGTTTTACTTAAAACGCAAAAACATGTTCCTTTATACGTAGTCTTTAAGAAATACGAAGGGATTTAAAAAGTTAATGCAAATAAAAATATTTTGTTAACGAGTAGCTTCCTTTAGAAAAATCGTGAATGTGGCACAGAGCATTTTATATAGTGACGAGAGTGATGTAAGAGGAATGTTTTCATTACTGACGTAGAAATGAAACACAAGTGGATTCAGCTGCGTGTTTTACCCATTTGTTAGGAGTGTATATTTACAGTTGTAAACAGCTACATAGCAAAATAATATTGTTTTTAAATTGGGTCTATTAGTAAGGCCTTATGATGTTGGTTCCAAATACATAACAAGACTTCAGTTTCTGTCACAAAATAAATATTGCTACAATACAAGGTAGGCCTACTGAACTATTGTTTCTATCCAAACCGGTCGGTCTATTCAAGATGCGTTTTCTAACTTCGTAATCGTAACTTTTGTTATGTTAGAAGTAAGTAGACACGACAGGAAAATTAATAGCTGATAAATTACATACCTAGCAGCCTGTTTCTTGTAACAAAATCACATGCCGTAACGCTTATGAGCAGACCATTAGGTGTCATATTTAACAACAAGTAGGCCTATCTCATATTAAAGAACTCCGACAGCATTCCACGTTGCTACAGATGAATGTGATGCACTCTTAGAATTTCGTTCGCAAATTGTGCTAACCCAACTTCATTAAAACAAAAGTTTCTCGCGTGATGCAAATTTTGTATCGTCAGAAGAACAAAATTTCGTAAAATATGCACATTTAGTCTTAATAATATGCCCCTTCACAACAAACCAATATCTAAACATAGTACAGTTCTTCCTGAACATGTAGATGCCTACTCCATATTTGTACACTTAATAATTTGCCTTATTAAGCTAGTTGAAAGAAATATATGATTGAACAGCTGTTCTATGCCGGACATGATACACGGAGAACTTACTCAAGAAGGGGAGGGGAGGTAGCGAGAATGAACTACCTGCTCAGAGCATATGCTTCGAAGTTTTAATTCATACGAAATTGAGAACTTACTCAGAGAACGTTCTTTTGCTCTGAGAATCTTCTGTGGAGTTTCTGCTCTTTTTTTATTCATACGACCCATTGTGGAATCTAACAGCAGCCAATGAGAATGAGTCATGTCACTTGACTAGTAGCAGCGCCCCTACAGGAAAACTCGTGAAGTGTGTGGGCTCATCATACATGCTAGTTCGTTAATCTGTGTTCAGAAGTTGATGTTGTGTTGGTTTTTATTTTATTGCATCGTATCTACTAATAAAGTGACTTCGTGTGTGTGATGTGATGTGCTGTGCTGAAGTATGTACTGTTCAAGTTTTAAGAGCTCCGCTGTCACTTCAAGTTCTCTCTCTCTCCCAGCGCTGGAACTTTCTTGAATGTGTCAAAAATAAGGAATATGATTTCATTAGGCCTAGTAAGATGCTGTAAAAAGATGTAGACAAAGACATCAAAATTAGGCTTTAACTTTCTTAACCTGCACACTCACGGAAATATCGTAACCTGATGATTTTACGATATCTTGTGTTTCTGTGCAATTTTTAATGAGTAGATTCTTATGTATAAATCTGGAAATCACGAAATCAAAGATGTTCGTTTCTGAGAAAGAAAATAATTGGTTATTAAGTTTTGCTCTCCCTCCCCACACCCACACACACATTACTACTGCACACAACAAAATGCTTTAATATGCTGCTCCTATCTCACCTAAAACCTTACAGACACTGGTTTCACAGTTTTGGTGATTCCTTATTCACTTTTCCTACCCCTCTCCTTCCCTGCTCACATTAGGTCGCATTACTATTCAACATATTCAAAAGTTGGAATCTCTGTTAAATTGGGTAAAAACACCGGTATAACTATTTTATGTAATAGTGGTTCTAATAGTGTTTTGTTTTTCAATATTTAAGAAAAACAATTAAAAACTAGTAATATCTCCATCTCACGTTGGTTAAAACTTTAAACAGAAAAAGCTGATCTGTTGCCTGTGTCTACATTATAAATCTGCACCTGTTTGTAACCCTTGGAAACGGCTAACTTAACACGAAAGACAGAATTTGCCAAACTCAGTTTTCACCCTTAACCAAATGTCTGTAAATCTATCGGACCAAACTGCGTGGTCATCAGCCCGTACACCCTTAACCCTTTCATCCACAGTGGTATTGTGAGAATACCACTGTACTGATTATTCGCAGTGCCCAAATAGTGATCCTTGATTACAACATGATTCTTTAGCCGAGATTCATAATCAATAGGAGAAAACTGGCGACTCTTTTAGTATTCAACACCGCATTACTTTCCGATAAAAGCAACAAACGGTAGATGGACTACGTTTGTTTCAGTTCCCTATTTTACGAGATACTTTGAATCTACAGGTCTCGAAGAAAAGCATAAGGTAAAAGTCTGAGGAAGTCTTATCATTTTTCAACTCATTATATTCATTTGCTGTAAATAAAAGCAATAAAAACTGAAAACGGGTTATTTAAAAACCTGTTACCTTGAACTGTTTTTACATTAAAGGTAAACTGGATGTGAAAAAAGGTATAATGGAATACGTATTGTTTCGGCAATTACCGTCGTCATTCTAGGGTACACGCCACTGCAGTGTCGACATCAGTACGTGCAGCTAGACTCTCTCAATCTTGTTTCCATCGCCGTTAATTTACGCTGTGATATATATTTTAGAAGGAAATCTTAGTAAATGAACTAGTATCATTTTCAATAAATTTACTGTGTATTTAAAAGGAAAAAATATAGTTTGGTCAGTAGATTTATGCCAAATGAATTTACACAAAAATGAACGCTTATTAAAAGTGGCAATGAAATCAGTTCCCAGCATTGTAGAGGATTTACAGAACAGTGAGAATTCTTTGAAGATACTGGAATGAGGTACCAAGCTAGGAAAAAGTTGTTCTAGCACTAAACAAAGCCAGTGCTGCATATAAGCGATACAGGAATAACTTAAGTGTAGCTAACAGTGGAATGACACCAGTGCATACTGCTGGTTCTTGATACCCCAAAACTGTCGTAAACTAACCACAAGTGCTACTGTTAAAATACCGGGCGATTTATACCAACCTCGAAGGCATTGAGAGGATAGCTTCTTGGAAGCAATTGTCAGACATTGTATCAATGTGAAAACATTTTCCTTGGTCTCTAGAACCACCTGCTTCTAGTTATGCGTTAAGAAGAAAGATCTTTGGCTTTCACTGTGTCTGTGGTTTGGCAGTAGCCTAGAATTCTTACAGATAACTGTTATTTCTATTTTACTCCAAGTATAAAGACAAGCTTGACAATTAAGGAGTATATTTCGTCTGCTATTCAACCAGTATTCAGATACTAAACCAGTTCCTACTCCGCACAAAATTATGAACTTAAAGTAGAATATGAAAACTGTGTAGAACAAGAAAAACCGACAACCCTTACACATATAAGTCTTACTTTTAACCAAAACTGTAATTAAATATCAGTGACTAGAGTCAAGTGGAATTGAGTTCTGTTTTTACTAGTGGGCTGTAAGGTACCAAATTATTCCAATTTCTAGATTTTTACTTTACCTCTTTCTACAGAGTTCCTTAGAGAGATGAACGAACTCGACCGGAGAAACCTTGCCCAAACACCAGCCCCAATGTTGATGTAGATTAACATAATTCGGGATTTCACTCTTCCAGGCAGAGTAAAAGTTCTGCGTAACATATGGAACTGTAATTTCGAATATTTTCTTTGCACGCATTGCTGTTACTGATTGAGCCATTCAAGCAGGACTTCCGCCCAAAAGTTTCAAAACAACACACACTGCAGGGTAAAAGATTTATTTTGGAAATAATCCCGCCCAGGCTGAAGCAAAGCCATTTCGTCCAATCATCATGCGAGTCCTGCAAGATGTACAAGAGACCCTCCCAGTAATTTGGAAAGTAGGACAGGCATTGACATTGACAGATGTGGGGAGAAGGAACATATATTAGAGGAAACAGGTGCCCCCCGTTTTCCTTGATTCACCTATGAGGAAGTACTGGCGGAAATACGGCTGTGACAGCGGGTTGTTTCGTGTCTGGATAGCTTTTCGTTGTTTTGTGTTTGTAATAGCGGTGCGCAGTGTAAACCTGGCGTGCCTGCTCTGGCCTGGACGTTTTGTCGTGTGTCGCAAGCTGCAGCCGCCACAACTGCTGACGTGACGGTTCAGCAATTGCTATTATACCCAGGCTGAATTACCCCACCCAGCCGTGCCCAGCCGCGCAACGCACAATTGGCAGTGAATGGAGCGCCTCACTTCACCCGTCTGCAGCTGCTGCCGGTTCGAGGTCGTTACTTACATTTCGGTTGTGATTTACGAGACTGAATTTCCCCCACGAGATGTGTGGCTGTGTTTTGTTTGTTAGTTACTCCTACTTGGTATTTGATGTGCAGTTAGGACGCACAATAGATAGAGCCACCTGTTCGTGGTGAAAATTGTTGCCTCATTTCGTCATTTTTAAATCGCTGTTTCGGAATATTTTTCGCCGCTTCTTATTCCATTTCGTCAAAAATTTCTCAGTTTTATTTCCACTTTTGAGTAATGTTCATTGGTTTGAGCTCACTAGTCTTTATAATTTTCGTACCTACTCAGTAAAATATATTCAATTCGATTCGAATTCTCGTGTGAACACATTAAGTGGAACAGTAGAGTCCCGAAAACTCTGCACACGGTAACCCGGCACGGTAACTAGGCCACCCCCCTTGCACACCACCTGTAATTATTCCGTGCTCGGGGAAAGCAAGATAGAATTGACATCGTAGCGTGTAGCAGTTACAGGCTATGCTATAAATAAGCCTAGACATGATCTTTTCTTGTGCCACCTATACTATGTTTAAAAATCATTTGAATTTCATTGATACAGTATGTAGATGCGTCTTCATATTAAAAACAGTCGTAATCAAAATTATGGGAGTCCATTTATTCACAGTGCCTTTTAAAATCAGCTTAGGCATGGTGGGAATATATTTTATGAAGCAAATCACTACTGTCCATATTTTTGTTTGCTCAAGGCTGTATGCCTTCTTAAAGTAGTTTTCTAAATGTAAATTAAAGTATGAAGTCGTAAGTAACGAATATCATATCTTCGATATTTTGTTAAATTTATTTTTTGTTTCTGTATTCCATCATTTGTATTGTAATCTAAAATAACAGTAGAAAGTATTTTATAATAAAAAAATTACCTATACTTTTTTTAACACCGTTCTCGATAACCCGGCATTTTCACTAACTCGGCCAACCTTGGGTCCACATTACACAGAGTTTTCGTGCCTCTACTGTATTACGAATAAACAATGTGGACTATTCATTGCCAACATAAAAGCCGCGTGTCGATAGCGCGTTGACGCGGACGACTGGCACACATGTAAATAGTGTAACTCGAAAGGTTTTTTCACTTTACCTTCAAATTGTGTGATTAAACACCATTTTGTCGATTATTTCGCTTTTTTCGCGTAGGTAAATAATTTCGCTTTTCCTCAAAATTTGTAAAATTTTGTAAAAGTTGCGCCATTTCGCGCTTTGCGAAAAACATGTGCCTCTAACAGTAGTCATCTAATTTTTACGTGGCGCAGGATTTCTTGATTTTAGACGTTCGTTCTGATATGAAAACATGAACGTCTAAAATGAGCAGTTATTTCGTGCCTGCCGTCGTTATCCCCATCTAAATCCCATGTATATAATTTAGTTTTCGTTTTGGAAATGCCGAATTTGATAATGAAACAGTGCCGTTAAATTATCTTCGTGAACAAAGGAAACCCCGGAATGCTATTATACTAACCACAGCAAAGATTTTTTTTTTCTACCCTTCACGTGTATTCCAGCTCTTAAAATGGCATCAGTGTATTGGCAAAATATGCAGGGATTCGACAAAATGAGATGAACACCTTGCAACAGTGCCGGACTATGTGGCGGTGGGGGGGGGGGGGGCGGAGGGGACGGACCCCCCGGGTCTCTCGTCTTGAGCGCGCTTGGCCTTTCGCTATGGGGCCTCCAAATCTCGGAAGCTATTCTTACATTGCCCTATTCCTCTCGTCCTGGGGGCCTCCAAATCTCAAAAAGAAGTTTTTTTATAGTAATACGTGTATTTGCAAGTGGACAGGGGGCCTCATTTTGTTCTGCCGCCGCCCCGGGCTTCAGACAGCCTTAGTCCGCCACTGCCTTGCAGTATACCACCTCTGCCGGCCGCGGTGGCCGAGGGGACTGAGGCGCTCCAGTTACGGTGTACACGGCCACTGCGGTCGGGGGTTCGAATCCCCCCTCGGGCATGGATATTTGTGCCGTCCTAGTTCGTAAGTAGTTCATAAGTAGTTTGTAAGTTTAGGGACTGATGACCCCGTAGTTAAGTCCCATAACTATACAAACATATTGGCCCCACCGCGTACTATGTACTAACATTGAAACGCGACCTCAGTGCACTCTGACGTACGATGTCTTCGACGTTACGTCAGAAGGTCCAGTATATAATGTTTTTCTTTTTCCGTGACGTTCAACAAAAACTATCGGTGAAATGCGTGTGTTCTCGACCAACTAGGTGGTGCTCAGCTGGTGGGAGCATTTGTGACGAAACCGGCTGCATGCTCCAAGTTACCGGACGACGACCTACGAGTATTAACGACGATTGTTGCCAGGCAGCATAAAACTAAAAGAAAAACAATGAAGCAGAACTCAGCACTCAGTTGATTTATTACTGTTTCTATAACAGAAATACGGCTGGAGTTTAACATTCATGAAGCACTAGTTGCTAAACCTTTGATAAGGGAAGCCAATACAAAGCTGCGAAGGAAGTGGCATCACGATCGTAAAACCTGTCCACTTGACAACTGAAGTATGTGTCCGCCTCCGTAGTCAAGTGGACAGCGTGATACATTGCCACGAAGGGAGCTCGGGTTCGATTCCCGACCGGGCAGGAGATTTTCTCCACTCGGGGACTGGGTGTTGTCGTCCCCATCATCTTTTTATCATCGACGCGCAAGTCGCCCAAATAGCGTCTCCAAAAGACTTCGACCAGACGGGGTCTAACGGTCATAAATGCCACACGAAATCATAATCATCACTGAAGTACCGGGTGATAAAAATCAGTATAAATTTGAAAACTTAATAAACCACGGAATGATGTAGATAGAGAGGTAAAAATTGACACACATACTTGAAATGACATGGCGTTTTATCGGTTAAAAAAAAATAGAATAAAAAAATTAAAAAAATTAAAGTTCAGATGGCGCTTCATCTGATCAGAAAAGCAATAATTAGCATAAGAAATTAAGACAAAGCAAAGATGATCATCTTTACAGGAAATACTCAATATGTTCACCATCATTCCTCGACAATAGCTGTAGTCGAGGAATAATGTTGTGAACAGCACTGTAAAAGATGTCCAGAGTGAGACATTGGCTTCGGATGATGTCTTTCAGCATCCCTAGAGATGTCGGTCGATCACGGTACACTTGCGACTTCAGGTAACCCCAAAGCCAATATTCGCACGGACTGAGGTCTGGGGCGGCCGAGCACACGATCATCACCAAACAACGCGCGCAAGAGATTATTTTTTTATTCTTTTCTTTTTGTTCTAATAAAACACCATGTCATTCCAAGCAAGTGTGCCAATTTTACCTCTCTATCTACATTTTCCGTGGTTTATTAAGTTTTCAAATGTATACTGACCTTTTTGATCACCCGATATGTGGTCTGTTCCGATGATTCATTCTTTACACTGCTTCCTACAAACGACCGGGGTTTATGTATCGCAAAACCACGAAAGAAGTTTGCGATACGGCATACCTATTTCCTTCAATCAATCAAGTTGGGGATTCCGTTCTGATGTGGGCACCTATATTATGGTGTTCAACTGTGTGTCATCTCCCTCATTGGTCAGATGACTGTGCCGGCCGCGGTGACTGAGGCGCTCCAGTCACGGTCTGCACGGCCACTACGGTCGGGGGTTCGAATCCTTCCTCGGGCATGGATATTTGTGCCGTCCTTAGTATTAGCTAGTTCAGAAGTAGTTTGTAAGTTTAGGGACTGATGACCCGTAGTTAAGTCCCATAAGCTTAATAAACAAAACATAATATCAGATAACTGTCAGTGAATATCTCACCATCCGCGACAGCAAACTGTTTATTGTGACTAAGAAACACTGCCATATTCCAAATTAGTAATGCCCCCCCCCCCCCCCCACATACACACACAATCAAAATGTTTCAGGTATGCTTTATTTAACATCAGAAAATTATCAAACATCAACCCTGGACGGCAGAACTACTGCCTCGTCTTAATTGAACCTTTATGGGAAGTAAGGTCTGCTTAAGGATCTCTCAAAGATAATTCCGTCGAATATTTTTTGTGTGTTTATTCACAACGTACAAATCTTATTCGCGTTACAGAAGTTTCCCAGAAAATCAGTTTCATATACCTCACAATGTCTTTATTTGGCTATATGAAGCTTATTGTTGCCGACTCCTATTGGAGTGAACGTTGGAGCCGACGAGAGTCGGCAGTCTTGCGATCTACTTTTGGAGACATTCTCCGAAAACTGTCTTGAGCAGTTAAACCGGCAACCCACGCGCAATGGAAATATTTTAGACCTTATAGCCACGAACAAGGCCTGACCTTATTAACGATGTCTGTGTAGAGACAGGAATTAGTGATCATGATATTGTCATAGCGTCGATGGTGACCAAAGTTCATAAACCAATCAAGAAGGCTAGGAGCGTGGTTTTGTTGGGAAGAGCCGATAAGCAAATCTTACGATCGCACTTAGAAAATGAATGGGTATCGTTTAATTCCGGGACTATGGATGAAGAGGAATTGTGGACTAAGTTTAAGAGCATTTTTAATAAAGGGTTAGATAAATATGTGCCAGTAAAGACGATTAAGGATGGAATTGATCCACCGTGGTATAATAATAATGTTAGAAAGCTGCTAAGAAAGCAAAGACTGTTGCACTCTCGATTCAAAAAGAACACGCAAATGATGACAGGCAAAAGTTGTAGAGATTCATGCGTCTTGACGCTGTCGCGTCGTTCAAATATCTAAGCGTAACATTGCAGAGCGATATGAAATGGAACGAACATGTAAGGGCAGTTGTGAGTAAGGCGGACAGCCGATTCGGTTTATTGGGAGAATTTTGGTAAAGGAGACCGCGTATAAAGCGCTTGGACGACCACGTCTAGAGTATTGCTCAAGTGTTTGGGACCCGCAGCAGATCAGTTTAAAGGAAGATAGAGGCAGTTCAGAGGCGAGCTGCTAGGTTTGTTACTGGTCGGTTCGACCAATGCGCGAGTGTCACGGAAATGCTCCGGCAACTCATTTCTGTTGATGAAATTTAGGGGGCCGGAATTTGAAGCTGAGTATAGTATGATCTTGCTGCCGCCTACTTACATTTCGCGTGGTGATCACAAAGACAAGGTAAGAGAAATTAGGGCTTGTACGGAGGCATATAGGCATTCTTTTTTCCTCGTTCTATTTGGGAGTGGAATAGCAAAGGAAATGCCTAGTAGTGGTACAATGTACCCTCCGCCACCTTACGATCAATTGCGGAGTATGTATGTAGATGTTGAGTAGTTATCTTAAATTACAGTGAATTATACTCAGATTTTCTGGAGGCGGTTGTTCATCCGTGTTCTGTCTTGATACATCCCAAACCCAGAGTGTCTTCCATAGATTTCGTTGCACGTTATTGCTGTTTTTACGTTTCTGCTTTAACGTTACAGGGAAGGTGTTCTCTGAATCAGTCATTTATTCTCCATTTGACCAAAAAGCAACTTTGAAAAGATTGTGGCTATTTGTTACTGACAAATGATCATTTACGTATGTCGCTATAGCATACTTGTTAAGAATTTTATTCAGTGATAGTGAATCGGTATTCTTATTTCACGGTTTAAAATAAACTATTCAATATCGTGCACCTGACCAGTAAAAATTCTCGAAACTCGACGTGGTCGTAACGCTGGAAGTCCATAACAGTCAGTAAGAAAACAGTACTTCACTTAAAACTGCCGAAGCCATAGTTCAGCTGCGGCTTGCCACTAAGGTATCGAAATGTTATATATACCTAATTTTTTCATGCTCGAAATATGAACACAACAGCATCGTGTAACAGCTTTGTGGCGGCAGAGGGGATAGGAGGTTAGACGAGCGTGTGAAGGGTTGGTAGGTTGCCAGCAGTGACCGGCGGGACGTTAAGTGGGGCAGTGGCTCGCTGGAACCCAGCCCTGCTTCCCGCCAAAGCAAGTGCAAGGCAACGCTTCAGCGCTGGCCTGCCTCAATAGCCCCTTTGTGCACACCGTTCCACTACAAGTATACTAGTTCAAGTCGCACTTAATATATTTTTCCTTTGTGCGAAATTCCCTGATAAATATGTACAAAATGTTCAAATGTTATAACTTATTTGGACCAAACTGCTATGCAGTCCGGTGATGCAGCTCTCTACACTGCACAAGCCTCATGATCTCATAAGAACGGCCCTCTCTGTACAACAGTTCAAACAAGACTTTCTTAGAATGCGTATTTACGCCAGTCATTTAACAGTGTTATCATTGCTGTTTTACATCTCTTTTCCTGGCTACTATCTGGTACCAGACGATAACGCGAGTCGGTTTTGAAGGCCGTTTTCATTGTAACTGTAGTTCCACGCTTGAAATTCGCGTGACATTTTGTCTTTCGAAGAAAAGTCAGCAAATAGAATACAACACCTGTAAACATTTTATAAATGGTTCTAGATATTGGCTTTACGGCAAGTAAAAGTACTACGTCGTAACTTTTATAGTCCCTTTTTTATCTACCAAGGTAACACAATGAAATACTTGTTGCATCGTTGCGTCACTAACGGATTTTTACTCTCTCGTGCACCGTGTGCTTAAATTTGATAGCCCGCCGCGGTGGCCGAGGGGACTGAGGCGCTCCAGTCACGGTCTGCACGGCCACTACGGTCGGGGGTTCGAATCCCCCCTCGGACATGGATATTTGTGCCGTCCTTAGTCTTAGCTAGTTCATAAGCTTAGGGACTGATGACCCCGTAGTTAAGTCCCATAAGTTCTACAAACATTTGAACATTTAAATTTCATAATGTGTGTTCAAGTTAGCAATCGAAAACAGTTCAATGGCTCGTAGAATTAATATCGTAATTCAAAACAAAGATATAAATCTGAAGGAGAGACATTGAATTAAAATGTGTGCCACGGCTGGGATTGGAACCCGGGACCTCCTGCTTACTAGGCAGGCGGTATAATCACTAAGCCTCCGTGACTTGATGGTTAAAGTGACTGCACGGATTGTCTTGTGGCCCGTCACCCTCCACAATTAATTCAACCTCATGTTCCCCTATGTAAATACGTATCAATGTTGCCAAGGCTCTCCAGTTGCGGAATAGCCCCCCCCCCCCCCCCCAAAAGCTATGAATCCCTGCCGCGACACAAATATTAATGCAATGTTTCTCCTTCAGATTAATATCTTTGATATATATCAAGACAAAATATGTCTCTGGTCATTGATTTATTGTCTGATATCAAAGTAGTCACTTGTACAAGAGCAGCTAAAGAACGTGAATAAACAGTATAAATACAAATTTATTTCAAATCTTTACAGATCAACAGGTACTGAAGACCGGATTTAAGCGCCATTTACTAATGCGTAACGGTTTCCAAAAATATATTTTATTAAGTTACTGTTGTTGTTATGGTCTTCAGTCCGGAGACTGGTTTGATGCAGCTCTTCACCCTACTCTATCCTGAGCAAGCCTTTTCATGTCCTCATAAGAACGGCAACCCACATCCACTTGAATCTGCTTACTATACGCGTCTCTTGGTCTCCCTCTGCGATTTTTACCCCACACACTTCCCTCCAATGCTAAATTTACGATTCCTCGATGTCTAAGAATGTGTCCTGCCAAGCGATCCCTTCTTTTAGTCAGGGTATGCCAAAAATTCCTTTTCTCACCAAATCTTTTCAGTACCTCTTCATTAGTTATGCGATCTACCCACGTAATCTTCAGCATTCTTCTGTAGCACCACATTTCAAAAGCCTCTATTCTCTTCCTGTCCACACTGCTTATCGTCCATGTTTCACTCCCGTACAAGGCAACACTCCACACAAATGCCTTCAGAAAAGATTTCCTTACACTTAAATTAATATTCGATGTTAGCAAATTTCTCTTTTTCAAAAATGCTTTTCTTCCCATTACCATTCTGAATTTTATATCCTGTGTACTGCGACCATCGCATGTTATTTTACTACCCAGTAACAAAACTCATCTACCACCTTCATTGTTTCGTTACCTAATCTAATTCCTTCATTAAGTTACTTGCTGGTCGGTTCCCCTCGCAACAGCACCAAGTGCTTCTTTCAGAACTCGACATACTAAGTTCAAAATGGCCAAATTGAAAACACACACACACACACACACACACACACACACACACACACACACACACACACATTAAGTTACTACGTTTCCAATTTGGCCATTTTGAACTTAGTGTGTCGAGTTCTGAAAGAAGCACTTGGTGCTGTTGCGAGGGGAACCGACCAGCAGGCGGAGCGGCCGTGTTGTTGCTACCTGTAGCCAGAGGAGTGAGGCAAGCGGCTGGAGCATTGGTTTGGGGATTGCCTCGGGACACACGCTGGTCCTGTTCCATTGATCGCGGCCGGGAGGCGCCGGCGCGACAGAGTGTGCGCCTTTAACGCCGGACACGCTGCCGTTTGTTGTTGTCCTCCGGCGCTTCTTTCTTCTCTAATACCTCTTACTATTGGCCCACTTTAGGTTACGGTAGTAACACTAAAATTGGGCCTTTGCGATCGTCTTTTGACAGCTCGAAATTTAACCCATTACTGCCCAGAACTTTTTTTATGAGAAAAATGTTTCATTTTGTTAGGATAGGTTCAATAAGATAAAAGAAGTGTGAACAATGCTGTAAATATAGTGCCATATCTTTGCTGTACTGAGACAAGAGCAGGAAGATATATCTACGTTCCTTTGTTTCCAAAGTGCAAAAGTTATAGATAGCGCAACATGGTGCACAAACGCACCACCGAGCGCGAATGGGTTAAATGAAAATAACTGCTTAACTATTCATCTGACAAGAAAATTGAATAACTGAATTTATAGAGGAAAAAATTCTCTACAACTTTGCTCTCTTATCTTTTTCATATCTCGTAGCGCTTCAAAGATATTTGCAAAAATAACGGCGATTTTGGGATGTATGTCTGTATGTCTGTCCGTCCGTCCGTAACGTGTTCCCTGTTTTTAAGACGAACCGTTCAACCGATCAGCACCAAATGTTACAGACATGTTTGTAGGCCACCAGAACCTCCTTTTTTCAAATTTTTTGGACAAAAAATACGGTAGTAACACCAAGAAAAGCCGTTTGTAATATAATTGTAATTGCAAACGAACCGTTCATCTGACACAAAAATTGAATAACCTAATTGGTAGAGGAGAAAATTCTCTGCAACTTAGCTGCCTTATGTTTCTTTCATGTCTCGTTTCAGACATATTTCCAAAAATAACGGAGATTTGACACCCTACATTGAATTAACAAAAACCAGCCGTTCGGAGATGTCACGTGACATTCCTCGCCCAGAACTCTCTCTGGCATATGTCATCTGGCGTTGAGTATTTGATGATTTTCTTATTGTAACTTACACGTTGTCATTTCAAAGCAATGGCGCACTGAAGAATTAACAAAAACGTATCGTTCTTCGTACGATAAATGATAATCTAGTGTCTACAAATGCCATATTAGCACCAGTTAACAACGGCCATTAATAGTATGAGATTAATGGACTCTGCTTTTGATTGATAGCCGTAGAGTAGTGGGCAGGGTGTTGGACTATGACGCTAAACAGTCACGGTCTGCACGGCCACAACGGTCGGGGGTTCTAATCCCCCCTCGGGCATGGATATTTGTGCCGTCCTTAGTATTAGGTTAGGTAGTTGGTAAGTAGTTTGTAAGTTTAGGGACTGATGACCCCCGTAGTTAAGTCCCATAAGCTTAACAAACATTTGAACTTTTTTTTTATGATGCTAAAGGTCGGTGGTTCGGAACCCGCCACTATCTAATAATTATTTTTTTTTCTATATGGTTTTCAGACACTCTTATTAATAATTTTTTTATTATTTAGATTATTATTTTGCTCCAAAATGTTTGCAAAAACTTATAAAACTACAAATATAAAGTGGGCCGTAAAACACGTCAGTGCGATTTTTTTTTCCTTCTTTTCTCACAAGGGGCACCTTTGACCTCGAACGCTTGGAAGCGCTCGAAAGCATGATTGGAATAACAATCATAAGCAGGACAGTGCTGTGCGTTATTTCCATGCCAAACTTGCATTGTTCCTCAACTAACATTTTAACAGAGAAAGTAACAAGATATCACTACCATAGGAAGGAAATTAACGTAGTTTAATGGCGTTATTGCATCATTACATATGCAATCGTAAGCACCAAACCCTCTATTCCTAAAGTACTTATAATAGCGCAAAACACACATATACAAAAGTACCATACACGTGAAAGTACTTACATTAGTCCACAAAGTGCAGATGCGGGATTTCGAGGAAGTGCTTAAAGAAAGTGGGAGACAAAAATGTGCACATCTCACTAAAGCCACGTTGTCACATTCCAAATAACTTTCGCATTAACGCAGTCCAATATCAAAAGCTACGCTAATGACACTTTCAAATGATGATAATCGTATGTTAGTGTCATACCCTGGCTTTCGCCAGCATATTGCAACGTAGACTGATATGTAGGTGCACCAAATTAACTGTAAATCACAGAGTGCAGTTTCACTATGAAATAACGACCATGTACCTGCACTTGTGATTTGGCACCTTGTAGTCTTACAAAATCAATAATCCTGATATAGAGTTTATATTTCCGAAGGAAGTAAACATCAATGGGTTTGGCAATATTTTTGTTGTTTTTCGGTGGTAACATCTTTGTTTGGAAAACTTGCCTATAGACCCACTCAGGAATCACACAATAGACTCTTTTCATTTAGTGCTAGCAGGCACGTGCGGCGTTTTGCATGGAAATGATGCATGCCACTGTTTTGTTAGAATGCTTGTTATTTTAAGCATATTTTCTTGCGGTCCCGAGCGTTCGAGGTCAAAGGTTTCCCTTGTCAATATATATCACTCTGATGGCTCGAATTTTGGGTTACTACAAAAACATGGTTTTAATCACTACATCTACATATTCACCGTGCAAATCACTTTTAACACTAGAACCTCCGACGGAATATTTTTGTCTCATACCAAACTTTTTCCCATCCTCCGCTGATTGGTTTAAAAGTTTTATTTCTTAGTCTAGTGCATTTTGCAATAAAAGTTCCGGTTGCAAAGGTTTCCAGTAAAAAAAATTTGCCCTACTGATTACTACATACTCTCGGTAGCCTGTATTGTGACTGCTGCTGCAGTGCAGATATAAATTCTAGCGCATTTGGCAGAATAAATCTTTATACACATAAAAGGAACAACTCAGCGGAATAGCATGGTTTGTCTTGAGGGTTTCATCGTCTGGAAGATCCAAACGACGTAAAATTTCACCATTCAGAAGAAGCTGAATCCGAAAGAGAAAATGTTGGCGGTATTTCGACTGATTCTGACTGTGGAAATAAAGGCGAATCACAAAACTTGAATGAAACGGAGGCAATGATGAAGATTGTGATAAATCACCGTTGGCGCCGAGTAATCCCAAATTCAAGAGTTAAACCATTACTGAAATCATATATTTTTGTTTTCTTGATGATTTTGTTCTCAGATACATTCAAAATTCTTCTGAAATAGATGCACACAGAGCAAGAGTAATTGTCATTACCATAGAATAACTTCATACATTTCTTGTTATCCTGTATGGAAGGGATGGAACAGAAATGAACCTTCTTTGATCAGACAAATGAGAAATACAGTTTCCATGTCTATAATGTCACGCAATCGATTAAGGAAAATGACGTTTTTCTCAGTTTTTTCTGATCAATACTGGCCGAACGACAGTTTGTTCTAATGTCAGGCGTATTTGGGTGGGGGGGGGGGGGGGGGGGGGCTTGCAGCAAACTGTCACAGCATGTACGTTCCTGGCACATAAATCCATGCGACACTGAACAGTGGCTCCCATACCATTGTATGTTCACTCATTCCACGCCTTAAAAAACTAACAAGCAGAAGAAGAATACTGGATTGTGGTCAGTAAAGAATCCAATTACGTGCTAAACGTTTTCCCACGCCTTGGCAATGTTGACACCCGTTGAGTAGATGAATGTCCTGCTGACTCTGTAGTAAATAACCGTGTATGTCCATATCGTAATAAAGGTATAACTTGTATCTGACAACTTCTGCAACACGCTCTCAGTAGTCTGGAAAGAAGCCGAACTGAGGTGCTTGGTATACTCTGTAAAATTATGGGAAGTGCCTGACCGGATGAGGAGAGCTCACTTTAAACTTGAGAAGACTATACCTTAAAAAAAAAAAGTCAATATAATCCTCACAGCGTATCAAGAGAATTCAGAAAAAAATATTGGGTAATCTTCTGAGAAGTAAAGAACATCCAAATAATATGATACTTCATTCTGGAGCACGCGGGGGATCTAGCGAATGATTATACAGAAACCTGAGTCAGAGCTGTACCTATCCTTAGTGTATCATCAGATGTAGATTGAAGTCGCCTTCCAGGTACGAAAAATTATTTTGTACGGCTGTACTTTTACAAACTCAAGATATTTTCATTTTATTACGAACGACTTTAAAATGTTCGTATTAGAAAGGTGATTTGGAGAAAAATGAGAACATTCCAAGCCGTTGGAGTAACTTGTTACAAGAAAACACGTCCACGAAAATAAAAAAAAAAAAAAAAAAAAAAAAAAAAAAAAATGAAAAAAGACTAAGAAGGAACTGTAAACGCATGGACTAGAGATGGAACATGTTTGTTCCGATGACGAATTTAGGGGGTTAAGAAAATCTGGCGGTTCTAATGTTAAGTGCACATGTCTCTACCTTTCCATTCGCTAATAGCGTGGAGCAAAAAGTAACGCCACAATCTTTCCTTTTTCGGTCTGAATGCTCTTATTATTGTGGCCATGTCTCCCTATGTAGTTGGGTGCTAACGAAAGATGTTAGCATTCGGAGGAGGAAGTTGGTGAAAGAAATTTCGCAAATAGATCTTCCCGCATCGGATAACGCCTTTCTTTTAATGATTCCCACCCGTTCCCCGTCGGGGGTTCGAATCCTCCCTCGGGCATGGATGTATGTGCCGTCTTAAGTATAAGCTAGTTCATAAGTAGTTTGTAAGTTTAGGGACTGATGACCCCGTAATTGAGTCCCATAATCTATAAAAACATTTGAACATTTTTTTTTAGCAGAACTTTTTTTTCTCCACTGTTAATAGGTTAGAAGTTCACAAAGTCTGATCATCAGGGTGTTGGTTTAAGGAGAGAACCGATTGCCCGTTTCAGACGTTCTCCAATTAAAACGGTTTCTTAAGACATCCTAACCATGCTTGCTTTTGTTACGTTTGAAGTATGTCTCCTCCCTTGCTTCCTATTATCCTACCTCAAGCGCGAAACTGTGGGTTTCATTTATTTGTTGTCATTGGGCAAGATAGTTGATTTTACGTGTCAGTTGACCGCATTGGAAACATGTGCAAATGTTTGTAAAGCTTATGGGACTTAAATGCGGGATTATCAGTCCCTAAAATTACAAACTACTTATCAACTACCTTATACTAAAGACGACACAAACATCCATGCCCGAGGGTGGATTCCAACCCCTGATCGTAGCGGCCGAAGAGCGGTAAGCGGAGGTCCAAAGATTAAAGAACGTACTACCAACAAGGAGAGGGTCTGATATGTGGGTCACAGATTTAGATGGAATTTTGCTTAGACGTTCTATACTAGATATAAACGGACACATATTTTGGCTTTTTGCTAGACAGTAGTTTTTGAAATATCAAGGTCACATTTGATGATGGAAAATCGCATTTTCAATATATACGTCGAAAGATGGTCTAAACATGAGCTTTTTTTCCTAATATATATGGGGCCAAAAGTTAACGCTGTTCAGACAATTAACGTTTTTTGTGATTTCACACTGCAACTATTAACATTCAATTGAGTGTATTATCTGTTTATAGCTGTTTTATTTGTGGTACACATAAAAAAAATCTTTTTCTCTTTCATCCATCAGAAATCTTTCATTCATAAGAAATGAATTGTATTTACTCTTTCATATATCGGTTTCATACAGTTAATTTACCACAGGATAGATTATTCAACCACCGAGAAGTGGAACATCTACGAAGAACATATCAGTGGCCGTAGAATTAGACTGTCAGACAATTCAGCGTTGCGAAGTTACTGTGTGAGGATTCCTGCCTTCCCTCGCTGCCCCTCACGACTCGTCCGCTACCATCAGCCACCGCGATCCGCCGACAGCTCACTGCTGTGGGGCTCGAGCAGATTGCTGAGCAGGCCTAAATTAGATCATCGCATCGGATAAGTTTTAAATTTCTCGTTTAAAAAGGCGTTCTCGTGCTGGATCAAATACACATTCTTTCGTTTGACCATTGCACAGATTCCACAATGGAAGACATAATAATCGGCATCTTTGGTGTGAAGGAGCAAATAGGTCGCCAGAACCGGATGGAATCTCAATTCCGTTTTACAAAGAGTTTTGTGCGGCATTGGCCCTTTCCTTAGGTTGCATTTATCGCGAAACTTTGTAGTGCGAAGCCCCAGGCGATTAGGGGAGAGAGAGAGAGAGAGAGAGAGAGAGAGAGAGAGAGAGAGAGAGAGGAGGAGGAGAAGAAGAAGAAGAAGACCCGTATGGTCACAGATCTATATCATTTTGCTGCAGAATTCTTGAACACATTGTCAGTTCGAATGTAATAAATTTCCTAGGGACGGAAAAGCTGCTGTCCATGCATCTGCAAGGAACGCGTTCAACATTGTGGCGCACTGAAGTCTGTTAACAAAGGAACGTACATATGGAATAGGTTCCATGTATCTGAGTGGCTTGAGGACTTCGTAAGTAACAGAACCCAGTATGTTATCTTCGACGGCGAGTGTTCATCAGAGGGAATGTGTAGTTATTGAATGACTGTAGTGTTATGTTGTGAGGAATGGCAGCTAACTCTAAATGTGGAAAAATAAAGAGGTGATGCAGCTGAATAGGAAAAGCAATCCCATATTTGTTCGAATACAGCATTAGTAGTGTGATGCTTTATACGTCACGTCGATTAAATTTCTAGACGTAACGTTGTAGAGCGATGTGAATGGAGAGAGAATGTAAGGTCAGTCGTGAAATATTACGGAGGGGGGCATTGCACTTACAGATATTTTACCTCTCAGGAATATATTTGTGAAGTGGTCTTTATATTCAAAATATACAGTACATACAGGGTGCATCCCATGGAAGGCTGTCTCTAATGACCACGCTGTCGACGGGACGTTAAACCGTAAGCTTCCTCCTCCTCCTCCCAAGGAAGGTGTGACTTAAATAAGCCATATGCGAATTAAAAAATCAAAATCGTCATTTTAACACCGAAGATGGTCTGCTTCTGACATCGAGATTTAAAGGGCCGGAATTCGAAGCTGACTGCACAACGATTAAGCTACCGCCAACCGCACGAGAATGGCCATGTGGTCTCGAGCGTCACGTTACGGATCGCGCGGCCGCTCGCGTCGCAGGTTCGAGTCCTCCCTCGGTGTGGGTGTGAGTGTTGTCCTTGGCATAAGTGAAAGTAATGTAGTTCGTTCCCATAGCTTTAGAAATATTCGAACAGAAGTCCAGGTTTAACCAGATTACACAAAGGATATTGCGCTTTGCCAAAGACCGCAGACATCGGCAGTTACGGCATTGGAAGAAAGAAATGTTTTGCGAAGAAACTAGAGAGAAATGTTGATCGTATCAGGATATGGGAGAATTCGTGCCATTACAGTGAACAAATAGAACAAAGCTGATGTGGTTCACAGAAGGAATAATGGAGGCCCAACAGCGGAAAGGTATGTCAACGAAATACTTGATCTTGGTGTACGACCTGTGGCCCAAAATCTTGGGTGGAGAATTTCTAACGGTGCATGATGGTAATATTGCCCATGTAGCAGTGCACGTGAATAAAAAAATTCTCAAGTGGTCACCCATATAGTACCGACAGGGTGTCAAACAAACTTCCTAAATTAACTTCATAGAGCACGTATGGGACTATTTTAAGAGAAGAGTTATGGCTCGTGCAAATGCTTCAGTAACGCGATAGCAATTAAAGGGTTTCGAGGTATGGCGTTATTGACGCAAGAGGGGGAACACAGGCTACCGAGGTGCATCGAGTGTAAGAGAACACTTTATGTACAGCAAGATCCACTTTAGTGGTGTCCTCCTTACAGTTTTTAGACAGAACACGAAGGAAAACACGTTTCTTCTACGGGATGTATTTTTTTACAGGTTGTAAGATGTTTGCTCCTGTTAAATGCTAATATTTTGAAAATTATATCCATTTAAAATCGTAACATTGTTTGAGTGGTTATATGTTGCATGCAGCAATATATAATTAAAGACCCACCAAATGTAAACAGTCCGACTGCATTCTTCACTGTAAGCTTTTCAAAATATGACATGTAGCTTACTTACGTAACTTTCGAAGTATTACAACTACAGTAGGCAATAATGAAAGGAAAACTAGTTCATTACCAGGCTTTTCTGGGCCTTTGAAAAATCAGTTTTATTCTGAATAGTTTCTCAAAACGAATGGGTGATACTGCATACTAGAGAAAACGCTCGATTCCCAAAACAACCGTTGTTTATTTTATACACGAAAAGTAAGTTTTTCTGAGAAATTAAATACAGAGAGAGATGAACCTTAACTTCATCTGCATAATAAATTTTTAGGTACATGGTATAACTTGAAATATCCCTCGTGTGGTAAAGTACTACACAGGTTGGGTAGAGCGAGTAGTGTGAACCAGCTGAGTCGTTTGAACTGTGGTTTCTACACCCTCGGCCGATGCAGATCGAATCTACGTCGTGTCACTTATCATATCGCCTCGGTTCAAATGTTTGTAAAGCTATGGGACTCAACAGTTTGTTTATTAGTCCCTAGCTTACAAACTACTTAACCTAAGGGAAACTAAATTAAGGACAACACAAACACCCATGCCCGATTGGGGAATCGAACCCCCGACGGCGGACGACCGCGCTCACCGCAACACGGCGTTCCAGTACGCGCGGCTAATCCGCCGCGGCTCGCCCCGGTGTCAGCTGTGCCTTAGAACCAATGCTACTCCAGCCTCCAGATAACTAAATACGTATACACACACAAAACAGTTATGGAGGCTTCTTCACTTAAACAATAGGTCAAGGAGTATTACTCCAACTTGAGTTTTCTTTAGAGAGAAGCCGGCCGCGGTGGCCGAGGGGACTAAGGCGCTCCAGTCACGGTCTACACGGCCACTACGGTCGGGGGTTCGAATCCCCCCTCGGGCATGGATATTTGTGCCGTCCTAGTTCGTAAGTAGTTTGTAAGTTTGGGGACTGATGACCCCCGCAGTTAAGTCCCATAGACTGTACAAACATTTGGAAAATTTTTTTAGAGAGAATATCCAGGTATAACCGAGACTGTACTTGTGTTACGTCGCCTCCCTCCTTGAATATTCAAGTGCGAAAGTCTCGAATAGATAGGACAAATTATATTTCAACTAGGTTTCGCGCCAGGGTGCAACCGACAAGTCGCAGTTAAAATGCAAGGTATATGCAAACCAATTGGCTAAAAACCACAAAAAATGAGTAGATGGTTGATAGTGGTGAATGATTCGTTGTGTTAATATAATGTCCAGACTTGGGCTGTTTCCCTGTCCTCGCAACATCAACAGCTGATGCGCCTCGGCGGCCGCAGAGACGCTGCGTTGCCACGTGTGTGAGCGCCTAGTCAGCTGCGACTGAGCCGTTAATCTGGCCAACGCCCTCGCATGCTCGACTGTCATCATTTGAAACAGCTATCTCGTCTTACAGCCACTTGCTCGATCAGCCTCTTGGGCACTAGCATCGTGTATACGCTCAATGACAGCCGGGAAGAACATGGGAATTTTGTCCTGGAAATATCCAGGGACTTTAAGAATTCCGGGAAATTTTAATTGTTTTGGTTACCAATTTGTTTTCGTAAATTTGACGGGTGAGAATTTTGCTTCAGCGCAATATTTCAGATCAATATGCAGCAAGATAATAGAAAGAAGAGAATAATCTTTATTTCTAAAGCAGGGAGTATCAAGCAGGTTTCAGACCCCGATGTTCCTGCCCTGGACAAATTTTTAATCAAAAAACAACATTGAAATACAGATCTATTAGACATAAGCCCACCATATGTATATTCGTCGACTTCAAGAATGCGTATGATTCAGTCAACAGTAAATCCCTTGTCAACACTCTAATTGAACTTGGACTTTTATACCAATTATCATTAAAAAAAAAATTTCAAATGTTTATATAGCTTATGGGACTTAACTACTGGGTCATCAGTCCCTAAACTTACAAACTACTTATGAACTAGCTAAGACTAAAGACGGCACAAATATCCATGCCCGAAGGGGGATTCGAATCCCCGACCGTAGTGGCCGTGCTGACCGTGACTGGAGCGCCTCAGTCACCTCGGCCACCGCGGCCGGCTATCATAAAAAGTTGGCTAGTTTAGGTATATTTTCGTGAGAAGGTTTTTATAATTCGCAAGCTACAGAGGGTACCATGCAGTAAACATCAGTTTCACTGATCACCACTAAGGTAAAGCAGTCAACAATCCGAAGATTGGTTTGAACACCAAATTGCTTTACTAGGCATGGTCCTGTTTGGAGGTGGTATGCCGTTGCCTTCCTCCGACCTTCGAACTGACTTACCCAGCCAGTAATAGGGGGACCTACAGTTTAACGTGGGTTCCGAACCACGGTGCTATTCGGTATTTTTCACATCAGCGACACTGCCATATGTGAGAGAAGTGGAAAGTGACAGATAAAAATCCTAGGACCTGGCGGGGATCGAACCCGGAACCTTTGGATTTGTAATCTGGCACTCTACCACTGTGCTACGAAGCCGCACTGATCACCACTAAAAATGACAAATATGAGATGCGCTAGTACAAAAATAAAACTTTAGTTGAATTGAAAATGAGCTACTTACGATAAACCGCAATGCAGACAGAAGCGTGTGCCGATTTGCAATGTGTCAAAGGCTTTAGGCCGAACATCGTGCAAAACCTCGTAACAAGAAATTTCTTTCAGTCACCGTGGTGTCTGTTTATATTTCTAACAGGTCGCGGGCAAAAAATAAAAAAAAATAAAAATTAATTAATCCAAGAGTGATTTTGAGGACCGTTACTTTAAAAGCAAAACATACTGACCGTTTGACTTCCATTCAAAACTCATGGCATTGAGGACCAGCCACTTCCAAAATTTTCAGGCATTTAAAGATAAACTATTAATGCCAATATTAAGAATTTTAACGACACTTTTTTCTTTGACGTGTCTTAAAGGCTTAAAGGTTAGTTCATCATATTTATTTCACAGATAAATCACAAATTATGCGGTAACAATGGCAAGAAGTGAAATTATCCATAAAAAACAGCGTCGGCTTTAGGGTGGGGCGACCTGGGCGGTCGCCCAATGCGCCGGGCCCCAGGGGCGCCTTGTACCCCAATGAGTAAATAAAAGCAAAATAACACCGGTACTATAAAATCAGTATTATAGTATTCAACGACAAACGTTTCGGAACTAAAATATTGGTCAGTCTCATTCAAGATCGTCGTTTCACTGTTTGAACGACACTGGCGGAAAACGACCGCAGTGCGTTATTAGCTGGGAGATACGACACACATTCGAGCTGCGCGGCTTCGGTGACGGAGAAACACAACCTACGCGTGTAGCACAGACAGTGCGTGTAGCCATAAGAGAAATGAAACACCCGGTATATTTAAGTACTGCGTTACAGTAACGAACCTAGCTGCTCGCCTTTGAACTGCTTCCATGTCCTTTAACCTGATCGGCTGCGCGTCCCAAACACTTTAACAATATTCAAGACGTGGTGGTACAAGCCTTTTATACGCGGTCTTCTTTGCAGATCAAGTACATCATTCCCAAATTCTCACAATAAACCGAAGTCGGCTCTCCTTACAACTGACGTTACTTGTTCGTTCCTTTTCCTATCGCTCTGAAATGTTACGCCTACATAATTGAACGACCCGACTGTACAAAGATGCTCACTACTAATTCTGTATTCGAACATTATGATGTTGTTTTTACTACTCATGTGCATCACCTTACATTTTTCTACATTTAGAGCTAGCTGTCATTTATCACACCAACTAGAAATTTCGTCTAAATCAACCTGTATGCTATTACAGTCAATTAATGACGACATCCTCCCACACACCACATCATCAGCAGCAAACAGCCACAAATTACAAGTTACTCTGTCCATCAGATCATTTATATAGATAGAAAATAATAGCGATCCTATCACACTCTCCTGCGGCACGCCTGATGATACACTCGTCTCTGATGTATACTCGCCGTCGAGAACAACGTACTGAGTTCTATTCTCATTCGAGGTAACTTTGGTACCTTTCTTTCGATTGACCGACAGTAATCTATTTCGTCGTTCATGCCATGAAAAAGTTAGGTGTCTTCCTGTTAATTTGACAAGTCGAAAGATGCCACCCTCTTCTTTGACAAGTTTCTCAGAGAGATCTGAATACTTGTCTGCCTGTGAGAGATTACGAAACCACATACAGTGGTGCTGGTTTAGAACCCCTGGTGGGTCATCGTTTGCGAGTAATCGAAAATCAATTTATGAATTTTTCATGGCAGTCCATTTGGAATCACTGTGCATATTTATTTACTTATAGATGTAATTGCTTCTGTTTTATAATATAATATTTTCGTCCTTGTTATTCATTTCAATATTTCCTCATTTTACTTGAATTTCGTTTTATTTATAATGTCCTCTTTCGTCTATAGTGAAACAAGAATACTTATATGACTTCCGTGTTTTAAATTTTGTCAACCTCGTAGTAAAGCAAAAGCTGACATGTAATAACATTTTCACTTAACAACTTCAATTTGTTATGTAATGAAAAATTCTGACTATATACAGATTCACAAAAATGTTAAAGTATAATGTTTCAAACTTACAAGGAATGCAAGTCGTAATAAATTACCGAGCGAGGTGGCGCAGTGGTAACGCACTGGACTCGTATTCGGGAGGGCGGTGGTTCAAATCCACCCCCGACCATCCAGTTTTAGGTTTTCCGTGATCTCCCTAAATCTCTCCAGGCAAATGCCGGGTTGGTTCCTTTCAAAGGGCACGGCCGATTTCCTTCCACATCCTTACCCAAAAAATCCGAGCGTAAGCTCCGTCTCTAATGACCGAGCTGTCGACGGGTCGTTCAACCCTAAGCTTCCTTCGTAATAAATTGTGCACGGATATTCTACCACCAACAGCAACATACCAAGATTAGTGACTCACATAACTGCAGCGTACCTTCGAAGTTAATCTTTGTAAGAAAATGTAGAAATAACATCGGTGAATTTAAGACTTTATTTTGTCTCTGGACGTTTTCTTAGTAGATAATGCTGTAACTTGTCTAACGTAATTGTGGTCGTTACGGGATAGACGGCTAGTCAGGGCGTATACGCTGACAAGACAAACACGTTGCAGTTACTTCTCGATTAAAAATACGCTTTTTCCGAAGTGAAATACTGTACATTTGTTAAGCTTATGGGACCTAACTGCGGGGTCATCAGTCTTATAAATATTGGTAACGGTGCGGCAACGGCCAGTCGTGAGTCTGTTGCAATCAGCGAGTAGAATGTCGTTTCTCACTTCTATTTTGTAAATGCACCTTACGTGTTTATAAATTTGTGATGACACAAATGTAACTTATGAGAAGTACGTTTATTGTTTATATCGTTTTGTAAAATACTTCGCTATTTTGTTCGAATGTGTTAAGATTATGTAAGATGATAGGCACTAGCTTAACACAGCGAGAGTACGACGGCAACGTATTATTATTTACCTGACTAGCAATCTTCTCTTCCCATATTTTTATGCTGGACCGGCCTTAACCAGCCAAGCGCCCTGGGCGATGCGCCCACTTGGCGCCCTTGTTATATAAACAGCCAACCTGGCAGTATTTTGCGACATGTATTTGAATGTTTTCTAGAAATCGTCTTAAATGGTTAATTACGTCATCTTATTATTTTTCGTCGTGAATTTGAGGATTTTATAAAATAAAAGAAAGAAACTAAAGAACGGAAATGACCCGGCCTCGATTCCCAATCCCGTACAAATATTAATTTGTTACAGATCGACTGTCCATCTCTAGAAGGGCAACAGAAGTTTGGAAATTTAGCACTTTGCGGACCTTTGCGACCAGTGGCGAATACAGAATTTATTCCTGGGGAAGGGGGGGGGGGGGCACAAGGCTGAGGAGGGTGAACATGTCCTTCGAGGCGTTATGAGACTAATTAAAGAAACACACACACACACACACACACACACACACACACACACACACACACACACACACACAACCATAGAATTGAGAGCCTGAATACCCCGTGTTTAGCTGTGGGCACATTATCATAAAGGATTTCAACCGCTGAATACGAACTTTGCAATAATTGGACTATAAGACTGAATAAGACTGACTACTTGAAAATTTAAACAAAATTGTACAATATGGTCGAAAAATAAGTTTTGTGCAGTGATTATGATATTAAATGACCCAAATGACGTAATGGTGATTGAACCAACACTTAGGCCGCATGGTGTCCATAAAAAAATGAAAATAAATAAATAAATAAATAAAAAGAATGTTCAGATGTTTGTAATCCGAAGGGACCAAACTGCTAAGGTCTCGGTCCCTAGCCTCACAAACTATTTAACCTAACTCATTCTAAGGACAAAACACACACACACACACACACACACACACACACACACACACCAATGCCCGAGGGAGGACTCAAACCTCTAGTGGGAGTTGCCGCGTACTCCGCAACATTGCGCCAGATCACACGGCCATTCCCGTGAGGCTCACATGGTTTGACTGTCTTTTTGGTAAATGAGGTATTCCGAAACTTTTTTATTTTGTGGTAAATTATTGAACTTTTCACTGTTTAATGTGGTTGAATCATTGCAATACTTTTTGTAATCTTAGAATGACCCCATAGTGCACCGAAACTAGCAGTGCATTTGTAATTAGACGGAAGTATTTGACAAGTGAAGGCTATTTTACCTGGTGATGCCAGCAGCAGAAAACATCTGCGCTACTTGGACATCCATGTGTTTCGGAGAGCTGCCAACATTAGGCTGCCCATAGGCGCAAAATATTACTGCATACATTGTTACGGGTAACGTTTTCTACACCGCGACGCTGCCTTCCGTTCACTGCTCCTCGCCTCCCGGCAGCCATGGCACACGCCTCCTGCCGCTGCCAGCAGCCAGCGCACGAATCGTCAGCTTACCGTGGATAAACTATACTGTATCCGGCATAGCTGTTTCATTATCAAACAATGCACTGAACAAGAATCAAACAGCCAGTAAATATGTCGCGCTAAGTTTGAAATTCCCTCAAAAACATAAAATCAGATTTTCTGTGTTTGCTTTGTACTGAATCAATTTCTTCTTCATGCTTTGTAAAGTTGCAACACAAAACGAGATAGGTTTTCAAGAAAGCTTCCGCATCAACAAAATTACACTTGAAACTTCCTGCCAGATTAAAATTGTGTGCCAGAAACGGGATTACAACCTAGGACCGCTGCTTCGCGGGCAGCGCTTTACCATATGAGCTATCCCGGCACGCTTCACGGTCCGTCCACACAATTCTACTTCTGCCAGTCCCTCGTCTCCTACGTTCCAAACTTCACAGAAGTTCTCCTGTGAACTTTCCGGGACTAGCACTCCTCATTCTGGAAACACCCCTTAGTCTGCGGCTAAGCCATGTCTCCAAGATGTACTTTCTCCCAGAAGTGCTATTCCTGCATTCTGCAAGGTTTGCAGCACTTCTGTGAAGCTTGGAAAGTAGAATACGAGGACTGGCAGGAGTAAAGTTGTGAGGGCAGTCTGTGAAGCGTCACGGGATAGCACAGACGGTAGAGCACTTGCCCACGAAAGGCATTGTCGCAGGTTCGAATTCCGGTTCCAGCGCACAATTTTAATCTGCCAGCAAGTTACATATCAGCGCATACTCTGCTCTAGAGTGAAAATTTCATTCTGAAAATTACACTTCACTGTGTTTTAAGAAGAATTTCTACTACCATGAAAATTCTTCTTAGCTTATGTGTGGCAAAATCCGTCGATATTTCTAATTTGCTCCAATAACTGGAAAATCGAAACGTGTAGCTTCAAATAAAACTCTTAATAATGCGTGGCAGTACTCTCTCTTAGTGCCAAGGAAAAGAATCCAGAGAGGTGAACCGTTTACGGAACACCTGAACGCAATCTTTGAAATTCAATTTTTTCACTTAGTTAAATCCTTTATTTACGTACGAGTAAAACATACACAATAGCTCATTTGTCTACCAAGCAGTCACGAAACAATAAACAACTTTCATTTATTTTTATCGTAAAATACTGAGAAAAAAGAGCAAGAAGCAATTAAATCGAAGCATAACACAAAACTCAAATTACATTATGTTAATTACATGGATTTTTCATTTTTAAACTCACAGTTACATACTGCCCGAAAGTAGAAGTTAATTATTCTAATACCGATTTCTTTTCCTTCCTCGCCCCCCCCCCCCCTCTCTCTCTCTCTCTCGGACAGTCGGGGGGGGGGGAGGGGCACGTGCCCCCCCCCCCTTCTCCGAGTCCATCCTTGGGATCGACCAATGGCGCAAGTGTCATGGAAATGCTCCGCGAACTCAAATGGGGATCGCTGGAGGAAATACGACGTTCTTTTCGAGAAATTCTGTTGGGGAAATTTAGAGGGCCTGAATTTGAAGCTGAGTATAGAACGACCTTCCTGCCACCTACTTACATTTCGCGTAAAGATCAGAAAGACAAGATAAATTAGGTCGCGTACAGAGGCGTATAGACATTCTTTTTTCCCTCGTTCTGTTTGGGAGTGGAATAGGAAAGGAAATGCCTAGTTGTAGTACATTGTACCCTTCGCCACGCACTTTGGATTGCGGATTATATATGTAGATGTAGCTGCTGTTTCTGTCCAAGAAGCCCATCGCAATCGCCTCTCTTCTACTGTTATATTCTTCCTCATGCTCGTGTCCTCCAAAGAAATACTGGTTTCAGTATTGCATATATTTCATGGAATGAGGTATAGCTGAAAACTGCAAAATGTCTCAGTATCTGGTCGTAGTGTCCCGTGCAGCCGGTATAGTATCGCCAACTGGGTATATGATAGCGCCAATTCGATCTTTTCTGTACTTGGTTTCTTTATAAAATTGGAACAACAAAAATGAACTTCCTCTACAGAAAATATTTCGATACTAGCTGATTCTAGAAGCAAGACGACTTCAGGCTACAGTTGTTTTTAGGCAGCCACAGTGGAGAGAGGCTGCAGTGAGCGGGACCTGTCCTCTGCGCGCCGAAGACCGGCGACAAAAAGCGGCCCACTGCATCCACAGGCAAGGTCTGCCACTAGGCGGGACCGCAGACTCAAATGTTACGCTGAACGAGGGCGGAGGAGAACGAAAGTTAAAATTAGTACACGCTCTTAAATGTTTTTCAGTTCACTCGGGTATTTATTTACTGTTGAAATAGAGTATATGGAGTACACGAAATGATTATATTTAAAAAAAAACGTTGCTACTGTACTGTGTGTCTGTCGATCCATGCTGGCCGCGGTGGAGTAGCCGAGCGGTCTAAAGTGTCTCGCTGCGAACCGCGCGGTTGCTCGCCGTGGAGGTTCGAGTCCTCCCTGGGGCATGGGTGTGTGTATTGTCCTTAGGTTAGTTTACCTAGGTTCAAGTAGTTTGTAAGCTACGGACTGATGACCACGCAGTTTGGTCCGATAGAATTACAAACAAACATTTGATCCATGCTGAAACGCCCATATTACTATGTGCTGTAGCCTCCACGGGCAGCAATCCTGGGGCAGATCGTGGCATCCATTCGACCATACAGATCTGTATTGCCGCCCGCTTGACCTATTCACGTAGATAGGCAAGAGCTGTGGCGTGACGAGTCTCACGCGTCAGTTGGCGTCCCATCATATCCCACACGGGCGCTATTCGAGATACATCACACGTACGTAATTTTCATTAAGAGAGAGCTTTTTTCCGCTTGTTGCTATGGGGTTGTAGATTGTAATTTTTAACAGGCTGTGGTGATGTGCTTAATTCACGTAATGAAACTGTATAGTAATTTGTTGTCCAGTTCTACTGTGCCGTTTAAGCATGCAGCGTGTATTTATAAATCGTGAGTAAGCCGCTATTGTTATTGTTTACGTTTTTTGTAAGAGAGGCGCCGCTGCTGTTGCTGCAACAAAAGGGTACGTTAGACGATTTTCTCACTGCAGACCAGTGGTGAGTGGAGTATTTACTCCTGTTAAACTGCATGAGAAGGTGCAATTTCAAAAATCACATAATCTCAACGTGCAAATTAACAGCAAGGCATCTGTAGAAGGCATTATTCATTCTCTAAAGTAGCATACGCACTGCTTCTACACATTCTACACATTACCCTTTGCCAGGCACTTAAATGTGATTTGCAGAGTATCCCATGTAGATGTAGATTCGGTGTTCGGCAAGAAAACGGTATATCGGCGCTGCGGCCGAGCACATTGAGGCGCTCTGCTGCGATGCGTGAGGCCGTTCCTTGTCGGGGGTTCGAATTCCTTCTCGGACGTGGATGTTTGTGCCGTCTTTTAGTATAAGCTAGTTCATAAGTAGTTTAAATTAGCTGGCCAGTACTTACCTTTTTGCTGTACCGCCGATAGTTACACACAGAAAAAAGGAAGAAAATTTCAAGCTTTCGGAACTGTGTTCCTTCTTCAGGTGGGGAGAAAGGAGAAAAAGCAGGAAAAAAGAAATGGAAAAGGAAGGGAAAGGTGATTCACGACCTAGGTCATGAGGATGGTGTTAGAGGATTCTGGAGAATTTGCATTATTAATCGAATTTCATAAGTAGTTTGTAAGTTTAGGGACTGATGACCCCGCAGTTAAGTCCCATAAGCTTTACAAACATTTGGTATAGCGGCTATTAATCATTTAAAGCGTATTCAGTACTTTTCCACATGAAGATTGACCAATTGAATTATATCTTTTTATAATTGCAAGTCGCCCCATAATATTACTAATAGCATAAAACAATGAAACTGCATTCACTCCTGGTTATGTCGCCATCACTCATATCTCACATCGGTGGTCCAAAGAAAACGCACATGCCTTCGTGGAGGCACAGCTCAGAAGAACGCTTAATTGCAATTGCGTGTCAAATATGACCCATAATCAGCTGATGAAAGGCCTACTGTATTAAAATATCGTGTTAAGGACTTTCTTAAAAGCGATTTTAGATAAGTTTTCTTTTGACTACAAGGATACATAAAAACTTAAGCGAGAACAATCTAGATCCACTTCAGGGAACAAAACAAGCATTAATAGAACTATAAAATTCCACTATTGGCTAGTCTCAAAGTATTCAATTGATAAAGGTAGACTTACTGATAAATAGTAACTTTTAAGTTCTATCGGGGATTTATATAGTTTTTTTTTTTGAAGCGAAACGAATGGTAATTACTAAATAACATGTCTTGTCCATTGCAACCCAGGTTCCGGACATTTTTCATTTGGGTGTCAAACTGATATCTTCAGAAAGGGCACTGCTATCAGTTATGATGAAATGTCTATAGATATTCTGAAGTTTCTTGGTGAAGAAAGTTACGAACACTTTAAAAAAATTGCTTCGTCTGTTGACCGGGAATAAATCCCATTCTCGTCGTAAAAAAGTTTGATCATACGGTTTCACAAGAAAGGAAACAATCTCGACCTAAGGAAAGTCCCTTAATCCTGATTAGTGGTTAATTTTTGTGGTCCAATAACCCAAGCAATGCTAGATGGAAAATTTGATTAGTATATTTACGCATATTGCTAGGCGGGAGTTTAAGGAATAATATACTACGTATGTGGCGGTGCTGCGTCTTAGTCGACGAATGTGGGAGAAGTTTAAAGATCACTAATGTTTTTCCTGAACATCTCGAAAATTGCCCTCTTCTAATGAAAACGTTTCGCTGAATGTGCTAAAGGTAACATAAATGATATAATGTTCTTATCCAACTCCATTTAACAATAAACACGAATTGTCTACCATTAAAACACTGTTTTGAATAATCTGCGGTTTTTCATCTCTTGAAACGAGGAAAATTATTATCCCTACAGATATGTGAATAGATCTATTACGCAGATCGGTTCACCAGTTTTCTTCGCGGTGAAGGCACCATACCTATCATGTTGTTCAAATATTGAGAGCATCGGCGTCAGTAAACAATTAGTATTCATAGTCCGTGAAACTATGTTAACCGAACATTTTTTTAAAATTCTTTTCTTAACGTTGCAGCCAACCTGAGTTTGTAAACTATTCAAATCCCATTCATTAGCTGTGCAAATCCATCATCTCTCTCTGGCAGGAAACGAAGCATTCTGAAATTTATATACGGAGCATTCTGAAATTTATATAGCTTCTTTGAACTGAACAAGCAACACAGTCTCCTACATCTTCATTTTCGTCTGTGATTCGAACATACAGCGCTCAGATGAATCTGATCTCTATTTTTCGACCGCATGTTGACTCAATAACGCTACTACTTCCTACAGCGGTGCTCGAAAGAATTGGCGGAGGGGAGTTGTTTATGGGTGCGGACGTGACGCAACACGTCTCCCCATTGCATCCTAGATATGCTTTATGGGATTCAAATCAGGAGAGCGAGATGCCACATCATGCGTGCACTATCTTCTGTTTTCAAGAAACATCAACCACCCACACTCTGGTCGAGCATTATTGTTCATCAGTACGAAGTCTGGACCCACAGGACCTTGCAACAACCGCATATGAGGTCCTAAGATCTCATCACTACACCTAACAGCGGTTAAACTCTGCCGATTCACCCGTAAATTTTCTTGAAGAGATGTTCGTGTGGTGAACATAAATCCTTCTCACACCATTAGGGATCCTCCTCGATATCGATATCTCTCCACATTGTTTGTGTCTCGAAATCGCGTTCGACGTTTCTTTCAAGATGCGAATCCGTCGAGAACCACTCTCCAAACCAAATAGGGGCTCTTCTGTTAAAAGAACATTGTCCCGCTCTTAGAACGCCCAGATGGCTGTATTGGTGACTTCCCGTGCGACATTCCCTTGTGACGCGTCAGGGATACGCGTACAGCAGGTCTCAAGGCTACTCCGCCTAACCCGTCAGTACACATTTTGTCTTGATAAGACTCTTCCAGCTGATGTTGTGAGGCGAAATGCCAGTTGTAATGTAGAGTACTACGGCAATACCAGAGTCTCTTAGAGCTAAATAACGGTACTCACTTTCTGACGTGACACGTGATCGACTCTTTCTGGTCACTGGGATACGGTTTCGGTCTGTTCTTTAACTGTGGCCACTTTCGAGAAACAACAGAACGATTAACATTAAGGCATCAGTCCACATCAGTTCAGAGTGCCCTGCCTCCATTTTTCCTATGACCCACTACCACAGAGTGTCTAGTACGCGTATTCTCAGTGTTTTCTGGTAGTTTATACGTAAAGTTATATACTTTTGAGCTTGAATTCATGCATGCGAAAATGTACGTAGTAAATATGATTTTCAGAACTCCGCTGTACTTTACCAGTAAGACTGAGAAAGTTGAGGAGGGGAAAGAACTAATCGCTATTGTGGCTTAAAGAGCAGCATGCGCCGGCGTAACGTGGAGAGGTTGCGCAGGTCGCGCGGTGGCGCTGCGATTGATCGGAGCCTGTGCTGTGTTCTAATTCAGTCAGCCCAGAGCCGCAGTTCGCTGGCTGTTTGACGTCACTTGCTTCCCATGTTACGCATCTTTTCCGCTGCTGCCCACCGCAGCCCCTGTCACACGTTTGTTCGCATCGCTATCAGATGCAGGCCACTTTAAAAATTTTGTTTACGTACAACTTAATTGCCCAGGGAAATAGTATTGGTTCATAACCATCACCAAAACCCAGCAAAATGGCAAAAATTGGCACTTTGAGCAACATTTAATTGTAGTGCTTCACTACATCACCACTGGCAACTTCATGGGCACGAAAGAGATCAAAGAATAGGAAATTGAATACGTTGATTGCGGAATTGGCTTGATTTTTTGTATTTTTTAATATTAAATGTGTCTCTTTATGTCATGCCAACAAACGGATGCTGTCCGTTCTTCGATTTAGAATTTTATCGATTCACCCACTAATTCTGTTCAGCCAGTTCAAATGTTTGTAAAGCTTTATGGGACGTAACTGCGGGGTCATCAATCCCCAAACTTACAAAATACTTATGAACTAACATATACTAAAGACAGCACAAACATCCATACCCGAGGGAGGATTCTAACCCCCAACAGGGAGCGGCCTCGCGCATCGGAGCATAGCGTCTCTATGCACTCGGCCATTCCGCCGTGGCGTTCAGCCAGTAACTAATTCTTGTTATATAGATGCGAATAAGGAGAGGCTATGGTATAGCGTAAACTGTATAAGTCTTCCTTCGCATTCTCCCTTTATTATCAGAAAAGAAAGAGAAATGTCACTATAGCCAGGAACATTAGCCTGAAAAAAAGGCCGTGCTGGCTAAAAAATAAGCAAAATCTGGAAATAATTTTAATCGATGTTAGGCATCCCAAATAAAAATAAGAGTTTTTGACGGTTTATGACTTGTGCATAAGTTTTGAGAGCAGAAAACAATGAAATGTTTTGACTTTTTTCTGTTTTTCTCCGAAAACTATGCCTCCTACAGAAATTTTTGGGAATACCAAAATGAGAGCATAAAATTTCGCTTACTGTGCCAAGTTGAAATCGGTTCAGTTGTTTAGCCACAATGGATCATCAAATATAGGAATTTTTCGCTAATTTCAGAAAGAGTGGGTTATGCCAATGTTTAAATGCCTGTAACTCAAAAACGGCTACGCAAAAGTCATGTAGAGCATTACATTCAGCATAAATAGAGCTCCTAAATGTCACGTAGGGCATGAAATTCTGTATAAATAGAGCTCCTAAATCTGAAAATTTGCTCCCTCCTATGCATAAATACCAGTAAAACCGTAATCTTTGCGCTGAAATCGTGCATAGACTTTTGTCTGAAGTCAAATTACTTTTGAACCAGCAAATAATACCGAGTCGTCCAAATATTCAAATTTAAATGTAATTTAGTTAGGAACGTACCTGCTTAGTTACCTCTATATATAAATATGAATCAATTACCCTGTCATTTCAAAGTGTTAATAATCAAATTTCAAAATAAAAAAAATGTCAAAAGTAAGTTTTTATTCTTGGGAATGTACTTCAATTACTATATTAAACTGATGTGATAATTTTTTTTAAAACGTTCTTTATATTAAATGAAGACCTCGGGGGTAAATAATGATAACCCTCAACTTTTGTATTTTTAATGTATTTGCTGCAAACAATAATGTCCGACAGAATGTTTTCTTCAAGTAGTACATGAATCTGCAGAGAGATGGCAAATACAAATATTAAAACGTGCAATAGAAAATATTTTTCAAACATACAATTCATCATATCTCAGAACTGAGGGTTATCATTATTTTCCTCCGAGGCCTTAAACTACTGTTACGTAGTATCCGGGTAGCTTCCTCGACAGAATGTCACAAAGCGGAAGTTGCGGTTGAAAGCATATCTGCTTCACCGGCTATCGCCGGCTTCATCGCGTGTGTTACATCCTTGCGTCCGTGTTAGGTTTCTTGTACCGGGATGTCCTTTATATGTCGGAAGCGAAAGGCAGAGTTACTCTTGAGATTGCACTTGTCTTGATGTGCGCTGATGAAATAGTCCGAATAATTATTTCCTGCAGGTCTCCATCACGTTTGCGCATAATCTTCTTGACGAGATTTTGTGGGTCTTCAGCAAGGGCTGCACCAAGTGTTACATTTGCTTCCTATGAGAAAACACGTATTGAGATTTTTGAACCAAGAGATCCGCGTGTGTGCTAACGGTTTTTTGTGTTCTTTCTTTTTTTTTTTTTTTTTTGAATAAGAAATATCAAGAAAACAAGTACTTACAGCTGAGAACAAGATATCTATCAGTTACAGTAGAGGCTATGTGAGTAGTCTGTTATAACAGTTCTGCGGATGACATGGTTCTCACGCATGTGTCCGTAGCTTTTCTAATGTCCCTGTTTTGAATTCTTAAAAAGAAAAACAGAAAATCGTAACCTAATCCGCACTGTGCTGGCGCAATATATTTTGTATGACGTTAAGCTGTGAGATGTGGTCTCTCTGATTTGTAGCTGTTTGGTCGGGATGAGGAATAAAAATAAAGAGAGAGAGAGAGAATAAAAATAATATTGGCGCTGAGCGCAACCCACCATTTTCAAGTAAAAGATGGAAACTTCCCGTATGTTGAGCGCAGCTTCAAGCCGCAGCGAGCACGACTTTCTCCTGGTAGCGGAATGTCGGCGTCACGGTGTGCCGTCGACGGCGTTCAGTTCTGGGCTTGTTAACTTCATCTCTGTCGACCTTGACACAGCGGCACAGTTAGGGCGCGCATCTCACCTTCATTTTCAAGATAACGCCCCGCTAGAGGAACAAACTTCCTCTCAAGAAGTGAGATTGCTATCGCTTCCGTAGGGCATGCTACCTTGCATATCTTCTGGGCAAATAAGAAATGTACGGCACGTACAGCTTCATCGTTACAGACCGGTAGCGCTGCAATAAATATGTTTGAAAAGGCAGCGCGCAGAATCGTTCGGTTCGTATTTGAGCCAGGAACATGGGCTAAGTTTTTGGTATATCCCAGTTCATCGCCCATTCATACAGCCATCGTAACGCCTGTAGTTACGTTACAGTAGATAAGCTAAGTTTGAACGACGGACCGGAGCTAGCGTCTAGACAGAGTGCGAATCGATTTATTCCATCTGCTAAACAAAGCAGTTGGCATAACAAAAAGATGTATACATTAGTTGGTATGAAATTAATGCTCACCGAATGGCATCATTTGTACGTTTACCGTTCACATTTTACGTGCAAACGATTTTGTTAGTAGATTGCCATTTCGTATACGTCAATTGTGGTAAGCTTTTAAGTAAGTACAGTAAAATCATCGTGAAGACGGCGATCATTTAATTTCCGGGAAGAAATTTGCAAGACTTAATTTGCAACGACTGTTGACTACTAAAGTTACTCAGGTGTTATAAGTTTGGAAACAATAAAAAATGCAATCACAGCACAGAAGAGACGAATATCTTCAGGCCAGAGTAAACTATGCGAAAGAGGAAAGCTAGCTTCTCTACGTATCTAGCAAATTAAAAAAAAAATGAATTAAAAAAAGATTAACATATCGCACATTTTTGCGTATTAGTATTATTATCAACGTCTAGAGGCTTTTTTCCCAGTAACGATATACGCTACAGACATGTTTTGAAGCAACTTTTCGATAAGTTTACGAATCACTTGTTCGTAATTAAGAAAATAATAATCTCATTTCTGCGAATTAAAGCGATAAGGAATATTTTAAAGCGAATTTTATTATTTTCTGATGAACGCGACAACACAGCTTTTTTACTTTTTGGGAGATAATAAACTTGAAATTTTGATTCAAGATGTATATTAAGCGGAAAAAAGGAGAGAATAAAGATTTCTCGCCGAGCAGAAATACGTATTATCTTTAATATTCTAGAAAATCCCTTTGAGGTATGAGACTAAAGAGTAAAAGGTTTTAGGGAGGGCCAGATTGTTTCCAAAGTAATTAGCCATAAATGTTGCCAACTTTGACTCCAGGGTTCTTGATGTGTGTTCACAGTCTTGATCAATGCTCATGTTTAGTTTCTGAACAGGTACTTTTTTTGTTAATATGTGTTTTCCTAGATTCCACGAACATCCAGCGTGCTTTCAAGCGGTCCTGCATACTTTCCAAATTAATCACGACAATGTACAAGCATACAGTGACCGATTCTACCTTATGTATGTTAAATTACTCAGCAAGATAGTAAGCTGTAAAATTAACAAAAATAAGTAATACAAATCAGGGCCAAAGGAACAAAAAAGAATAATTTGCGTTTTCTGGAGGACGGAAATAAAAAATAAAGTCGCACTGGCGTGTTTTACGGCCCAGTTTAGATTTACGTGTAGTTTTATGTTTTTTGCAATCACTTCGAACAAAAATAATAAAAATATAAACAATAAAAAATTAAGGGCGATCGATTAAGACCCTAATATTGTGATATATATGCACCCAACACGTTATATTCTTTATGACCGTGTGTTAACAAATAGCCAAAATTATTTGATATTTGAGTTTAGCTTTGACAAACACTTTTTTAATTTTTTAATTTTTTTATAACTTTTACCTCTTTAAACTACTATTTTAAAAGCACTCCCACATTTTCATTATCTTTTTCCGTTAAAAAAATTATCAATGTCCCGCTTTGGTAACTTGTTCTAAGCTTATTTTCTTTCCGTGTACGGGTTTTACGTATGACTATCCGGGAAGAAACGTAGTTTACATTTGGCGTTCGGAAGTCAGTCACTTGACATTCCTTGGCGAAACTCTTTTGCATACACCATCTTACTTTCTGTATTTGAAGATTTTCTTATTATAACTCAAGAGTTGTCATTTCAAAGCAATGGCACACTGAAAATTATCAAAAACATGTCGTTCTTAGGACAATGAATTATAATCTAATGTCTGAAAATGCCATGTTTGCAGATAACACCCCCCTCAGGGGCTCAGCATTAATTTGCTGAGTACGGGCTTGGCGAACCCGGGGACCTGAGCCGTGGGCTGTGTCGCGCCAACAGTCCGCTACACCGTAAGCCCTGTGCGTGCTTCAACGACCATCGTTCGGCGCGACGGTGGAACGTTGTACGTTTCAGAGCCCGGGGATCTTGGCTTCATCGCCCAGGTCGCGAGGACGGTACAAACCTCTATAAAAAAAAACCTCAATCTCAAGGTGTGCTACGTGCCGAGGAGATGCATGGCTGTTGAGGTTGAACAGTCGTTAGCGAGCAACCTCTGAGGAACCTGCCGCACCTCAGTTGTATCGGGCTTACCCAGGCAAGCGGGGCTCTGCCTGGGTGGACCTCTTTTCCCTAGCTGCTCGTGGGAACACAATGAAGCGAGCGAAGGATAACGTTGGTGGACGTATAACCACCGTCTCAAAGCGTGGTAAGTTTAATGCTTCATCATATGACCCCAAGTCGTTCCCTTCCTTGGCCACGCCCTGGGAGGAACGCAGGGCTGAAGATAGAAATGGGCCGTATTCACCGAGATATTTAGTTTGTACAAGGACTGATGGGGAGACATTTACTACAGTGAAGCCTCAGTTCTTTGTTGACCACCTGGAGGAGAAGTTTGGAGACGTAGAGTCCCTCTGTGTTGATTCACACTGCATCCCCTGCCCAGTGGCGGGCGTTGCTTGCTTGCGATAAGCTGGGAGATGTCACGGTCAACATTACGCCGCATAAGTCTCTTAATCTGGTCCAGGGCATTGTGTTTCATCGTGATCTGCTCTTACAGTCTGATGAGGAACTGCGCGCCAACCTCGAGCGGCGAGGTGTTCACTTCGTCCAGCGCGTTCATCGGGCGTCGAAAGAACATAGGGTGGCCACTGGTGCCTTCATCTTAGCCTTTGAAGGCGATACACTGCCTGAAAAGGTGAAGGTGATGTGCTACCGGTGTGATGTGACACCCTATATCCCTCCTCCTATGCGATGCTTCCAGTGCTGGAAGTTTGGGCATATGTCGTCCCGTTGCCCTTCCAGCGCCACTTGCCGGGATTGTGGACGTCCAGTCCACCCGGACGCCCCATGTACTCCGCCGCCCATCTGCGTGAACTGTGGCCTGGAGCATCCTCCCTGCTCGTCGCAATGCCCTATTCTCCACAAGGAACGGAAAATCGTCGAATATAAGACTATGGACCGGTTGACGTATACAGAGGCAAAAAAGTAGTATGAGCGCCTACACCCAGTTAGCATGACCACCTCTTTTGCGACAGTCACGTCGTCGCCATCTTCTTTGGCGACACGGGTCGCCAAAGTACTTCCTCTTCTAGTACTTCCTCTTCTGTGGGCCCTCAGGGCCGTAAGCCTTCACCTGCCCCCAAGATGGTTGGGGGCTCCCTTCCTTCTTCTGCTCCCAAGGTAATTGTCTCGGGAGCAACCTTCACCCTTCTGCCGGAGAAAGAAAAGCCCTCTCCGGCACCCCTCGTTCGGAAGGCGTCCCTTCCGAGGGTTCCGCCAGTGTCGTTGCCGACACACGCCAGCGTCGTTGCCGACACACGCCAGCAGCAGGCTACACCGAAGGCTGCTGGACGCAGGGCCTCATGCTCCTCCTCAGTCCCTGCGGCTGAGTCTGAGAAGCCAGCCCCGCCGTCGAAGCCCCCGAGGGGCAAGAAGGATCGGAGGAAAAAAGTGGAAAGTGAAGAGTTGCAAGGTACCATGGTGGCTCCCATGCCACCGTCCCACTCCACCTCGACCTCTGGGGACGAGGTGGAGATTCTGGCGTCCCCGGACGACCTTGCTGTCGGGGACATCCCAGAACTAATGGATGCCGAGCCAGAAAACAGCAGTCAGCAGATTTGAGGACGCTGAGTTGTAATCTTCCCTCTTACCTTTCATGTTTTCTCAGTTATCGGACAGCTTCATCCTCCAGTGGAACTGCGGCGGTTTCTTCCCCCACCTGGCTGAGCTACGACACCTTTTGAGCATAACACCTGCTTTCTGCATTGCCTTACAGGAAACTTGGTTTCCAGCAATGCGGACCCCAGCCCTTCATGGCTACAGGGGATATTACTGTAACCGCAGCTCGTATAACAGGGTCTCAGGTGGTGTGTGTGTGTGTATGTCCTTACTTCTGTTTATAGTGAATCCGTGCCCCTTCATACACCATTCGAAGCAGTGGCTGTCAGGGTAAGGACAACACAGGAATTTACTGTCTGCAGCCTTTATCTCCCTCCAGATGGTGACCTCTCTTTGAATGATTTGGCTGCACTTATATCGCAACTACCCCCGCCTTTCTTCTTATTGGGCGATTTCAATGCCCATAACCCGTTGTGGAGTAGTACTTCGCTTTCTGGCCGAGGCAGAGTAGTCGAGTCTTTACTTTCTCAACTCGACCTCTGCCTATTAAATACTGGTGCCCCCACACACTTTAGTGTGGCACATGGCACGTTCTCGGCCATTGATTTATCGATCTGCAGCCACAGCCTTCCACCATCTGTCCACTGGAGAGCCCACGACGACCTGTATGGCAGTGACCATTTTCCGCTTTTTCTGTCGCTCCCACAACGTCCGTCCCCAGAACGCCCCCCTAGGTGGGCTTTAGGCAGGGCTAACTGGGAAGATTACACGTCCACTTCTATTATTCAACCTCCCCCACTCGATTCCATCGATGTGGTGGTCGAGGGCGTCACTCACACCATTGTTTCTGCTGCAAAAGCTGCAATTCCATGCTCCACAGGGTGCCCACGGCGTAAGGCAGTGCCGTGGTGGTCGCCGGAAATAGCTGAGGCTATTAGAGATCGTAGGCGGGTCTTACAGCGCTATAAGCGTCACCCCTCTCAGGAGCATCTCATTGATTTTAAACGGCTTCGCGCTCGTGCTCGCCAGTTAATAAGAAGACGGAAACAGGAGTGCTGGGAGAGGTACGTTTCCACTATTGGGAAAGGCACCTCAGCCTCGCAGGTCTGGAGTAAGATCAGGCGGCTACAGGGATTACAGACACCAGTGGGAATCCCTGGGATCTCCTCAAATGGAGTCGTTTGTACGGACCCGGCCACTCTTGCAGAGATGTTTGCCGAGCATTATGCTCGCGCCTTTGCCTCTGCAAACTATCCACCGGCCTTCCGTATATTGAAGGAGCGGGTAGAACGCCAGCACCTCTCCTTTCGTACCCGCTGCTCTGAATCCTACAACAGTCCTTTCACTGAGTGGGAGCTCCTCAGTGCTCTTCGACAATGTCCAGACACGGCGCCAGGGCCTGATAGCATCCATTGCCAGATGCTGAAACATCTCTCAGCAGATAGTCGGCGTGCCCTACTTGCGGTCTATAACCGCATTTGGCGTGATGGCGTTTTCCCGTCACAGTGGCGGGAGAGTATCATCATCCCCGTACTTAAACCCGACAAACATCCTCTGAACTTGGATAGCTATCGGCACATTAACCTGAGTAACGTTCCATGCAAACTGTTGGAACGGATGGTCAGTCGGCGGTTGTGTTGGATTCTTGAGACTCGGGGATTATTGGCTCCATGCCAGGGCGGTTTTCGCCAGGGTCGGTCTACCACCGATAATCTGGTGTACCTCGAGTCTGCAATCCGCACAGCCTTTTCCCGGCGCCAACACCTTGTTGCCGTCTTCTTCGATATGCACAAAGCATACGATACAACCTGGCGACGACACATCTTCAACACTTATATGACTGGGGCCTCCGGGGCTCCCTACCGATTTTTATCCAGAATGTTTTAGCTGTCCGTACCTTTCGTGTTCAAATTGGTGCCTCCCTGAGCGCCTCACACATCCAGGAGAATGGCGTCCCTCAGGGCTCAGTTTTAAGCGTTCCATTATTTTTAGTGGCCATCAATGGTCTAGCGACAGCAGTTGGGTCGTCGGTCTCCCCTTCTCTTTATGCTGACGACTTTTGTATCTTTTTTAGTTCCTGCAGCACCCAGGTTGCTGAGCGTAGGCTGCAAGGTGCTATTCGGAAGGCACAGACCTGGGCCCTAAGTCATGGCTTTCAGTTTTCTGCCACCAAGACCAGAGTGATGCACCTCTGTCGGCGTCGGACCGTTCACCCTCACCCTGAACTTTATCTTCACGACGAACTCCTGACAGTGGTAGACACGCATCGGTTTTTAGGACTGGTCTTTGACGCCCGGCTGACATGGTTCCCCCACATTCGTCAGCTGAAAAGGAAGTGCTGGCGCCATCTCAACCTTCTCCGCCACCTGGGTCATACGACCTGGGGTGCTGATCGCTCGACACTGTTGCGGCTTTACACGGCGCTGGTGCAGTCCCGTCTCGATTTTGGGTGCATTGCCTATGGGTCTGCAGCACCTTCGGCACTGCATCTCCTGGACCCCATTCACAACTGTGGAGTCCGCATTGCGACGGGCGCTTTCCGCACCAGCCCGGTGAACAGTTTACTAGTGGAGGCTGGGATTCCACCTTTGGGGATCCGCCGCCAACACCTGCTCGCAGCTTATGCAGCGAACGTGTATTGCTCCCCAGGCCACCCAAACCGTCGTTTTCTCTTTTCTAATGTGGTCGTCCCTCACCATCAGCGACGCCCCAGGTCAGGTCATACGATAGCCTATAGAGTTCGGTCCCTCCTCCTGGAACTTGAGTCTTTGCCCCTTCCGTGTCCATATCGGGTCCAGGTGCATACACCTCCATGGTGTTTGACAAGGCCGTCTATTCGGCTGGACTTGGCCCATGGGCCCAAAGACTCAGTACCACTGGAGGCGCTCCGCCGTCAGTTCTCGGCTGTCATAGCGGAGTTCCGTGGTTATGACCTGATCTACACCGATGGCTCAATGGTGGATGACCGTGTCGGATTTACCTATACACACGGTGACCATGTGGAACAGCACTCTCTGCCGAATGGCTGCAGTGTTTACACTGCAGAGCTGGTGGCCATTCACAGAGCTCTCGTGCATATCCGGTCTTGCTCAGGCGAGTCTTTTGTTGTTTGCAGCGACTCCCTGAGCAGCCTCCGAGCTCTGGAGCAGTGTTACCCGCGGTCTACCCTGGTGTTGGCCATTCAGGAGACACTTTATGCCATTACACGGTCTGGGCGATCGGTGGTGTTCATCTGGTCTCCGGGTCATGTTGGTATCCCGGGCAATGAACGTGTTGACAGGCTTGCCAAGCAGGCTGTAGGTATGTCCTGTCTAGAGATCGGTCTCCCGGCTTCTGATCTCCGTTCATTGTTGAGCCAGCGAGTACGTCAGCTTTGGGATACTGAGTGGCGTAGCCTGCACACGCCCAACAAGCTCCGGGTGGTCAAGGAAACGACGGTTGCATGGCGCTCCTCCATGTGCGGTTCACGACGGGACTCAGTGGTTTTATGTCGCCTCCGCATTGGGCATACGTGGCTCACCCATGGACATCTCCTTCGGGGTGAGCACCCAGCCCAATGTCGGTGTGGCTCCAATTTGACAGTCGTCCACATATTGTTGGACTGCCCCCTTTTAGCCGCCTTGCGGAGACATTTTAACCTCCCTGCTGTTTTATCGGAAGTTTTAGGTGACGATGCCACAATGGCAGATACCGTTTTACGTTTTATTCGAGCAGGGGGATTTTATCGTTCTCTCTAACTGGAGATTTCTTTGTGAAACCGAGCGGTTGACTTTTCCTTTTTTATTCTTATGGTCGGTCAACCACGGCTATCGGTTTCTTTGTTGTAAGTTGTCTTTGTGTAACCATCTTTTCGTATTGTCTTGTTATTCTTGATGATGTTTTATAGACTAGTGGGACTCCTCTCCCACTTCGCTATTTTAAACTCTAGGCGTATTATCTTTTACGTGTTTGGATTTACTTTTGACGCCTAGAGATGGAATGGGGGACTGATGACCATTGCAGTTTTGTCCCCCTTAAACAACCAACAACAACAACAACAACAGCAGCAGATAACACCTACCATCGATGGTACAAGAATTACGGATTACTCTCGCGGCTGATCGGCGTAGCGTAATGGGCGACGACTTAGTTTGTGATGCACAAACATGTCAGACGGTGGTTCGAAACTTGCCGGGCACAGTGGCTTAGAACGTTCGGTCAGGGGGTTGTCGGCATGCTTGGTCACCGTGCTCGGTCAGAGTGCTCGACACCCTCTGTAAGGAAAAACTGAGTCAACGACGAAACGATCAAAATTAAATAAAACGTACGAAAGTCCACAAAAGACCGATCAAACAGAAGAACCTATGAAAAAGAGAAAAACAATGAGGGCTCAACGTCATCCGTAATAAAAAACTGAGCAAAATTCTCAACGAACAACCCAGAACGAACATGAACAAACGACCGCAAAGCATCGATCAACAAAGACAAAAAACCGCCACTGGCTTTTTTTTTTTTTTTTTTTTTTTTTTTTTTTTTTTTCACCTCCCCATCTTGCTTCGCAAAAGGTTTTCGGACACTCTTGTTAACTGAACACGACTGTATTCAAGATTCCGAGTTGTTCGAAGGTAACAGCGCTTTCTCTGAAAAGTGCATTTGTTCTGTTTTGTGAACGTGCCGTGAAATACATACTAACGAATTCTACATCTTCATACAAACTCCGCAATCCACCGTAAGGTGCGTGGCGGAGAGTGTACTGAACCACTACTAAGCATTTCCTTTCCTATATTCCACTCCCAAATAGAACGAGGGAAAAAAGAATGCCTATGTGCCTCCGTACGAGCCCTAATTTCTCTTACCTTGTTTTTGTGATTATTTCGCGATATGTAAGTAGGCGGCAGGTTGATTGTGTTCTAAGCTTCAAATTCCCGCCCTCTAAATTTCCTTAACAATTTCTCGAAAGGAACGTCGTCCAGCAATTCCCATTTGAGTTTCCGGAGCATTACCGTGACACTCGCGCATTGGTCGAACCTATCAGTAACGAACCTAGCTGCACGCGTCTGAACTGCTTCTATGCCTTCCTTTAAATTGATCTGCTGCGGGTCCCAAACACTTGAGCACAGGGCCGCCGCAAGCAAGGCCTGTGCGCTGCCTGCCAAGAGTAGTCATAACACAAACTATTTGTCTTGAGATTGTGAATATGTACATGTTGCACGCTGTGTTTCAGAATGCTCTTAATGTTATTCATGAGATTCACAGACAAATTTGTTTTGGTATAAGTTATTTATGAAGTATTGTAAGATATCTTACCGATATTGGAATCGGACATTCATATTAGGCATTTTGTTTCATAGCAGCAAAAACTTGCACGAAGAATCATATAAATAACACGAGAAACATTCTGAAACGCAGTGTGCAACATGTATGTGTTCCCAAACTCAGCACAACGCTAAATCTAAATAAGACAAGTAGTTTGCTCGTGTTATGACTACTCTTGGCAGGCAGCGCACAGGCCTTGTATCTAGGTGGCGTTGCGCAACCCCAAGTGCTGCCCCCGTGCGAGCTGCTAAATTGCCGCCGCCCCCCCCTCCCGTTTTTTTCTTTTTCTTTACGTGGCGTTTGGGGAATTTTATTTAAACAGATCTGTAGGAAATGTCAAAAATAATCTCATTAATATGTACTTAAATCTACACCGCCATGTTTACAGTTACGTTCAACATGACGGTATAGATGTAAACATAACTCAGAGCCTTGAGAATAGCCACACTGTGCCCCAAATCTGGAAAATATAAACAAAAATTGCGACTGATGGGTGTCATTCTCTACAGATTTGAACAAAACAGTCGCTGGGCACCTGACTGAAGAAATCTAGCTAATTTTAATAAGCCTTGTGAATTTTCAAACTGTGTGAAATCTTATGGGACTTTACTGCTAAGGTCATCAGTCCCTAAGCTTACATACTAATCAACCAGCCGAACAGTCCATGACTGCAGCGCCTTAGATCGCTCTGCTAATCCCGCTCGGCATTTTTTTAATGGTTGTGGACAGATAATGTATTCAACGGAAGACAGTATACAGTAAATAAATGTTGGCAAAGTGATAGTGTGCGAATAGTATTGTCAAACAAAAGTGCCGGTTAAAGTTTAATAGTTCATGCAGGTGGAGAGAGGTGTTTCATACCTCAAAATCAAACATCCGACTATCACGGATAGCAAAAATTTTGAAAAATACGTCGAAACCCAACTTACGCCGGGCTTACTACCAATATCTTAATCCCCTGTAATTACTCGCAGCGTATTTACCCATTCGGAATACTTCTAGCCATCGTAGGTGTTGGAGAAGTTTGACTATAGTAATGTTCAACGATTTTTTCCATAATGCGGGAGGAACAGAACACTCGCAAACTGCTATTGAACGGTTTACCAAAACCGCTTCAGGCTTAACACATTATCGCTGTATCGAACATTGCATCCGAATTTCCAAATTTGATTTCTTCTTCTGCAAAGTTAGCTCTGAGTAAACGCACGGCTCGAAGTGCCACGCCACAATTCCCGTTTGGTTTCGAATCCCCTCTTGGGCATGAATGTGGAGTTTGTCCTTAATAAAAAATAATATTAAAAAAATAGATTTGCCGCCCCTCGGAAAGTGCCGCCCCGTACGGCCGCACGTGCCTTGCGCCGGCCCTGCTGAGCAATGCTCAAGTCGTGGTCGTACAAGCGTTTTATTCGCGGTCTCCTTTACAGACGAAACATATCTTCCCAAAATTCTTCCAATAAACGGAAGTCGGCTGTCTGCCTTATTCACAACTGTCCGTACATGTTCGTTCCATTTCATATTGATCTGCATCACGTCTAGATATTTGAACGACGCGACTGCAGCAAACATAAACTTCTTTATCACGTGCACACAAACTGGGGAGATACAGTTGCAATCACTGTTGTATATGACGTAATGATAGTAAGTGTATAAGTACTAGAGTTATATCGAATTCAGTATTACCGCACTTACTCCGATTGTTATGTTATCTGTAAAAGAAGACGTACTCATGGTTTGAAATAGAATATTTGCTCTTTATTTTAGCGCACAACAAAATAACACGAACAAAGTCATGTCTGAACTATAGAAAAGATAATACAATCTACATTAAAAGCGTCCATAGCAACCATGCCGAAGACAAACATTTTAGTAGACGCATTTATTCTAATTAATGACTTTCCATAAATAGTGACTAATTGCTTAGGAAAAAAAGGTAATTTGTTGCAATGTATACACTTCCTTTCGTTTCATTAAGGAACGACAGTTGCCACAGAAATCTAGGACTTCATTAATATGTGAAACCACCAGTACGAGCACATTGTTTAGAATATTCGTTATTACAGTATTCTCCCAGTGTATGTGCACAAGCTTCAGAAGATCATTGTTCAATTCGTTGTTACTTATTTCGCGGCATGTTAACGAAAGAGAAAAAACGCACAATTTAGAGGGAGCACTCTTACATGGGCACAACTATAAATATTGCAGAGCATAGCTATGTTTAGCTAATAAGAGTGTTTGAAATCCTTTTAGGAGCCAAGGCGGAAAAAAAGGGAGGGGGAAATGTCGGGTTTCGAACTACCGACAATGCGCTCGCTCTGCTCACTACGCGACGGCGAACAGTTGCGAAACCGTTCTGTAATTCTTATAGACCTACTATTGACGGCAGGTGTTAAATGCTAATTTGGCATTTTTAGACACTGGATTAAAATTTATCGTACTAAGAATAACGTGTTTTTATTAATTCCTTAGTGCGTCATTGTTTTGAAATGACAACGCTTAAGTTATAATAAGAAAATCGTAAAATATAGAAAGGGAAATGGCGTATACCAGAAAGAGTTTTGGGCGCGGAATGTCACTTGACATTTCCGAACACCTGGTTTACGTAAAATCAAGTGACGGTGTCAGATCGTCATTATTTTTGCAAATATCTCTGAAACGATGCGAAATATGAAAAAAAAAAAAACCCATGAGTGCAAAATTGTAGAGAATTTTCTCATCTACAACTTCGTTTATTCAATTTTCATGTCAGCTGAACTGTTAAGCCGTTATTTTTATTTAAATTTCGAACTCTCAAAAGGACTGCAAAGGCCCGCTTTTAGTGCTACTGCCGTAACCTTAAGTGGGCCAAAAATGCATCAGCCGACACATGAAGTGAACTGTGATAGTACAAATGCGGGGCGCGCGGTTGCTAATCGTCGGAGGTTCGAGTCCTCCATAGCACGCGCGCTGATAACCATAAGAAGTCCCATAGATTTACAAACAGTTGAATTGATCGTACAAATGTCCGCTCCCGTAACTCAGACGATAGTGTCGCTGACTACCACAGGGGGGGGGGGGGGTATCGCCCACGGGGCGTCAAGTAGAAAGTCGTACTACGCTGCCGAAAAATCCCATATGTGATCCCACACTGTAAATGCCATACGATCATTCCAAAGTACAAATTGTTTTGTTAGACTTCGAACTTGGATAAATTTAGGGTATAAAATCACTTTTGAAAAATTATACGTACATTGATATAAATGAATGTAAAATTGTACATAGATAATAGTCCAGACTGACAGTTGTATGTATAAATTATGATTGGTTGTGTGGTTAATAATCATAAATCCATTAAATAAAGAAATAGTAATATAAACAGTCAAAGGAATTTACGACTCTACTTGCCAGTGAGCATTGAAATAAATCAGTGGGGAAAGATGAAAATTTGTGTCCAACCTGGACTCGAATATGGGTCCTTCTGCTTCTTAGCCAGTCGCGCTGACCACTACGCCATTGGGGACACAGTGACAGGGCCGCGTGGGCTACCTTTGCACGTCTCCTGCCAGACGCAAATTCTCAACCTCACACACTCATTACTCCCAGCATATCGGGGATTCCCTTAACGAGTTCTGCCTCATTATTATTATTACTATTATTAGTATTTGCTTTTACGGCCTCATTGGACTACTTTAGTCAATCATTTTCTGGTCCTGTTCTTCGACAACTACATGTTTCATTCTTTCCGAATTGCCCAGCGCCGCGGCGGATTAGCTGTGCGTACTAGGGCGCTGTGCAGCCGTGCGCTCAGCCATTTGCTGTCGGGGGTTCGAGTCCCCGCTGGGGCATTGGTGTTTGTGTTGTCCTTAGATTAGTTTACCTTAGTTTAATTAGTTTGTAAGCTACGAACTAATAATGATGCAGATAAGTCCGATAGATTTACAAACATTTGAATTACCCAGTAGCGTTTCATTCATTGTGATCTTTCTTGTCTTTCCTCATCTGTAAATGCCTGTTTCGGTGTGTATAGTTTGTCTGTTTTTGGTTTGAATCATATTGTTTTCAGTTTCTTGTTATTATCTTTTCTGTTTTGTATTGCGTATGGTTCTGGGTTATTTTTAGTTCTTTTATGACCTCTCTAATTACCTTGATTCTGGCTACTTGTTGCCTCTGATTCCACAGGTTCTGTGTAATTTTCCTTGCTAAACTGTTTCTGGTGTCCTCATGATGTGCCCAAAGAAATCCTTTTCTTATGTATAGTATCTGTGACGGGCTCCAGTACCCTATACACTACTTCATTTGGCACTATCTGCCATTGCTCCTCCTTTTGGTAATTTTTTTATTTATGTATGTTCTTGCTATTCTTATCTCTACTTTCATTATTTTGCTAATTCTATTTTTCTGAGTAACTTTAAACAGAGTTTCGCTTGTGTTACCTCTGACTGAACCACTGTCTTGTAGTGTTGTAATTTTAATTGATAGACATTTTTATTGTATGTAGATCAAGTTAGGTTTTATCCCTTATTGGTATTTTCTTACCAAGTAGGTTTTTCGTCCAGGTTGTATGTTACAGTTTCTCCTAGGTATATAAATTGTTTCACTGTTTTTATTTTTGTTGTGTACTGTTATGTGGTTTATTACTAGTGGGTCTGTTGTCATCATTTCAGTCTTTTCGAATAATATCTCTTCTTGTACGTTATTAGCTAGTTATGTTAAGTCATCTGCAAATCCCAAGCAGTTCAGGTTAACTTGATCTTTCTTGGTTCTAGTCTTCATGTATTTAGGATTCTCTTTGTACCATTCTCTTGTCAAGTAGTCAAGAACACAGTTGAAGAGCAGTGGTGATAGACCATCTCCTTGTCTGAACCCTGTTTTAATCATAAATGGCCCAGACAGTTCACATCTGAATTTTACTTTTGATTTGGTATTTGGGAGGGTTAATTTTATCATTTTTATTATTTTGGGATGAAGTACAAAATTTCTTAATATTTCCAACATGGAGGATCTGTGAATACTATATAAGCTTTTCTTGAAGTCCACAAAGGTTATGACTTTGTGTTTCTGCCTGCTTTTGTAGGCATCCAATATACCTGTTCTGGCATGTGTTCTGAACGAGTTCTCAAGAATCTAAATCATCCTTGGCACTCTCTTAGTGCCTTTTTAAGTTGATCTTTACAGAAGTTGTAGAGGATTTTTGAAGAGATTTTATCTGTATAATCCAAGAGATTTGATTTTTCTTCTTTTTTGTGTAATGGATGTATTATGTATGGCTGTTGTCCAATGTTCTGGCAATTTGTATTTCATCCAGATTTTCACAATGCATTGATGTAATGATATCTTCACTTATTCTGCTGCATGTTTCCAGAGTTCTGCAAATGTTTTATCTTCTCCACTTGCTTTGCAGTTCTTGGGCTCTCTCAAAACTTTGTGGACTCCCTGGGTTGCTGGTATGTTTATATTTTCTGGTGTTGTTTTTATTGAGGTTTATGTGTTTATTTGAAGTAGTTGTGGGGGATCCTCAAAATTTAGTAGTTTGTTAAATGTTTCTGATAAAATTTCTAAATTTTTATACTCCTTGTTATTTATCAAATTCATGTGGCATTTTTTTTTTCTTTCAGTAGGGTGAATTTAATTTTTATTTTTACTATGTACTGATCTGATCTAGTGTTCGTTCCTCTAAGAACTTTCACGTTAGAGATTTCCCTGTGGTAATTCTTATCTATGAAAGCTTGGTTCAGCTGACATTCTCCTTTTGTCCAGTCTGGGTGTGTTCAGGTTTTGTGCTTATTTGGTTCCCATAAAATAAGTTGATTTTGAAATCACATCATGGTTTCTGCAGAACTCCACCAATCTTATATTATTCTTGTTTGTTCTTTGTACTGGCCATTTCCCTATTACATCCCTATATCACTTTTCCCTTTCCAGTTGGGCACTAAAGTCTCCAGTTAAAATTTGCTGCAATTTTTGATGATGTTTGTTGCTGTCTGGCCTAAATGTTTTCAAAACCCATCCAAATTTGTGGTCTTTTCTATTAGTTTTACCATTAGTTGGAGCATGGGCATTTATTAGTGTGTACATTCTATTTGTAGCTTTTTATAGTTAGTGTTGAGATCCAAGGAGACTGTGCTTTGATTTCTGTTATGGAATCTATTATATTGAGGTTGACCCCAAAAATCCTGTTTAAAATTGCTGACATTGTTTCATTACTCTTTTGCATGGTGTTCCCTTGTAAATCCATAGTAGGTATCAGTGTTTCTCAATTCTTGTAGTCCGGTTATCAGAATCTCATGTGGATCCATTTGCTCTGTCGAAATTTGAGTTTACCATGTTGGGCGAGAGAATTTATATTGTTTGTTGCTTTATTATTCATCTGTCCTGTCTTGAGTGTAAGTTTTGTTATGTCTGTATTGGGTATCTTCAGATGATCCGGCTTACCTAAATTATCTTTTAAGTGACTGCCCTGTGTTCCGAGTACAGTCTTTTCTGGTTACTGCCAGATCGTGGAATTTTCTTTAAAAGGTTTCTTTCCAAGTTTGACTTTCTAATGTATCCTACCTTGTGTGGAGCAAGCTCCGAGTTAAAACTATAGTTGTTAACCCTAGAGATTGTTGGTGTTTGGTCCGCGACAGTTATTTTATTTCGCTAAAGTCCGCCGGATAGCTGGTGAGGATTTCCCTATCCCCCATGTAGAATGCGCCACCTTGGAGTATCACCTCTCCGCCTGCTTCGACAACGTAGCAGGTTTGTGGGTCCCCCCTTTTGTATATATGATTAAATCGTCAATTATTTATTCACCATTTGCGAATTTTGGTGATATTAGCTGCATTACTAAGTATGGTCTTTTATTTGGTGACAAATGAAAATGTGTGCCTTAACCACTCGGCCAACCGAGGCAACCACTCATGAAAAGTGGGAGACCTGGGTTCGAGTTCTGGTATGTCACAAATTTTTCATTTGTGTCCATCTTGAGTAATGCAGCTAATGTAGGCAGAATTCACAAATGGCGAATAAATAATTGATGATTTAATATCATATGTGCAGCTGAGGAAACATCACAGATGTATGTACTTTTGAAACAGATGTTTCATAGTTTTTTTATATATAAATAGTAATATGTTAAAATGTTGTGAAGCACCGAAGGGAATTATGAGAGAACACTTGAATCACGTCACGTGATGGACTCAAAAGTTCATATTGCTCAGTTATGCCTTGTACAAGAATTTGAAGGAATTGAATGCCATTGCGTCGAAAATATGTCAAGAATTATCAATTGTTCCACTCATAACTAGATGGGAAACCTACGCAAATTCCACAGTATGCCTATCCATTGTTGAGTAGATGGGCTATTTGGCTTACAGGATTCTCATTAAAAAAATGTAACTGCTCTCTGAAGCAGGGTGTTTTCCCTGATAGACTGAAATATAGCAATGTTAAAACATTGCACAAAAAATGGGATACATCCAATGTCAACAACTACTGCCCAATCTCTCTTCTGACAGCTTTATCAAAAATTTTTGAGAAAGTAATGCATTAAAGAGTAGCATCCCATATTTGTAAAAACAAACTACTAACCAAATGTTAGTTTGGTTTTCAGAAACGCTTTTCAACAGAAAATGATATATTATAGAAGGAGACTTTCCAGGTGGGAAAATGGTATAAAATAAAGATTTTTGACTTACCTAAAGTACAGGCTCGTCGATAGAAACACCAAACACACACAAAAACACACAAACATTCGAGCTTTCGCCACCAGTGGTGGCTTCTTCGGGAAAAAGAGGGAGAAAGGAGAGGAGAAAGGGAAGGATACGGGTTTTAAGGAAGTGGAAAAGGAGCCATTCCAATCCCAGGAGTGGAAGGACTTACCTTAGGGGACAAAAAGGAAGGTAAACAAATACACACACACTCACACATATCCACATCCAAACACACCTAGGCAGACATTTGTAGAAACCAAAGAAGTTGGACAGAGATACCACTTCAGGCAGAGGCTCTGTCCACAGAACCGAGGCAAAGATGTTAAAGATGGCGGGTGGGAATTCGAATTTAGCGGAGGTTGAGACCAGGTGGGCAACGGGAAGAGAGAATATGCTGAAGGGCTAGTTCCCATCTCCGGAGTTCTGAAGGATTGGTGTCAGTGGGAAGTATCCAGATAACCCGGATGGTGTAACACTGTGCCAAGATGTGCTGGCCGTGCACCAAGGCATGTTTAGCCACAGGGTGATCCTCATTACCAACAAACACTGTCTGCCTGTGACCGTTCATACAAATGGACAGTTTGTTGCTGGTCATTCCCACATAGAATGCTTCACAGTGCAGGCATGTCAGTTGGTAAATCACGTGGGTGCTATCGCAAGTGGCTCTGCCCTTGATCGTGTACACCTTCCGGGTTACGGGACTGGAGTAAGTGGTGGTGGAAGGGTGCATAGGGCAGGTTTTACAATGGGGGCGGTTACAAGGGTAGGAGCCAGAGGGTAGGGAAGGTGGTTTGGGGATTTCATATGGATGGACTAGGAGGTTACGGAGGTTAGGTGGGTGGCGGAAAGACACTCTCGGTGGAGTGGGAAGGATGTCATGAAGGATGGATCTCATTTCGGGGCAGGATTTAAGGAAGTCGTATCCTTGCTGGAGAGCCACATTCAGAGTCCGCTCCAGTCCCAGAAAGTATCCGGTGACAAGAGGGACACTTCTGGGATTCTTCTGTGGAAGGTTCTGAATTTGGGGGGATGAGGAAGTGGCTCTGGAAATTTGTTTCTGTACCAGATCAGGAGGATAGCCGCGGGATGTGAAAGCTGTTATTGGTGTACTGGTTCAGGGATTCAGGACTGGAGCAGACTCGTTTGCCACGAAGACCTAAGCTGTAGGGAAGGGAACGTTTGATGTGGAATGGATGGCAGCTGTCATAGTGTAGGTACTGTTGTTTGTTGGTTGGTTGGTTGGTACAGAAACAAATTTCCAGAGCCATTTCCTCATCCCCCCAAATTCAGAACGTTCCACAGAAGAATCCCAGAAGTGTCTCTCTTGTCACCGGATACTTTCCGGGACTGGAGCGGACTCTGAATGTGGCTCTCCAGCAAGGATACGACTTCCTTAAATCCTGCCCCGAAATGAGATCCATCCTTCATGACATCCTTCCCACTCCACCGAGAGTGTCTTTCTGCCGCCCACCTAACCTCCGTAACCTCCTAGTCCATCCATATGAAATCCCCAAACCACCTTCCCTACCCTCTGGCTCCTACCCTTGTAACTGCCCCCGTTGCAAAACCTGCCCTATGCACCCTTCCACCACCACTTACTCCAGTCCCGTAACCCGGAAGGTGTACACGATAAAGGGCAGAGCCACTTGCGATAGCACCCACGTGATTTACCAACTGACATGCCTGCACTGTGAAGCGTTCTATGTGGGAATGATCAGCAACAAACTGTCCATTCGTATGAACAGTCACAGGCAGACGGTGTTTGTTGGTAATGAGGATCACCCTGTGGCTAAACATGCCTTGGTGCACGGCCAGCACATCTTGGCACAGAAGTTACACCATCCGGGTTATCTGGATACTTCCCACCAACACCAATCTTTCAGAACTCCGGAGATGGGAACTTGCCCTTCAACACATTCTCTCTTCCCTTTGCCCACCTGGTCTCAACCTCCGCTAAATTCTAATTCCCGCCCGCCATCTTTAACATCTTTGCCTCGGTTCTGTGGACAGAGCCTCTGCCTGAAGTGGTATCTCTGTCCAACTTCTTTGGTTTCTACAAATGTCTGCCTAGGTGTGTTTGGATGTGGATATGTGTGAGTGTGTGTGTATTTGTTTACCTTCCTTTTTGTCCCCTAAGGTAAGTCCTTCCACTCCTGGGATTGGAATGGCTCCTTTTCCACTTCCTTAAAACCCGTATCCTTCCCTTTCTCCTCTCCTTCCTCCCTCTTTTTCCCGAAGAAGCCACCACTTGTGGCGAAAGCTCGAATGTTTGTGTGTTTTTGTGTGTGTTTGGTGTTTCTATCGACGAGCCTGTACTTTAGGTAAGTCAAAAATCTTTATTTTATAAAATATATGCCTTCATTTATATAATATTAAATCCTTTGAATAACTGGATATCACCCATTGGTATTTTTTGTGATCTCTCAAAGGCCTTTGATTGTGTAAATCATGGAATTCTTCTAGATAAGCTTAATCATTACAGCTTAAGTGGGGCTGTGTATGTACGATTTAATTCATACTTAACTGGAAGAATGCAGAAAGTTGAAATAAGTGGTTCATATAATGTCAGAACAACAGCTGATTCCTCAAGGGGGGCGGCTATCAAGAGTGGGGTCCCACAGGAATCTGTCTTAGGTCATTTACTGTTCCTGATATACATTAGTGACTGGCCATTCTACGTTGATGAAGATACAAAGTTAGTTATTTTTGCTGATCATACAAGTATAGTAATGACATCCAAAAAACAAGAACGAAGTGATGTAATTGTAAATAAATTTTTTCACAAAGTTGTTAAGTGGTTCTCAGCAAACGGACTCTCATTAAATGTTGATAAAAAGCAGTATATACAGTTATGTACAGTAAATAGCACAACTCCAGTAATAAATATAGACTTTGAACACCTAAGGTAGAATTTTCAAAATTTTTACGTGTGTTCACTGATGAGAGATTAAACTGGAAGCAACACATTGATGGTCTGCTGAAACGTATGCTATTAGTGTTATTGCAAATTTTGGCAATAAGAATCTAAGTAAATTAGCTTACTGCACCTATCTTCATTCACTGCTTTCATATGGCGTCATATTCTGGGGTAATTCATCATTGAGTCAAAAAGTATTCATTGCACAGAAACGTGTAATCAGGATAATTGCTGGAGCCCAACCAAGATCAGCCTGCAGACATCTATTTAAGGTGGAGGTGTATTACCATCTTTAGCAACTAAATGAAAGGCATTTTTTGAGTGCCATACGCGTTTTGCTTCTTTATTTATGAAGCATCATCAGTGGCGGTTTTCTGTTTTATTCCATGTGTGTCTTCATGGAGATGTTTGTGAGGTCTTCAGTTGGATATGGTATTTTTGGTCTTGATGAAAACCCTTGCATCACCACTTCACTGTGTACTCAGTGTAGACACAGTGAAGTGGTGATGCAAGGGTTTTCATCAAGACCGAAAATACCATATCCAAGTGAAGACCTCACAAACATCTCCATGAAGACATACATGGAATAAAACAGAAAACCGCCACTGATGATGCCTCATAAATAAAGAATTGAAAAGCATATGGCACACAAAAAACGCCTTTCATTTAGTTGCTAAAGACAGTAATACACCTCCACCAATTTCATATGCAACTAAGGACGACGGAAATCGAAAAAATGATCTATTTAAGGATTTGGGCATCCTCACAGTAACTTCATGGTATATGTATTCAGTTATGAAATATGTTGTTAATAATCCAACCCAGTTCAAAAGTACCGTAAAACGGGGTAACTTGGGACACTTTTTGTATTTCCTTAACTTTCTCTCAGAGCCCATGAAACTTACAAAAATAATATCTATATCAAAATTTAGATCTGGGTTAGTAGATTACATTTATGTATCAAATATTATCTTAAATTTAGTCATTTATTTTTAATTCAATGTTTTGTTGGAGTCCCAAGTCACCCCTTAGGGGTGACATGGGACAGATACAATTTTTTTTCCATAAAACTGCATTCACCTCACCAAAGAGGTGACTGGGGACACTGAAAATGTTTTCCTTTTTTTTTTTTTTTTTTCATTTTAAATATGTGTTACCAATTTAAGTGTCTTTTAAACTGAAATAATCAGAATTACAATATATTAAAATTAAAACAAATGTTGAGAAGTTAAAAAAGAGCAAAAGAAATTTTTATGATATTTACTGTATTGAACAGCATTTCACATATAAAAGTACAAAAATTAATTGTTTTGTGTTGTTTTTAATTACAGTAATAATTTTTCCCCTTTATTACTCTGCAGTTTCGTATGGCATCTTGTAACGACCATGACGAACAAAGAGGGGAACAAGTTTGCACATAACTTGTGTAATAGAAACTTCTTGAATGTCTTCTTCATTTGGAGAAACATAACTGTCTGATTGCTTCTGAGACTTTCTCATAAATGATGTCCTCACTTTGGATTCTTTTATGGCCCTTATTTTCCCTATGATTGTTTTCAGAACCATAAAACATATAAGAAACACCAACAATTTCGTTTTAATGCCCTTTTGTGGATATAAGTCTCTTTAGTTAAGTCTAATGAGAGGTTTCTGACAATCAACGACATGTCTCAAGTCACCGCAGGTTTGCTGTCATTTTGAATATCAAAATTTTCAGTCCAAAATATGGGTCTAAATTTTTATCTTTGTGTGGTTATTATTAAAAAATAGAAGTAGGGATCGTATTTAAACATTAACCATATTTCCACGATTAATCCATAACAACCAGCAGGCCTTCCTATTTCACTATCACTTTTTTTCGTTAATATTGTGACACTTTCCAAACAATTAAAAGTATTACTTAAATTAATAACAAGTTCCCTTAAACCTGAGGACATCAGCACACCATCACATAAACAATAATAAGCAGCAAAACACGGTTCTGGCCTCCCACTGCTTCCAACATAATAAAAAAATGAAACATTGTCAAAATGTCCCGAGTCACCCCACTGTCCCAAGTTACCTCGTTTTATGGTAATAGCATGTGCATAGCAATAACGTGAGGAGAAGGTTGATCTTCACTATGCAGGGTTAAATTTGACTTTGGCATAGAAAGGTGAATTATGCTACCAGAAACGTCTTTCGGTCACCTACCAAACAGCATAAAAAACCTGACAGATAGACAACTACCGTTTAAAAATAAATTTCTGAATGACAACTCCTCCTACTCATTGGATGATTTTTAGCTATAAATTGGTAAATAATAATAATAGTAATAATAATAATAATAATAATAATAATAATAATAATAATAGTGTCATGTAATATCTTGTACAGACATCTTTCATTTACCTGACAGGTTCGACATAATTATGAAGTGTCATATACATGATCTGTGGAACCAGTAGTAATCTAATCTACAGCCATTTGTTAACATCATACAAATTTAGATATTGTATTTTTCAAACTATTATTGTTAAAACCTGTTCCCATCTGGTTAGCAGATGGCAGATTTTGCAACCTGGAAAAATTCTGAGCAAAAGTGTTTCGGAAATTTGTTTTTCGAAAAATAACAAAACTGAAAGATAGGATTGGAATAGTTGCTTCTCATGATGTCGGAGAACTAGTTAATAAGATCTTGTAACAAGTAAAAGAGTGATGTGCTTTACTTCTTGCTAGATGTTAATATTTTAGTTGGAAACAGAGTTGAAAACCACATGCTATTTGGACTTTCGAATTATTTATTTCAGTCCATCAAACTATATAGATATTTTGGGAATAATTGAAAAAAAAAATACAAATTATCTGTCTTTGAAGTGTAAAAATAGTCCAATATTATTGCTGGGTGCGGTGCTTATAATGACATTCTGCTAAGTCAAACTTAGAAATATCAGTTACTGCAGACATTGAAGTTAATGTACCTGAATACCTGAAATTTGCCAATGCTCTCTTAAAGTCCATTTGCTTTCCCCATTCATCCATTGATGCAAATATATTGTTTTGAAGTATAATTTAATTGTTAACTATCAGAGAAGACTAATGAAAGAGACCACCTTTGTATCATGTGTCATGTTACGTTTCACGAAGGAAAGCATGAGTAGGACGGCCCATTGATAATGTATTAATGTATTAAATTGGACATAATAATATCCAGGGATATAATTATATGCCACCTCAGACCTGGCAGTTGTGTAACTATAAATATAAAAATGCATCATAAAGAAATATAGTTCAGCAGTAACCATTATATCTACCACTCACCTCCATAATTCAGAGTCACACTAATGAAACCTTTAAATATCGTTTGAATATCATTAAAGAAATAAGGCAGTCTCTATATCGCGATATAGTGCGAAAATTATCCTTCGCATGAAACAGTTCAGAAATGAATGCAGAAACAGTGACTTGGCTATTATGTGCTACATACCATGTCATGGCGTACAATTTTTTTTTTCCTGCAGAACATTTTCCCAAGAGAAATTTTGTTGCGAAAACTTGAATTACTAATCTTCCATCTGTATGAACGACTTACAACAAATTATATCTTCAACCCCACTGTTTGCATGATATTTCTACTCTTTGACTGTACTAGAAGAAGAAGAAGAAGAAGAAGAAGAAATGCATTTATAAAGAATTGGAAAGCTGCTTTTAGTGGCCATCAATTTTTGTTATTTGTAAAGTGTTGTTTCATAAGCTTTTTGTAATTTGGAAATTAAACTTGATGTTTGTGTGTTACTTTGGCTATGTGGGTATAGGGTGTGCATGACAGTCAATGTTAGATTTTCTTCTTAAGTATTGTTTACAAAACTCCATGTCATTATTTCTCCCTCTGCTCTGCTCTGTGTGTGTGTGTTGTGTGTGTGTGTGTGTGTGTGTGTGTGTGTGTATGTAATGTCCTTGTTAACATGTGCTTGTCCTTCTGATGCAGGTTCTAAGAAGCATTTTGTGTCATTGCTTCGTAGTGCAGTTGGCCCTCCTGTTGTGAATGGAATTATTCGTTTTGATGGCAGTAAGTGAAACATATTTAGCTAATAGCATCTAATGTGTATGCTATGCATTTGAAATTATTGGTAGTAAAAATACAAAATATATTTTATATGACAGTTTGGTTGCCAAGAAGATAAGCAATTAATTTTCAGTGAAGAGAAATTTTGAAATACCGATAAGGCTTGAATGTCATTGTCTTTTTATTACTTGATATTTGTACATGATTAGTACCTATTGATATCTCAACAGCATTTACCCTTTCTGCTCATTGTTTTCTATTTCTGCCCCCATTTCCCCCTCGTGCTTTCCACCCACAGAGTTCCCATATGCCCGTAATTTCACCACTTCAATTTAAATATAAAGTTGCTTTCAATTATCAAGGAATAGATACCCCTGTCAGTTTTCTTGCAACCTGCTAGTTTTTTGTAAAACATAAACTGTTTTCTTGTGAGCTTCAAAAATATAAGTTTATACTCTTATTGTTAGTATTGTGGTGTTTTAATCTGCTTCCTGTTCTCGAATTCTTGTTTATAATGAGCCAAATTATGATGAATAAAAACACAAAATCATTTTAAAATCTTCATTTTCTTGTGCAGGATACACAGAAGAGGACCAGTTTTACCTTGATTGGGAGCATCTGCAGCCATTGTTGAGCTACCATGCTGGCACATTAGCAGTTATTGGAGTAGGTTTGTTGTTTGCACTGGTGATGCCATTAGCTGGATTGATTCTATGTTGTTGCCGATGTTGCCGTTCTTCACGTCGTCCACGAACTGAAAAGCACAGAGATGGATGCAAACGTTTATTATATGGTACATTATTGGCAGCTGTTGCAACAATAATATTGTAAGTTTATTGAATTTTGTGAATGGTAAACATACAATTCTAATTGCTAAGTTAAACATAGTATTGAGTGAACTTTTGTAGTGTGTAAAAGTTAGTTTAGAGGAAATTGCATTCAGTAGCTTTCACCTGTTTCACTCTTTATGGTATTGCGCACGCACGCACACATGCACACACCTCCACTTTTTGAAAGCATTAGCTATGATTGTAAATGTTGGGACAGAGAGATTTGATGATGGTGCAAGGGAGTCAAAGATTAGCCACAAAGAACTATCCCTATGGACTATGGCATTGGTTGTCATAACTGCACACATGTGATTCATTGTTTTTGGGACAACATTGTTCAACATGTAGAATGTAAATTAACTACTTCTGGTGCATTGACTTTGTGACTGCTGATTCCTTCATTGCATGTAATTAATGTATCAATTGACTACACTTTGTATAGTATTCTTTCCTTCTTAACCACCATGGTGATCCTAGGTTTATCAACTACCCATTTTAATAAAGCATCTGATGAATGTATCCAACACGGATATTTTGAAATTACTGTAGTCAATCTGTAGAAGTTTTTCAAGGGGAATAGCTATCTAAAGTAACCACAAATTTTCAGACATGACCATGCTTAATTATCTTTGAATTGCAGTACATCGCCTTAGTTATTAGTAATTATGAATATTTTTGATGAGCTATAAACTCCTGTGTACAGACTCCTTTACTCCTTAGTAGTTAAAAAAATTTCCATGCACTGCTTGGAACTTCTTATGCAAACAATATACTCATGAGAAAATCTTTCTGTTATCATGGTACAAAAACTACACAGCTTCAAACACAGGTATTTTCACTGCAGACATTATTTTTACATAAACAATTTGATGAAAAACAAAAGACAATTTGTGTCTCATTCAGTCCAGACACGGTGGTGATTCTCGGATAACCGTTCCAACACAAAAATGTGCAAGTTTGTGTAAATGGCTGGCCACCTATCAGTAAAATAGGTGCCACTGGGTGGTGCCACAATTTTAGAAGTGTATTCTGCTGGTGAGAAATAGGAGCAATTATATTCGATCATGGATCTGTTCATATGCAGCAGAGATGGTTTATATGCACATGCACAGAATGCAGGACTTAGAGTGGAATTTTTGCTCATTGTTATTTTGAACTGTGATCAGCATATGAATACAGGTGAACTTTTGAAGACTCTTTTGGCTTCTTCACCTGATATTCCACACTCAGACAAGTCATTTGTTAAAGGCAGTGAAAAGTACATCATCTTTATTGTCATTGATACTGCTTGGAATCTCCATAAATTTCTATTGCCAACTCTGTATGCACCATGATTTAATATTAACAGGAATGTGAAAAGGATAGATTGTTACTCATCACATATATGACAGGATGTGACCACCTCCAGAAAGTCTGATGAATCATATTTTCCAGCATAAACTGTTGTGAAATATGCAGGAATAGTTTATCAATAGATTATCAGTTCATCTAAAGTATAAAATATATTTGATGAGAATCTGCATCTACAGCTACATAAATACTGCATTAATTACATTTAAGTGCATTGTAGAGAGTACATCGAACCACTTGTCTGATAATTTTCTCTAATGATATTTTTCTCTAATAGCGTGCGGAGAAAATGGAACTCCTAAGTCGTTACATATTCAATCTGATTTCTCTTATTTTATTAATTTGATCACATCTTCCTTTGTAGGCGGGTCTAACAAAATATGTTAGCATTTAGAAGAGAAAATTGGTGCAAGTAATTTCACAAATCTCGCCACAATGAATAAGGTCTTTCTTTTAATGATTTTCACCCCAACTCGTGCATCATTTCCATGACACTCTCTTCCCTGTATTACAACAATACCAAACAATTTGCCTTTCTCTGAGCTTCCTCTGCATCATGCGTCCACCCACTTGGTAGGTATACCGCAATGCGCAGCAGTACTCCAAAGTAGCCGCACAAGTGTAGTGTAGGCAGTTTCTTTAGTGGAACTGTTTGGTATTTTAAGTGTTCTGCTAATGAAATGTAGCCTTTGATTTGCCTTTGTACAATATTTTCTGTTGTTCTTTCTAATTTAAGTTGTCCATAATTGTTATTCCTAGGTATTTAGTTGAATTTATGGCCTGCAGATTCGACTGATTTATCACATAAATGAAGTTAAACTGATTTCTTTTAGCACTCATATGGATGATTTCACATTTACCATTATTTAGGGGCAATTGCCAATTTTTGCACCATGCAGATATCTTTTCTGAACCATTTTTCAGTTGCTTTTGATCATCTAGTGACTTACTAACTGATAAATAACTGCATCATCCACAAACAACAAACAGCATAAGAGAACTGTTTACATGGTCTCCTATCTAGTTTATAAAGCTAAAGAACATTAGGGACCCTATAACACTTCCCTGGGGAATGCCAGATATCACTTCAGATTTACTTGATGACTTTCCATCATTTAAAATGTACTGTGTACTTTGACAGTAAATCAAACAATGGAAATAGCTTAAAGAATTCAACAATATTTTGGAAAGGATAGGTTGCTACTCGCCACAGAGATGCCTGATGAGCCACAGAAAGGCACACATAAAAGAATAAGCACAAAAAAAATGAAGCTGTCGGCTGTTAAGCCTTCATCTGCCACAGAGAATGCGCGCGCGCGCGCGCACACACACACACACACACACACACACACACACACACACACACACACACACACACACGTGCACGCCGTCTCCGGCTGTTGCAGCTGGACTCCAGCTTAAGTTTCTGTTTCTTCCGTAGTGTGTGCCTCTCTGCAGCTCATTGGGCATTTCTGTGGTGAGTAGCAACCTAACCTTTACAACAAAAAAAGGGGAGGGAATCATGAATAAAACTGCATAACTATGGCAATATTCCAAAAGTAAGCAATTTGATCAGAAAACATTTGTGAATTACAACAGTAAAAGCGTTCCAGAAATCTAGAAATATGGAGTAAATTTGAGATCCCTCGTCGATAGCATTCGTCACGTCATGTGAGTAGAGTTACATGTGTTCCACAAGAATGATACTTTATGAAACCATGTTGACTATTGGTCAATAAGTCATTCATCCATAGGCTCATAATGATGCTGTTGCATGTTTTGTATTTAACAATGGAAAACCCAGTTTGGAATGTCAATAATATAATTAAGATTGCTGAGCCATGGACAGGAATGTAGACCAGACAATGACATTCACATAACCTTAGCTCCTACAGGTACTCTATAACTCACTTAGAAATAGAATTATAATAATGGAAAGTCCAGGTTGGAATTAATAATATAGTGAGGACAGTTTACAACTCACCGCAAAGACGTGGCGACGAGCTGCGACAGGCACATACAAACGACACACACATACAACACATTCAGCTATCGGCCAAGGCCTTCTTCAGAAAATAGAACACTCACACAGGCACAGGTGTGATCGTTCTATTTTCTGAAGAAGGTCATGGCCATGGCCTTCGAATCGAAGTGCGGCAGTCAGAGGTGCTGGTTGTATGACTGTGTTGTGTGCCTGTGTGATTGTGTGAGTGTTCTATTTTCTGAAGAAGGTCATGGCTGATAGCTGAATGTGTTGTATGTGTGTGTCGTTTGTAGGTGCCTGTCGCAGCTCGTCGCCATGTCTTTGCGGTGAGTTGTAAACTGTCCTCACTATTTTATTAGAAATAGAGAATTCTGAGACTATTGTCTGAAATATTCCTCTGTAGTACTGATAAAGGAGAGATTGAAACAAAAATTAAATCAATAAGACAAAGGATATGATGGGCTATCTAGCAGAATACTTAAGTATTGGTCTACCTCTTTTAGCCCAGTACTTAGTAATATTAGTAATTTTTCCTTTCCTAATGATCAGTTTCCTGACAGGTTGAAGTACTCAATAGTGAAACCACTTCATAAATAATTAAGGAAAAATTGATACTTTAGACCTATTTATATGCCACCAGATTTTACTAAAGTTATTGAAAAGGCTGTATATTCAAGGTTAGTGGATCATTTCAGTTCCATAATTTGCTGTCAAATGAACATTCTGGTTTCAGAAGTGGTTTAACAACTGGAGGTGCTGGATGGATTAAATAAAAAAAAAAAACTATGAATCAGGTGTATTATTTGATTCAACATAAGCATTCAACTGAGTTGATTAAGAAATATTGTTGCAGAAGATTGAACATTATGGAGTAACAGGAGTTGGCTTGCCTCTTACTTCAATTACAGACAGCAGTAGGTAATTCTCTGCACTGTTGAGAATGCCTATGGTATGCACTCACAATTGGGCACTGTTAAGTTGGATCTGGTTGGGTGGGGATGTTCCAGGGGTCTGTTCTGGGGCCAATGTTGTCAGTCATTTTATATTAATGATATGCCTTGAAGTATAACAGTTAGTTTTAAGATATTTTTGTTTGCTGATGATACTAGCTTCCCAGTGAAGGATGTTTGTTGGAAATACTGATGCAGTTTCAAATACTGCTGTTAACGAAATAAGTTACCAGTTTCTAGAAAATAAATATAAATTGATGGTAAATCACAGTATGACTGTTTTCAACAGTTTCTAACTTACCATTAAAAAAAATGGTTGACATTTTGGTTATAAAACATGGGCAAATAAGTGTGGCTGAACAGTTTAAATTTCTAGGCATTCAGATAGATAGTAAGCTGTCTTGGAAAGGCGATGTTCAGGATGTTATTCCAACACTACATGCTGTGTTGTTTACCTTTTGAACAGTTTCTGAAATACGTGGTAGTTCAACACAAAAAGTTGTCTGCTTTCCTTATTTTCATTTACTTACATGATTTATGTTTTTGTTTTTGGGGTTAACTCCTCCATAGGTATTTATGACATATAAATGGGCGGTTTGAACAATGTGTGGTGTAACCTCACAAACATCTTGTCGATCCCTGTTTAATAGCCTGGAAATTCTTCTCAATACACATATTTTTTAATGTCATTTGTTGTTAATAATATCTCCTTATTTCCAAGAGTTAAAAGCTTTCACTCAGCTAATACTAAAAAGAAATGTAATCTGCATTTGGATCACACCTCAAAAGAAATAAATTTACCCCTCAGGTGCTCAGCATTAATTTGCTGAGTTCGGGCTTGGCGAACCAGGGCTCCTGAGCCGTGGGCTGTGTCGCGCCAACTGTCCGCTACACCGTAACTCTGTGCGTGCTTCAACGACCATTGTTCGGCGCGACGGTGTAATGTTGTACGTTTCAGAGCCTGGGGATCTTGGCTTAATCACGTGGGTCATGAGGACGGTACAAACCTCTTAAGAAAAAAAAAAAAAAAAAAAAAAAAGAAAGAAAACCTCAATATCAAGGTGTGCTACGTGCCTAGGAGATGCATGGCTGTTGAGGTTGTACAGTTGCAAGTGAGAAACTTCTGAGGAACCTGCCGTATCTCAGTTGTATAAGGCTTACCCAGACAAGCGGGGCTCTGCCTGTGTGGAGCTTTAGTTTCCTAGCTGCTTGTGCGACGAGAATGAAATGGTCCAATAATAGAATTGCCAAATGTATAATCGGTGTCTCAAAGTGTGGTAAGGTTGAATTTAATGCCGATAAATATGACCCTTCAATCGTTCCCTTCCTTGGCAACGCCATGGGAGGAACGTAGGGCAAGAAAGCAAGGTGAGGCGTATGTCCCTCCCCCCCCCCTCCCCCCACTCTCCGATACTTAGTGTGCTCAGGGACCGACAGTGAATCGTTCACAAACACAAAGCCCCTGTTTTTTGTAGAGAACATTGAGGGTAAATTCGGTGAGGTGGAGGGCATGTCGAATATGTGATATGGCTCTGTCCTTATTACAATGTCATCCCCAGCACAGTCATGAGCATTGCTGGTTGATATTCCCATAACAATCACTCCTCACAAGAGCCTCAACATGGTACAGGGTGTTATATTCCATGAAGATCTTCTGTTGCAGACTGATGATGAGCTTCATAAGAACTTGGAGCGGAGAGGAGTCCACTTTATAAGGTGAGTCCATAGGGGCCAAAGGACAATACGTTCGCTACTGGTGCATTCATCTTGGCCTTCGAGGGCGCTTCTTTGCCTGAGAAGGTCAAGGTGATGATATACGGTTTTGATGTCAAGCCCTACCTTCCTCCCCCTATCCGCTGTTTTAAGTGCTGGAGTTTTGGTCACGTGTACTCCACGTGTACTGCCAACTCCACCTGTCGAGAGTGTGGAGTGTGCATCTCCTCCATTCTGTGTGAACTGTGGACAACACCACTCCCCGTGCTCGCCCACCTGCTCTGTTCTGCATAAAGAAAGAAAGATCATGGAATATAAAACCCTGGATAGGCTGTCTTACTTGGAGGCAAAGAGGAAGTAAGAAAAACTGCATCCCATCAGCATGAAGTCATCCTTTGCTGCAGCCGCATCTTTGTCTACAGCCATACCACCCATAAATTCGGTCCTAGTGGGCTCCCACGCCCGAACATCCACCTCTTTCCCCTTGACCGATGGGAGCACCTCAACTCCCTACGCCCCTAAAGACCTTGCTTTGGGAGCGGTAACCCCCGAACCAACGGAGACATGGGTCCACACCCTAGAGCCAGAGTCACAACAGCCTGCTCTGGCTCCTCGCGCTAGAAAGGGGTCTCTTGGATCCCTTCCCTCTAAGGTTTCTCCCGCCAGCTGGTCTAGAGCTTCACACTGCTTCTCAGTCCCAGGGACTGAGCTGGCGGGCCCTCCCAGCAAGAGAAACCTAAAGAGAAACGCGAAACGAAAAAGAAAAAGGACAAGAAGCCACCCAAGCAGAAGGACACCCCGGTGGCCACCGTGCCACCACCACCCTCCACCCCAAAGACTTGGCAATAGCAGAGTCTTTGGAAGCTATGGACGTTGAGGCTCTGCCTCAAAAATCGGCGATGGCAGAATGTACTGTGACCCCTACTTCGCTGTCGAAATCAGCATGTCCCAGCGACTAGGAGGCTCTCTGATCCTCCAATGGAACTGTGGCGGCTTTTTCCGTTATTTGGCAGAGTTACAGCAATTGTCGCTTCCCGGCATTTTGTGTAGTCCTGCAGGAAACTTGGTTTCCAGCTCAAAGGACCCCAGCCCTTTGTGGCTATCGGGGCTATTACAAAAATCATACCACATTTGACAGGGTCTCTGGAGATGTATGTATCTATGTCCTTGCCACTGTCCCCAATGCCACTGTGCCTCTCCACTCGACTCTGGAGGTCGTGGCTGTTTGAATCTGGGCTATGCAGGAACTGACAGTGTTCTGTTTACCTTCCTCCAGATGAGATGGTTTCGCTTACTGACCTTGCTGCCCTGGTGGCACATGGCACAACTTCCCCCACCATCTCTGCTTCTTGGGGACTTCCGTGCACACCATCCCTTGGGGTGGCACCCAGATATTAGGTTGTGGTAGGGATGTCGAGACACTCTTAACACAGCTGGATGTATGCCTCCTGAATACTGGTGCTCCCACACACTTCAGTATGACACATGGCACATTCTCGGGCATAGACCTCTGACTCTGTCCCCCCAGGGGGCCCACAGCTCTTTTGTGGGTAAGTGTGTGGCATGCACGGGGCCCCGAGCCGAAGTAGCCTTTCTTCCTCCCCAGTCTGCTTCACACTGCCCCCCGGTTCGTCCCTTTGTCCGGTGACGCGTGTCTGAGTAAAAGCAGGTCATCTCCTTTTCTACGCTTTCCTTTTCCTACTGGTCCTTCCCTCCTGGTCCTTCCCTCCTTTCACTTACTTTTTCCGCTCATTCTTCTTACTCTGTTGTTCCTATCTTGGAGCCATCCATACCATCTCCGCTTCGGCGTTTGAGATTCTCACTTTTCTATCTGCCTCTTTCCATCCTCTATTCTTCTTCCTTCCTCCCTGTGCATGTCTGAAGGCCGACCCACGCATTCCCATCCATAACAGGTGACAGGGTAACACGTAATTCCCCGCCCCGGGTAGAGAAGTAGGGCACGAATGTACCCCCTGGTAGAGGCCAGGCCCAGGGAGGGGTGATTACCCGAGCTGGTACCTTCCAACCATGCCGATTGGTCCCTCCGTCCATTTCTCGGGAGGTGTGACCTGAGGTATGAACAATCACCTAAGGCGGGTAGCCCTCAGTGAGGGTCCCCGTTAGGAAGGAGCGCGCCATCGGAGACGCCGGTAATCATGGGGGACACTTCCGCAATGACCTCTCTCTCTTCCCTTTTGACTTTGACCCAAAAACGAAAGTTGGATGCCCCTCAAACAAAGAAACTTCTACCAAACGTTCCTAAGTTTCAAACGTGTGACCTTACTTTTAGCGACATGGTTGTCAGATCGGCCAGCCCAAAGATTGCCCGATCAACCTCTCCACTGACTTCCTCTCACCGAAAAACACAGACATCAGCAGCTCCTCCCAAATCACGGGTGTCTAAATCGGATGCCCGGACTTGCAAGAAAGAGCCTGTCCATGAAGATTTCTTAAGATCTGAGCACGCACAACGTACGTCTGCGCGCACATCTCATTGTCATTCATTTAAGAATACACACAGAAAACAGAGTTCCTCTCCTTCCCTGCCACAGCGCGACTCAACTGTCATGCCGTCTAGCAGTGCCACCACCCAGTCTTCCTCTGTCTCGCTGGGACGCGCTACTGCTAGCCGATCATCCGGCCCTTTACTCTTGGAGTGTCGCCAATGGCTTCCTGTTCTCCAGTGAGAAGACTGTGTGTATAAATTTCTGGAGATACAAAGAGTTCCTTCCACCGTCTCTCCATCTTGGCCCCTTTACTCTGCCTTTCGTGGAGATGACTGAATTTTTAGGGCTTATATTGGACAGGAAACTCTGCTGGTCCCCGCATGTGTCCTATCTGGCTGGCCGGTGTACTCGTTCCCTTAACATCCTCCGTGTTCTCAGCGGAACGTCATGGGGAGCGGATCGACCATCCTACTTCACCTCTACCGGTCCACTGTCCGCTCAAAATTAGATTACGGAAGCTTCGTTTACTCTTCCGCATGGCCGTCCATTTTACGCCGCCTAAACTCGATTCACCATAGGGGTTACGCCTGGCGATAGGAGCTTTTTACACAAGCCCTGTTTACATCCTCTATGCTGAAGCTGCTGAATTACCTTTACCCTATCGACACAACATATTACGGTGTCGGTATGCATGCCGTTTGCTTTAGATGCCCCACCATCCTTCCTATCCATCGTTCTTTAACGACTCCCTCGATAGCCAATACACGCTGTCTGCGTTTGCCCTGCTCCCTCCTGGTGTCCGTTTTCGACGCTTGCTTTGGCAGCTCGATTTTACTCTCCCTTCCACATTTCAAATAGGTGAAAGCCTAGTGCCACCTTGGCTTCAGGCTCAAGTTCGCGTTCACCTCGAACTCGCCTCACTCTCAAAGGAGAGTACTTCGGATTCTTTTTACTGCTCGTGGTTTCTTGAACTTCGTGTACGGCTTGAAAACTCCGTTTTCATATATACGGATGGCTCAAAGACCAATGAAGGTGTCAGATGTGCATTTGTGGTCGGGGATGACTATTTTCAGTACAGGCTTAATACCCACTGCTCGAATTTCACAGCAGCGCTTTTTGCACTCTATCAGGCTGTACTATTTATCCGCCGACACCATTCTCCTTCCTATGTCATCTGCTCTGACCCCTTTTCGGCCCATCCTGTTGTGCACTGAATCAACCGCTCCTTTCAGTTATTAGCTGCCAACGGCCCCTGCATTCACCTCCTGTGGGTACCTGGCCACGCAGGCGTGCCTGGTAACGAGGCTGTGATGCTGCTGCCAAGGCTGCAACTCTCTTACGTCGGACAGCTACATACTGTGTCCCATTGCATGATATTCAAGGGGCTCTTTCGCGGCGCCTTATATTGTCGTGGCATAATGTGTGGTCTTGGCTTAGAAATAATAAGCTTCGGACTATTAAACCGCTCCCGGTGGCTTGGAGGACCTCGTTACACCGCTCGCGACGAGAAGATATCATCTTGGCCCGGTTGCGGATCAGGCATTGCCAGTTCAGCCACCGGCACTTGCTTACTGGTGACCCTGCACCGTTATGTTCCTGTGGCCACCCGCTGTCGGTGCGCTATGTTTTATTGTCGTGTTCCAATTTTACTCCTGTTCGGCTTGCACTACATCTGCCGGACACACTGGAAGAAATTTTAGCTGATGACGCACAGGCTGTTGCTCGAGTATTGAATTTTATCACCTTGACCAATTTGTCAAAGGACATTTAGCTCTTCGCTTTGTAGTTTTTTATTCTATGATTTTACCTGTTTTCCTATAGTCTCATTATCCCAGTTTTGTTTCGGGCGCTAATGACATCAGCAGTTGCGTGCCCTAAAACCACAAAAAAAAAAAAAAAAAAAAAAAAAAAAAAACCCAAACCTCTCACTCTGTAGCCCAAGCCTTCTTCCCCGTTTCAGTTGAAGTGTACATGAATATCTATTTGGCAGCGACCACTTTCCTGTCCTCTTCTCTCTACTTCAGCCTGAAACAACAGCCAACCTGCCCCGATGGTCTCTCTGCAGAGCCAACTGGACAGCTTATACCTAGGCTGCTGTGGTTTCTGCTCCATTTCCCACTGAAGTTGATGCAGCAGTCCACCAGCGTACCACGGCCATTGTTTCCGCTGCCGAGGAAACTGGAAACTATTCCATGCTCCCCAGGTATGTTAAGGCACAAGTCAGTGCCTCGGTGGACGCAAGAGATCGCTGAGGCCATCCGGGATCATTGGCGAGCACTGCAGCACCAACGACGGCACCCATGTGTTGAGCACTTGATAACTTTGAAACGTATACGGGCTCATGCTCGACGATTGATCCAGCAGAGTAAAACCGACTATTGGGAGCAATATGTTGCCACCATCAGATCTCGCACCTCCATGTCTCGGATGTGGTCACACATCTGGCGACACTTTGGTTACCACTCAACAGTGGGAATCCCTTGTCTCCTCATTCAGGAAACCGTCTGTACAGGACCCAGTGCTATTGCCGAACTTATGGCAGTGCATTTCTTTTGTATTTCTGCAACAGAAGCATACAGTGTGGGCTTCTGGAACCTTAAAGAGCGAGTCGAGTGAAAGCCGTTATCGTTCTGCACACACCACCAGGAGACATACAATGCACCGTTTAGTGAGTGGGAATTCGAGAGTGCCCTTGCTGCATGCCCTAACACCAGGATGCATTCATAGCCAATTTCTTCAACATTTGTCTGTGGTTTTTCGACACCACCTGCTCACCCTGTTGAACCGTGTCTGGGTTGACGGTGTTTTCCCGTCTCAATGGCAGGTCAGCTTTGTCATCCCAGTGTTAAAACTAGGAGCTTATCCGCAGGAGGCTAATAGTTACCTCCCTATTAGTCTGACCAATGTCATGTGCAAGCATATCAAATGTATGGTCAGCCAGCGGCTCATGTGGATCCTTGAAGACTGGGGCCACTTGGCCTCGCAGCAGGGGGCCTCCCGTCAGGGTCGATTCATTCTCGACAACCTAGTGTCCCTAGAATCAACCATTCGTACAGCCTTTGCTCAGCTGAGCATCTCGTTGCCATCTTCGTTGATCTTTGGAAGGCCTATGACACCACCTGGCGTCGACATACACTGGCAACATTGCACGAATGGGGTTTACAGGGTGCTCTTTCCATCTTCATTCAGAACTTCCTCTCCCTCTGTACTTTCCGTGTCAGGATTGGTACCTGTTTGAGCTCCCCTCACATTCAGGAGAATGGTGTCCCTTAGGGCTCCATCTTAAGTGTCCCCCTTTTTTGGTGGCAATTAATGGACTGTAGGTGCATTTGTCTCTTGCTCCCTATTTGCTGATGACTTCTGCCTATATTATAACTCTACAAGCATCAGTGTCGCTGAACGACAGCTACAGGGTGCAATCCGAAAGGCGCACTCTCGGGCATCTGCCCACGGTTTTCAATTCACTGCATCCAAGTCCAGCGTGAAGCACTTTTGTCACCGTCAGATGGCTCATCTGCATCCGGAGTTCTATCTTTCTGACGAACTGTTTCAGGTAGAGGAGACGCATCGCTTTCTGGGCATGCTTTTCGATGCCCGCCTTACTTGGACGCCTCACCTTTGTCTGCTCAAACAATAGTGCTGGTGACACCTCAACTTCCTCTGCTGTCTCAGACAAACTGATTGGGGGGCTGCACGAACAACTCTCTTGCAGCTGTACTGTACAAGGCCTTAGTCCAGTCCCGCCTCGACTACGGAAGCATAATATATGACTCGGCAGTGCCTTCAGCTCTGCACATATTTGACCCGATACTCCATTGTAGCATTAGGCTGTCAACGGGAGCCTTTCACACGAGCCCGGTGATGAGCCTTCTTGTCGAAGCAGGAATTCCTCCTCTCAGATTCCGTCGCCAACACTTGCTAGCGTCATACACCGCCCACGTTCACACCACACCAAATCATTCAAACCGCAGGCTCCTCTTTCCGTCTTTTGTTCCCCCTTCCCCATGACGGCAACCCAGGTCCTGTCTTCCAATTGCGGCCCGGGTTCACTCTCTCCTCTCTTCCCTCGGGTCCCTTCCCCTCCCTCCTTCCTTCCAATGTCCACCCCAATCACCTTCTTGGTCTCGCTCCCCACCTGCGGATCTACTTGGACTTGGCATGTCAATCCAAGTCTTCGGTTCCACCAGTGACACTTCACCAGTTTTCAGCACTTCTGGACTCGTTCCATGGTGCGGAAATGATCTACACTGAGGGTTCTGTGGTGGGCTGCCGATTTGGATTTTCTTACATCCACAGAGACTACATTGAACACCAATCCTTGCCTTGTGGTACCAGTATTTTCGCTGCAGAGCTGGTCGCCATGTATCATGCTCTAGAGCACCTCCACTCAAGCCCCAGGGAGTCCTTTGTCATCTGCAGTGACTCCCTGGGTGGCTTGCAAGCACTCGACCAGTGTTTTAGCAAACTACCTTTCGTGCAGAGTATCCAAGACTCTGTAGCATCTCTCAATAGGTCTGGTCACTCAGTGGTCTTTGTTTGGACCACAGAGCACATTGGCATTCCTGGCAATGAGTGTGTAGATCAGTTTGCAAACAGGCCACCACCTCACACCTTCTTGAAATTGGTCTCGTGGAAATGGACCTTAGGTGGACACTACACTGGAAGGTGCAAGATGCCTGGAGTTCGGAATGGTCTGCACTGAGTGCACAAAACGAGCTTTGCATGATCAAACCATCCACAGCCACATGGAAAACTTCACTGAGGTCCAGTCATCAAGATTCTGTTGTGCTATGCCACCTCCGTATTAGGCACACTTGGTTGACTCACGGCTATTTAGTTCGCCGTGAGTCACCGCCCATGTGTCGCTGTGGTGTTGCTTTGACAGTAGTTCATCTCCTGATGGACTGTAACATTTTAGCCCCCTTGCGTCAGTCTTTTATCCACTTGCACATTCTTTGTTAGAAACAGGGGACTGATGACCAAGTAGTTTAGTCCCCTCTAAACAACAACAACAACAACAACAAAGAAAATTAATCTGCATATGGATCACGCCTCCTTGACCTTTGTGCAATCTACATCTACCTACATACTTCGCAATTCACCGTAAGGTGCGTGGTGGAGGGTACACTGTAGCACTACTGGGCATTTCCTTTCTTATTCCAATCCCAAATGGAATGAGGAAAAAAAAAGAATGCTTATATGCCTCCGTACGAGCCCTAATTTCTCTATCTTGTCTTTGTGATCTTTACACGAAATGTAAGTAGGCGGCAGCAAGATCGTATTACATTCAGCTTCAAATTCCAGCCCTCTAAATTTACTCAACAGAAATTCATGAAAAGAACGTCATCTTTCTTCCAGCGATCCCCAATTGAGTTGCTGGAGCATTTCCGTGACACTCGCGCATTGGTCGAACGTACCAGTAACAAATCTAGCAGCTTGCCTCTGAACCACCTCTATGTCTTCCTTTAAACTGATCTGCTGCGGGTCCCAAACACTTGAGCAATACTCAAGACGTGGTCGTACAAGCGTTTTATAGGCAGTCTCCTTTACAGGTGAAGTACATCTTCCCAAAATTCTCCCAATAAACCGAAGTCGGCTGTCCGCCTTGCTCACAACTGTCCTTACATGTTCGTTCCATTCGCTTTGCAATGTTACGCCTAGATATTTGAACGACGCGACAGCATCAAGACGCTCACTACTAATGCTGTATTCGAACATTATAGGATTGTTTTTCCTACTCGTGCACATCACCTTACATTTTTCTACATTGAGAGCTAGCTGCCATTCTTCGCACCAACTAGAAATTTTGTCTAAGTCATCCTGTATGCTATTACAGTCAGTTACAGACGACACCCTCCCATACACCACAGTATCATCAGCAAACAGCTGCAAATTACAACTTACTCTGTCCTTCAGATCATTTCTATAGATAGAAAATAATAGCGGTCCTATCACACTCCCCTGGGGCACGCCTGATGATACACTCGTCTCTGATGAACACTCGCCGTCGAGAACAACGTACTGTGTTCTATTACTTAGGAAGTCTTCCTGCCAGTCACAAATCTGTGAAACTATTCCATAACTCGTATCTTCGTTAGCAGTCTGCAGTCTGGTACCGCGTCGAACTCCTTTTTGAAGTCGAGAAAAACACAATCCGCCTGTTGCCCTTCGTCCATGGCTCATAAGATATCATGTGAGAAAAGGGCAAGCTGAGTTTCACATGAACGATGTTTCCTAAACCCGTGCTGATTCATGGAAGGAAACTTTTCTGTTTCAAGGAAATTTACTATATTCGAACTGAGAATATGCTCTAAAATTCTACATGAAACTGATGTCAATGATATTGGCCTGTAATTGTGTGGGTCAGTTCTCTTTCCTTTCTTATAAACAGGAGTCACCTGCGCTTTTTTCCAATCACTAGGAACTTTGCGCTGAATTAAAGGTTCGTGATAAATGCAAGCTAAGTAGGGGGGCCAATGCCGCAGAATAGTCTTTGTAAATCGAACTGGTATTCCATCTGGACCAACAGACTTTTTCGTATTTAGCTCTCTCAGCTGCTTCTCTACACAGGAAATACCTCTTGCTATGTCCCACATTTCGGAATTAGTACATTGATGAAATGATGGTACATTTGTGTGGTCCTCCTGAGTGAAAGATTTCTTAAAGGTTAAATTTAGAACTTCAGCTTTCCATTTGCTTTCTTCTATTACTGCCCCGGAATGATCGAGTGACTGGACAGTGGGCTTTGACCCGCTTATCGATTTTACATAGGACCAGAATTTTTTTTGGGTTGTCGGAAAGAACATTTGCTAAGGTATGGCTGTGATAATTATTATATGCTTCACACATCGATCTTTTTATAGACGCACGAATCTCTACTAACTTTTGCCTGTCATCATTTGCGTGTTCTTTTTTGAATCGAGAGTGCAATCATCTTTGCTTTCTCAGCAGCTTTCTAACATTATTATTATACCATGGTGGATCTTTTCCATCCTTAATCTTCTTTATTGGCACATATTTCTCTAACCCTTTATTTACAATGCACTTAAATTTAGTCCACAATTCCTCTACATCCATAGTCCCGGAATTAAACGATGCCCATTCATTTTCTAAGTGCGATCGTAACATTTGCTTATCGGCTCTTCCCAACAAAACCACGCTCTTAGCCTTCTTGATTGGTTTATGAACTTTGGTCACCATAGACGCTATGACGATATCATGATCACTAATTCCTGTCTCTACACAGACATCGTTAATAAGGTCAGGCCTGTTTGTGGCTATAAGGTCTAGAATATTTCCATTGCGCGTGGGTTCCGGACACATCCACTTCTAGTAATCTGCGTCAACAATTCTAAAAGATTAGTAGTCATCCACACACTTTCAAGGTTAAACTGAAGAGTTTCCTTATGGCTCACTCATTCTACTCTGTTGAAGAATTACTGGAAAAAATTACCCTAATTACTATGTTACGTTGTTCTTTTTACTTATTCTTAGACCTGTCATATGCATACAATAGCTATGCATTGCGCTTTATCAGTTACTACTCTCTTGATACAATAGGTCTCATTCCTTGACCCTGGAAACTGGTCAAATCTGTTCTGTTAAATATAAAATGAAAGAAAGAACAAAAGAAAGAAAGAAAAAGATGACTGACATCTGCTGCTGCAGAGACTTCCTCAGATTTTTCTGCAGCTTCAGAGGCTAAAATTGACAACTGTTTTTTTTCTTCCCTTATAAAGAGGTGAATAGTAGTAGTCATAAAGTAGAAGATGATGCTTTGCTTTTGTAGTACAATACTCGTACGGAATTTTAAGTGGTATTGAAAGATTTTATTGTTCTGTTCTCTCCTTTTTCTACTGATTGTGGTGAAATATGTCAAGTAAATATATTTATTAGGTTTGAAAACCACTTGCCAGCCGCAGTGGCCGAGCTGTCTGCGGCATGCCAGTCACAGTCTGCACAGCCGCTACGGTTGGGGGTTCCAATTCCCCATCGGGCATGGATACTGACCCCACAGTTAAGTCCCTTAAGCTTAACAAACATTTGAACATTTTGAATTTGAAAACTACTTGACATTAGCATTGTTAAGAATTTTCTTGTTCATGTAGTAGGGCAGGGGTGTATTTAAGAATAGGCAAATTAGGCAGCTGCCTAGGACAATATATTTAAAAAAGCTTTCGATTTTAACGCAGTATCCTCACCGGCCAGGCAGTGTTACACCATTAAAACTAAGAAATGCAGTTTAGCATGCCGAGGATGTCAGACAGTGCCATTCTGTGCAATGAAGAATAAGTTCTGTGTAGTGTAGGTACAAGGCGCATCTGGGAAATAATTTTTTTATGATATCATTTCCTTATATGCGAACAGATCTGCGACATAGACAGTCAAATACTGCCCAGACAGTTCCCACCTGCTGCCAGTATAACAGCAGTAGTACCCCAAAATGGTGTGTCTCATTTTTCTCCCACTGCCATTAAGGTTTGATGAGTGATATGATATTTTAATGCCCAAAACATAGTGTCGTTCAAAATTCATCATTAGCTTTGTCATGTCAAAGGTAGAAAATAATGAGTAAACAGATGATATTTCAGGGGTGTAGTTTTTTTACCGAAAGAAATGACAGCATCCATGATAAACAGTGCAGCATGTGACCATTATAAGTGTGTTGCAGCACAGCTTGGAGAACTATTGTCAAAGGATTACGGAGTTAAACAGCCATTTTCTGCAGGTATCTAGATTCTTCATTACATGAAACTGTCACTAAGCTTGTTCAAGAAATTGTTCCAGGTGGGTGCCAAAATATCTGACAACCCAGCGCAAAATGAAACTATATGGAATGTCACTGAGAATTCTGCAGCAGTATAACGGTGACATGTTCCTTGACATGACATCTCGGGTAAGAATATTGGAATAGTGTAATGAAGGAAGAAATTGAAATTAAAATATTGGAAAACACCATTTATAAGGAAGTCGGCTTGCAGCTCAGCACAGTTTGGAACCTGGCCATAGTGAGGTTGAAGTGGTCGCGGCAGACACAGGACAAAGAAGCAAGCCCCATTGATGTCACAGTCAAAAGTGGATGCAATTGACTTGGAATGTAAAAAAAAAAAAAAAAAATATAGTTTATATGGCAAAGCAGAAAGCTCTGGTAACATCATGGCCAGCAGCGTGGCTATTTAACGGCAAGGCAATGAAAGTACAGAAGCCATTTAGCACTTGACAGTGGCCAAGGAGATCAAGGAGATGTTGGATGAAAGCTCATGGGTTTATAACCACTTGAAGCGGCAGGAAGCCTGAGAAGATTTTATTTAATAAGGGATTTAATTAGAAAAATTGTGTACTTTAGTGACAAATGAGTTAAGTAGTACTACTCGTCACCCCAAGCTCCATATCATACATTGGTGTGACTCTGTGAGAGTAGGCACCAGTCTTATGAAGTCACATGCCAACCCTTGTGTGGATACGCATGAACAATACAGCTATATGCACAGTCTCGGCAAATCCTACGAAGATGTTGTCAGAAGAAGAATACAAAATGTCAGGCTGAGGATTATGCCTTCACCTTGGCCTTATTCCAAGGTAAATAATATCAGCAATATTGCAACAGTCAACAATTCAATATTAGTAATTTGTTTTAGGCTCCTTCAATGTATATCACTGTAAGCTAAACTAGTTCTGTTTTCATTGGCTTGCAAATGTATGGTCTGAATTGTAAGAGTCAGAGATATGCAAGTTGATAACACTTTATCAATACAAGATTTTACAATTTAGCACCTGTATGAAATTGCAGGACTTCACAAAGATGATTAGAAAATATTGAGAAGCTAAGATTTCACATTTAAAGTGTAGGGGGGGGGGGGGGAGACCCAGATTCTTTTACCTATTACTTTCTCCAAAATCAACTTAGAAACATTGTTGCACTAAAAAACAAATCATGTGAAATGAAAACTAATAATTTTGGTTTATCTCAAGGAAAGTCTAACTATTGTGAAGAAATAAGTCATAAAACCATGCATGACAGAGAGCTGCTCTATATCACCACACCCAGGCTGCCATCCCATTCATATTAGAACCTCACCAGCTGTTGGGTCTGTATCTAAAGAATCATAAGCAAGCTGCTTGGCTATATTCTCTGCATGGCAGTTTGAATGGCCAGGATTTTTAAAATTTTTGTTTATTTTTTTCAAAAAGATCTTTCAAACATACTTCTGATGTTACATCCTGCTGCTTCTCTCCTTTTACATGCTTTTTTGTTTCATTTTAATTTTCTGTGCCACAATTTTGGCTAAATGTTCTACAACTTATTCTAAGATCCGTTTAATGTAATTATCTTCACTTAATTCCATTGTTTTGCCACCATGCAAGAGTATATTTCATATTTTCAAGTAGCTGTATCTGTCCATGTGTAACAGTAGTTTGTTAAGGATTAAATGCAAAAGAAAGAAAGGAGAAACCACACATTTTTAATATGTATAATTTCATAATGCTTTCTGAATGGGAATTGGATATACATCCTATATACTCTATGCCCCCCCCCCTTTTCTGTCTGTTCTCACGTTGTTGTCCATATCCTCTTCTTTTCTGTCTCTCTGCATCACCTCTCCACCCTCTCTTTATCCATCTGATCCTCTGTCCCCCCCATTTATCTATACACCTACTCTTCCTCCTCATCACACTCTTTCTGTCCATGTCTCCTTCCCTCCCCCTCCTCCTCCTCCCCCCCCCCCCCTACCAAATGTCAGTTTTCTCTCCCTCCTCTTACAACTCGGTGTAAGAGCCTTGTTTAGTGTACTGCTCAAAATTCTCTCTCTGATACTTTCTGACTGAATGCTTTAAAGTTTTGACACAACAGTGCCATGGAATACATGTAGGTTTGTTATGGACCTAGTGTTTAAGTATGTCATATTTGCATTTTTACACATTCTGTAATGACTAAACATAAAAAAATTCTCTAAATGTTACATGTATATACAGAGTGTCTCACGAAAGACACCTGCCAGGCGTCTGCGGATCGCGCCGTATGGCTTCTGGCCACCCCATCCGCCGGCCACGGCAGTGCCCGATTCTTAGACTCTATTGTGCCGCGGGTGCATATACTGGGTTAAAGTCTAAAATACATTGCCATCAGAGTAACATAAGCTTACCTTTATTTACAGTAGATGTTCAAAATGATGTCCCCTATGGAAAGAGCGGCCTGACATCTCTTGAACACATTTGCGAACACTCAACGATTTTCGGCTGACGGAATCTGGGAAGTGACTAGTCAAATCCTGTGTTCCAACTCTTCGAGTGTGTGGCGATTGCTTGCATACGCCTTGTCTTTTAACATTCCCCAAAGATAAAAGTCACAGGGAGTTCGATCTGGAGAATGAGGAGGATGGTCAACTATCCTATCATCAAAAACACTTTGTATTGCTGCCATAGAAGCATTGGCACTGCATGGTCTGGCATTGTCCTGCATGAAATAACCATAAAGCTTTACATTCGGTGAAAGTTCTTGAAAACATGGATGCAGGATATTTTTCACATACCTGTCAGAATTTATTGTTTTGTGAAAAAAGATTGGCCCAATTATTCGCCTCGCAATAATTGCACACCACACTCCAGTTTTCTCATCGTGAAGAGGTTGTTGATGTAACTTACGTGGATTTTCTGAGCTCCAATGTCGATTGTTCTGCGAATATACATAGCCTGACAATTGCAGCCATGTTTCATCAGAAAAATAAAGCATCTCAGGATCAACTTCCCCATTGTGCACAGACTGTAACAGCTAAGTTGCAGTAACGATGTCGAGCAACAGTATCTGAGTTCGTGAGTTGAAATTTGTTGAGTGTTCGAAAATATGTTCAATAAATGTCAGGCCGCTCTTTCTATAGAGGGACATCATTTTGAACATCTATTGTAAATAAAGGTAAGCTTAGGTTACTCAGATGGCAATGTTTTTTTAGACTTTAACTCAGTGTATGCGCCCGTGGCACAATAGTCCGAGAATCGGGTGCCGCTGTGGCCGGCGGATGCGGTGGCAGTGACCGGGAGCCGTACTGCATGATCCGCGGATGCCTGGCAGGCGTATTTCGTGAGACACCCTGTAGATTATATATAGTCACATAGGGGTGTCATAGAAATTAGCTGGTTGATTAGCAAACTCAGTGACGATATATTTTGCACTTGTCATACACAATAGAAGAGCACAGATTGGACTCGCCATGTGTGGAGGTTTACACAGAAATTTCTGGAAAATTATTTCTCAATACATATAAAAGGTAATACAACTGTATATTCAACATTAAAAAATTAAAACCAGAGTGGGTCTTGATCCCAGGAACCTCTGCTTCAGAGTCTGATACCTTATCCAGTGCACCAACGTTTGATGTCTTCCAGCACTACATATGTGTCATTGCTCCCTCCTTAGGAGCACAATGCAGAACAGTGCCTATATGTTTACATCTTCTTGCTGCGAGAATAATTCGTTGATGCTTACTGCTGCTACCGATGGTTGATGTCCGTGTTGGTGGTGGAACTCGTTGAACTTACATCAACATTACCACTTTCATTGCCTTTCACCTTGTTGAATCATGCTGGAACTTCAAGTTTATTCTGGGCCATAGGGTCTCAATATGGCTTCATTTGCGTGACATGGATTGTGTCCCTAGCCTTTGGTCATCTTGTGTTGGGTTTGTAGTCATTGACTTCGCAAGTAAAGTCAGAGAGCTGTCTTGCGATCTTTTATGGCCCAAAGCAATATCTTCTCGGGCAGGGGGCTGAAACAAAACAGGTTGATAGCTCATATCATACCTGAGCCTGTAACATACGGAGTAGAGCCAACTACCAAGCCTCATCCCCCTGCTCCCACAACTGGATCCCAGCACTACTCATCTCCCCCCCCCCCCCCCCCCCGGCCCCTGTGTCCGGACAGTGTACCCAATCATCTACCTTCTCCCCCTCGCACCGGACAGTGTACCCAATCATCTACCTTCTCCCCCTCGCACTGGACAGTATACCCTCCCCCCCCCCCCTGCACCGGACAATGTACCTGCTCCTCCTCCCCCATCCAGACAGTGTACCCGCTTCCCCTCATCTGCATGATGCCCCGCTTGACTCCCTCCCATCCATCCTGAATGCGGGACCCCCCTTGTCCCCATCCTCCCTATCCACCCAGACAGTGCTCTGCACGCTTCCTCTCTCGCCCTCTTGTCCCCCCATTCCGAATTCTGTCCTGCTCTTCTGTCCCCCGTCCCCATCTGATTCGGCCGCGCTATTCTCACCCCAACTGCGGCTGCACGTGTCGCACGCCTTGACTGTGGGACCTGTTTTTCCCCCACCCCCTGCCTTCCCTGACTGTGGGATCCACTTGTCTATCCTCCTCCCCCGTCCCCCCACCCATCCCTCCTCCCCTTCTCGTTCCCTCCAGCTGCCCTCCTCTGCCCGCCTGCCCCGACTGCAGTCTGCTCGTCCCTATGGCCCGCCCACCCTGACACCCTGACTGTGGCCCCACATCTCCCCACCGCCCGCCTACCCACTGCCCTGACTGCAGTCCCAGTTGCTCTGACTGCAACCCCCCCCCCCCCCCCATCCTCTGCATTCACTGACTGCAGCCCTGCTCGTCACACCCCTCCCCCCATCTGCCTCTCGCCTGTGTGGCCTGCAACCCCACTCCCCGAACTGTGTATAGACCCTCCTCTCGCCTCTTCTCCCGCCACCCCCCTTGACTGTATTCTCACCTGCCCCCTCCCCTCCCCCGTGAACTGAACGGTATTGTGTTCCAGATAACACCACATTGAACTAGAAGACAGATTATTAGTAGGCTCAAACTGTGCTCAAATATCCCAGGAGTGAATAACTCAGTCTTTAAAATGGTTTCTGTTGATATGTGAAACCTTAACAGATTGTATAGTAATTTGAATTTGTCTCATATCTGTGTGTTTTTTTTTTTTTGATATTACTCTTGTCAGTATTGTATTTCTGTTCTCATTAATTTGTGATCTATTTATAGAAAGTGATTGTTACACGTAGTAGATACTTCATGTAGTTAATGACAATTACCTCATGTTCAGGTTAGTGGCTTTCAAATCATATTGAGTCCATATTAATTCTATGTCATGGAGTTCTAAGAAAGGAGGAACAGTGTGCCATGTTGCAAAACTGTTAGTAATTGTGTCATACAGTATAGTGAATGTGTTGAAGATGACTGATGTGAATAATTTTCTACATAAACAGTTTGGGGATGATTGAAAGAACAAAGGAGATTAAGATTTCTATACTAACATCCTTGGTGCAGTTCCTGTGCGAACTGGAAGTGAGGAAGAACTTTGTACATCAGCTTGCAGTATTTTAATAATAACACAAACATATATTTGAAAAATATGGTATATAATTTGAAGTATTACAGCATAAATAGCATTGTGAATTTGATATAAAACCATTAATCTGAATCATATTCCTATGTAATAAAATGGTTTCCTGAGTCACTTGGTAGCAAACGTTATGAATATGCTGTACAGCGTGTTTGAAGAACGCAATTGGAAAATACTACTTTTTCATGTTTCTAGAAGCACACCTTCAAACACAACTTCTCATTTTAAATATTATTATTTTTTGACAAATACCATTGGAAACAATGCTCCTTATTTGTTGTAATCTGAAATAGGTTTTGTTTCCCTGTTTGTCTTGGCATTTGTACAGTTTACATTTTTCCATCATCTTGTCATGGCCTTTTAATGTTTTATTAATGCTATACTACATTGTTTTCTTCTGAAAGCTGCTGTTAAAGATTAAATAAAAACTCGTATACATTTACAGAGTACTACCTATTTGTTATCAGGTAATTTATTGAGTATGGCTGATTGTGCATTATGACTGGAGAGGATGAAATTCTTGCTTTCAGATTTGGTGTTGTTTGTGCATTTGTTACTAATGCGTACATGGAAAATGGAATTAAAGCATTGCCCAGGAAGTTAACTACTGCATTGGATGACTCACAGCTGTATTTCAATAATACTCAACTGGTAAGATTCTTGGTGGATATGTATAATTTATTGATAGTCTTTTTTTACCTAAATTGAAACACAATTTTTTCTTTACTGTGATGCATAAATTATGTAAAAATGGTTTACATACTGTTACTAGGAAGTGAATTTAATGTTAAGTGATTGGAAATTTCCTCCAGACACTCACATAGATTATAGCAGAAAATATAATAATTCTGGAATTGAGCATTGTGAGCTGAAGGTCACAGAAAAATAAATAAAATGGCATGAATTAATTTATCTTTGGAAAGTTTCTAGTGAATTGTAATATGTTTCATTGAGAAATCTATGCATCTGTTCTGTATGTAAAGAAAACTTGTTAAACATTTTCTCAAAAATCTCTCAAAATGCTTAAAATTTTTACTCAAGATTTGAATGACTATTTGGGCAGATATAGACTATATGTTTGAAAATGCCACAAGCAGAATAATGGTTTTGGGGTCTTGGTGCTCTGGTCCTACCACAAGTGCTCATTTGCTTAACCATCTGCTGTAATGTGACTGTGTTTCAGTATATAAGCAAAGTTTGAATGACATATCGGATCTATCACCAAAGCAAATTTTTCAAATTAATTCATTTTGCAAAGTACTTCAGTTGGACTGAAATTCATGCTTGGCAAATTGTATGATTTTTATGTACACCATTCTGATTTTACATGCAAAACTTGTTTTTCTGTGTATTTTTTAAGTGCATCACTTCTGCTCTTTAAACTACCATTAATTTATTGCGAAATAGATAAAAAAGAAACAAGCACTTTTCAAAAGAGATAGATTGGCTAACCAGTATGTATCTTCTGTACCGCTGATAGTCACACTGTTGACGATACAGAACTGAGGTAAGTACTAGCCAGCCAATCTGTCTCTTTTGAAAAATACATTATCATTTCTGTGGAGATTTTCCATCAGTATTCGAAAATCAAAACAAATCTTCTTATCAAATAATCTTCTGTTGTTGAAATGTAACGCTTTGAAGTAGAGCTAAATAGGGCACCTAGATAGACTATACTCATTGGATGTTCAAACATCTACTAATGTCATTTACTTGACTATTTGTGAAGAACTTTCAAAAACATTCTAATTCACACCCATATTGTCTATGACATCTATTGAAGAATAAACGTTGGTAACTAGAATGAAAAATGCTTCCATTGCAGCACAACAAAAGTCGTCCTACTCAGAATCATACCCATGTTGTTTGTTAAATTGTACCTTATTTTACATCCTGTTCAACATAACATGACATATGTGCATTACATGATGTCAGGTTGTGTTTTGTGTAACATATTACATCAGGTACATATGTTGTTGCACTGATTGTCAGATTTTGTCTTATGGCACGTTGCTAGTAAAGTCTTAGCCCATCATAACCTGATGAAGCATGTGAAAAATCCTCGGCCTTAAACATCTCATACCATGTGTCGTGTGGCACTTCATATCATTATGTTGTGATGCAACACTTCTTGTTGCGATCTGATACATAACATATTGTGATTTTGTAGTCCATGATACTTATCATACTGTATCACTTTATGTGGAGTAAATTAATATGGCACTCCGTTTCGTACCATACATCATATTGTGTCATATCATATGCCACCATTTCATGTGATACAGTAGTATCTATTATTGTATGTGACATGACATAATGAATTTATTTATTTTAACCATAGAAAATCCAATAGGAATGTCAATAATGGAGGATAGGTAACAACTCACTGTAAAGAGGCTCTCTGAACTGCTGACAGACAAGAAAATAGATAATCATATTCACACAATTTAAATTTTCGGCCATGGTCTTCGTCAGAAAAAGAAACACATACATCCACACAATCACTCAGACAACTATACACACACAACCATCATGTCTGGCCACTCCAGTGACATGAGCATCTAGACTGAGAGTTAGGTGGGGAGTGGAGGGGTATGGATGCTGGGTAAAGGTGGGGATGGAAAGTTCTGCATTGAGTGATGGATTTTAAAGGCTTTGAGGGTGGGAATTTGAATTGGTACAATGAATACAATGAAAGGAAGGGTCAGGAAATGATAATAGGGAGGTGTAGATGAGTGTGGGGAGAGAGTGGGGGGATTTGAAATGATAAGAATATTAAGGAAAATAAAGTTATCAAAAAGAAAAAAAAGAAAGAAAGAAAGAAAGAAAAAGAAAAAAAAGTCAAGGAAATAGGAAAAAATGATAAAAAACAAGTAAAAATAAAAAATAATTAATCAAGGGGATATTATAAGTGGCGACACACAACTGCATGGAAGACATGAGATACAGGATACTGAATGGGGAAGGAAGTGGGGTGGGGCAGATCAGAAGAACTGGTGGTGGAGGGGAGGATCCAGATGTCTTGGGTAGTGAAGCAGCCATTGAAATCCAGAGTGCTGTGTTCAGCTACATGCTGTGCCACAGGCTGCTCTATCTTTCTTTTTGCCACAGTTTGGCTGGTTCATCGTCATACCAATATAAAATGCTGTGCAATGATTGCAGCAGAGTTGGCATATCACATGGCTGCTTTCACAGGTGGCCCAACCCCTGATCGGTAGGATAAGCCTGTGACAGGAGTGGAATAGCAAGCTTTTTATATGTGGTCACCTTTACAGACAAATCACATGTTAACATTATATCTGAAAATAATCTACAATGAGATTGAACCCAGTAGTCAATAAATTAAAATGGTGTGGTCTAGACTGTTTTATATTAACACTGGCAAACAGAGGGCTGTTAGACCCACAATCTTTCCAAAAAATATATGGATAGATTCAATAAAAACATGTTGTATGTAGCCTATGTATCTTACAGGCAACATTTTGAAATGGTTCTGAAGCTACTCTATATGTCAGAGGCGCCAGGAATTGTGATTGCACACTCAATAAACTTCAAGTAATTCATGCGGAACATTTAACTTCCACAACATTATTTTCAGCTAATAAAAAGAAATGTGGCGCTTTACTATCTTGGCAACCCTCTTAGGTTTCTAGTTCTCTTCCCAATTCTGCTTATGAAAGCAAAATAGTAATATATTCACAGTATTTGCTGGCACACTCGTGCAGATTTTGAAAAGCGATAACCTCAGAGTCAGAATACCAATTATTAGGCCCAACCAGTATTTTAGTATCTGATAGTTCAGCAAATGTCTTGGGATAAGACCCACGTAATGGCGTATTTTTTTAATTGCTTGATGGCTTCTGGGCTGTTACTGCAGATATTACGTTACAAATACTTTTAACTAAACCCGTAACATCATGACATCGGCTTTACATGGAATGTATGTATGTATGTATATAGATCTGTGACCATACGAGTCGCCTTCTTCTTCTTCTTCTTCTTCTCCTCCTCCTCCTCCTCCTCTCTCTCTCTCTCTCTCTCTCTCTCTCTCTCTCTCTCTCTCTCTCTCTCTTTTTCAGCTTAAGGTACCTGCTAGGTATAAATTTTGATTTTTGTACTCTTCATGCTCAATGCAAACAAATATTTGCTTATTATTTTCAACTTTATGTATATAAAAAAAAAAAAAAAAAAAAAAAAAAAAAAAAAAAAAAAAAAAAAAAAAAAAAAAAGAACTCTTCGCTCGCCCTGCTTTGGTCTTATCTCCAGGACACTCTGTAGATGAGCATAACACATATATGTTCTTCTGCAGCCATGCCACCATTTGTGCAAGTCATGATACATAACTCTGATCGAAATTGAGCTGGTGTGTGTATATACTCTGATGTTATGTCCAACAATGAAATGGATTTAAGCAGTGCTCCAGCGTAGAATGGAGAGTGCTTGCAATGCTAAATATGTAAGGGAATTGGATATTCACTTAACTTTGTAGGAAATAGGTGGTCTGTGTATAGGTATTTTAAAGATCTGTTTTAAATTTGTGACACACACTTTCACAGACATCAAAGAAGACAGTCAGCATCAACCTGATTTAGATTTGCACCTGCCACACTTTCTTCGGCTTTGGGGACTCAGGGTGCTTCCATTGTGACAACTGCCATTTTGTTTCTGGGTCATACCCATACACCCAAGATTCATCTCTAGTTGTCACGGTGTTCAAAAACCCAGGATCAGTGTTGGTGGCATCCAGAAGATCCTATGCAACTTCAAAATGGTGGGTTTTTTGTTCTGGTGACAAAAACTTTGGTACGAAATTAGCAGCTACGCAGTGCATGTGAAAATCATCATGCAAAATTGCATCTGAAGTATCTTGACCCACTCCAACCTCTTGGGCAATCTTGTGCACAGTTAAATGACGACCTGCCATTACCAAATTTTGCACCCTCTCAACAACAGCTGCACTCAGAGATGGTTGGGACTTGCCAGAATGCTGGTCACTCTTTTCTGAAATGTGGAAATTTTTGAATCTGTTGAACCAATCCTTAATTTGTGCTACACACCTGCTGAATTTTATGAATAGTTTCGATTTGAGAATATATTTAATGCATTATGATTTGACACCTACCCCATTAACCACAGAAATTGCCGCGATGGGATGGCTTGCGTGTCTCAACGATGCAGATAGGCGTATCATAGGTGCAACCACAGTAGAGGGTTATCTGTGGAGAGGTAAGACAAATGAGTGGTTCCTGAAGAGGGTCAGCAGCCTTTTCAGTAGTTACAGTATGGATGATTGACTGAACTGGCCTTGTAACATGAGCTAACATGGTTTTATGAATATAGATGATGGCGTCTTCTTGGGTAAAATATTCCGGAGGTAAAATGGTCCCTCATTCACATCTCCAGGCGGGGACTACTTGGGAGGATGTCGTAATCAAGAAAAACACAACAGGCATTCTACGGGTTGGAGCGTGGAATGTTCTAACCCTTAATCGTGTAGGTAAGGGAAATGGATAGGTAAAGTTAGATATGGTAGGGATTAGTGAAGTTCGGTGGCAGGATGAACAGGATTTCTAGTTAGGCGAGTACAGGGTTATAAATACAAAATCAGTTAGTGTTAACGCGGGAGTAGGTCTGATAATGAATAAGAAAATAGGAATGCGGTTAAGTTAATATTAACAGCACAGTAGCAAAGATAGACACAAAGCCAACACAGACCACAGTCGTGCAAGTTTATATGCCAAATAATATGGCTAATGATGAGTGTATTGAAGCAATGTGTGAGGAGATAAAAGAAATCATTCAGAAAGTTAAGAGAGACGAAAACTTGATTGTAATGGGAGACTGAAACTCTGTAGTAGCAAATGGAAAAGAAGAAAATGTAGTAGGTGAATATGGCCTGGGAAAAGGGAATAAAAGAGGAGATCACTTGGTAGAATTTTGTGCAGAGCACCAAGGATTAGCTGAAATGAGGGAAGGTAATACAGTAGAGGAAGACTGGGTAGCTCTGAGAGATGGGATAGTGAAGGCCGCAGATGATCATGTAAGGAGAATGATGAGGCCTAATAGAAATCCCTGGATAACACGGGATATACTGGACTTAATTAATGAAAGGAGAAAATATAAAAATGCATCAAGTGAAGCAAGCAAAAGACAATACAAACACCTGAAAAATGAAATTGACAGGAAGTGTAGACCGGCTAAGCAGGAGCGGCTAGAGGACAAATGCAGAACTATAGAAGAATGTATAACTAGGGGAAAGATAGATACAACCTATAGGAAAATAACAGAGATATTTGGAGAAAAGAAAAGCAGCTGTATGAATATCAAGAACTCGGACGGAAAACCAGTACTAAGCAAAGAGGGGAAAGCTGAACTATGGAAGGAATATATGGAGGGCCTATACAAAGGAAATAAACTTGAAGGCAGTATTCTAGAAATGGAAGGCGAAGTTGAGGAAGATGAGATAGAATATATCATACTGCAAGAACAACTTGACAGAGTGCTGAAAGATTTGACTCGAAACAAGGCTCCTGCAGTAGATGATATTCCATCCGAACTGCTGATGTGGTTAGGAGAGTCAGGCATGAAGAAATTGTTCTACCTGGTATGCAAGATGTATGGAACAGGGGAAATACCCTCAGACTTCAAGGAGAATATTGTAATTCCAATTCCAAAGAAAGCAAGTGCAGACAAGTGTGAAAATTACAGAACTATCAGTTTAATAAGTCATGGTTGCAAAATACTAACACGAATCATTTACAGACGAATGGAAAAACTTGTGGAATCCAACCTCGGGGAAGACCAGTTTGGATTTAGGAGAAATGTAGGAACATGGGAGGCATACTCACATTACGACTTAACTTGGAAGGTAGGCTAAGGAAAGGCAAGCCTACGTTTGTAGCATTTGTAGATTTGGAGAACGCTTTTGACAGTATTGACTGGAATATTGTGTTTGAAATTCTGAAGGTATCAGGGGTAAAATATAGAGAGCAAAGAGTTATATTCAAAGTATGCAAAAACCAGACAGCAGTTATTAGAGTCGAAGGGCATGAAACGGACGCAGAGGTTGGGAAGGGAGTAAGACAGGGTTGTAGCCTTTCCCCAATGTTGTCCAATCTGTACATTGAGCAAGCAGTGAAGGAATGCAAGGAGAAATTTGGTGAGGGAATTAAAGTTCAGGGAGAAGTAATAAAAACTTTGAAGTTTGCCGATGACATAGTAATTTTGTCAGAGACTGCAGAGGATGTGGAAGAGCAATTGAATGGAATGGACAGGGTCTTGAAAAGAAGATACAAGATGAACCTCAACGAGAGTAAAATTAGGGTAATGTAATTTAATGTCAGAAAATCAGGTGATGCTGAAGGAATTAGGTTAGGTAATGAGACAATAAAATTAGTAGATGAGTTTTGTTATTTAGGTATAAAATTTTACCACTTTACAGTGTTCTGTTCTCCAGCTCGGTGATTGTGGTCATTAATAAATCTACACAGCATCAAAGTTACCTTGATATCTCGTGGGTGTAGAATCATCTTAAAACACAGCATCTACATAACCTGCTTACAGGAATCCCTAGAATTCATTCAGAATATGTGCAGCTAGAGAAATGTTCTCCATTTTATGTGTGAGTCAAAATTAAGGCAAGAACTTAGAGCAGACACGAGGTATCTGAAAAGTTGTTTAATCTCATCACTTTCACCCTACAATATGTACATCAGTGCCCAAACCAGCATAGTGGCGGCTTGGAAAGCTGTTACAAAACTGCCTTTTTCGATCTTTGTGTGGCCTCCTTTTATAGTCTGGCCTATAGTACCATACATTCTTACAACCATTAAAGATATGAAAAACAATTAGTTTGGCCATGTTATGGCAAGATAATAGCAGCTTTATGTTCAAAATTAAGGTAATTATCAATTTGAATTGATTCATAATAATCCTGCTTTCATATATTGTGTTGCAAATCTGAAATAAGGTTAACTATAAAATACAATAATACATTGTCTGTTTATAATAATATCTTGAAAAATAGTGAAGGGCAAATGTTCCTACTATGTACAGAATAATGAAATAAAGTATCAGTTGTTTTGCTGTATTCAAGAACACGGGAATATTTCATATAGGCTTAGTTAATCTACAATGCTGCCCATGCTGACAAGTTTATATTCGAAACAATTTATTATATTTGTGTTTTCATGGTCAGTTCCTTCTCAAATATACAATAGACTATATCTCTAAGCCTACTATTTCACTTTATGTTCAAAGAAATTTTGGGCGTGCAGCCACATAAAGTTTACTTCTTCTAATATTTCGGCTGAGAAACGTTCAGCCATCTTCAGAGAGAGTCGAAGACTGATGCTCCAGCACGCGCTTCGTGCTTATAAACGCGCGGGCCGCGCTACTGCGCGTGTGGCCACAGAGACAACAAGGCGCCAAAGACGTTACTCGGCGGCAAGGAAGTACACGTATGTGTAAATTATGTCTGTGGCTGCAAGGTCGATTACTGCAGAGAAATCGATGTATTATGATCTGTGCTGTGGCAGCGCCTCTGTAAATTTATTGAAGAAAGAGAGGCAGTTAGTGCTGTGTGTATGTTGGGTTCGTAATAAACATGCTCGAGTATAAGTGCTGTGTTCAGTTGCCTTTGAAGTCAAGCCTGCTCCCATTTCAACGCGATAATATCTTCTCTACTTCAGCCATCCGAAGTTATTTTGCTATCTGAGATGTAGTAGGCAAGCTACAGAGCTAAATGTTTACTACTTCACCACCCAAATAACAAATTAAACAAATTATTTTATTAGAACATCAACTGTTAAATGCCAGTTTGTGATCTCAGAGTGTGTGTAATATAAGAAACACGATTTCTAGATAAAGTAATGTTTAAGAGAAGATACATACATTGCTAGGGAGACAAACAAATAACATTTCATCACAAAATAGGAAAACAAACAAGAGCACATGGCCAAGAAACTAAAACCTTTAGGAAAAAACAAAGTGAAATATGCATCTTCATGTTTTCGCGGTGCAATGACTGTTCAAAGAAGTTTCGGGTGTGCAGCCGCATAAAGTTTACTTCTTCTAATATTTCGGCTGAGAAACGTTCAGCCATCTTCAGAGAGAGTCGAAGACTGATGCTCCAGCACGCGCTTCGTGCTTACAAATGCGCGGGCTGCGCTACTGCGCATGTTGCCACAGATACAACAAGGCGCCAAAGACGTTACTCGGCGGCAAGGAAGTACACGTATGTGTAAATTATATCTGTGGCTGCATGGTCGATTACTGCAGAGAAATTGATGTATTATGATCTGTGCTGAGGCGGCGTCTTTGTAAATTTATTAAAGAAAGTGCCAGATTCCATGAGTTATCTAAACTGAAGCCACTGTCTCTGTTAATTAAATTCGTCCCCAAGTGAATTTCTATTGCTTCTTTCACTACTGAGTCCCAGAAAGATGAAGTGGAAGCTAAAATTTTGACGCTTCCGTACGTCATGGAGTTTCCAGTGATTTGCCACTGCCGATTTATTTGGTTGTAAAAGACGGGTATATATCTGGTGTTATGTGCATCTTTCTTGGCTCGCCCTCAAAGAAGTAATATTTCTGTGGCAGAGAGGGATGCACTACGTAAACTTCGCCAGGATACCGAGACAGTAGTTCTTCCAGCTGACAAAGGAAATGCCACTGTTTTAATGACTCGTGAAGACTACCATGATAACTTGTATAGTTTACTGACTGACAGCACATACCGAAAGCTTATTGAAGACCCCACAAATCAGGTAGTGAGGAAGACTACATCAATTCTGAACGCCTCCACCTTGCCTCCAGAAGTTGTGAGAAGATTAAAACTGAGTGGTGCGGTTCCTCCAAGAATCTACATTAAAACAGTAGCATTTCCTTTGTAAGCTGGAAGAACTACTGTTATTTGGGTGGTGAAGTAGTAAACATTTAGCTCTGTAGCTTGCCTACTACATCTCAGATAGCAAAATAACTTCGGATGGCTGAAGTAGAGAAGATATTGTCGCGTTGAAATGGGAGCAGGCTTGACTTCAAAGGCAACTGAAACAGCACTTATACTCGAGCACGTTTATTACGAACCCAACATACACACAGCACTAACTGCCTCTCAGGCAAAGTGCTCTGCTATTGATACACAGACAGAATTTACCGGAAATTAGAACAACAGTTAACATAAGAAACAAGTCGAATTTACAAGTGAACATAAGAAAGATGTAGAACCTTCTGGAATTGTTAATTACAAAGAAATAAAGTTTTGCCGGCTGGCGGGATTGAACCGGCGACCTTCTGCACCGTAGTCCGTGACGCTATCCCCTGCGCCACGCCGGCAGACGGTGTTCGTGGTCTCTTGCGGCATTGCTCCCTATCCTGGAGAAACAGCAACCTGCTGTTCTGATCCCTGTGGAGCCAACTGCAATGTCCTGGATCTTGACCGTGTCATGGGTCTTCTGTATGACAGTTCAAGAGAATCCTTCCCTTCTCCACAATTATCGACGACAGACGTTGCTGCTTCCATGCTTCAAAATAATGTCTTCTACAAGGAATTTTGCGATCTTAGGAACTTCTGCAGTCAGCGCAGGTTTGGTGACAGCATAGCGTGTGAGGTAGTCAGTGCAGACTATTATCCAATGGTTACCAGTTGTCGACTTCGGGAACCTCCCTAAAAGATCGATCCCAACTCGGTGGAATGGAGCTGCTGCCGGTGGAATTGGTACGAGATGCCCTGGAGGTAATTGCAGCACATGCTTCCGTCGCTGGCACTCTGTACAGTGACTCACATAGTGCTTGACAGATCGGTAGAGACCTTTCCAGTAATACCTGCGTCTGATTCTGTCTAGGGTCTTCACGAATCCCAGATGACCGGATATTGGAGCATTGTGGAAATATTTGAGAATAGCTGGCTGGAGATGAGCTGGAACAACAAGTAGCCATTTGGGGCCCAGTGGATCGTAGTTGCTCTTATGCAATGTTCCGTTCATACGTTGGAACTCTCCATTGGTCGGTTCTCCTTTCTCCAAGGCCTCTATCGTTTTTATCTATCGTGCTGGATCTTCCCTCTGTTCAGCTGTAACGTCATCTAATTCACTGAGGGCTGAAATTTCATTAATGCTGTTGTGTTCCACTGATGGATTCCTCGAAAGGCAGTCGGCATCCTTGTGTTTGCGCCCTTTCTTGAATACCACAGTGACATCGTACTCTTGGAGTCTTAGTGCCCATCTTGCTAGTCGACCCGATGGATCCTTCAAGCTAGTCAGCCAACACAAAGAATGGTGGTCTGTCACGGCGGTGAATGGTTTGCCGAATAAATACGGCCGGAACTTGTTTATAGCCCAGATAACCGCGAGACATTCTTTTTCAGTTGTAAAGTAGTTTATCTCGGACTTTGAGAGTACTCTTGACGCATAGGCTATCACTTTTTCAGCACCTTCCTGAACTTGTACAAGCACTGCACCAATCCCATAACCACTGGCATCTGTGTGAAGTTCCGTTTGTGCATTTTTGTCGTACAAGGCTAGCACTGGTGCGGAAGTTAGTCTCCTTAAGTGCCTGGAAAACTCTTTCTTTTGTCTCATCCCAGTAAAACTTGGCGTCTCCCTGCAGGAGTTCTTGTAATGGACGTGCCTTGTTACAAAATCCTTTTATGAAATGTCGGTAGTATGAGCACAGTCCGAGAAAACTTCTCACATCACGAATGTGCTGAGGAATTGGAAATTCTGTGACTGCCCTTACTTTATCTGGATCAGGATGGACACCATCTCCGTTGACTAGGTGCCCCAGGATTTTTATCTCTTTGGCATCGAAGAGGCACTTCTTTGAATTGAAATGGAGACCTGCAACCTGAACACCCTTCAACACAGTTGACAGGCGACTCAGATGTTCTTAAAATGTTTTCGAGAAAACGACAATGTCATCTAAATAGCAGAGACACCTCGTCCACTTAAGGTGTCGAAGCAAGTTGTCCATCATGTGTTCGAATGTGGCTGGAGCATTACATAATCCAAATGGCATTACTTTAAATTTCAAAGAGGCCGTCAGGTGTAATAAAAGCCATCTTCTCCCTGTCAGCTTCGTCAACCTCGATTTGCCAGTAACCTGTCTGCATGTCCATAGTTGAGAAGTATGTAGCTCCTTTCAAGCAGTCTAATGTGTCGTCAATGCACAGCAATGGGTAGACATCTTTCTTTGTGATTCTGTTCAGCCGCCGTTAGTCGACACAGAATCGCCACGTGCTATCCTTCTTTACGAGGACCACCGGAGACGACCAAGGACTCTCCGATGGTTGAATAATGTCATCATGCAACATCTTCTCCACTTCCTCCCGAATTATCCGTCTTTCAGCTGGCGACACTCTTTACGAACCCTGGCTAATTGGCGGATGATCCCCAGTATTGATACGGTGCTTTATCGTGGGCCTTTTCGTCAGACTTTTCCCCTGCTGAGGTGTGAATGCACCCAAAAATTGGCGTAGTATACCTAACACCCACTGGCGTTGTTCCTTGGTCAGTCCAGGCCCTATTGGCAGTTTCACATTTGTCCCCTCCAGTGTGTTGTCTGTACTAACAGCAGGGCATGGGTCTTCATTGATGATGTTGAGCTCGTCGTCCTGGATTGGTTCAGCTGTCCCGATACACATTCCCTTGGGGATAAGTTGTGACTGCACATGACAATTTGTGATCCAAATCTCTCCTTGACCACCAGAAATGCTTATGATAGCCGCTGGTATGTAAATTTCTTTTGTGAGACTGATGAACTTTTTAGTATCAACAAGAACTTCACAGTTTAACCAGTCATGTGTGTTTGTGACTGCAACTCTTCTTATTGTCAATGGCAGTATCGTCACATTGTCAACGACAAATAACTTCCCAGAAAATTCTGTATTACGTGTATCCAGCGGAACAACTTCTTCAATTTGCAGCTCAGATCTTCCACAGTCAATGATAGCTTGGGATGCCTGAAGGAACTCCCATCCGATGATGACATTGTGGCTACATTCTATTAACACGACAAATTCAAATGGCTGGGTCCTGTTGTTGATGGTTATACTTGCGACACAAGTTCCTGCTGGATGGACATACTTTCCATTAGTGACCTTCAGCACAGTTGCCCCCGTATCACAGAACATTGTCTTCTTTAGTGTGCGGCGGTAATTATCTGACAGTACAGAAAAAGAGGCTCCTGAATCAACAAGTGCCCGGACAGGTTGGCCGTCAATTATGACATCGATGAAATTTCCTGACATCTTAGCGACTGTCGTCCATGGAGGATTTTCATCTGTGGCGATCTCACCTCCGTAGATGGTCGCGTTGCTTAGTTTTCCTGGGCGCGGCGGCTAGGGGAGTGGCTGGTGCTTCTGTACGGTGACGGTGAACGGCTACGGCTTGTAGGGGAGCGACCTCGTCTAGGGTACGGCGATGGGCTTCTTCCGATAGGTTGACTGAATTCATCAGTAGGTGACTGCCTGGGATAGTACTGCTCCGACAGCTGACATGTTGCAGCAAAATAATCGTCGAATACTCGCCTTCTCTCTTTGCTGTAGTGTACGACATGTCCAGGGCGCCCACAGTGGAAACACAGTGGTGTGTTGTCTTCTGTCCTCCAGACGTCTGTTCTTCTGCGGGGTGTCATAGTTACCGGGGAAGTTGGCTGTGGTCGCGTCGGCCGGTTCACTGGCTGCCGTTTGGCGGCTGCAGCGTAAGTCATAGCAGGGCAACGCCATTCTTCACGTCAGGTGCGATTGATGGGGCAGACAGGAGCTAATGTCTGAAAGACCTCTTCCTCAGCGACGTCGGCTCCCTCGTGACTTACAGGGCTTACATCCATGGCCATAATAGGATGCTCGCTCGGTCTAATAGTTCCGGCTGCCATGCACTGTTGTAATTCTTCTCTCACAATTTGTCATATGAGAGAAGCGAAGTCATGCTGGTCTTCCACAATGGCCATAGGGGCTGCATTGGGGAGTCGGTCATACTTCTTGCGTCCCAGCTCTCCTTTGTTGCATCTCTTCAATACGTTGGCACCACTTGATGAACTCTTCTGTTATAGTGACGTCTTTTATCAGAAGGGCTTCTGCTATACCCTTCATCAGGTGAGTGATTTTGTCAGCCTCAGTCATGTTCGGATTGACAGTGTTACACAGGACCAAAACATTCTGTATGTAAGACTGTGTCAGCTCACCATGTCGTTGGGCCCGGTTCTTCAGTTATTCTTCTGCTGAGCGGATTTGTCGCTGTCGGTCTCCAAACGTCTTCTTAAGTTCTGCCTGGAATGTTTCCCAGTCATTCAGTTTGTCTTCGTTGTTCTCGAACCATTGCTGGGCTGTTCTGTCCAGGTAGAAATAAATGTTGGCCAAGCATATTGTATGATCCCACCTGTTGTACTTGGCGACTCGGTCGAATCCTTTGAGCAATTTATTGGGATCCTGTCCAGTGTCTCCAGAGAACACCGACGGCTGTCTGATGTGCAGCTGGGCTACCGTTGATTTCGTGTCCATCGTTCTTCTTACGATACGGACTTTCGGAAGGATGTACTCGATATATCCCTTGTATTCCGGTTCTAGTCCTTGTAAGCGACGGCTTCTACATTGCCTAATCAGAGCCACGGTGATGCAGCTGTTGCACAGGATACTCGGCGCCTCCACCAAACAATGTCGTATTGAAATGGGAGCAGGCTTGACTTCGAAGGCAACTGAACACAGCACTTATACTCAAGCACGTTTATTACGACTCAACATACATGCAGCACTGACTGCCTCTCAGGCAGAGTGCTCTGCTATTTATACACAGACAGGATTTACCAGAAATTAGAAAAACAGTTAACATAAGAAACAAGTAGAATTTACAAGTGAACATCAGAAAGATGTAGAACCTTCTGGAATTGTTAATTACAAAGAAATACGTTTTTGCCGGGCGGCGGTATTGAACCGGCGACCTTCAGCACCGTAGTCCGTGACGCTGTCCCCTGCGCCACACCGGCAGACTGTGTTCGTGTTCTCTTGTGGCAATATATAATGCAGATTGGCTATGGGAAGAAAAGCCTTTCAAAAGAAGCAAAACTTATAACATCCAATTTTAATTTAAATGTTAGGAAGTCCTTGCTGAAAGCATTTGTCTGGAGTGTAGCATTGTATGGGAGTGAAATGTGGACGATAATGAGTTCAGATAAAAAGATGATAGAAGCTTTTGAAACGTGGTGCTACAAATGAATGATGAAGATTAGATGGGTAGGTCACGTGACTAATGAGGTGCTTAACCGAATTGGGAAGAAAAGGAGTTTCTGGCATATCCTGACTAAGAGAAGGGATAGGTTGGTAGAACACATTCTGAGACATTAAGGAGTTGTCAACTTAGCATTAGAAGGAAGTGTGTGGGCTAAAAACTATAGAGGGAGACCGAGAAATGAATACAGTAAGATGATTCAAAAAGGATGTTGGTTGTCAAACATATTGTTAGGTGAAGAGACTTGCACAGGACAGGGTAATGTGGAGAGCTGCGTCAAATCAGTCTGTGGGCTGAAGACTACAACAACCCAGCTAACAAGGAAGGAAGAAATGAAGAAACTAAAGGAAAGAAAGAATGAGACCTGTCAGAAGAAAGTTCACAAATAATTGTGTTTCATTGAAAATGGTCAATTTTGATCCTTGGTAGATGTGGAACACTGTGCATTAAAATATATATATACGTTTATGTAGGAGGTATAATTTTAGTGTGTGAATACCAAACATGTTATCAAAATGTTGGGAAATGAAGTGCTTGACCAACAAAGATATAAATAACTCATATAATGTGTACAGTTAGCCTGAAAATTCAGTGATAGTCACAACCTTTCAACCCATGAAATGGATCAGTGTTTCCACACAGGCACTTTAGGTTGGTAAACCTATCGAAATTCCAATTAATATAATAATGGAAAGTCCAGGTTGGAATTAATAATATAGTAAGGACAGTTTATAACTCGCCGTAAAGACGTGGCAACGAGCTGCTACAGGCACATACAAAAGACACACACATACAACAGTTTCAGCTATCAGCCATGGCCTTCTTCAGAAAATAGAACACTCACACAATAACACAGCCACACAACACAGTCATACAACCGATAGCTGAAAGTGTTGTACCTGTGTGTCTTTGGTATGTGCCTGTCGCAGCTCGTCGCCACGTCTTTGCCAATTAAGGAACACTTATCATAATATCTTTCCTATCTTTAATACTTGAGAAGCAACACCACCACTTCGTTCATGTAAGAGCCCTATGGATTTAGTAGTAGCCATTGACAATCGTGTGACAGGTGGACATGTATATTTCTGAAAATTCTTTTTTAAGTAACTGGTATGTTTTGATTACAGCATATGTGAATTTCTCTTGATTTGTGTTGTTCATGTTAGATCATGAAGCAATGTGTATAAAAATAATCTTTGCCTGGTATGAGGTGTTCAGTGTTTGTAGATTGAGAGGGTTCATCCAGTTTATGTGTAAGTGATGAATCACCTATGTTTATCTTACATTATTTTACATGCTTCTCCTCACTGGTTAAACCAGTTTTTACAACTTTTATGTTTTTACTGTTAGCAGTTATATTGACATCTCTCTCTCTCTCTCTCTCTCTCTCTCTCTCTCTCTCTCTCTCTCTCTCTCTCTCTCTGTGTGTGTGTGTGTGTGTGTGTGTGTGTGTGTGAGAGAGAGAGAGAGAGAGAGAGAGAGAGAGAGAGAGAGAGAGATATGTTTAAATGTCAGGTACAATTAAATGTTGGTTTTCTTTTTCAGGAAGTCCAGACTTTGTTGGAAACAAATTATGATGAGCTTCAGCAAACAGTCATGAAATCATTGAATTGTAAGTCTTATTTATAATTTTTTTATCTTGTTCTCCTCCTCCCCCACACATTGTTCTCTTTTCGTAAAACACTTGTAATGTAATGTCATATACATTATTACATTAATTGTGTGTTTCCCAAAAGTAGATGAATGTAACTCATAAGAATAAATAGTAGGTGATGACCTGATGTTTTTGGAAGAATGGAAACTGACTAACGGGAGTCCTCCAATAAACGTGAGAAACATGGAAATAACTATAACATGCACAATTGTCCTGTGAACACCACCACATTTATAATACGTTTTGTGGCAACACCACATACTGTTACTGTGTTGTTGCCTATGTGCTGATTTATAGACCCGATATTGGATTACAGGCAAGAATGTTTCCTATACATACTGGAGTTTGCACCAATATTAACATACTAAAGTGTGGCAATATTTTCCTTTGTCTCTTGCATCCAATCATGTTTCCTGCCCGCCACTGTCATTGGCTGTGTAGAACCAGCAGCTGACGCATCACCTTTCACTCACATGATTGCTTGTATCAGTGCTGGCAATATTGCTGCACTGCACTGAAGTTCACAGTTTTGTACAAAGGGAGCTAGGGGCCCTATTTGTAGAGTCCTGTAATAGCGATGGATCGCAATACTAAAGCTTTGAGCTCCACACATATTCCTTTTACTTGGGAGCTCTTAGCAATAGCCATCAAACCAACTTTGCTGTGACTGAGGAGTGCTGTAGTTTATCCATTACTACCTCATCTATCTCCTTCAATAGTAGAATATAAAAAAAGACGAAGATTACTCACCAGGCGAAGGAGCACAGGTGTGACAGCATCACAAATAAATAAATGAATACACACACACACACAATCGCAAGCTTTCGCAACCCAGTTGCGTCTTCAGGCAGTAGGGAAGGAGAGGGAAAAGGAAATGATGAGGGTTTTAAGGAAGGGGGTAAGGAGCCATTCCAATCCCGGGAGAGGAAAGACTTACCTTGGGGGAAAAAAAGGAGGGTAAACAAATGCACACATGCCCACACATTCACACAGACACAAGTACACCTAGGCAGACATACTGTAGGCTTTCTACAGACAACTGTGTGGATGTAATGTAATTCTTTTCTCGTGCACTTATTTTGTGTAAGTAACTTCAGTAAGCCTAACAGAAGTCAGTGATACTTACTCCACACTCTTTGAAAGATTTAACAGTGATTTATTCTCTTACTCATAGAGTACAACTGCTGTATCCACTGACACAATTGTGTATATATATAATGTGTGTGTGTGTGTGTGTGTGTGTGTGTGTGTGTGTGTGTTGTTTACCTTTCCTTTTTTCCCCTAAGGTAAGTCCTTCCACTCAGGGTATTGGAATGACTCCTCATCCACACCTTTAAAACCCATACCCTTCCCTTTTCCCCCTCTTTTCTTTTTCTTTTCCTGGTGAATCAACTAACGGTTGTGAAAGCTTGTTGTATTTTGTTGTGTGTGTTTTTATTTGTGTGTCTGTCAATGAGCCTGTGATTTGGGAAGTTAAACCATCTCTATTTTTATACATATTTTTCCTACCATGAAATATATACATGCGTTACTTTAAGAACAATTTAACATATGTTAACGTTAATCGTTAACTCATAAAGGTACTGTGCATCCTCGAAAACTTGCCTTCACTATCCAAATTTATATATTTGCGGTTGTTCTATTAAAGTGCGCAATTAAATAAAATGTGTTACCCCATCTCATATAAAAATGTTTTTGTTGGGCAGTTTTAAGTAGGACTTGCAGTATAAATAAAAACTAGTGTTACTCAGACACACTATCCTGGCACTCAGCTGCAGGCGTAAAAAAAATGAGGACTAATCACATACCATGTTGTAAAGTTGCAAAATTGCCTTCGTCATTTGCTTTGGCGGAAAAGTTTTATGTTCTGTGAACTGATTAGTCTTTGTGTACATAATGAAGATTTTGTCACTTGTTTATGCTCAAAGACGGCCGCCAGGACATAGTCTCCTAGTATTACATAAAGCTTAGTTTGTAATAATAATAATAATAATCAAACATTAAATAAAATTTAGGCAAGACTCAAAGTATGTAATTTCACTGAATATAATTTGACATAAGGTACATATTGCCTTTAAGAAATATTAACATATTAAACTTCTCGTCGGACTGTTAAGTATGTTTGAGAGTCAAAATATCTTTTCCCCGTAGGAAAAAGACGTTACAGTGCAGCACTTGAATATGTAGTGTTAATTTATTTTATAAAAAAAAAACATCTATTAAATTATTTTCCCCAAGAAATACCACATTGTTAAACAAATATTTTGATTTCATGTCCAGCCATTTTTTTATTACAATATGTGCTTTACTTGTTAAACATACTTGGCCTGTTGTCTGCTTAGATTGAATGACAAATTTTTAAAAAATCTTTCACGAAAGGTATGCTAATAAGCGAAACTCATCTGGTGTACAATATATATTTAATTGCAGTCAGCATAAGACAGGGAAAGTAATATAATTAAAATTATATGCTATTTTCCTCCTTAGTTGTGTCAGCCAAATCTCGAACCTCGCAGCCTCCATTATCGATTGTTTTGCGGTATGCAGTTTCAAATTGTTCCTGTCAACTATAACATAATTCAATGAAAAAATTGTAATGAAAATTAACTTTTCTTGCCTTCCTGTCCCCTTCATCACTAATACCTACGGCAAGCAGATACACCACAAGTAAGAACATTAAAAACGCTGAATGTATTTAATTAGCAGAGGCATAAGACAAACATTTATTTTCGTTGAAACGTTCTCGTTCACCATTGTTATTGCTGATGGAAACAACAAGTGGGTACAAAAATAACGGATTAACAGACTTGGGGCAAGTTAACAGAAGTCCATAATTTTTTTTTTAAATTAACTTAAAAGTTAATCCATTATTCAAAGTTAACTTTGTTAATTAATGGATTAACATACTTGTGCCCAGCTCTGGTAGTTGGTATAATTAGGTAAGTGTCATTACTGCAACAACAGGTATTTGAGAAATAAAAGGCTTATATCTCTTCATTGACAGATTTTTTAAATTTTCTTATAAGAGTGAATAGAAAAAAAAAAAAAAAAAAAAAAAAAAAAAAAAAAAAAAAAAAAAAAAAAAAAAACAAACAAACAATTTACTTATTTTTTTGATTATGTGTGTGTTGCTTGAGATGTGTGTAATGCTTGAGATAAAGGTTGCTTAACTTGTAAATTTGCTTGAGCGAATTCAAGGTTCTGTCTAGGCAAAGGTGAAGTTTGCATTTTTTGTTTTACACAATATGATTGTCTGCCATTTGCAGCTGAGTCTTCTGCATTTTGGATTTACTGTACACATAGCCAATGAATTACTCCATCAGTACGTGTAGACTTCTCTGATAATAATGAATTTGAACTATCAGCTGTTTCATGAAACCTTTAGAATCTACTAGTTACGTTCATTGACCATCGTCACAGAATAAAAGTTTTAAAATAGATCAGGAATGTACATAACATAAAGTTGTTATTTGCTCTGACCTTTATGTTATGTATGTTCCTCATCTGTTTTAAATCTTTTTCCTGTGATAGTCAATGACCTAAACTGGTAGATACTAAAGGTTTTATAAAGCTGCTGATTGTTAAAAATGCATTTTATTAAATATTTTCCCCTCAGGGGCTCAGCATTAATTTGCTGAGTATGGGCTTGGCGAACCTGGGGTCCTGAGCCGTGGGCTGTGTCGCGCCAACAGTCCGCTATTCCGTAAGCTCTGTGTGTGCTTCAACAAACATCATTCGCCGCAACGGTGGAACGTTGTAAGCTTCAGATCCCAGAGATCTTGGCTTAATCGGCCAGGTCGCGAGGACGGTACAGATATCTATAAAAATAAATAAATAAATAAATAAAAAATAATAAAATAAACTCTCAATCTCAAAATGTGCTACGTGCCGAGAAGAAGCTTGGCTGTTGAGGTTGAACAGTCGCTAGCGAGCAATCTCTGAGGAACCTGCCGCACCTCAGTTGTATAAGGCTTACCCAGGCTAGTGAGGCTCTGCCTGCGTGGTTTTTTATATTCCCATGAAAAGACCCCATTACGTTGCCGGACGTACAACCGGTGTCTCTAAGACAGGGAGAGGAGACTTTAATGCTGCTGAATATGACCCCTGTTCATTCCGTTTCCTGGCCACGCCATGGGCCAGCAGTAAAGGTGAGGCGTATGCCCCCCAATGATTAGTTTGCTCATGCAATGATGGGGACTCCTCTGCATCAACTAAGCCACTGTTTTTTGTTGATCATCTGGAGGACAAGTATGGAGAGGTGGATGGTATGTCCAAGATGCGATCTGGATCCCCAGCACAGTCGTGGGCGTTGCTTGCCTGTGAGAAGCTGGTTGATGTATCCAGTACAGTAACTCCTCACAAGAGCCTTAACATGGTCTAGGGTATAATCTTCTCTAGAGATCTGTTGTTGCAATCTGATGATGAGCTGCGGTCGAACCTAGAGCGGCGTGGTGTGCATTTAATCCGGCGCATCTATAGGGGTCTGAAGGACAACAGGGTCGCCACCGGTGTCTTCATCCTGGCTTTTGAGGGTGAATGTGACCTGAAATAGTCAAGGTGATGATTTACCAGAGTGACGTAAAACCCTACGTCCCTCCCCCTATGCGCTGCTTTTAGTTCTGGAGGTTTGGGCACATGTCCTCCCGGTGTGAGGCCAACCCCATGTCGGGAGTGTGGATGTGCATCACATCCTCATGTCCCTCCTCCGGTCTGTGTTAACTGTGGCAGCACCATTCACCCTGCTCACCAGAAAGAAAAAAAAAAAAAATAAATAAATAATGGAGTATAAAACCCTGGACAGACTGACCTATTCAGAGGCACGGCGCAATATACCAAGCTGCACCTCGTGACCATGGGTAAAACTTTTGCCACTGCAGCTCAGCCAATGTCGACAGTATCAACTCTGATCCCATCTCCTCGGGTAATCTCGGTGGGCCCATAGGCCCAATCATCCACACTCCCCCCCCCCTCCCCCGACAGCTGGGGACAGATCTTCCTGTATTGCACCCAACCCCTCTGCCTGGGGAGCAATACCACCCCAACCAACGGGGCACTGGTCCCCACCCCCAAGCATGAGAAGCAACAGCCTTCTCTGGCTCCTCTCACATGGATGGGTTCGGTTGAATCCCACCCTTCCTCGGCTTCCTCCTCTGGAACCAAAGGTACCGGCCAGTGGCAAACAGTGCCAACGAAGGCTGGTCGTAGGGCCGCAAGGTCTCCCTCAGTCCCAGACACTGAGTCACCATAGCCCTCCAGATGTGAGAAGCCAAAAGAACAGTGAGAGGCTATTAAAAGGAAACAGAAGCCTGTGAAGAATAGAGAGACCCCAGTGGTTCCCCCACTACTGTCTCAGCCCTCCTCCTCCGAGGATAAGTACGAGGTGAAGATACTAGCATCCCCTGAGGACCTAGATCTTGAAGGACCATTGGAAAAGATGGATGTGGATGTCACAGCTTCATGAGCAGTGTCAGCGAGTGATAATGAGGTATAACAAGCACTTCATATTGCCTCATGTCTTCCCAGTTATCGGAAAGCGTTATTCTCCAGTGGAACTGCGGCGGTTTTTTTCACCCACCTGGCTGAACTGCTACATTGTTTGAGAATTACACCTGCTTTCTGCATTGCCCTCCAGAAAACATGGTTTCTGGCAATGCGGATCTCAGCCCTCTGGGGCTACAGCAGATATTATTGTAATCGCAGTGTGTGTAACAGAGTCTCAGGTGGAGTATGTGTCCTTACTTCTGTCTATAGTGAATCCATGCCTCTTCAAACACCATTAGAAGCAGTGGCTGTCAGGGTAAGGACAACACAAGAGTTTACCATCTGCAGTCTCTACTTCCCTCCTGATGGTGATGTCTCCCAGAATGTTTTGGCTGCACTTATTTCTCAAGTCCCCCCCACCTTTCTTACTACTGGGCGACTTTAATGCCCGTAACACCTTGTGGGGTGGTTCCACGATTTCTGGCCGGAGCAGAGTAGTCGAGGACTTACTATCTCATCTCTGCCTCTGCCTCTTGAATATGGGTGCTCCCACATATTTTAAGGTGGCACATGGCACGTTCTCGGCCATTGAACTGTCTATCTGCAGCCATAGCCTTCTACCATCTGTCAACTGGAGAGCCCACGATCACTTGTGTGGCAGTGACCATTTTCCCATTTTCCTGTCACTCCCACAACATCAGTCCCCAGGGTGCCTACCCACATGGGCCCTCAACAAGGTTAATTGGGAAGACTTTACCTCTGCTGCAAAGGTTGCGACAATGTCGATGTGGCGGTGGAGTGTGCCACATGCTCCATTGTTTCTGCTGCAGAAGCTACCATTCCTCATTCATCAGGGACCCCATGATGTAAGACAGTGCTGTGATGGTCGCTGGAGGTCGCTGAGGCCATTAAAGATGACAGACGGGCCTTACAGTACTACAAGTGGCACCCGTCTCTGGAGTACCTTGTCGCTTTCAAACGACTCTGTGCACATGCTCGTCATCTCATTAAGAGATGGATTCAAGAGTGATGGGAGAGGTACGCCTTCACTATTGGAACAGGTACTCCACCACCCAGATCTGGAGCAAGGTCAAGCGTTCAAGGGGATACCCAACACCAGCAGGAATCCCTGGGATCTCCGTTAATGGAGTTGTATGTATGGACACATCCACACTTGCAGAGATGTTCACCAAGCATTATGCTCATTTTCCTCTGCAAATTACCCACCGGCCTTCCATACATTAAAGGAGCAGGGGAACGCCAGCACCTCTCATTTACTACCCGCCGTACAGAGGTATATAACACGCCATTTACAGAGTGCAAATTCCTCAGTGCTCTTAAACAGTGTTCCAATACGGCTCCTGGGCCTGATGGCATCCACAGCCAAATGCTGAAACACCTGTCAGCAGAGCGCCGGCGTAATCTCCTTGCGCTCTTCAACCACATTTGCTGCAACGGGATATTCCCTTGACAGTGACGGGAGAATATAATCATACCGGTGATTAAACCAGGCAAAAACCCTATTCATTTGGATATCTACTGACCCGACACCCTGTCTAATGTCCTTTGTAAACTGTTGGAGAGCATGGTCAGTAGGCGGTTGTGCTGGATTCTCGAGAATCGGGGCTTACTGGGTCCATGCCAGGGTGGGTTCCGCCAGGGTCGCTCCACCACCGACAAACTGGTGTACCTCGAGTCTGCAATCCGCCAACATCTGATAGCCGTCTTTTTTTATATGCACAGAGCATATGATACGACCTGGTGACCCCACATAGTTACCACCTTACATGGTTGGGGTCTTCGGGGTTCACTCCTGATTTTTATTAAAAACTTTTTAGCTGTCCGTACTTTTCGTGTTAAAGTTGGTGCCTTTCGTAGTACCTCTCATGTGCAGGAAAATGGAATTCCTCAGGGCTCTGTTTTGAGTGTCTCCTTATTTTTAGTAGCCATTAACAGCTTAGCGACAGTAGTTGGGTTGTCAGTATCCCCCTCACTATATGCTGACAACTTTTGTGTCTCTTTTAGCTCCTCCAGCACCCACTTTGCCGAACGTAGGCTGCAGGGAGCCATTAGGAAGGCACAGTCCTGGGCTCTTGCCCACGCATTCCAGATTTCTGCTGCCAAAACAAGTGTTATTTACTTTTGTTGGCTTCAAACAGTTCACCCTCAGCCCGAGCTGTACCTCAGCAAACACTATTAGAGGTTGTCAATACTCATCGATTTTTGGGGCTCGTTTTTTACTCCTGGCTGACGTGGCTCCCCCACATCTGTCAGCTAAAATGGGAATGCTGGTGCCATCTCAGTGTTCTCCGCCACCTGGACCATACTTCCTGGGGTGCTGATCGCTCCACCCTGTTGCGCTGTCAGGCTCTGGTGCAGTCCCGTCTCGATTTTGGATGTGTCACCTACGGTTCTGCATCACCCTCGACATTGCGCTTACTGGACCCCATTCAACATTGTGGGGTTCGCATTGCGACGGGTGCCTTTCGCGCCAGCCCTGTGGCCAGCTTACTTGCTGAGGCCGGGGTACCACCTTTGCAGTTCTGCCGCCAACAACTACTTGCATCCTATGCAGCACTCGTACATAGCTCGCCAGGCCACCTAAACCACCGTGTTCTTTTCTCCCACATGGTCATCCATGACCAACGATGATGACACAGGTCGGGTCATACGATCGCTTTCAGATTCCAGTTGCTGCTGCAGGAACTTGCGTCTTAGCCACTACCAACTCCGTATTGGACCCATGCACACACGCCTCTGTGGTGCCTGCCAAGGCCATGTACTTGTCTGGGCTTGGCCCATGGATCCAAAGACTCAGTTCCTCCTGAAGCTCTCTGTCGCCAGTTCTTAGTGATCGTAACTCGATTTCCTGGATACGATCTGGTTTACACGGATGGTTCGAAAGTTGAGAGCTGGGTTGGTTTTGCATACATTCATAACACCCAAGTTGAACAACAGTCTCTGCCGGATGGCTGCAGTGTCTATACTGCATAGCTAGTGGCAATTTCTTGCGCTCTCGAGCACATCCGGTCCAGCTGAGGAGAGTCCTTCCTTATCTGCATTGACTCCTTGAGCAGCCTTAGACACCTTGACCAGTGCTATCCGTGTCCTCCTCTGGTGCTAGGAATCCAGGAGAGCCTGTTTGCCCTTAACAGGCCCAGTCAATCAGTGGTGTTCCTCTGGTCTCTGGGTCATTCGGTATTCTGGGCAACGAATGTGATGATATGCTGGCCAAGCAGGCTGTTGAAGGGCCTGTGTTTTAGAGATCGGCCTCCCAGATTCTGATCTCCGTACAAAGCTGCAACATAGAGTGCGTGACTTTTGGTTTACCAAGTGGTGTAGCCTGACAACGCCCAACAAACTCAGGGCTATAAAGGAGACGATGGCTGTGTGGTGTTCCTCCATGCGGGTCTGCTGCTGGGACCTCATAGTCCTGTGCCAGCTCCGCATTGGCCATAGTTAGATGACACACGGCCATCTCCTTCGTGGCGAGGACCCGCTGTGTGTTGCTGTGGCACCCACCTGACAGTGCCCCACATCTTGGTGGAATGCCATGTTTTAGCCACTCTGCAGCAGAGTTTTAATTTTCCTGCACTTTTATCCCATGTTTTAAGTGATGATGCCAAAATGGCTGATACTGTTTTAAGTTTTATTCGTGACAGTAGTTTTTACCCCTCCATTTTTTCTTCAGTATTCTATCTGTGTCTGTCCTCTCGTGACCCACGATTGGAGGTTTCCATTCGTTTCTGTGTGGTTGACTTTTCCTGTTTTTTTATCTCATGGTCAGTCGGCCACAGACGTTGGCTTTTACATTTTATTTCTTGTCGTTGCTCGGTGACTTTGTGTGATTGTCACAGTTTTCGTTCTCTCTTGCCGACTTTGTTGTCATTTACCTGACTGGGGGGATATTCCTCCCTTCCCCCCCCCCCCCAGCTGTTCTCAAGTCTGGGCTCTTTTTACACATTCACACCTTTTCTTGTGATGCCCAATAATGGAATGAGGGGCTGATGATCTCAGTAGTTTTGTCCCGCTAAAACATTCAAACAACAACAATAATTAAATATTTAACAGCCATTAATAATCACTCATCCAAAGCAATGAGGAATACATGGGACTGGTTTTGTTGGACCCTGACACTTCTTACTTTGAATTTCCGTACTTACTGAAGGCCTACCTCTTTTTTCATAACATATCTTCTCCTTGATTACAAAGAGCACGTGCTCTGTTTGTGATGAGGAATTCCAAAAGAATCACAGCCCCTTACATTCAGCACCCAACAATTCACTATTAAAGGAAGGGGAGGGGGAACAAAAAGAAATCACCTGTGATAATATTTTTTTTGTTTTTTTTTTTTTTTAAATCCCGTTATCTGAAATTATTTTGTCAAGCAAATCCATCCCTCCCATGAATTCATTGTAAATGGTAACAACGCTTGGGCACGATACCTGAGTGTGCTTATTGTGTTCTATCCAATCTTTGTTTTGTGGTCAGTTTATGAACAGCTTGCAAGAATTACACTGCTCTTGTCAAACCATTTTACTGCCCTGGCCTCTACACCTTCAACTTTTATGTCCTTTTATTTGAAAGACTCCCTTACTCACTCTTTGAGATTGCTATAAGTTGAAACATAACAACCTGGAAGATGATTTTATTTAAGGTTTCCAGTGAGTAAATCCTCCTTTTCATCAATGCATGACGCAATTTGTAGATGAAAACCAGTTGTCAAACAAATGAAAGATTATTGTGGGCCATCTTCAGTAACGTATCCTAGGTGTAACACAATATTTCAACTTGCATGTAGGTCCTGACAACTTGCCACTTCAATAATTTTACATGTAAAACTCACAAAATTGTGCACGAGCCCTGTTGTGTCACATAAAATAAATATTTTAGATCCCATTTATTAAGATTTTAGGGGAAATATTGCTTAGTACTGATTGACCTTTGAATGGAACCACATGTTCATCAGCACACAATGTCAGAGTTTGAGGTATACCTCTAGCCTGAAATTTGGGAAGTTGTGAGTCAGTTACTAGATGTATTTTGTAAAGTGTATCCTTGTTTGTATCATCATTGTTTGGAATTTTGTTATTATCTTGGAAATAAATTTTTCCTTTGATGTCTTCCCTTAAATCACTTGACACAATATGAGACATATCGGGCAGTTGGCTTGCCATTGCTCAGTGCATACAGGTGTGAGGGAGATGTTATATTGACATATATAAAACTGTGCCAAGAAACTGCTCCAGTTCATGTTTTATGAGTTGTAGTAGTTTATTTATCTTATTATGGACAGAAAATGTATTACTCTTGTCAACTATATGCACTAAATGAGACATGTCAAAAAAGCTGTGAAAACAATCTGGGGGGACTTTCACATCATCTGATTCTGACAAGAATTAAGTCCAGACAGGTTTAATTCTTTTGCTACAAGAAGTTGCATAGGTCACTCCAATATTCAGAAAAGGTAATAGGAATCATCCTCAAAATTACAGACCTCTTTCACTGATGTTGGTTTGCAGCAGTATTTTAAAACATATACTTTCCTCAAACTTTATGAACTAAGAGAATGACCTATTGTCCCATAGTGTAATACAGATTCAGGAAGTATTGTTCCTGTGAAACTCAACTAGTTCTTTACTCACATGAAGTGATGAGAGCTATTGACAAGGGATCACAAAAAGATTTCGTATTTCTAGATTTCCAGAAGGTTTTTGAAACTGTACCTCACAAGAGGCTTCCAATCAGTGTGTCACAGTTGTGCAATTGTATTTGCGCTTTCCTGTCGGAAAGGACACAGTACATTGTAACTGATGGAAAATCATTGAGTAGGATAGAAGTGATATCTGGCATTCCCCTGGGAATTGTTTTAGGGCCCTTACTGTTCATTTTCTTTATAAAAGATTTAAGAGGCAATGTGAGCAGCTCTCCTTAGACTCTTCACAGATGATGTCATGTATCAGTTAGAAAAGTTACTAGAAGATCAAAAACAACTGCTAAATAATTTAGATAAGATATATAATTGGCAGCTGACACTAAACAATGATAAATGTGAAGTTAGCCATATGAGCATTAAAAGAAATCCGTTAAACTTCACTTACACAATAAATCAGTCAAATCTGAAGGCTATAAATTCAACAAAATATGTAGGAAAAACAATTACGAACGACTTTAATTGAAGAGAACATACAGAAAGTATCATAGGAAAGGCAAACATCACCAAATTTTGGGAACTGTATAATTTACCTCCTCCTTGTTGTTATTCTTATGTATAACGAAGTGTCCATTTGTTTGTTTAAAACTAATAATGATCTACAGTTTTTATTCTAACCTTAATGTAATTTTTTGCACTTGACCTCTAGAACAAAAGGAACATAAGATTTTCTACAGTGCATTGGGGAGACTTGGATACCATTTGATCGATAACCATGAAAGTTAGTGGATGTGTTTATGTTTTCATGGAAAGGGCTTTCATACTCAACAAGCCATCATATGGTGATGGTGGTGGAGGTGCTCTAAGGGGGGAGGGGGTGGACCGCCCCTCGCCGCCTCTGGTCACCATGAAATTTTGGAAATTCAATTATCCATATACAGTGGAAAAGGAGATGGACTAAAAGAGGGGGGAGAAGAAGAGATGGGCTTAGAGAAGGTGGGGAAGAGGAGGAGAGGGCTGAGAGAGCAAGAAAGAGGAAGTGGTCTAACAGAGGATTGGAGTAAATGAATATCGGGACAACATTGGGTTTCCAACTAGTTTGTAGATAAGAGTCCAGATGGTGCATGGTGGGGGTATTTTGTATAAAAGGGTGTCCATTTGTTTGTAATTCATACAAATGTACAGTTTTATTCTGATCATGCTGGAAGATCACTGTGGGGGCAAAAATAACCTATTGCCACCAAGTTAAGATGGTGTGATATATAAACCATGATATGCACAACAACTGCTACATTATGCTATGCACGACTAGTGCCTCATTAATCCACTATTTGTAAATTATGGCTCCGTGTCCAAGTTGTAAAGTGTCAGACTATAATTTTAAAGGTTGTTATTCTTGGCCTGCTCAACCTCAGGTTTTACACCTGATAGTTTTCACTTCTTCCTCCTCTGGCAATAAATAAATAAACTGCAAAATTCATTCTGTTTCATAATCCATGTTCATCTGTAGGTCCCCTTGTATCTGGATGGCTTGGTTCGAAGGTTGGAGGAAGGCAATGTCATGCCACCTTCAACAGGACCATGCCAATTGAAGCATTGTGGTTTTCAAAACAATCTTCAGATTGAGGTCTACTTTACCTTACCATTGTTTGAAATTGAGTGCACTTGGTGAATATTTTTCCCATTGACAACCATGATGAAATTAATGTAGAACAACAAATTATTTAGGAGATACTATGTCATAAGCAATAAAGTGCACACCCCCTAACCTCCCCCCCCTCCCAAAACAAAACAAACAAACAAAAAAAAAAAAAAAAAAAAAAAAACCTTCATGCAACAGGTGATTATACTGAATATACTTGCAACATGTTTCACAGATAGATGCCTATTATTCCACTGTTTTAGAAGGTTGGGATGTTGTAAGGATTGAACTGTGTGATAACCAAACTATAGTTCAAAATTCAGTACTGATGCAAGTGAAGTGGATAGAAAGTATGGTGGAAGGCAATGGATGGAGTGGGGAGATGGACAACATAAGAATGCAATAAATATATATACAGGAAATGTCGGGTACCAAGGCTAGATTACAATTTTAAAGTCGGGCTGGTGGTCTCGGGGCAAGGCGCTTGAGTAGAAACAGAAGTTTAGAAATCTGGTCAGATCTCAGAATTTTTTCATTATCCGTTTAAACCCAATGTTAAACTATGGTAAAGTGTAGGTCCCCTTTTCCCAGTTAGATAGCTGGGGTAGGTTAGGGATATGCAAATCGCCATTGTGGCATCCAATTGAAAGTCTTGCACAAGGCCACTGAGTGACGCAAAAGTATTATTACAACTTTAAAAAAAGCTTTTGGCTGTTATGGCCTTCATCAGTTAGAGAAAAACACACACACACACACACACACACAACTGTTGTCTCTGGCCACTGTGGCCAGTCTATGCTGTGGCACTCAGCGTGATCGAGGCAAAGTCAACCAGTGGTGAGGGCGAGGAAGCGGCAGGGAGAGAGGAGGAGGAAGGGATGGGTGGGATGCATGGGGGGAGGGGGGGGAGGAATAGGCAGCGCTAACACGCGGGGAGAAAGGGAAGGGGAGGGACTAGTGTGTATGGCGGAATGGGAGACATACATGAGGCTAGTGTGCAGGCTGGGAAGGAAAGGAAAGGGAAGGATGTTTGGGCAGGAACTAGTGAAGGATTAGGCCTAGCAGATTGCTGTAGTGTAGGATATGTTGTAGGGAAAGTTTCCATCTGTGCAATTGAGACAAGCTGCTGTTTGTGGAGAACATCCGTGTGGCACAGGCTATGTAGTAATCATTGAAGTGAGTTACATCATGCAGGGTTGCATGCTCTGCAACAGGATGGTCTCTCTGTCTCCTGGCCACAGTTAGACGATCGCCATTAATCGGGACAGACAGCTTATTGCTGGTCATGCCCACATAGAAAGCTGCACAGTGGTTACAGCTCAGTTTGTAGATAACGTTACTGCTTTCTCAGATTGTCAACAATCCCGTCCACTCAAAACTTAACACCTATATGACCACACCAGTTGTTAGTATTTCAGTTCATTTCCAAAGTTCCTCCCACCCATGGATTTCACTGAAACATTGACAACTATAGTTCTGTTACCAGCCCTACTCTACTCTCCCTAGGTTTTATCCATTAAATCCTGATTGACAGTTTTCCCGAGTGAATTATTACGAATTTTCTCACATTCTTGACATCCCTGAGCATTTTCTACCCATTCCCACATGCTTTATATGCATTCCCACGAGTCTTTCTAAGTTTTCCGTGTAGTTCTCACACATTCCAATGTGTTTGTCATGCATTTCATACAATATTTTCACAGTTTTTACACTCACACAGGGACCTATCCGGGATACTGCATTTTTGAGCATGATTTTTATCCATTTTTAAAATCCCACCATGGATCCTGTCCCCTTCTATTCGCGTGAATACAGAAAAGTTTCCCTGTCCTTAGCCGTAACCTAGTCCCACATGCTGTTCTTATATTATTGCTTAGCAGATGGTATCTCTCCAAATGGAGTGACCATCAAATTACCCATCTAGCTGCAATGCCTCCTCCACATTGACCTCCAAACGTTCAAATTCCATCAGTGTATAGCCCACACCAACCTAATCCTGCAAAACCGTGAAAACCACATCCTAACAGTGCTGCAGCATCTCTTCTCTCCTCAATGAGAGCCTCCAAGCATGACGTTCAAATAGGGTTACAACATAAGTGATGGGTAATTTTTTAGGAACATCTTAAATGAACATTTTTGGAGAAGACAAATACATTAGGTGGTTTTTCAGAAGCACTTAAAAGTGAGACAGTTACATTAGCAGACATAAGGTATTTTGATCTATAGATTAGAAGGAACAAGTTTAGAAAACAAAGCACATAGCTTATATACAGTAGTAGTAGTAGTAGTATTTTATATACAAATAATGTATCTAGAACTTTATGTTTAAAATGAATATTAATGAAGTTAGGCTGTAGAAAGGGGGGGGGGGGTGTGAATTGTGGATTAGTGTAGTCACTATTCCAGTTGAAAAATGTATCATATGCATCCGATTAATATATGTGCATAAAGCAGGTGAGTGGAGACCTAAAATGCTGCGTCTATTGGAAAATAATAAGAACTGATACTAGTGTGTCAATGCAGTGGGCAGAGATGAATCATCCTAGAGCATTTCTGTATTTGAGAGGATATCATAATGAATTGATAAATATAGACAACCTGTAGATAATGTCAGGAAGATGTATTATTATAGCAAATAAACTTTATGTAAGAAATTATGCTCTAAAGTAACTGCAGAAAAAAATGTAGTATGAAGTGCAATAGACAAAATAACTTGTATTTAATAGAATTGTAAACCATGGTAAAATTACAGAACACTGATTTCATTTTGAGTAAATAAAGAGACAGTTCAGTGTTTGGGTGACTGTGAGTGAAGGTGGTGGAGTGTAGCAAATGTGTAGTGAGAGATGTGGTGGATAGACTTTATAAAAGAAAAGGTGTTATTGCTTACGTGGTGGGCAAATTTGCAGAGTTATGGTGTACTGAACCTCTTTGGCCCCTACGTAGAGAACAAGTGGCCGTTGTACCCTCAAAGGAGGAGAACATGTTGTTGTAGTGACCTCAAACCTAGCAACATTACAACCCAATCTCCAAGCACACATTCTTACAAAACAACAATGTTGTGTGAGTGATGTGTACTGGGGGAACAATCAAACCAAACAGTGATGATGGTAGTGATGAATGAAAAAACACCAGTATGGCTGTGAGGAATTAATTCAATGCCATTGGTGTTCTCCGCGATTTCAATGGCTGCTCTACTACCCGAGCTATCTGGATCCTCCCTGCAACCACCAGGTCTTCTGAACTGCGCAGATGGGAGTTGGCCCTTCAACACCATCCTGGCATCATCCTTACACCCTATGTCTAACATTGCCTGCCCTTCCCCACTCATTATTTGGTATCCCTCCAATTCATGTCTTCCAATTGTGGATTGCCCCTTACAACATCCCCTTCATTAATTACTTGTTTTAACTTTTTTCCTTGTTGTAGTTATCATTAAAAATGATACCTACCCTCACACCTCTACACTCCCTTGTATCCTATCCCGCCCCCTTCCATTCACTGCATTCAATGCTCCATTTCACATTTCTGCCTACCAGAGCCATTACAACCCATAATGAAACACACAACTTTACATCCCTACCCTTACCCATCATCCTTCCCCTCCTCCACCCCTCTCTCCCTCTCCCCTCTTAAATCACTGTCAAGCTGCTCGTAACCGTGGAGCAGCCAGAGATGGTGGTCATGTGTGTATAATTGTCTGAGTGATTATGTGAATGTGTTTGTTTGACCATGGCCACAAATTGAAGTTTTCTGAATGTAAATGTCTATTTTTCATGCCAGTTAGTGGCTCAGCAAATGTCTTTACTGTGAGTTTTTAACTATCCTTCATTACTGAAATTTGGAAATCAGTTATTTTGGGAGTTAAGAAACATAGCATAGGAGAGTGGGAACTCGGTTTACTTTGTTTCATGCCCTTCATCTGAGTAAGTGGGTTCAGGGCAAACATTTTTGATCACAAATCATATAAAACTTAATCTAAACAGTGCTTGTTCAGACCAATCATCTCATCAGGAAATTTCATTGTGCACTTACAGGCACACATTTCGCAATCTGACTGCCTCACAGGAGGGGAAATTTGGTTCATTGCAGGTGAAATGCTTCACCCAATACTTGGCATGTTCTCAAAAAGATTGATATACTTTCACCGTGATAGGACCAGCGAGCACAGAATAACACAGCTAGGCTATACCGCCTACATCAGCGTCCAGACATTGAAGCCTGACAGCCATCTTGGTTGGGTGTAGAAACAGAGTTGGCCACTAAAAGCGTATGTCTTAAAGTGATGCTCGCTTTAATTACATTGTCGTTTGAACCCCTTAGTATAGGAAAAACATTACCATATTTTTCACATAGACAGGTGAATACTGAAGGAATGCAACAGTGTTCTTAGCATGTACAATACGTATTGTTTGTATAAAAATAATAATTGAAACTATTATTTTTATTTGAACAACTTGGTTTTCCCACAAATTTGGATACAATAGAGTGGTAGAACTTTTTAAATTCTCCTCATTACTTTCAGCGTGCTTGCCCATCAGCAAGCACAGACCCTGTTGCCCACTCACCTTGTACTTTGTGACCAATATTGATAAACATTTGTAATTTGATATCCAATAATTATGACTTAATACTTTTTATTTATTTTATTACTAGTAGCTGAGCTTTCCGGCTTTGCATGGATAATCTTTAAACTACTTTAACTCTAGAACTGCAGAACATATCATGTTGCGGTTTCTTTTAAATTCTTCAGTATAATCCTGTGTTCAACATAGGCTACATTCAATGCCAATACAAAAATGGAAATAATTGAAATATTTAATAACAACAACAACCTATAATGGTTTATCACTTCCCCACTTTCGGACTTTTGTAGCGTAAACAGTGAGACCTGCGCCAAAGTACATAGTATAGAATTCACAATGACTTAAAAATAAAAAAGACCATGAGATCATATGTCTAACTTTTACAGATCTCCCACAATCACTATAATTGTAGTCCGAAGCCATCTGGCGCCAGCACTTTAGAAAAGAAAAATGTTAAGTGTGTGTGTGTGTGTGTGTGTGTGTGTATGTGTGTGTTAGATGTTTTTGAGTTTTGCAAGTTTATACTATGTACACTGGCCTAGCTCTTATAGCTTAGGATCCAAAACTGACTAAAGTGCAGATGTGGTAAATGAGGATGTGTTATGATTCTTATTTTAGTTTTCTTTTCTTTTTTCATATATTTGTATTGACATTAAATATAGCATAAGATTATCCCAGGATTCTAAAGAAGAAATTAAAAGAAACTATATGACAATACATCCGGTACTCCTAGAGTTATAAAAGGTTGAAGGGACAGACAGAGGAAAAATGTGCTTCTATTTTATATATTAGTATGATTTTCTACTGCTAGCTGAAATTTGTAGTTATTTGTGGCAAAAATAGATTGTCAAAAAGGAACACTTAAAATGTATGAAAAAGGAATTAACAGACAGTGAACTCAATGAACTACCTTGTGCTCACAGCTGTGGCCACCATGTTGGTTGGGTATTGCGCTCTCAGCCAGCTTCATTTCACTGTCATTGTACGGCATCTCTATGCTATTCTGGTCTCACTGGATAGGACCATTAAAGATAAATTTGTAGTTCATTCATTGGGGTAAATGCTCAGTAGCTTGTTACTGGTTAAAATAGGTTCTGCTGCACGATCTACAGTTCTTAAGACATCTAAATTACTGGGTGACATTGTCTTACTTAAAAAACTTTTTTGTTTCAAGTATTTCTCTTCAATAGACAGGCATTATCTCCAGCCACCTCCTACACTACTTTGCAAACAGATTTACTGTGCCGTATTCCCATACAGCTCATAGTGCCCACCTTTACCCTGGATTGGAACTACAAAACCACATTCTTTATCTGGGCTATGATTGTCGATCGTCATGCCCTTAAATCCTTCCCAGCCCTCCTAAAGTAGTGTGCCCTTGCACACCCAGCTTCCACAACACAATAGTCAATCCTCATGCCACTCCCAACCTCAACTCTTTCCACAGGAATAACATAAGTGCATAAGACCAAGTGCAAGACATGTTCACTCCATCCACTCAGCACCTCCAATTACACTCATGTCACAGGCTAATTTGGTCATTTGAAAGACAGATCCTGACTTGTCAAGGGCCGTGCTGTGGGTGTCCAGTAAAGGGTTATGAAAGCATTCATCTCATATATCACCGCTTCTACAATCACTGATCACCTTTTTATATTGGAATGTTTACTAATCAGCTGTCCACCAGAATGAATGATCACCTCCAAACTGTACCCAGGAGCAAAGTGTACTATTTCATGATGCAGCATTCTGCAGAACATTAAATACTCTTAATTCAATGGCTCCACCAGCTTTTATCAACGAAATGGTTTAATCCTTAGCTCCAGAAATCATTCTTGTCTCCTCCTCCAGTAACCTTTTGTCCTCACATAGTACACACTATAATTTCCACTTTCTCTTTCTTCGCACCCCTTTCCAATTCATGTCCCCATTTCACCTTCATTGTGCACTGCTGTGCATCATTTCAAAACACACGACATGCATCACATGCTTAGTCCGTATGCATTCAACATTATTGTCCAGCCAGGACACATATTCCTAAATCCCAGTTGCCACTCTATGGTGACACACCCCTTATTTTGAAAGTAGCGACAGCCACCAAGGAACTAGTTGGAATCTATGGAGTAAGGTAAGGGATAGCACCCTTTCTGGGCACACTTAAGTGACACAATGCCACATTTCTTTCTTCTAGATGATTAATTAGATTAAAATGCACTTCACACAGTGCAGAGTAATAACAATATCTGCAAATTACAACCACATCCTAAGCACCAGGAAGCAGGACGCAGAACGGAAAAGCCCTATTAACTGTTCGTCTGTGGCTTTGAAGGGCAACAAACCTACAGATGGGAACTGACCAGATAAAGTAAACAAAGGGATTACTAATGCAGAAATAAGGCGCACACACAAAGTGAAAGATTGAACACGGAATGGAATAAACTGTCAAATTTCATCGACTTGCCTGGCAGTGTTGGTTGAAGGAAGGATAAATGCACTACCTACACATACACCTGAGCAGGGCAGACAACTGACATGCAAGCGGCTACAAAGCAGAAGAAACTGCCAGTTACATGCTGAACAAGATATGAAAGTTTCAGATAGAAAACACCAAATGTTAAAGGGACACCTAAAACCCAACAAAGGAATCCAAGTGCACACACATTGAACCATAAAATATAATCCACAACAATGGCCAAGTGAACATACGGTATATATCACATGAAAAGCTCTTGCACAAGAAGATGGTGGTCTGGCTACTTAACTCAGTGATAGAACTGCAGCGAGAGACAGCCCGTTGCTGCAAGACACACTGACATCGAGACAGACATGTGCAGAAGGCACAATACACAGTGTCCCACATGCCCCACACATGTCCTGTCTCTTAGGTCAACAGCCAATTCACTCTTTACGCCTAGTCCATGGGCATGCAGCTGACCAAAGATGTGATAGTCTAGGCCTACTTTACAGCATTATTGCCAGAGGAACCAGAAAGGAGATGAGTATGAGACTGGTAACTGGCACCAGTGTAGATCAAAGAAAAGGCAACGAAAACCAAGTCAACATGACTAAATTGTGTGTGTGTGTGTGTGTGTGTGTGTGTGAGGATCATGCTTGAAAAAGGTTAATTTGACAGCATGTTATTTCCTCTTTGCAAAATATAATCTAACTTATCATTTATGAATGTTTCACTTAGCAACAACTGTTGTAAAACTTCTAATCAATAAAGAGAAAAATTCAAAATGTGACCTAAATGATTAATTTTTGAAAATTGTTGGTAAATTTTATTAATGGTACGTTTCTGAATTGCATTTACAGCCTGTGGAAGTGTATTAACAAATAAGTTTGCAAATATTTCCAATGCTGTGGTTTTATCTAATCTCACTGCATTGGTAAATGATCTCCCTGTTGTTAAAATGGAGCTTAAGAAAACTCAAGAACTAACGAAATCATTACAGAAGAATGCAGTTGAGCTTCAGAGTGGTAAGTAAGGTAAAACAAGATGATGTATTATGTTTTAGCATCAAATAAATGAAATCGGCCCTTCCAGAAAGTTTTTTGTAAGCAATAGTAATATCTTCATATTATGATAAAACCATGTGGAATAGAAAATAATCTATGTGATTTATTCTATCTATATCTTTTAGTGCCAGCTTAACTCAAATGATTTAGTAAACAGAACACATTGTATTATTATGTGATGTTAAAATCTCAATTTGTATTGGGGGACTACTAGGGTGAGAATTCCCATCATGTTTTTTACTTTTACTCGGGATGATACCTATTTAAGTCTGTATGGAAAGTGGTTTCAACCAAATTGTAATGTACACTGCTACAATATTTCATAAAAAACCGTTACTGCACACTGTTTTGCACAATACTCTTTTACAGTAAACTCGTACTAAATACAATCATTTTTATATTTGTTCTTCATTTAAAATTAAAATTTCCTCAAATCGCATAACTATTGGATTTTGAATTCCTTCTTACCTAAACATAGAAATAAGTTTTTTACATCTGGACAGTGTAAATTTACTTGAAATATGCTGTTGAATCATTCAAAAATAATTTTTTCAATAAAATTGTTTTTATAAGCCTGTTGAGTCATCTAATACTGGTCATTGGAAACAATTTTTTAGTACCATACCGATTGAAGTGGTACAGTTCCTTGCAAAATTATGTGGCCACTGTGCTTCTTTCCTCCCCATATGAAATTGTGCCCACTGTCACTAATAACCTCATCATGAAAATAACATTAAATATTAAACTATCTTCTTATAGTGGGTGGTCAGGGAAATAGCATTGACAAAGACTCTGAATATTCCATAGAGAGTGACCTGGTGAAGGTAGCATCAGCAACGAAGCACACTAGTGTGGGATTTGTGTCTGTTTTGAGACGCCATGATCAGCCTCATTTGAACTCTTCTGTCAGAAGAGAGGACCTTGAGTTGGAACGGCTGCTCATGTCAGATTTGGGGTCCCATATTGGTTTGATTTCTGTGGATACTATCTGTAGGTGGGACTACACTAGGCATGGCCTTCACCTCAACAGGAAAGGGAAGGGAAAACTGTCTGGTTTCATTGCAAGTAACTTGGGGGGGGAGGGGGGGTCACTGTCACAAATGGTAAAATACTAGTGGTTACAGGTGTCAGAGGGATGCCTTTTTTAGGATAGGAAGGGGGGAAAGAAAACCAGTTTTGAGAGAGCTTGGAAAACACCCTCAGTTTGAGAAAACAGATATACAGGAGACAGATGTTAGCCAACAATATTTAACAGAAAGTACTCAGAATCTGCCAGAAAATCTTTGTTCGACAATTAGTATGCAATTTCAGTTACCTTTATTACATCAGAACATTCCAGGACTCAGAAATAAACTTGATGAACTACTCATTTGTATTAATGAAATAGATTCCTCTAACCCTATTGACATAATTTGTCTCTCTGAACATCATATAACCACTGGTATAGATATGTTAAATATTACAGGTTTTCATTTAGCTTCATACTTCAGTAGAGTAGATATGGAGGGTGGAGGAGTTGCCACATTTATTAAAAATCCGCTATAAATTCAAGAATATTGATATAAATAAATTCTGTCTGGAGCAGCATTTCGAAGCTTGTGCAACAGAAGTAGAGTTCCATAACAGAAGCTATATAATAGTAACTACAGTAAAACCTCATTTTTACGTTCCCGGTTTTTACATTTTCCCGCCATTTACACTATTTTTTGTCGGTCCCGTCAAATTTCCTATGTTCACAATGTTAATTTGCCCTCGTTTTTGCATTAACATATTTAAACTTTTCCTGCATTTTACACTTTTTGAAAGCATGTTTGTGAAGAAATAATGATGTAATCTACATAAATTAACGCTAGCATGGCTTTCCCTTAAAGTATAGTGCTTAAAAATTATTTGCAGTCATGTTTCTTGACCCTTTGCATTTATTCAAACATATATTTCGCGTTTCATTGTTGGAAGTATGCGACCAGTTGACTTAAGACATGCCGATTTGTGGCGATGTACTTCCTCTTTCCACCAGCTTCTTTGCCAGAGCGCCTGGCATGTACTCAAACAATCAGAACCAGTTGCTTTGTTGATGTGAGAAAAAAGAGTTGCATTGTTTTTGTGATACATATTTTTGACTAATAAAGAACAATATCTGTCAAAGTGGGTATCATAATACCCACAAACTCAAAAAAGTGATGATAGTGTGAGATGCCGATCCTATGCAAACGACACAAAAATACTTGTGCATATGTTTGCACTCAAGAACGCGGATAAATTCTCTAATATTGTTGTGTGAAACATCGAAAAATACAAAAAGAACGGAATTTCAGGAGTTTTATTACTTAAATAATTAATGCCGGTAAAAGGCAGTAATTTTGAATATGTGTTACGTAGCCCAGCAGTGGCATCCTTGATTATAATGAATAAAATTATGTCAAAATTTTTACTTTCCATAAAATTACCAGTTCTGCCAGGCTCTTAAAATAGTAAAAATTTGGATAACCTTTATTGTGTAATAAACTTCCTGGCGAGTATTTAGATGCCTATTATGTACATATATCACAAATAAACTATCAAAATGCAAGGCTGATCCAGTAATAATATTTTACCATTTAAAACATTATTTCCTGCAATTTACATTTTCCTGCTTTTTACACCATTTTACTGAAGTCCCTTGAAAAGCGTAAAAACGAGGTTCTACTGTATTTACCAAGCACCTGCAGGAAATTATAATCTATTCCTAAATCATCTAGAAGCTCTATTGGATTATTCAACAGGAAGAAACAAAGAAATCTTGGTTGCTGGTGACTTTAATACTGATTTTATTGTTCATACTGTAAACTTTCCAATTAGGATAACTAAATCATCTAGGACAGCCATTGATATTGTTTTTATAGACAAATCAAAGGAACAAAATCACATCATGAAACCAATAATTAATGGCAGATTCTAAGTGGTTGAGTCGTCTTGGTTGCTGTCTTACCTTGTGTGTTTGGCTAAGTAGTGTCTACTGTTACCGTGTATTTCTTCTATGTTCTGATAGTACAATATTCTTCTGTATGATTAATTCTCGGTTGTGAAGATACGGAAGTTTATCAGTTTCTTCTACAAGATCCGGCTAGTCCATGCCTTGTATCAAAGGAAATAATTTTTGTAAATCAGATTCTTGTCCGAAGATATCTTCATATAACCATTAGAACACATGGAAATTTACTTCTCAATTCTACAGATAAAGTGCTAACTCTTCTTTCAGATCATATAGAACTTTATTCCATTCAGAACTAATCCATTAAAGGGATATTAACCGTTCTGATGTATATCTGACGGACTCTTAGTCATTAATAATTACCATAACAATTGCATATAAAACAAATGATGATGAATCACAGATCTTATATTCTTCTTTCTTTCTTGGCACTATGCAGTTCTTTTATTCTGTACAAGTGAGCTCCTATTCACATGCCAAAATCTTCGGAAATAAATTCCGTCTGACAGTATTTCCTCACAAAGTGCCAAACTCCTTATATAATAAACCATTTGAATATCTCTGGTCGAGCTAGGAACCAGTAGTGTACAATGTTACACTACAGTATGATGGCATAACTTTGATTTGATAAGAACATCCAGTGCAGTTGTGCACAAATAGACACTTGTATTTGTTGAAATAATTTATGTTGTTGAATTTTAAGGTTTTAATATTAAATGTTGTTCTTTTTCTGTATTTCTGTAGGTGTGTTTTGATAATTAATGGTTGGAATTGGAGAGTAGTCATAATAATAAAAGTAATTGTGCAACTGTGGCAGAAAATTTTTAATAAAAAAGAACAAATTGCTTATGTTTTAATGTAGTGTATGCATGTTTGAAATTTTCTGGCAGATTAATAGTGTGTACTGGACTGGTTTGTGTTCTGGTCATTCACACATTGTTACTTCAATGTTAATTTTCATAAATAAGTAATTAAAATAGGAAAATAAATTAATATGGAAAATGACCTCATGTGAATGTTGTATACTTAAAAGTCCATTCCTTCTGTACAATTCAAATTTGTAACAATTTTCTTTCTTCTTTACAGAATTATCAGATATTAGGGCACATCTGGAGGAAATGCTGAAAAACTGTAGTAAAAAAACTGCCTGTGAGAATGCGCTCACAAGTCAAAATATACAAAATCTTAACACAACAGCAGATTTTCAGAAAGTAAGTACATTAAAACTAACATGTAAAGATTAAAGCCATATATTCATACTTTTGTTGTTTTGTAGTAAGTGTCCTGATCAGTTTGCAGTATGTCAGTTATACAAAGGCTACCACATACTTCAAATGTGTGACAAAAAAAAAAAAAAAAAAAAAAATACTAAATACTTACCGATTGTCAATTTACAGCTGATAGAACAGGGTCAAGAGAGAAAATAAAAAGACAGATACTGAAACATGTTTTGAAAATAACTACATAGAACACACATTATTAGTTTTATTTATGTTCTTTAATATTAATGTTCTGTTCACTAATTCGGTCAGAATTTCTTGCTCCTCCTCAGTTTTGTTTGTAAGTCAGTTTATCTCAAATTACTGCAATAAAATTTCTGAAACGAAGCTTATTTTTATATACAACTAAGTTTGTTTACTAAGTGTTTGAATGGTGAATTCTGTGACAAGATAAAATCTTACCCACTAAATTTATCATCAAAATTTGTTCTAAATATGTAGGATTGTACAATATCTGAATAGGCTTGACAGTTTTTCAGATTGTCATGTTAAAATAAAATCTAAATTTATGATAAACCTTAAAATATATAAAAACTAGCTGAACCCCCGCTGCTTCGCATGTGTAGGCTGGTTGGTCTGCACCAGTTGTTTCTTTTTAATCATGATCAAGAGTCCATATCCTAAGTTTCGTAATTATAGCTCGAAATTTGAGTTGAAAGCAACATATTTTTGAAAATCAATTTTTTGCGTCACCTATTTTACCCCCTTATTTGTCGAATTTCAATAAATGCCGAAACACGTGTCTTTTAAATTTGAACCCTGAATTAAAATCCAAAATTTTGTAGTTCTAGCTTCAAAATTGCCTAAATACAGTATCTATGTATTTTCAAAAAACGTTTCATCCCATATTTCATTCCCTTCCGGACGGAATATCGAAAAATCGCTTCTTAAATGACGCCTACAGAGTAAGATCAACACCCTCCACAAATTTCAATTTTCTATCTTTAGTGGTTTGTGCTGGGTGGTGATGAGTCAGTCAGTCAGTCGATCGGGACACTTCCTTTTATATATATAGAGATTGAGGTGTCTGTGCCTATATTTCACTCTACAGCCAAAACTACACATCGCCAACAGATATTGTTTATATGTGGTAGTATGTATCAATATCCCATTGTGCACTATGGTGGTAGTGTGTTGATAACGATAAGGGGGTGGAAGATATGGGAGTTGAAAGTTACCAACTTACATAAAATACTACATGTGGATGTCAATATTTTGCTCTTCTGCAAAAACGTCTACATCTACATAGATACTCTGCAAATCACATTTAAGTGCCTGGCAGAGGATTCATTAACCACTTTCATAACCTTTCTCTGCCGTTTCATTCTCTAATAGCACGCGGGAAGAAAGAACACCTAAATCGTTAAGTATTCGATCTTATTTCTCTTATTTTATTGGGATGGTCATGTCTCCCTATGTAGGTGGGTGCTAGCAAAATATGGTGATATTCAGAAGTAAAAGTCGGTGATTGAAATTTTGTAAATAGATCTCGCCGCAACGAATAACGTCTTTCTTTTAATGACTTCCACGTCAAATAGTGTAACACTTCCGTGACACTTTGCCCTCTGTAACATGATAAAACAAAATGAATTGCCCTTCTGTGAACCTTCCTTCAGTCCCACCTATAGGCCAGTCGCCAGGTATGTTTAGGTCCAAAAAAATTGCAGGAAGCTGAGTTTTTGGTATGTTGTTAGGACATATTAGAGTAGTATTAAACCAAGTTTGCAGCTTCGAAATCCTTTAGCTTAACTTTTGAGAGGCAAAAAACCTCGAAATTTTCAGATGTTTTTCAGGTTTTGGCTTATAACTAGTGAAGAGTAGTTTTTTGACGAAAAGTCACTGACACCTTTATTAATGTAGATAAAATATTCTAAAATTTAAGCCCAACCGCAGCTCTGTAAGTCCAATAGTTCCCGAGATATTGGACTTCAAAAATTGACTTATTTTTCCAAAAAGTTCAAATTTCCGATTTTAGTCATCTTTCGGCTAGAATATTGGCTCTAACGATCATCCCACGGGGAAAGTGATACAAAACAAAGTTATAGAGCAATCATTTAGCTTTAATCTAAGTACAGAACGATGTCCAAAGACCCAATAGATTTCTAGTTATCGATAAAAAACGAAAAGTTGGAAAACTCGGCTTTTCGATAAACTAACTCAGATGAATTGCAGTTCTCTTACCCCATATATGTTAAAGAAAAAGGAGGAGTTACTCACTGACGATGATTATTAACGCATTGTAGGTAAATAGGATTTTTTTCAACACTGTTTTCAGCAAATATTGAACAGAAAAGTTCCTTGTGTCCTCTTCCTGCCATTATGGCACCGATGGCCCCCATGAATGACATGAGGTGAAAACCTCCAAGCTATATTGACAAGATGAGGATGCTGGTGGCTCTCCACAATTCTCGGGCTTTCAACTGTGGTTACGCACAAGTCTGAAGTGCGCACCACGTACTTTCGCCGCGCGCCGCCATGCAAGCACGGCGCGGCGTTCTTACGACTTCGGCCACGAGCGCCCTCTGCTGCAACCCCGCTCGTGACCACCACTGAACTGCATTGGCCACTTGGCAATAGGACAGGCACTAGAACAGACACTCATCAGTAGGCAGGCCTCTACCTAGTTAAACTATGTATCAGCATTACACGAGTCTGCAGTAATGAAACTTGTAAAAGTTAAGTATTACCATGTTTCTTGTTCTAATCTAGTTTAGGATTTCTAGTTTCTGCTGTCTCACTGGTGGGTCACTCAGACTCCGTACCTGCACACGCGTGCATCCTACTTCTCCGTATCGATCTCTCTCCACTCGGCCACCGACACCTAAGACAATCGCCGACAACGAGACACAAAATAAAGTACAGTGGTTGGTCGTAGGTCACAAAACATGTTTCCTGACCGTAAATGCTTGTTCTTTAACTGGCTTCCAAAAGTGATGTTAAAACAATATCGTAGTCGGTTGGGGGAGTGTGGATAAAAGGGAGATATACAATCTTTGGACGTTTGTAAGGAAGATATTCTGTCACTTGCTCCATGAATCCATTCCATCCTGGGAGGCCTGGTATGTTAGTTGCTTTTCCAAACAACCACAGCAGCTATGGAGATTTCACTTCGTGAATTGAAATGGCTGACAAGCCAGATTTCTTTCTCATAGAAGGATGTTTAATATGTGTGGCAATATGTGAACCTGATAGACTGTGCAGAAACAGACTTCAAACGTGGTATGTTTTTGTCTGGGTGAACGGACACATTATACCACCCATTTCATGGAACGTTTTTTCTCCATCAATTGTGTTAACAATCACATCTGCATTGTCGTACACAAACTGCATAAAAGCTCCTTTCTCAAACAGTTGGGTCACTTCTCCACGGAGGATAGCGGAACTTTCAAAACGCATAGCCTCTGTATATGTACAAGAAATTTACAAACTGTGGCAAAGTTCAACAAGGTGCTTTCATTCAAATTTTCTATACAAATAGGTTCCAAAGCTTACTTGAATTGAGGATAGGAAAGATTTGGGCCTCGTGCAGCCATGACTCCATGAGCAAATCCTATGCTCTTCTTTTTCCACTTTGAGAGAAGAAAGTTTGTTTTTCAGGATAATCTGTTCAAGCAACAGTTGCAGAGAATCAGGAACTGATGCCTCTGCGTCTTTTAAAAAGGCATCTGACGGGGTATATTTAGTAGTGTCAAATGTTTGGGAACGAATGTCTTGCATGATAATCTCTGCTGCAGCTTTGACAACTCTAAGCCGCTCTTCAGTAGGATCGCTAAGTCTTTGATTGTACCACTTTTCATAACGAATGTTTTATCCAATGTCTGTGAACATCAAGACTGGGCTGTGATACGGACCAACCTGCGCAAAAATAATTTTTTCTCCATTTTGCCTTTTTAGATAAGCTTCAACACTTGCAACTGTTGGTTTGTAATTACCTGTGAAGTTCTGTGCAATCAAGTCACTTATGGAAAATTGGTTTTCCTCTCTTGTTTGTGCAAGGTATGCATATGTACGCTCCGTACCTTCGATAAGGAGGGGATGTTGAGAGGATGTTCAGGGCGCCCTCGTTTACCTTCTGCACCAGCAGATCGCAATAAGGAGTGCAATGTTAGGTAGCAATGTTTGTGGTACTTACCCTCAGCAGCAACAAGTTATACATGAAAGACGCTGAAGAATCTGTTGTCCTCATTCACCAGCTTGTCTAGCTTTTTCCACAGTCGATTCTTTCACTTCAAGTGTTTCCACTTGATGGAGTTCAACCTGTAGATGTTTAGTCAATTTTATCTGCTTTTCGAAATATCACTTGCAGAATTTTCCACTACAAGGGAAACAAAAATCTCCAATGTTGTGACGCCTTGAACCCGACGCACTTCTCAACCTTTCCCCACGCGAAGACGATGGTTGGGCAGATGAATCATCTCCTTCTCGCTGGACATATGCTTTCACATTACTTTCCACAGTGTACCTCTTCCTGCGTGCGTCATGTACGGACTATTCGTTTAAATTGCGCAAAAACCTCATGCTCCTTTCAAGCCCACGTTTCTGACACACTTTTATCAACATCTAAATTCCACGCTTTTTCACTGTCACTGTTCCCTCTCCAAGCACTTCCAGACGACCCCGAAACAAACATCCGACGGGGGTAGCTCCGACATATTGTAAAAAAGCAAGTACTTAAAACACCACCACGATCGAGATTTAGATGATTTTTGTTTGAAACGTCCCTCACATATGCGAATACGGCTGTTTCTAAGTACAGACTGGGTGTAGTGAGGAAGACCTCAAAGGCACGAAGTTTGGGAGGGAGGACAGAACACCCGCCGGAGTGAGGGCTTCGCTACAAACGAAAGGTCCCAGTCTCTCAATGGCTGACCAATACTCACAAACGGAGAGACTTTCGTTGTTTTTACAGCAATACGTACTTTCAAAAATATGTTGGTATGCACTAACACATAAATTACATATATCTATCTACAATGCGTTAACAATCATCGGCAATGAGTAATTCCTGCTTTTTCTTTAACATATATAGGATAAGAGAACTGCAATTCATCTGGGTTAGTTTATTGAATAATCAGAGTTTTTCAACTTTTCGTTTTTTAACAATAACTAGAAATCTATTGGGTCTATGGACTTCGTTCTGTACTTAGATTAAAGCTAAATAATTGCTCTATAACTTTGTTTTGTATGACTTTCCCCGTGGGATGATCGTTAGAGCCAATATTCTAGCCGAAAGATGACTAAAATCGGAAATTTGAACTTTTTGAAAAAATAAGTCAATTTTTGAAGTCCAGTATCACTATTGGACTTACAGAGCTGCGGTTGGTCTTAAATTTTAGAATATTTTATCTACATTAATAAAGGTGTTAGTGACTTTTCGTCAAAAAACCACCCTTCACTAGTTATAAGCCAAAACCTGAAAAAAGTCCGAAAATTTCGAGGTTTTTTGCCTCTCAAAAGTTAAGCTAAAGGATTTCGAAGCTGCAAACTTGGTTTAATACTACTCTAATACGTCCCAACAACATACCAAAAATTCAGCTTCCTGCAATTTTTTTGGACCTGAGGCCATTTTTTTGTCTACGACGACTGGCCTACTAGTGAGGGGCCCCACACTGGGCAAGAATACTCAAAGAGGACACACAAGTTTGACATAGGCAGTCTTGCCTTTCCCACAATATTTTCTGTGTGTTCTCTCCAGTCTAAGTTGTTCGGTGTTGTTACTACTAGGTACTTGGTAGAATTTACGACCTTAACGTTTGACTGCTTTATCGCGTAATTGAAGTTCAGCGGATTTCTTTTAGTGGTCATGTGTATTACTTAACACTTTCCTTTATTTAGTGTCAATTGCCAATTTTCGCACCATGCAGAAATTCTGCCTTAGCAGTACTGTCATTGGTAGTATTACCGTTGCCATTGTGTAGTGAACGTATTGTTTGTGTTTATCCGGTAGTGTACTTCACATATGACCAGAATTTCTTTGGATTTTCTGCAAGATTACAAGACAGGATTTCGTTGTGGAAACTATTATAAGCTTCTCGCATTGAAGTCCACACTAGGTTGAAAATTTCTGTCAAAGATTACCAACCTTGGGGATTCTGTGTCTGTTTAATATTTGCTTGCATTTTTCTATGCTTCTGCAACAGTGATCTGACCTCGTTTGTGTACCACGGGGGTCAGCCCACTCTTTTATTATTTTATTTGGTATGAATCTCTCGATTGCTACTGATATTATGTCTTTGAAAGAAAGCCACAACTGACCTACACTCACATTTTTAGTTTTGAAAGACTGGAGACTATAAGTCAGGAAAGCGTGAAGCAATTTCTATCTGCTCTATTGAACAGATATATTTTTCGTTTATTTTTTGTGCATTTTGGGAATTTCAATATTCAGTCTCGCTACTACTACTGTATGTTCGCTAATCCCTGTATCTGTTTTCATGCTCTTTACTAGCTCTAGTAGATCAAGGGTATTTTTGCAACCATTTATGTTCTAGTGGTTTCAAAGTAGTTTTCGGAAAAAGCATTCAGAACTCATTTGGACGATGTTTTATATTTGCCACTGGTTTTGAATACGTATTTATGCCAACATATCGAGGGTAAATTAAAGTAGCCACTGATTATATAACGGTATGCTTTTGGGTACCTATTTTAAATGTGATTCAAGCTTTCTTTGAACATTTCGGAAATTGCATCGTCTTGAGTCAGGGTGCCGATAAAAAGATCCAATTATTAATTTTTTCTGGTTGTTAGGTATAACCTCTACCAATACCAGTTCACAGGAAGTATCTGCCTCAATTTCGCTGCAGAATAAACCGTTTGAACCAGCAATAAGCACCCAACCCCCCTTTTTTTATTTATCCTATCCTTTTTGAAGACCATTTGGCTGTTAGTAAAAATTTCAGCCAAACTTATCTCTGGCATCAGCCAGCTTTCAGAACCTGTAACGATTTGTACCTCAATTACTTTCAATCAGCGCTTGTAGCTACGACAATTTACAACTGTTACACCAGTGGTTCCTAGATCTGCATTTTTCCTGTATCTGACCTGCACCCTTTTAGACTGAAACCCATTTTGTGTATTCCTGAAGCCCTGAAACCTTAAAAAAAAAAACCACCCAGTTCATGCCATAGTCCCCGCTACCCGTGTAGCCTCTTACTGCGTATAATTAATGGACTCCTGACCTATTTAGCAGTACCCGAAAATCCACCACCCTCTCTCACCCCTCCCTCTCTCACCCCTCCCTCTCTCACCCCTCCCTCTCTCACCCCTCCCTCTCTCACCCCTCCCTCTCTCACCCCTCCCTCCCCCCGTTCCATCCCTCCCCCCGTTCCATCCCTCCCCCCCGTTCCCTCCCTCTCCCCCCCGTTCCCTCCCTCTCCCCCCCGTTCCCTCCCTCTCCCCCCGTTCCCTCCCTCTCCCCCCGTTCCCTCCCTCTCCCCCCCGTTCCCTCCCTCTCCCCCCCGTTCCCTCCCTCTCCCCCCCGTTCCCTCCCTCTCCCCCCCCGTTCCCTCCCTCTCCCCCCCGTTCCCTCCCTCTCCCCCCCGTTCCCTCCCTCCCCCCCGTTCCCTCCCTCTCCCCCCCGTTCCCTCCCTCTCCCCCCGTTCCCTCCCTCTCCCCCCCGTTCCCTCCCTCTCCCCCCCGTTCCCTCCCTCTCCCCCCCGTTCCCTCCCTCTCCCCCCGTTCCCTCCCTCTCCCCCCGTTCCCTCCCTCTCCCCCCCGTTCCCTCCCTCTCCCCCCCGTTCCCTCCCTCTCCCCCCCGTTCCCTCCCTCCCCCCCGTTCCCTCCCTCCCCCCCGTTCCCTCCCTCCCCCCCGTTCCCTCCCTCCCCCCCCGTTCCCTCCCTCTCCCCCGTTCCCTCCCTCCCCCCCCCGTTCCCTCCCTCTCCCCCCCGTTCCCTCCCTCCCCCCCCGTTCCCTCCCTCTCCCCCCGTTCCCTCCCTCTCCCCCCGTTCCCTCCCTCCCCCCCGTTCCCTCCCTCTCCCCCCGTTCCCTCCCTCTCCCCCCGTTCCCTCCCTCTCTTTCTCCCCCCGTTCCCCCCGTTCCCTCCCTCTCTTTCTCCCCCCGTTCCCTCCCTCCCTCCCTCTCTTTCTCCCCCCGTTCCTTTCCTCCCTCTTTCTCCCCCGTTCCCTCCCTCCCCCTCTCTCTCCCCCCGTTCCCTCCCTCCCCCTCTCTCTCCCCCCGTTCCCTCCCTCCCCCTCTCTCTCCCCCCGTTCCCTCCCTCCCCCTCTTTCTCCCCCCGTCCCCTCCCTCCCTCTCTTTCTCCCCCCGTCCCCTCCCTCCCCCTCTTTCTCCCCCCGTCCCCTCCCTCCCTCTCTTTCTCCCCCCGTCCCCTCCCTCCCTCTCTTTCTCCCCCCGTCCCCTCCCTCCCTCTCTTTCTCCCCCCGTCCCCTCCCTCCCTCTCTTTCTCCCCCCGTCCCCTCCCTCCCTCTCTTTCTCCCCCCGTCCCCTCCCTCCCTCCCTCTCTTTCTCCCCCCATCCCCTCCCTCCCTCCCTCTCTTCTCCCCCCGTCCCCTCCCTCCCTCCCTCTCTTCTCCCCCCGTCCCCTCCCTCCCTCCCTCTCTTCTCCCCCCGTCCCCTCCCTCCCTCCCTCTCTTCTCCCCCCGTCCCCTCCCTCCCTCCCTCTCTCTCCCCCCGTTCCCTCCCTCCCTCCCTCTCCCCCCGTTCCCTCCCTCCCTCCCTCTCCCCCCGTTCCCTCCCTCCCTCCCTCTCCCACTGTTCCCTCCCTCCCTCCCTCTCCCACTGTTCCCTCCCTCCCTCTCCCCCGTTCCCTCCCCCCTCCCTCTCTCCCCCCGTTCCCTCCCCCCTCCCTCTCTCCCCCCGTTCCCTCCCCCCCTCTCTCTCCCCCCGTTCCCTCCCCCCCTCTCTCTACCCCTCTCTCTCTCTACCCCTCTCTCCCCCCCCGTTCCCTCTCTCTCTCTCTCTCTCTCTCTCCCCCCGTTCCCTCCCTCTCTCTCTCCCCCCGTTCCCTCCCTCTCTCTCTCTCCCCCTCTCCTCCTCCCTCTCTGTCCCCCTCTCTTCCTCCCTCTCTGTCCCCCTCTCTTCCTCCCTCTCTGTCCCCCTCCCCCCCCCCCCTCTCTCTCTCTCTCTCTCTCTCTCTCTCTCTCTCTCTCTCTCTCCCTCCTCAATTTGAAGTAAGTGAAAAAACTATTTTGCTTAATCACAAAGTTCAATTATGGCCTTCACCATTCTGGACGCTGAGACCATATTTTGCTTTTGCAGAAACACAAAACCCACTTGTGAACGGGCAGTATGTGAAACAGTGTTGGGGCTTAATTCTCTGCACTGTTTCTCTTCCTTCTGGCAATCATGATTCTAGTTTGTTTTTGCTCATATTCAACTACCAATTAACAGTGCCTGCACCTTGCACTGTAGCAGCTAGTAAACAAAATCAATCACTTCATATCAACCACAGAGAACTTCTTCCCCTAGTATGGAAATAGTTGTTTTCAATTTTTCTTCTGCTTTAAGCACCTAGAACTTGAATCCTCCTTCGGGCGTCAGTGCGTGTGCGTGCGTGTGTGCGTGTGTGTGCGTGCGCGCGTTTAGTTTAAGTAGTTTGTAAGTCTAGGGACTAATAAGCAAAGAAATTATGCTCCATAGATTGACAATTGTTTGAAATTTTTCATCCTCTTCCTCCTCCTTTTAAATCTATTCAGAACTAGCTGGGATTTGTCTTTGGTGAGGACTGTGATAAATAATAATAAGTAAGGAATTTGCAGATTTTTGCCAAAAGTAGATGCTAGTTTTTCAGGTCCTTAATTATAAAGGATACAGTGATAACAGATAATATTTTAATGTGTTTGGAAAACTTTCTTTCCTGTAGGAAAGCAGCAAACTGTGACAAAATTTTATTATGAATAAAAAACAGTCCAGTTTGCACAAATTTTAAAATTAGTTTCATAAAGTTACCAGTTGATCCTTGATTAGATCATCATCCGACCATTGGTCTCATGTTGGTGTTGAGAGAAAGAGCAGTTGGCATGAGTGTGGAGTCATGTGCAGTGACTTCAGTATGTCTCCACACACATGCAGCTCACTCATCATCCCAGCACCAACGTGAGACAAACTGACTGATGGTGATCTACCAAGGATCGGAACTAGTCACCTTGTGAAATAATTTTTTTTAAATTTGGACGAACCAGTCTGATTTTTATTCATAAAAAATATAAGAAGATAATATTTTGATTGAATAATTTCTGCAATAAGTCATCAAATTGCATTGCTTTAGTTAAATTAAGTTGTAGTTTTAAGCTTAAATTATGGAGCAACATTTAATTCAAGTTTTCTAATCAATTTCGTTTTTGTTTCTTTATTTCATGCTGAAGCTCCTTGACAGATATTTTCCAAAGGTATAGAAATTGAATACATTTTCCTCAGAAGCATGTTAAGGAAATTGCATGTGTACTTGTCACATGTGTATAAATATTTGCATGCTCTAACTTGGGTAACAGATAAAAAATTTAAATAGCATGCTACTTTGAATTACAAAATAAAATTTGTAGTACAGCATGTTACTGAGTACCATCTGTATTTTGTAGCTACACAAGCATTGTTCACAGCCATGGAATATAGAGAATTTCAGAAATAGGATGGTGCTTTTTAATGCTTTGTACATAGTTCTAGGGTAGTGCAGCATTTGGCTTTGTAATGCTTTTATTCAAGTTTTTTTAGTAAATTCAACCATTTGTTAAACGTAGAAAACTTAATCCTTCTTACAATTGCCTGTTAAATGCGGGTTAATGCTTATTTCTTCTATTAGTCAGTATGGTTGTTTCTGTGAGAACTGTTGCTGATACAATTTTGTAAAATAAATTGATTACCTTTTTGTGTTTATCATGAAATTAATACTGTATGAATGTATTAACACTCAAGAATATGAGGGTGCCTTACTACTCTCGTAAGTTAATGCTTGCTATTTTCCACTGTGAAAATATGAATCAGTTATTAAAAGAAACAGTAAAGCACTTGAGGATGCTAGCATGCCAATTAATTGCAGCCACTAATTAAATAAATAGAAACTAAAACAGAACAATCTTTAATTTATTATTAATGTAATGGCTTATCTTCTTGCAATTCATGTTCACTGTCTTCTTTGTTAACCACATTCTTCCTTATCAATGTTTAACTAGTTATTAAAAGGAATTAGAAGATTTCAGAATGGGGCTGAATGATATATTCCAGTGATAGAAATTAATCTTAGGATTAAAATTTGAGTTTTGAAATTTGAGTGCCATACCAAATTATTTATCACATTGTAGTACACGATTTTTTCCAATTATCTTAAATGATTGCCACTCTTTCTCCATGTTTACTGCATAAAATACAGCTTTGATGTCCACAAGGTGAACAGTATGGCACTTACGATAGCCAGACAGTAGTACTACACCATTCTCTCTCTCTCTCTCTCTCTCTCTCTCTCTCTCTCTCTCTCTCTCTCTCTCTCTCTCTCTCTCTCTGACACACACACACACACACACACACACACACACACACACACACACACACACACGAACACACTGTTAATGTTCCCATAGAGAAGCAGTTAGTAGTTGCGTAGAGCTATCAAGAAGATGCAAGCAACAAAATATTGAGTATGTTTAAAAATTTGTTACAGCCGATTGTAGAAACATCACTGACTGGAGACCAGATTTAACCTTATTTCAGCAATTAAACTCTATTCAGGGCTCCATTCTATTGTGCAATGCTAGACTTGGATTCATTGAAGCTGATTTAGCATTGATCTGAGAAGGCGTAGCATATGCTTGACAGCACAGCTAAAATTGGATATCGACACGATTATTGCACTTTAACTGCAGATTGTCATAATTCTCAAACTGAAATATTAACTGTCAATATTCAGAATTTTATCCTCATAGTTTGCAGTTTAGAGTCCATGAAATGCCTTTGAACTAATCACAAAATTTATGAATCACCTCCCTTTGTTACAAGATCAATGATTACATAAATAGCTGGTGATTTCCTTAACCTAAACGTACAGATTTAGAGTAGTACACCAAGCATTTCCAGTGTGTAAATGATGTAGTCACACATTAATTTACTTATTATATTCTGACTTTATAAAAAATGTCTTCAGTTATTTGTTTGTATTTGCTTAGGAGAAAAGTGATGTTTCCTAATATCATTACATTACAGTTTTATCCCCGAACTAAAAACCTAACAGAAATAGAATTTTCCGATAACAAAATAAATTTACTCAATAAAGGAATCAAATACAACATTGAACCAAAACTAAATAAAAACTCGATAAAACATGCAATCACAACTGGTAATATTGCAATAGATAATGCTAATCTACCAATTGGACAACAAAACAAACTCACTATAAATATGGCCAAAATTATTGAAAAAGAAATAGCCAAAACACACTCTCAAAAAAATAAGAATGAGGTAAGAACATTAACTAATATTAACCAAAAATTATAATCAAATAGTGCAATAGCACTAAAATCAGACAAAGGTAATAGTATTGTCGTAATGCAAAAAACTGAGTACATACAAAAAGTTATGGATTTCTTTCGTGATAATAATATAATTGAAATACCGCGAAATCCTACTAACAAATATGCTGCTCAGTTTAAAAAATGTATCAAAAATTCTGATATAATAACAGAGTATGAAAAGAAATCTCTAATTATTCACCAACACTTCGAGCACAACCCAAAGTACATAAACAATTGATCCCTTTAAGACCTGTTGTCAACTGTATAGATAGCCCAGCATATCTTATAAGCAAAAAAATTAACACACTACTTACCAAACTATACACGTACAAGAAAAGATACACAATCAAAAATTCACCTATTCTTGCAAACACATTAAAAAATATCACTATCCCACTAAACAGTAAATTTGTATCTTCTGACATAACAAACCTGTATACAAACATCCCAATAAGAGAGACCATACAAATTATAGAAGCAAACCTACTTATATACAAAAAAGCATCAGTAACAGAAACACAAGAACTGATATATATGCTAACACTAATCTTTTCCCAAAATTATTTTCAGTTTAATGGAAAACTATACAACCAAGCAGATGGTGTAGCAATTGGAAGTTCAATAGCGGAAATCTTGGCAGATATATTTTTAAACCAATTAGAAACAAAAAATTTTAGCACTAACTCTCATTTAACAAATAAAATAATATATTATTTACATTATGTTGATGATACATCGATGCTGATAAAAGGAACAGGTAATGAAATTAATGAAATACACTGTTTACTTAACAAATTACATCCAAAAATTAAATTTATGAAAGAATTAGAAACGAATGGCTCAATCAATTGTCTCGATTTAAAAATTAGCAATAACAACAATTTTCATTCCTTTGAAATTTACTCAAAACCAACAACAACAGACAACATAATAAATGCCAATTCATGCCACCCTACATTGCAAACATATGCCTACTTTCATTCAGTGATAAATAGAATTAACAACCTACCCCTCGAAAAAGAAAGTATTTGTAAAGAAATCCAAATTTTAAAATATATAGCTTATACAAACAATTACAAATCTGATATAGTCCACAAAATTTATGATAAATGCAAAGAACCTAAAAATAAAATTTCTATACACACAAAAATAAAACTTATAAAAGAAGAACCAGAACATAAAAAAATCAAACACATTCCTACAACCTTAGGTAATATATCAAACAAAATCAACACACTATTCAAACAAACACGAATGAAATTTGCATTCCATACAAACAACAACCTACAAACAAAACTCCATAAAGCCATAGCAACCACAACCAACTTTAATTCTTCAGGAATTTATAAAATCACGTGTGAAAATTGTAACAAATTTTATGTAGGTCAGAAGGGATGAAGTTTTAGAACGAGGTTCAGCGAACATACAAGAATGACTGAAGCAAATCCATCTACTTTCTACCAGCATTTAAAAATTGAAAACCACACCACCACAAACATCGAGAGAGCTTTAAAAATATTACACAAAATTTCAAAAGGCACTGAAATGCACATTCACAAAAAATTAGAAATAGACATACACATGGAAGCTTCACGTAACAAAATTCTCAAGGAACACACAGATTTTAAACACAAAATTTATTTACAAAATTTTATCGATCTAATTAGGCTTGACAACGGCTAAATTCAGAGATGTAATGTTCCACAGTCAAGGATAATGCAAAATTTCGATTAACATACAATATCTCAGACATCAGAGAAACTCATTTTCATACTCAAAGATATTACAAAATTCCAAATGGCAAGCAATACCTCAGAGACCAAAGAGATACACTATTTCATAATCGGAGACACTCAACGAGCTAGAATTTCATAGAGTGGCTGACACACGAGTTACAGCGCTCTTTGCGTCAACCTGTGTAAACTTGGCCGCCATATTGGCGGTGGTCAGTACATTTTACAGGAGTCTGTCCATCGTATGCTGTTGTTGAAAGTGAAATGCTTTATTGAGTGTATATTGTATTTAGTGTACATTTTCTGTACAATCTTTGCTTCAGCAGTATGTCTAAAGTGTGTTCAGCATTTAAATAGACAAATCGAAGTGTTAAAACAACAAATATATCGGGCAAGAACACCAGTTGTTTTGCCTCTTTTGGTCTCTGTCTGCCTATACACAAGCAAAACTCCTGGCTAATGAGACATAGCTCCCCCAAGAGTGAAGTTTCAGATCACCTATCTTGTAATTCCTTTGAAGTACACTCCATAAAAAAGGCTCAGTTTTCTGACTAGCATATGTGTGTTTCTGTCGTTGCTGCAGTCGATTAGAGTGTCTCATCTGTTGAATAATAAAATACAATAAACACTTTTGAGTGTCTACACCTTCTTTAAAAATGTTTTCATTTGTTGTTGACAATACTTGATCAAGCATGGTTAACACATAATCATTGCAAAGTGCGGAAGCAATATTAACAGCCGGAATTTTTCACTTGTTAAATGTCTGTGTTCTGTGTAGCAAATATTTACGCATATCAGCGTGGAAACAACGTAAGTTATTAACAATATGTTACTTTGGTGTAGAATGCTTTTGTGGAAGCTGACCTAGGCGCATTTTTGATTGCAGCATTCTGTTTTCACTTTCATCTTTGTACTCAAATTTTGTCAATCAAACCCTTTAACAGCAATTTTACAAGTATGTGGACTTAATACGTTTAATAAGCACCAGATAAATGTATTAGACTCTATGAAAGCAGTTGTTACAACACATTAACGCCAGATGCAAATCAGTGATCATGATTGTTCGTCTTTACAATTACTGTTCTCTGTATACCTTTCGCAGCACTTTTAGACTATGAACTTGCATTATAATTAACACAAATATTTTCAAAGCGACATTTTCATTGTTGGATCAAACCTCAGCTAACTGTTATACTTCGAACTGGAAGTGTATTACTGACAGATTCGTGATATTTCATTGCTGCATTTTAAGAAAATACACTATCTGGCTCATCAATTCACAGCTCTGATAAAGTCTGGGCACACCAATGGAACTTCATGGACATCTGTACTCAATAGTCAATCTTCATTTTAAACATAAAATGTGTAAATAGGTAAAATTCTCGAGTGCGGGTGGCATACCAGCTGTCAGTCGCATGGCGTACGCCAGTTCAATTTGCCTCAAACATGGCACACCTATCGCCACTCTATAAAATTCAAGCTCGTTGGAGACACTACAAAATCCAGAGTATAAAACATTTGTAAATACATTGACATTCAAAGATATCACAAAATTCGAAATTAATCATCTCAGAGAAGCTAAATCATTACCAAAGATATAATACAATATAACATCTTTGTAAACACAGCATCAAAACAGCTGTCAGATAAGAAAGTCATTTCGTTAAAAATTATTAAAAAAACGACTTTATAAGAACGGTACCTATAAAAATTAAATAAAGGTACAGATGCTGTGTGTGTGTGTTTACCATCAAAAGAAAAGTAAGTAATAAATTTAAAACTGTATAATGTAGTCCCAATTTGTTTTGAAAAAATATTTTCAAAAAATGTATTTCAACTATTGCAGACCACTTGACAATGCCAAATATGGCGAAACAGCTGTAGTGGACAAATAAATAAAGCTAATAAGCAGCAGTAAAGGATATTATAGTTATTAAAAATGTCATAAGGTTAAACAGATTATACAATTGGCCCTTATTGGATTGGATTGGATGGTGTAATCATCATTCTGGGGCAATTTCAAAATAGTTTTACAAGCCAGTAGTATAACAAAATGCACTCGAATTTTACATTCTGTTACTATAACCCACTGCTTTGCATGGCGAACAATTTACTCTGTTACTGGAGCCACGAACATGAATTTTGGCTTGTCGTGCATACTTGCATCAGTATTGTCTGACAGCCAGTGAGCATTCAGTAGTGTTCTGCTGTAAATATTGCCATCACTGTAAGCAATAAATATGATTACACAAAGTTGTTTAGTGGATGTTGTTATATTTGTTGGAAGTTGTCATTGCTGATGCCGCTGGTGTATGGCATTTTTCATAGGTCAGAAAGAGAGAGAATACATGTTTCCTTCGAACACAAAGTGCATCTGCGTGTTTACCACAACTTCTCTCATGGAACAGGCAACAGTGCAATCCTCGTCTGTGTCTAGACATATGTGACCCTCCATCATTTGTGACTCTTACTAAAGTAAGAAATATGTGCATGATACATCATGTTTATGGTCTGCATAATAAGAACCCCATTACATTTTACTTTGTCACACAAACGTTTAACATAACTATCTTCATGTTTATTCCTGGTATATGTTTAGATATTGTTGTCCTTAGTGCAATATGTTATTGAAATTATGTGTAATATGTTTCTTAGAATTAGAGTTTGTGAAATAACCTTAATTACTAAAATTCTCCTTATTCTAATCCACTTTTAACCATTTTTAGCTACCTAATATCACTGAAAGCCTGGATGCTGTTGAAGATTTATTAAATGGTGATATCATGAACAATGTACAAAAAGGAACGGAATACTTTAAACAAATTATGGAAGATATTAATGCCTCCGTGAATAAAAGTAAACCAGATATAGAAAATACCATGAAAGATGCAGGTAATATATTTTTGTGACAATTTTCCTCTTTTGTATCAGCAGTTTCATGGAATCTATAAGTATTTAGAATTAGGGTTGTGTCCGAGTGGTTTGGCCGAATCTAGCACACTGTCTTCGGATTCGAGATTCGGCGCATAATGGTCGAATACTACCGAATCCCGAATCCAAAGTGTTATATGGAAACCTTTAGTTACGAATGTCGGAGTTTCCTTTGCATAACAGTGCACTTTTGTCTGCATTACTTACTTTATTTTCCATAGATCCGCTGAAAGACGCGATGTCACAAAATGAAACGACCTCACTTTGAATAGTTCTGATAAATGGCGCTAGGAGCTGCCACAAGTAACGTTTCCCGTCTACACAGGCTGTCGCTTAGCAGGCGAAAATATAAATACAGCTTAAAACTTTTGCTCTCGTAAAAAATAAGCCTTTCAGTTATAAGTAGCAACAAAAATAAATTTCTTCATGTAAATGGCAACAATACATAAGGCTTTAGGATTCATGCCTCATTCTGATTTCAAGTATTGTTTCGTCGAATTTCGTGAAGTGTTGGGATATGTGGACTGTAATGAAGCACTAAGATTTCTAGAAGAAAATGATTTATTATGTGGAAAAAGAAGTTCTAATGGTGCACCCTCGAGGTGGGATGACGTCAATTCAGCAACCACTTGACGTTTGTTTCAATAAATCATTTAAGGTCGAGCTTAAACACATGTACACCGACTGCCTTTCGAAAAGTGACAGACAACTGACACCAATGGGTCGTGTGAAACGCACAAGTGTGCCAATGGAATGATGATATGTGGAAGTGGGTTCCAAATCAGATTGCGGAACAGGCATTTAAAAATGTTAGAGATCGAATGCTCTGGACTGTACAAGGGATGATGCTCTGTAGTACGAATAAACTGTGTAACAAGGAATCAAATGATAGCGATTTACCATACCTGTATCTAATTGTATAAATATTTCATAAAATTTGTATTATAAGACTAATAAAATTGTTTTATATTTCTGCATTTAGGTTCATACAATAGCTGTACATATGAAGTCTTATCTAAAATCTACTACGTAAAGCCGACTGGCAAGCCTGTGTTGCGTCAATATGCCTGACGCTACAACCACTGCCTTCATGCTACAACTTACGTGTTTTCAATTAGAGGCAAGGGATTGTTCCTATGAATCGTGATTCCTGAATTCCACACTCTTTTTTCCATAAGAATAGTACAGACGTAAACATTACGCCATGTAATCTTCTGTGTTAGCTGTTACCACATTTAAATTCCATCCGCCTAACAAACCCGAAAGACAACGGAGAATGCTGAAGAATATGTTTCACGTTAATGTTTACATTTGTATTATTCTTATGCTGAACGGAAATAGTTAGAAATGATGCACAGCAATTGACTTCTAGTACTGATTTTTAAATCTTATACGAATAAAAATTCTATGCAGACTAGTTACGTGATCTTAAATGTTTGAAAGAATAAATGACTCTAAAAAATACCGTTGCTTAACCTTCCGGAATGCTCAATCTGCGCATTACTTTTCACAGTTCTGAAATGTCTTCGTGGCAATAACAAGTACACACATATTGAATAAACACGGATTTCTCTCTGTCTGAATGTCCTGTTCGTCACTTATGGAATACCTGATATGTCACTATAAAATTATTTAACATTTACACATCCTATTTTTTAACTTACAAAATATCTACGTATCTTCGCAGATTTTATTTTTGAGTCTTCACCTTTGAAAAAAGAAGAAGAAGAAAAGAAAAGAAGAAGAAGAAAAAAAAACATAATCCTTTCCTTTCATTGTTTTTTATTCACAATATGAAATATTTTGTAACAGAGTGAAGAAAGTTACTTATTAAATTTTAGATCATAAAATTTATATCAAAATGTTTCATTCAAATTTCTTTTAAGTGTAGGGGGTATTAACAAATTCCTTAAGTTTGAAAATAAAAATGTAAGTGAAATTTTAATTTCTTAAATTTTACTGTTAGGCTTTATCTTCATCACTGGCTGTGATAGAGTTGTAATTCTTTTTAAATACATGTACTTGAGTTGACAGATTATTGTGGTTCGAGGTTCGGAAGATTAGATTCGGGTTCGGTATTTAGCAGATGTTATATTTAAGATTTGGTATTCGGATTCGATTCGGTAAAATTGAGGTTCGACCCATTCCTATTTAGAATGTGTTAAAAAGTTTGAATAACTAGATGGAAAATAAAATATTGTAGACTGTTTAGACACAAAGAGGCCTGACCATATCAACAGTATCAGTAGAGAGACAGGAACTAGTAGTTACGATGTCTCATTGTGATGATGGTTACTTAAGTTAATGACATCATTGAAAAAGGTTAGGGGAGTTTTTTTGTTAGTACGTACATGTAAGTATTTGTTATCACCCAAGGCAATAAATGGATATTATTTAGTCTTAGTAAGATCAACAAGAGTAATTATGGACAAATTTCAAATTGCTTGTAAATTGTGCTCTAGCGTAGTATGTGCCAAACCACTCAAGAAGCTTGTTTTTATTAAGTAATGGAACCCATTACATTATTGCCAATGGCAGGATGAGATCATCATCATATGGAGGTGTGTGTGTGTGTGCGCGGGTGCGTTTATCTCTCTCCAGTGTTTGGCACACTTCACTGCAACATCATTGGCCAGCCACAGGTCTTGGAAAGTGCATGGAGCTGGCAAGGATGAGTAGCTCAGCAGGTGTGTGATTGTTTTTTTTCCTCCACATTGGCAGAGCTCGTCTTCTGCATATCCCCACTTAAATAGGTTATCCTTTGGTCATCCCATTCGACACCTAAGTCTGTTTAAGCTCTTCCAGACTCTCCATTCCAGTTGAGATCCAGCCGGAAGTTTTTCTTTAATGTTCCAACATTGCAAACTGCATTTTTCCAATTTCGGTGTCAACATCGATTCCCTGGTTATAGATTGACTTTCATTTATTGGATGTTCAAATTGAATGAAATCTTTCCTTGATTTTAATCTTGACACCCTTGGCTGATGTCCGAACAGGGAATGTCTTCTATCCTCGCACTGTCTGCTTCTTTCAGCCATCACCAACGTTTGCCATCTGATCTGTGGGGGAGCTATTCCAGACAGAACACATATAAAGGAGATCACGGGTTGTAGGCTTCAGGCATCCGTAATTAATCGACATGAATCATTCAGTGCTGTATCTAGCTTGTGGGCGTGCGTTGATCTTCTGCATACGGGATTAGCCTTTCTTCTGCCCCAGGCTGCTTCACTTTCCGGTTTATGCCTTCGCCCGGAGACGGGCGAATTTCGTGAGTTACGGTGGTTCTTGGTGTCGTTTCTCTTACTCCTTGGTTCCTTACTTTCTTACCCTTTGTTTTCTGTCTTTCTCTCCTTGTACTCTCCTAGCCTTCTTCTCCTCATTAGTCTCCGCCTCGGTGTTTGAGACACTTTTTTCCTCCATGTGCGTGTCTGAAGGCCGACCCACGCATTATCATACGTAGCAGGTGACGGGGTAACGCGTAATTCCCCGCCCCGGGTAGACAAGTAGGGCACGTACGTACCCCCTGGTAAAGGCCAGGCCCAGGGAGGGGTGATTACCCGAGCTGGTACCTTCCGAACATGCCGATTGGTCCCTCTGTCAGTTCTCGGGAGGTGTGACCTGAGGTGTGAACAATCACCTAAGGAGAGGGCCCCCACTAGGAAGGAGCGTGCCATCAGAGACGCCGGTAATCACGGGGGACACTTCCGCGATGACTTCCTTCTCTTCTTCAGTGACGTTGACCCAGAAACGTAAGATAGATTCGCCTCAGCAAAAATAGACTCTGCCTAATTTACCAAAATTTCTTGGTGTCTCTCGAACCGATGGAAAAGATTTCACGTCTGTCAATCCTTTCGTCATCCAGAAAGGTGTAGATGCAATTGCTGGCCCTGTTAAAACCTGTTCGCGTCAGCGCAACGGCACATTGTTGCTGGAAGTGGACAGTGCCTTCCAAGCTCAGAAACTAATCCGGACTACACTGTTACACACGATTCCTGTCAAGGTAGAAGCGCATCGCACACTCAACTCGTTACGGGGGGTAGTCTTCACGAGATCCCTTGACGGGTTGTCTGATGAAGACATACAAACCTACATGTCAGATCAGGGTGTCACAGCTGTGCATAGGGTTTTGAAAAAGGTAAATAACCAGCTGACACCGACTCGTACTGTGTTTTTGACGTTCGATAGGGTTGAACTCCCGTCGAAGGTCAAAGCAGGGTACGAAGTTATCTCTGTCCGCCCTTATATTCCAAACCCAACGCGCTGCTTCCAATGCCACAGGTACAACCATACCCGTGACTCTTGCCCAAATGCAGCAAAATGTGTCACTTGTGGTAGGGACGCCCATGAGGGGGATTGCCCACCTCTGTCCCCTCACTGCCTTAACTGCAACGGTGACCATGCGGCTTCCTCTCGCGACTGCCCGGTATACAAGGATGAGAAGGTCATCCAGCAAATTCGGGTTACGGAAAAGGTGTCAACATCTGCCGCTCGAAAGTTGTTGGCGAGTCGAAAGCCTGCTGTCCTCCCAGCGGGCACATACAGTAAGGTCCTCACCTCCACTCGACCTACTAAAGATTCAAGTACCCAGACGTGTGATATTACCTTCGCTGACACAGTTGTGCAATCCGCCAGCCCGAAGATTTCCCGTTCCACGTCCCCGCTTCCTCCTGCTGCCTCTAAGGTACAGTCTTCATCAACCTCTGGTAAACCGCGGGCACCTAAACAAGATGCCCAGACTTTAAAAAAGGAACCCGTCCATGAGGATTTTCTGCGTTCTCAGGCTTCCCAACTGTCAACTGCCTCTTCTCGCTGTCACTCTTCCAGAAGAGCTGACAAGAAAAAGAGTTCCTCTCCTTCCCCGCCGAGGCGTGACCCATCTGTCACGCCGGCCTACAGTTGCCGGCCTCGACCGTCTTCTGTTTCACCGGGACGCTCCGTCTGCCGGGCACCCAGCCCTTTATCGGCGGTGGAAACTGCCCCTCCTGATCAACTCAAGGAGGTGGCAGGCGCGTCGGTCGAACCTATGGACCACGACCCTTTGCCCCTAGACAGCGATAGCAGTGCTCCCTCGAAATCCGATCCTCAGCGGCCGTCGAGGTGACCCCGCTTGCTTGTTAGTTTTTATCCTTATCTCTTATCTCACTTATATCATGGCGCTCCTTCAATGGAATATTCGCAGCATTCGTTCTAATCGGGAGGAGTTAAAACTAATCCTTCGATTGCACTGCCCGCTTCTAGTCTGTCTCCAAGAAACTAAGTTGCATCCACGTGATCGTGCAGACTTTCTACACACTACACCTCTTTGCGGTTCGACCTGCCACCCGTGGAAGGTATCCCAGCCAATGGGGGGGTTCTGATGCTCCTTCGAGACGACGTCTATTTCCATCCCATTTCATTGCATACTCACCTACAGGCAGTTGCCGTCATCACTTTATCCACATTTACCTTTTCCCTCTGTAATATCTATTCGCCATCGTCATCTGTCCTTACTAGGGCAGATGTGCTACACCTTGTTGACCAGCTCCCTTCACCTTTCGTGTTGGTAGGCGACTTTAATGCCCACGACCCCCTATGGGGCTCTCCGGCACCTTGTCCGAGAGGCTCCCTTTTGGTGGACCTTCTCCAACACCTCGATCTTGTCTGCCTCAACACCGGTGCACCGACCTTCCTTTTGGTCACAACACACACTTATTCCCATATAGACCTCGCAATATGCACTCCTCAGCTTGCCGGTCGGTTTGAGTGGTATGCACTTTCTGACACGTACTCAAGTGACCATTTCCCTTGTATCATCTACTTCCTGCATCATTCCCCATCTCCTCGTCCCACCAGTTGGAACATTTCTAAAGCCGACTGGGGGCTTTATTCTTCCATGGCTGTTTTTCACGATCAGAATTTTCCCAACAGTCAGGTCGACTACCTCACAGAGGTTATTCTCACCGCTGCTGAACGTTCCATACCTCGTACATCCTCTTCTCCACGTCGTGTCCCGGTCCCTTGGTGGACTGCAGCCTGCCGCGACGCGCTTAGAGCCCGGCGCCGTGCTTTACACACCTTCCGCTGCCACCCAACTCTGGAGAATTGCATCAATTATAAACGTATGAAAGCGCAATGTCGTTGTATCATAAACGACAGCAAGAAAGCTTGCTGGACTGCTTTTACTAGTTCTTTTAACCGTTTTACTCCCTCCACGGTTGTTTGGGGTGGCCTACGCCGTTTATCCAGCATCAAGGTCCACTCCCCGATTCCTGGCCTGACCGTGGAGAACGCAGTCCTCGTGGACCCCGCTGCTGTTTCCAACGCATTGGGCCGTTTCTTTGCGGAGGTTTCGAGCTCTGCCCATTACCACCCTGCCTTTCTCCCTCACAAACAGGTAGAGGAGGCACGGCCGCCTTCTTTCCACTCTTTTAATCGTGAAAATTATAACGTCGCCTTCACCATGCAGGAGCTAGACCGTGCTCTCGCCCTGTCCCGATCTTCTGCTCCCGGGCCCGACTCCATTCATATTGAGATGCTGAAGAACCTCTCTCCTGCGGGCAAGTGCTTTCTTCTTAGTACCTACAATCGCATATGGACTGAAGGTCATATTCCCACAAGTTGGCGTGAAGCCATTGTTGTCCCCATCCCCAAACCAGGGAAGGACAAACACCTTCCTTCCAGTTATCGCCCCATTTCTCTGACGAGCTGCGTCTGTAAGGTGATGGAATGCATGGTTTATGCTCGGTTGGTCTGGCTCCTCGAATCTCGCCGTCTCCTGACTAATATCCAATGCGGTTTTCATCGACACTGCTCTGCTGCTGATCACCTCGTTACGTTGTCGACCTTCATTATGAACAACTTTCTAAATAAGCGTCAAACAGTAGCAGTGTTCTTCGACTTGGAGAAGGCATACGATACCTGTTGGAGAGCGGGCATTCTCCGCACATTGCACACATGGGGCCTTCGGGGCCGCCTTCCTCTTTTCATTCAAGCGTTTTTGGCGGATCGCAAGTTCCGGGTACGGGTGGGCTCTGTTTTGTCAGATACCTTTTGCCAGGAGAATGGGGTACCACAGGGCTCCGTCTTGAGTGTGGCGCTCTTTGCCATTGCAATCAATCCGATCGTAGATTGCCTTTCAGCCGACGTCTCCGGATCTCTTTTTGTTGACTATTTCGCAATTTATTGCAGTGCCCAGCGGACGTGTCTCTTGGAGCGTTCTCTTCAACGCTGTCTTGACCGTCTATATTCCTGGAGAATCGCAAACGGCTTCCGATTCTCCACTGAGAAAACTGTGTGTATAAACTTCTGGAGATACAAGGAATTTCTTCCACCTTCTCTACATCTTGGACCTGTTGGTCTCCCTTTCGTGGAGACTATGAAATTCTTGGGACTTATGTTGGATCGTAAACTTTGCTGGTTCACACACGTGTCCTACCTGGCTGCCCGTTGTGCCCGATCCCTTAACGTTCTTCGTGTCCTCAGTGCCACGTCATGGGGAGCGGATCGTGCTGTCCAGCTTCACCTTTACCAGGCCATTGTTCAGTCGAAGCTCGACTACGGAAGCCTTGTATACTCTTCTGCACGGCCGTCGATTCTCCGCCGTCTCAACTCTATCCACCATCGGGGATTACGTCTGGCGACCGGTGCATTTTATACCAGCCCTGTTGAAAGTCTGTATGCCGAGGCTGCTGTATTACCCTTGACCACTAGACGTGACATACTCTTGTCGGTATGCATGCCGCCTGCGGTCGATGCCCAACCATCCATCTTACCAATTATTTTTTGACGATTCACTCAATCGCCAATATCAGTTGTCTGTAATTGCCTTGCTTCCACCTGGAGTTCGGTTTTGCCGCCTGCTACAGCGGCTCGATTTTACCCTTCCTTCCACCCTTCGGTTGAGCGAAAGCCCATTGCCACCGTGGCATCAGGCCCAGGTTCACACTTACCTTGAACTTAGTTCGCTCCCCAAGGAGAGCACTCCGGATTTGGTATACCGCTCGAGGCTTGTTGAACTCCGTTCACGGTTCGATAATGCCATATTTATTTACACTGATGGTTCCAAGAGCACTGCCGGTGTCGGATCTGCCTTCGTCGTCGGCGACAACAGTTTCCAATACAAGCTCCCTGACCGGTGCTTGAACTTCACGGCTGAGCTTTTTGCCCTCCACCAGGCCGTTTTGTATACCTGCCGCCACCGCGAACCTTTCTATGCCATATGTTCGGACTCCCTTAGTGCCCTGCAGAGTCTTAAGGACCCTTTCTAGAACCATCCTCTCGTGTATCGGATCCAACACTCCCTCCAGATGACAGCTGTCACGTTTCTTTCCTATGGGTCCCTGGCCACGTGGGTGTGCTCGGGAATGAGGCCGCTGACATAGCAGCAAAGGCCGCAGCTCTTTTGCCTCGCATGGCTACCTTTTGCATCCCACCGGACGATGTTCAACGGGCTCTTCGCCGGAGTATCGTGTCGTCATGGCACAGTGCGTGGCTTTCACTGTACAACAATAAATTGCGAACTGTCAAACCGATCCCGACCGCTTGGAGGACCCCCTCACGCCCCTCTCGGCGGGAGGAGGTCATCCTGGCCCGGTTGCGGATCGGTCACTGCTGTTTCAGCCACCGTCATTTGCTAACCGCCGATCCTGCACCGCTGTGCTCCTGCGGTGAATTACTGACGGTGCGACACGTTTTATTGTCTTGGGTAAATTTTAATCATCTCCGTGTAGCCCTTCACTTTCCGTCTACTCTGGAGGAAATTTTAGCTCATGACACACGAGCAGCTGCTAGAGTTTTGCGTTTTATCAACTTGGCCAACTTATCGAAGGATATTTAACCCTTTTCATTGTCCTTTATCTTTCTTTTTTAGCTTCTTCTTGATTTTCTGACTGTCACCAAATTTTTTTTGAGATCTAGTGATCTAAGTTCTTGTCTGGGCACTAATGACCGTAGAAGTTGTGCGCCCTAAAACCACAAAAATAGTCACTAGCATATTCAGCTGGAGCAAAACACAAAGCCAGGGATGATGAACGCAGAATTTCTGGATTTGTTCCCCAGTGTGAGTTGGTACGTTTGTGGATTATACCGTTCCATGTGTTGATTTTCGCTCTAGTTTTTCTACATGTCTCTTGTAGGACAGTGTTTGATCTAATGTGGTTCCAAGATAAACTGGGTTTGGGCAATGTTTAAGTTTAACTGAGTTCCATTCCAATTGTAATTTCCTGGTTGTTCAGGTGAAATAAACAAGTCTGCGTGTTTGCTATATTACGTCGAAGCTGGTTCCTGTTGTAATATTCAGTAAGAACTTCTAGGGCATCTGATAGGTTTCTCTCAATGTGACTGATTGATCTCAATTGGCAGGCAATGGCTACATCATCAGCATCGATAAAACTTCTTGCATCTGGTCCACTGGTTGGTCATTTGTATACCGGTTGAAAAAGTAGAGGGGACAAAACACTACCTTTGTGGGGAGCCCATTCTTCTGGTTCCTGCAGCGGCTTCTTTGCTCTTGAAATTCCACATAGTATCTTCTGTTGGAGATCAGAGATCTCATAACTTCATTAAGATGGTAATTTCCTGTCATTTTGAAAATTTTTTCTAGTAGTATTTTATGGTTTATTGTATCATATGCTGCTGATAGATCGACAAACACCACATCAGTATTTTCATCCTTCTGAAACCCATCCTCTATGTATTGTGTTAGGCAGAGGACCTGACCAATACAAGACTTTCCATGTCTAAATCCTGCCTGTTGTGAAATGATTTGGCTTTACGTTTGTATAGTTTAAAAGGGCAGCACAGCAGCGATATTGGATGGTAGTTCTTGGCATTGTCTCTTGATTTCCCGAGCTTTGGGACTGCTACTACCTTGGCCTTTAGCCATAGCTTTGGGACCGTCTTGTTAGCCCAGCAGAAGTTATAGATTTGTAAGAGCCATTCCTTAGCTATGGGCCCTATGTTCTATATAAACTCATTAAGGACATCATCAGGACCTGGGGCCTTTCTGGATTTCAAGGAACTGATTGCTGTTTCCAATTCTATTGAAGTGAAATATGGCACTGCTGGTATTTCAGCCACCATTCAAAAGGAACTGATGTGCAATCTGATTGGCGGTTACAGAAATCTGATTCTTAGGGGCTGTTGGGTTGCTAGATAATCGTTTTAAGAGATTCCAAGTTCTTCTGCTACTGTGTTTCATATCAAGACTCTCCAACATATGTTTCCAGGACCCTTGTCGGTCTTTGCTTATAGTTTCAACCATCGGTTCCCCAAGTTTTATAGTTTCTACACTGAAAGGGTCGTGGTTGTACTGCTCAATGTATTCATTATATAATTGTTTCATTTTCTTGGAAACTCCAGGAATGTAGAGTGTTCTGCATCCTCTGGGTATGCTGAGTCTTGCTAATCTTTTAACAGCTTCGACAAACTTTCCTTAGTTTTCAGTGTTTGGTGGTAAATATACAATTTCCTTATCTAAGATGTCAGAAAATTTTTTCCACTTAGCCCTTTTAAAGTTAAAACACTTTTTAAAGGGTACTTCTTGGGGAACAATTACTGGTCTAACTTTTAGCTTGATTGCTCTATGTTGGGTCTTTGGAACAGGATTGAGAATGAATTTACTGCATGCCCCAGACAAGGTTTTGGAAACTTATATGAGATCTGGGTTATACCCTTTCTTCCATCTTGCGCTGTTGAATGATGCAGGCTGTTTCTGATCATGGATGAGATTCAGCTCTTGGGTAACAACTCACTGCTAAGAGGCTTGCTGAGCTGCTGACAGACATGAAAATAATCACATTCACACAACTTAAATTTTCAGCCATGGCCTTTGTCAGAAAAAGAAACACACTCAGACAAGTGAGTGATTGCGTGAATGTATGTATTTCTTTTTCTAACGAAGGCTATGGCTGAAAATTTAAGTTCTGTGAATGTGATTATCTATTTCCATATCTGTCAGGAGCTCAGCAAGCCTCTTTACAGAGAGTTGTTACCTGTTATTGTTGTTTGTTGTTGATGTGGTCTTCAGACCACAGACTGGTTTGATGCAGCTCTCCACACGAACCTGTCCTGTGCAGGTCTCTTCATCCGAGAATACTTTCGGCAACCTACATCCGTTTGAATCTGCTTACTGTATTCATCCCTCGATCTCCCTTTACGATTCTTACCCCCACACACTTTCTTCTAATGCTAAGTTGATGATTCCTTGATGTCTCAGGATGTGTCCCACCAACCTATCCCTTCTCTTAGTCAGAATACACCAGAAATTCCTTTTCTTTCCAATTCTGTTGAGCACCTCCTCATTAGTTACATGATCTACCCATCTAATTTTCATCATGCGGCTGTAGCACCACATTTCAAAAGCTTCTATCATCTTTTTGTCTGAACTCCTTATTGTCCATGCTTCACTTCCATACAATGCTACACTCCAGACAAATGCCTTCAGAAAGGACTTCCTAACATTTAAACTAATATTGGATGTCAACAAGTTTCACTTTTTCGGAAACGGTTTTCTTCCCATAGCCATTCTGCATTTTATATCTTCTTTACTTCGGCCATCAGAAGTTATCTTACTACCCAAGTAACAAAACTCGTCTACTACTTTTATTGCCTCATTACCTAATTTAATTCCTTCAGCATCGCCTGATTTTCTGATGCTACATTCCATTATCCTTGTTTTACTCTTGTTGATGTTCATCTTATAACCTCTTTTCAAGACATTGTCCATTCCATTCAATCGCTCTTCCAGATCCTTTGTGGTCTCTGACAGGATTACTATGTCATTGGCAAACCGCAAAGTTTTTATTTCTTCTCCCTGAACTTTAATTCCCTCTCTCCTCCATTATTAATATTCCTATCATAGTTTCCATTATTAAAACATTTAGCTCTGTAGTTTGCCTGTTACATATCACATTAACATAAAATAGGTACCACATTTCAGGAAATAAATATTAAGAACAGGTTATAATAAAAGTTCATAAATACCTGAAAGTATTGTTAATCATTGCAGTTGTGACACCCAAACCTCCAGATGCCAAACACTCAGATTGGTACCAAATGTTGTATATCGATAGAGTATCAATGGAAACTTCCATATAATTCGTTCTATGTGCTGCCGTCCAGTAGAACGTGCTTAAACATGAAATAATATGTTACATCTGTCCTACGGAGCACAGGAAAAGCGTATCTGTAGGGGTCTGCTATGCTGTACTCCGTTTAGGTGGTTGATAGGGCGAGTGTTTGTTGTCACGAGGGTCCTTGGTTCAAACCCTAGTGACACAACCCTTTTTATTTTTATTTTACTTTTCTTTATGGCATTGCGAATTATTCTACATTGACAAATGTAAACAGAGTGTTAAATGCGACATGTTCCTGAAATTTAAAAGTAAAAGGACTGTTCGGATTTTATAGCACTGTGTTATTGGGCAATTTGCTTCTGCTTCGTTTTATTTGAAAACAGCAAACCTGTAGATTATACTCGTAGAATAAAGAAACAATTGCACCATACATGCGGAAGTATTAAAATAATAATAATAATAATAATAATAATAATAATAATAATAATAATGGTAATGGTAATAATAATAAATGAATGATAGATAGGCAGCACAATCTTTCAGCGGATGTGGGTGTTGTGGGGCTGACGTTGCTGTTCAATCTGCATGCTACTGCTACTGCTGCAGCTGACAGTGCTGCTTTGTGAAATGAATCCGTGGAGCTTTATAGACATTCTCTTTTAACAATTTTCATCTTACTGCAGTTTAAAAGGCTCTCTGTTATGAACTAACACTCTACCAACTAGCCCACGGTAACACAATGTGATAAGCTCTCACAGTTATGCTCTTCCTCTACTCTGTAGGTTAGGTATTACTTATTATTATAATTTATGCTTGTTCTCCTGAACAGCAGCATATAGCACAAATTATATAAAAGTTTCTGTTCATATTCTATCGATATACAACTTTCAGTACCGATCAGAGAGTCTCACATCTGAAGGTTTGAGTGTGATTGAAATATTTACTGCAGGTACAGGCAGTTCCAGAAAAATCATCCTTCCTCTGAAAACAGCGTCAACAACATCAGGTGTGTCGTCAGTTGCAGTAATGGCTAAAGTATATAATACAAATGTTGCCACCATGGTAGTTGGAACTCGAAGTAACTTTAGGCCTACTGTTAACTTCACTGTCAAACATAGAAATCGCTTTTGGATCTGTGTGCCGTCTTATATGCTCATCCTGTGTGGGGCTTCTTCAGGCGTTGTTGGTGTAAATAAATAGTGACAGCAGCCGTATGCATTGTCTCCTGAGAGCACACGTTGGGGAAATTCGCCTGCCTCAAACTGGGCTTGAATTCTTGAATTCCTAAACATATTGCTATCATGGGCAGATCCTGGCCAACTGGCAACAACACAGTAAAACACCATTTTTTATTTTCCAGATTTTACATTTTCCGACCATTTACACCAGTTTTTGTCAGTCCCGTCAAATTTCATATGTTCGCAATGTTAATTCGCCCCCGTTTTTGCGTTAATATATTTACACTTTTCCCACATTTTACGGTTTTGAAACAATTTTCATGAATAAAAAATGACTTAATTGACATTATTTGATGCTGGCATGGCTTTCGCCTTCAAATGTAGTGTTTATAAACATTACACAGTCAAGTTTTTTTATAGATTGCGTTTATTCAAACGTATATTTCGCGTTTCATTGTTTGCAGTATGCACCAGTAGTATACTCACGATGCAGAGGCTGATGGATCCCATCAGCCACCGCACTGATTGTTGGTTTAGCTTTGTTTATGCCTTATTATGCAACTTGTAGTTTCTCATGCTTTAGGTGACATGTTTTGAGAATTTATTCTTATTGTGAAATGCAAATATGTATCTAAGTATATTTGTGAAGTTTTATAAACGATAGGACAGATGGTTTGCTTGTGTACTGTACCTTTTTCTGCACATTGAAGAGGTGCGGTAGGTCTTTAACATAAACTCAAAAACACGATTATAGCGTGAGATGCCAACACTGTGCTAATGTCACAAAAATACTTATGCATATATTTGCACTTGAGAATGCAAATAAATTCTCGAATAATGTTGTGAGAAACATTGAAAAATACAAAAAGTATGGAACTTGTGCAGTTTCACTATGTAAATAATGAATTCCAATTAAAGGCTTGCTGACAAAGTCAATTATTATGAATGAAATTATGTCAAAAATTTGTTCTTCCTATAAAGTCACCAGTTACAGTTCCACCTGGTGCTTAAAATATTACAAAATTTGGCTGACCTTTATTACACAACAAATAAACTTACTTTATTTTGATGCCTGTTTGTAAATATATCACAAATAATCTACAAAAATGCTAGGGTGATCCAGTAAGTATATTTTACCATTTAAAACATTATTTCCCGTGTTTTACATTTTCCCACATTTACACCATTTTCATTAAGTCCCTTGAAAAGTGTAGAAACGGGGTTCTACTTTCTTTTTAAAACAAAGTTTCGAATCACAGACTGCTTATACAATTACAGAAAATCAACCGTGATGATTTCTGTGTACATCTGCATTATTGCCACCAGGTGATATATTTGATGCGTGTGTAGTCTATAGCACCTAAAACTCCACGAAAGTTGAAGATGTTATAGAAGTCTCTCTTTACATACCTTACTTCAAGCTCCTCAGTAGGCATTATGATAAATTGGGATCTTAGAGTAACAATTCCTTTAGTGAATTTTTATATAAGATGTTTTGTTGTTGGTATGGTCTTCAGTCCGGAGACTGGTTTGATGCAGCTCTCCACCCTACTCTATTCTGAGCAAGCCTTTTTATCTCCTCATAAGAACGGCAACCCACATCCACTTGAATCTGCTTACTATACGCGTCTCTTGGTCTCCCTCTGCGATTTTTTCCCCACACACTTCCCTCCAATGCTAAATTTACGATTCTCAATGTCTAAGAATGTGTCCTACCAAGTGATCCCTTCTTTTGGTCAGGGTATGCCAAAAATTCCTTTTCTCATCAATTCTGTTCAGTACCTCTTCATTAGTTATGCGATCTACCCACCTAATCTTCAGCATACTTCTGTAGCACCACATTTCAAAAGCCTCTATTCTCTTCCTGTCCACACTGCTTATCGTCCATGTTACACTCCCGTACAAGGCAACACTCCACACAAATGCCTTCAGAAAAGATTTCCTTACACTGAAATTAATATTCGATGTTAGCAAATTTCTCTTTTTCAAAAATGCTTTTCTTCCCATTGCCATTCTGCATTTTATATCCTCTGTACTGCGACCATCACATGTTATTTTACTACCCAAGTAACAAAACTGATCTACCACCTTCATTGTTTCGTTACATAATCTAATTCCTTCAGCATCGCCTGATTTTATAAGACCGCATTCCATTATTTTTGTTTTGCTCTTGTTAATGTTCATTTTATACGCTCTCTTCAACACACTGTCCATTCCATTCAACTGCTCTTCCAGGTCTTTTGCTGTCTCTGACAGAATTACAATGTCGTCAGCAAAACTCAATGTTTTTATTTCTTCCCCCTGAACTTTAATCCCTATTCCAGATTTTTCCTTGCTTTTTTTCACCACCTGCTGTATGTACAAATTGAATAACATCGGAGAAAGGCTACAACCCTGTCTTACTCCCTTCCCAACTGATGCTTCCCTTTCATGCCCTTCGAGTCTGATAACTGCGGTCTGGCTTTTGTACAAGTTGTAAATAACTCTCCTTTCCCTATATTTTACCCCTGCTGACTTCAGAATTTGAAAGAGTGTATTCCAGTCAACATAGATGCTTTGTATACATTGAATATGTGTCCAGTTACTATTTGGAACCTTTCTGTTGTGTAAAATTGCAGTGTGAGACAGATCATGAACATTGGATTCAGTCTGCGATTTCTTCTAGTTTGTGTCCATAACTGTTCATGTAACCTTTGTTCTAACCCTTTAACTATTTACTTTCCTAATTGAAATTGTTGATCATGAAGCATTAACAAGCGATCCCTTCTAGGTTGAAACAGATGATGGGGTCTCTATTCTTGAATGAAACAGCAGAGTACCATAATCTGAAAAATGGAAAATAACATTACCTGTAAGCAGTCTGTAACAAACAACTTGTAGGATTATTCTTCAAATTATTATGAATAGTATTACTATTTTATTTTAAGCAACAGTAGGCCTATTTCTTCTCCTCCTCCTTCTTCTTCTTTATCTTTATTATTAACTTACAGACTTCAAAACAGTTTTTAATTTTCTTTCCCTTGACCTTGTTGGCGAAAAACTTATATCAGGAGGAAGTGATCTCGGATTCAAGTTATACAACATTATTTCTAAGTTCAGCTTGATTGGAGATCACTTTCAGATAGTTGAATGCAGATTGTTTTATGTAACCGGCCTTTAGGTACCATGCAGCCAAATGTTGTGCAGTATCAAACCCAACAGAATCTTACTACATCTGACAACTCGGATGGTGCCTGTGAAGCAAATACAAGCCAGGGTACAAAGGACTGCCAAAACCTGTATTTGGTCAAAAATACTGTGATACACTTTCACAAATACCACTCATTGCTGCTCTCTGGAGTCATGAAGGCCAAATATGATAAAAACACCTAAGGCCACACTCAAAGGCAGCAAGAAAACATGGCAGGGATAGCTGCATGACCCAGAGCAAATCGAAGTCTCTGCAGCTCCTCACTACCTCCTCCCTGTGAGCCGTAACAACAGTCTGATTTCACTGCCACTGCTTACATTTCCACTGCCCGTATGTCAATAACATCCCATATCCTCCAGTGGGAAATAACTAAAATGGTCCTACTATCAGTCACTTATAAAAGTTCCTAGATCTTTAAAGTTCATTTAAGACTTTTAGGAAGGCAGTGGTTAAGATCTGTCCCATACCTCCAGATAGGTTCTCCAAGACCAGTTTGCTTCCGCATTCTGAACAAAAACAGCCTCATCTTGTGCTCCATCTCTAATGACAGCATGATATATATTGAATGAAATAAATTTTTAAAATGCAGTGTTGTGGAATAATGTCTTTTTACTTATTTATTAAGACTGTGGTGTCCACCCAGGAGGAAAACACAATCATTTAGTTTCCCATAGAACATAGCTTAACTTTATATTTTTCTGTAATTATACAGGAGTGAATTAGCTTCATTTATTCCAGCCCATGCTCAAGTGGTACTATTAGACTGATAGACATCTGGCTTTTCATACCTAGCAGTAGTTGTCATTTTTATGAGAATTATGGAAACAAATTTTGAATATTCTTTAATAAGTTCATTTTTTGATCTGAGTGAATTATGAGAGAGAGAGAGAGAGAGAGAGAGAGAGAGAGAGAGAGAGCACTAGCACCAGCACCAAAAGCAAAGACATTTTAAAATAAATTATTTTGTTTTTGTTTTCAGGTGATGCTATTGAGGATAAAGCTAAGAAAATTTCAAGCTTGATTCAGAAACTTAACAATAACATTAATGAAAATATAAGAAAACCTATTAAGAATGATTTGCAGAAGGGAATAGATGATTTCAGTCGATACAGGTATGTTTTTCTTCTATAACTACCACTTCTACTTTCTATATTATTAAGGTTTCTGGAAACACACTAAAGTGGGATAATATATCATGTATTTGAAAAAGAACTTGCTAGTTTTAACGTGTCCTAGAATCTATACGAACTGACATACACTATACTAATCTGTGGTGTTTGATTCATCAACTTTCCAAGTTTGTCTTCCCTGCAATTGGCAGGTCTGCTTGACCTTGAGATCGCACCAGTTCAGTCCAGGAGTGCATGCGCGCGCGCGCGCGCATGCACTGCAGAGCAACTTGGCAACAGAAAGCCCAGTGTGTTGGGGTCACATAAAAATGTTGTGGACAGTGAAAAGCTCAGAAACATCAATGATTTACGGGAAACAGTTGTCGCGGTGGTTGGGACAGTTAAACGTGAAATGTTGGTGGATATGTGGTAAGAAGTGTGCAGGACAACAACATTAAACAAAACTTGAAGGAATTCTCTTTCATGATATTGCACTCATTGATGTAATTTTTCATTAATTTCCCCATTAAATGTATACTCAATTAGGGTTGTGTCCGAGTGGTTCGACGAATCCAGATTCGCCGAATCTAGCACACTGGGTTCGGATTCGAGATTCGATGCATAATGGCCGAATACTACCGAATCCTGAATCCGAAGTTTATATGGAAACATTCAGTTACGAATGTTGTTAACTTTGCATAACAGTGCGCTTTCGTTTGCGTTATTTACATTATTGTTTCATAAATCCGCTGAAGGACGTGACATCTTAAAACGAACGAAGTTCTGAAAAATGGCACTAGGAGGCGCTACAAGTAAGTTTTCCTTCTCATCTAAGCAGTGCTGCACGCATCCAGTTTACATGGGCTCCCAAAACCGGATTTCGTAAACCGATTTCCCAATTCTGCTTTTGGTTGGTCATGTAAACACTCCACAAGCAAAAAACGGTTCACGAAAATCTGTTTTCGTCTTCCGGAAGATGTGTTACATGTAAACGTAGTGAGTGGCTTGCTTCGTAGGCGCGAATGTAAATACTGACGCTAAAACTTTTGCACTTGTAAAAATAATAATAATAAAAAAAGGAAGTCAAGTCTAATTTCCACTTTATTTTCGACTATTGAATTTTAACACACCATTTCACGAAGGAAATAGTACTTATTGCTCAACTTCAAATGTAGCAGGTCACGTTGGTAACAGGTAATTTCCTAGGAACCGTATACATCGAATGAAACAGCAATACAATCGATATATATCAGACATTCAACTCTCGCTCCGCTAGCAGTAGCAAGAAACTTTATTTTTTTCACTCTAAAATAGATGTCGACGTTTTGACATGTTTCAGTTCCCACCACTTTACCACATTAAGTTAGCCCAAAACATACATTGTAAAGTTGATTTTGGCAATCGATAACATTTAGCGTTGTTGTTTCTTCAATTACAATATTATAATATGACTTTCTACATAACACGTCGCCTTTCATAACCTGACTTTCAACATGGAGTATTGGAAAAAGCGAATTGACGTGACGGACAGTGTGAATACAACTTGATGTGACGGATCCGTGACATGACGTGACGTGACGTTGACGTGACGCACAGTGTGAATCGGCCTTAATTCATTGTCAATGGACTTTTCATTCAAAGCTACGGTCGTTAGACTAAACTACCAGTATTCGAACAAGCGAATGTTATGATTTTTATGAATATGTCATGATTTTAAAGGATGTGGCTCGGCAGGAACCTAAGAGTACAACTTGTTCACTCACAAGTTACTTTGTGCTCTTAGGTTCCTGACTAAACACATCCTTTAAAATCATGACATATACGTAAAAATCATAACATTCGCTTCTTCGATAACTATCGCACAGACCTATTGTTTCTATATGAAACACTATCCGATATATATCGATCGCACTGCCGCTTCATTCGGTGTACACGGCTCCTAGGACATCACCTACGATTCTTGCATGAGTTGTCTCATTCTAATTTCACGTATTCTTTTGTCGAATTTTGTGAAGTGCTGGGGTATGTGAACCTTAGAGAAGCACTAGGATTTCAAGAAGAAAGTTATTTACTACCGTGAGTGGAAAAAAAAAAAAGGTTCTAATCGTGCGCAATTCAGGCGGGATAACGTCAATTCAACAAACATCTGACGTCTGTTTCAATAAATCCGGTTAAATTGTATGACGCTTCTCGCCGGGCTGCAGTGGTTATGTTGGCACCAATGGTAATGACGGCAACTCCGATGACCAATAAATGTTTTTTCGTGACAACTTCAATTAACAAAAATTATTTTTTTCTGAATGGGCAAGGGTACATCCAAGATCATGTCAACCATAGAGCAGGTTGCCCGTTCAGAAAAAATATTTTTTTTTTTTAATTGAAGTTGCCACGAAAAACATTTATTGGTCATCTGAGTTGCCGTCATTACCATTGGTGCCAACATAACCACTGCAGCCCGGCGAGAAGCATCGCACAATTTAACCAACAAAATAAATTAGCTTTGGATGTATAATAAATTTTATAACGGCTTATATATGTGACTATAAAATCATTAAACATTTACACATCCTATTTTTTAAGAACCTATTTTTCAAACTTCCAAAATATCTACTCACATTTTCAGGTTTTATTTTTGATTCTTCAGCTTTGAAAAAGGAAAAAAAAGTAATTATTTCCTTTGTAAGACTTCATTATGCAATTATTTTTTATTTCATCAAAATGAAACAGTTGGTAATAGAGTGAAGAAAGTTTCTTATTATCATCTTTTAGAGCATCTAAACAACATATATCTCAAAATATTTCATGAAAATTTCTTTTAAGAGGATAAGGGGGTATTAAAATTTAAAATAAAAACCCAAATGAAATTTTAATTTCTTAAATTTTACTGTAATTTTGTCATTTGAGATCCATCACGGAAGGCTTTATCTTCATCAATGGCTGTGATAGGGTAGTAATTCTTTTTAAATACAGATACTTGAGTTGACAGATTATTTGGGTTTGAGATTCGATTCGGGTTCGGGATTCGGCGCATGTTATATTTAAGATTCGGTATTCGGATTCGATTCGGTAAAACTGGGATTCGACCCATCCCTATACTTAATACTAGGGAGTTTTCCAACACCCTGTATTGCAGCAGTTGCATGTAATTCCTTGAATTGTGTTACGGATGTCGTCCTCACGGTGTCCGGTGACAGCGACTCCCTCAATTGTCTGCATCCGTATTGTGGTAGCCAAACTTTGCCTTGAAGACCCATTCGCAAGGAGTGCATTAGAGATGCCCAGCAGAGTTTAATTGTACCATGGAGGACAGAAAGATTACTCGGCCCAAATAATTTGAAGTCCAAGAACAGACCATTGCACATTCCCAAGCTCATAGGTTATATCAGATTAACACTTGTTCCATAGAACAATATATTGATATTTCATAATGATGTGGAATGTGTCAGTATAGTAAATGTTGTCTACACTTGACAATCAATATTTTAAGGATTTTTTATTACATTTTTGTTGTTTTTATATATATATTTTATTTTTTTAAGTTTTATTTAAAAATTTATCTACATTGTAGGAGGAGTTGCCATTCAGAAATTCCTTTAATTTCTTTTTAAATACTAGTTGGCTATCTGTCAGACATTTGATGCTACTTGGTAAGTGACCGAAGACTTTTGTGGTAGCATAATTCACCCCTTTCTGAGCTAAAGTTAGATTTAACCTTGCCTAGTGAATATCATCCTTTCTCCTAGTGTTGTAGCTATGCACACTGCTATTTCTTTTGAATTGGGTTGGATTGTTAATAAAAAATTTCATGAGTATATTTTCTGAAGCGACAGTGAAGATCCCTAGATTCCTAAATAAACGTCTGCAGGATGCTCTTGGGTGGGCTCCAGCAATTATTCTGATTATACGCTTTTGTGCAATGAATACTTTTGTACTCAATGTTGAATTGCCCTAGAATATGATCCCATATGAAAGCAATGAATGAAAATAGGTGTAGTAAGCTAATTTACTGAGATGTATATCACCAAACTTTGCAATGACTCTGATAGCATAAGTAGCTGAACTGAAACGTTTCAGGAGATCTTCTATATGTTTCTTCCAATTCAGTCCCTTGTCAGTGCAAACACCTAAAAATTTTGAATATTCTACATTAGCCACAGGTTTATGTTCAAAGTCTAAATTTATTCATGGTGTCATGACATATACTATATGAAACTGTATATACTGGGTTTTATCAAAGTTTAATGAGGGTCCATTTGTAGAGAACCACTTAATAACTTTTTGAAAGATATCATTTACAATATCACCAGTTAATATCTGTTTGTCAGGTGTGATAGCTATACTTGTATCATCAGCAAAAAGTACTAGCTTAGCATCTTTGTGGATATAGAATGGCAAGTCATTAATATATATTAAGAACAGCAAAGGACCCAAGATCGAACCTTGTGGGACCCATTTTTGATAACTCCCCAGTTAGAGGAATAACTTAAGCTTATCTAGAAGAATCCCATGATTGTGTAAATCAAAAGCCTTTGAGAGATCACAAAAAATCCCAACTGGTGATGTCCGGTTATTCAAAGCATTTAATATTTCGTCTTGTAAGGTATATATAGCATTTTCAGTTGAAAAGCTTTTTTGATTACCAAACTGACATTTTGTTAGAACTTTATTTTTACTAACATGTGAAGCAACTAGAGAATACATAAGCGCGAGTGTTGCCAACTCCAGTAGTCTGTGCAGCTTCAGCTTGTTGTTTACATCGTCCAATAGAAGCAATACAATAGTTGAGAAACAGTACATCTGCATACATACTCCGCAATTCACCGTAAGGTGCGTGGCAGAGGGTACACTGTACCACTACTAGGAATTTCCTTTCCTATTCCACTTCTAAATGGAACGGGGAAAAAAAAAGAATGCCTATATGCGTCCGTATGAGCCCTAATTTCTCTTATCTTGTCTTTGTGATCTTTACGTGAAATGTAAGTAGGCGGCAGCAAGATCGTACTACACTCAGCTTCAAATTCCGGCCCTCTAAATTTACTAAACAGAAATTCACGAAAAGAACATCGTCTTTCTTCCAGCGATCCCCAATTGAGTTGCTGGAGTATTTCCGTGACACTCGCGCATTGGTCGAACCTACCAGTAACAAACCTAGCTGCTCGCCTCTGAACTGTGTCTATGTCTTCCATTAAACTGACCTGCCGCTGATCCCAAACACTTGAGCAATACTAAAGATGTGGTCGTACAAGCGTTTTATATGCAGTCTCCTTTACAGGTGAAGTACATCTTCCCAAAATTCTCCCAATAAACCGAAGTCGGCTGTCCCTCTACTCACAACTGTCCTTACATGTTTGTTCCATTTCATATCGCTCTGCAATGTTACGCCTAGATATTTGAATGACGCGACTACATCAAGAAGCTCACTACTAATGCTGTATTCGAACATTATGGGATTGTTTTTCCTACTCATGGGCATCACCTTACATTTTTCTACATTGAGAGCTAACTGCCATTCTTTGCACCAAGTAGAAATTTTGTCTAAGTCATCCTGTATGCTATTACAGTCAGTTACAGACGACACCCTCCCATACACCACAGCATCATCAGCAAACAGCCGCAAATTACAACTTAGTCTGTCCATCAGATCCAGTACCTGTGCATGTCAACATTTATTGCACTTTAACTCGCATATAATTTATTTTGGAAATCATTATTTGAGCATGTAGAAATGGTCCAGGTATAAGAATTCCACATGGGTACATTTATTACAACGAACTGCTTGTCACATGTTTCATTGGGTGAGTGGATATGCTGACGGTTTATGGGGTGTGCTCTTTCATATCCCACTGGAGTCAATTTATTTTTTATACCTCTTGCAGGTAATATTTTAAATATTAAGTCACAAAAAAATTGTGCAGTTGTGGGCTTTCATAGGATTTTAGAAGATTTTATTTTATACTAATCTAATCTTTATTCAGACATGCACATCTTCATAGCAATAATATTGAGAATGGATGTATTTTGTTTGTAATTACTTCAGTCGCCACATAGTGTCTCTGTAGTTTTCCTAAGAGAAAAATATCAGCCGATTAGCAATATGTCATAGGTCTACTTCAAAATGGCTGATGTGAAAGTTTGTGAGTGCAAAATTGCTCTCTTTATAAGTGGTGTTACTGCATCTGAGGCAGGATGTTTTTATGGTGTAGATGCTTTCACAACAAGGAGATGGATCAGATGATTTAGAGATAATGGTGAAGTAAGCAGACATTCAGTACCTGGAAGACCGTGAGTCACTACTGGAAGAGAAGATAAAGAATTGCACAGAGCAGGCCCCCTTTCTCAAATGTCTGGAAACTAGGGAGAGCTTCACATTTTCTGAGCTTGTCGAAAGCTGCTTTTAGATGACTAATCAAGTATGGAATCAGGTCCCGTCATGTTCTCATTAAAGAAACCTTATCTGACGATAGAGCCGTGGACAGACTGGCAATTGTGAGTGGGAAAATGTCTATTGGAGGAAAGTAATGTTCACCAATGAGTGCACAATGTAGTCCACAAGCAGAGGTGCTGTTCTTGTTTACTGTACAGTTAGGCAACAGTATGACGCCCGCCACGTGGCTATACATGCTAGAAGCATAATGTGAGATGTTGGGGCTGCATGTTTTATATGGGTGCAGGAACCTTAGAATGAATCAAAGTTCAATTCAGCATGCTGTGAACATTTCATGGAAAATGTAATCATTCCTGGTGCTTGACGTTTGTACTCCAAAGGATATCACATTTACCGAAATGATAATCATCCATCGCACACGGGCATAAGGATTCATAGCTTGTTCCAAAGGAGAACGAATATTGTTCAATGCATAACATGGTACCTGATCTCAATCCCACAGAAAACGTATGGGCTAAACTCAAGAAGACTGTGCTGGATAATTGGCCACTCCCTACTCCAAGAACTGCAGATGCCTTGTTGGATTCACTATATTCTTAATGGGACAGAATTGCCATGGATGAGGCCTTGTGGATTCACTATATTCTTAAGGGACAGAATTGCCATGGATGAGGCCTTTTTCCACAGTCTTATAGATTCTATGACTCGAAGGATCTGGGCTGTTCTTGATGCCAATGGCATGTGGACAATATACTGAGGCACACAGGGTGTTACAAAAAGGTACGGCCAAACTTTCAGGAAACATTCCTCACACACAAAGAAAGAAAATATGTCATGTGGACATGTGTCCGGAAACACTTAATTTCCATGTTAGAGCTCATTTTATTACTTCTCTTCAACTCACATTAATCATGGAATGGAAACGCGTAGCAACAGAACATACCAGCGTGACTTCAAACACTTTGTAACAGGAAATGTTCAAAATATCCTCCGTTAGCAAGGATACATGCATCCACCCTCCATCGCATGGAATCCCTGATGTGCTGATGCAGCCCTGGAGAATGGTGTATTGTATTACAGCGGATTCTCGTCAGCCCACACATGTTGATTGTGAAAATTTACTCAACAAAATTGTCTGCACAAATTATTTCAATTTACATTTAAAGAGAAATACAAAAATGAGCTCTAACATCGAAATTAAGTATTTCCGGACATATGTCCACATAACATATTTTCTTTCTTTGTGTGTGAGGAATGTTTCCTGAAAGTTTGCCCATACCTTTTTCTTACACCCTGTATGTAGTCTATATTATATTATCAAACAATGGAAATACCTTCATGGATTCAACAATATTTTAGAAAGGGTAGGCTGCTACTCACCAAGACACACCTGATGAGCCATAAAAATTACACACGTAACAGAAAAACAAAAAATAAAGCTTTCAGCTGTTAAGCCTTCGTCTGCCATAGAGAACGTGCACGCGCATGTGCGCGTGCACACACACACACACACACACACACACACAACTGCTGTCTCCGACTGTTGCGTCCAGGCTAAAAAACAGCACGGCCAAGGCAAGAGCAACTACTGGTGGGGGTGAGCAAGTGGCGTGGAGAGGGAAGCAGGAAGGGAGGGAAAGGATGTCAGTGGGGATGAAGCAATATGTCACTGCTGTCTGACAGATAGGAAGGGACTGGAGTATGTGGTGGAAAGGGAGACATACGTAAGCTGGTGTGTGGGTAGGGAAAGGAAGGGGAGAGGAGAGTGGTGGGGGCAGGAACTAGCAAAGGTTTAGGCCTAGGGAGTGCGGAAGAGTAGGATATATGGGAGAGTTCTCATCTGTGCAATCACACAAGTTGGTTTTGTGGGGAGGATCCATACGGCACAGGCTGTGTAGCAGTCACTGAAGTGAGCCACATCATGCAGCGCTGCATGCTTTGCAACAGGATGGTCCAGCTGTATCCTAGCCACAGTATGACAGTGGCCATTCATCTGGACAGACAGCTTGTTTCATGCCACATGATAAGGTGCACAATGGTTGCATCTCATTTTGTATACAACATTACTGCTGTCTCAGGTTGCCCTGTCTTTTCTGGGATAGGAAAGGCCTGTAACAGAACAGGAGTGGGTGGTGGTGGGATGGTGGATATGACAGGTTTTGCATCTAGGTCTATTGCGGGAATATGGGCCATGGGGTAAGGGGTTGGGAGTAGGGATGGACAAGGATATTACTTTGGTTTGGTGGACAGTGGAATACCACTGTGGGGGGGGGGGGTGTCGGGTAGGGTATTTCTCATTTCAGGGCAGGAGGAATGGTAATCAAAACCCTGGTGGAGAGTGTGGTTTAACTGCTCCAGTCCTGGGTGGTATTGGGTGACAAGAGTGAGCCATACTAGCTCGATTTGCTTGTATTGGTGCCAGTTACCCGTCACGCACATACCAATATTCCTTCTTAATTCACCATGGGTGGCTCGGCTTGCCTGGTTTTGCTTGTCATTACTCACGCGAATCGCCATGGACGCCGTATATCTTGGGCCCCGTGTGCGAGACACAGTGACTTGACATGCGGAGTGGGCAGTTCTGGCCGGCGAACAACCAGTGTCGGTCTGCAGCTGCGAGGAGACCGTCACTCGCTAGTTTAGTAGAGTCACCACCAGCTAGGGCAAGTAGTTCTCAGCGGCCTTATTGACAACCATTCCACGTGGCCCGATGCAAGTTATCGTAGGGAGCTTGCTTTGAAAACAGCCGGTGTCTGGTCACGGTGCACCTGTTCTGGTATTATTTTGAGAGTGCTCTGGCTCCTCATCTTGCCCTATGGAGTATATCATGGTGACATCCGACTAGTGTATCCATCATCAGAAGACCCAGTTGGTCTTTTTTTACTCTTTGCAGTTCGGTGCGCCGAGTTTTGGCGTTTATAACTTCAAGTTGAGTATTTTTACCAATTCTGCATTCCCACCCTTCCTTAGTGTGAGGTGCAGGTACTGTTTCCCTGTGGTCAGTGAATGGTACCATTCTGTTGTGGTGTTGAGTGTTCTGCTTTGTTCCCTCTTTCAATTGATGATTTGATTTATATATATATATATATATATATATATATATATATATATATATATATAGACGAAGATTACTCACCAGGCGAAGGAGCACAGGTGTGACAGCATCACAAATAAATAAATGAATACACACACACACACAATCGCAAGCTTTCGCAACCCAGTTGCGTCTTCAGGCAGTAGGGAAGGAGAGGGAAAAGGAAATGATGAGGGTTTTAAGGAAGGGGGTAAGGAGCCATTCCAATCCCGGGAGAGGAAAGACTTACCTTGGGGGAAAAAATGGAGGGTAAACAAATGCACACATGCCCACACATTCACACAGACACAAGTACACCTAGGCAGACATACTGTAGAAAGCCTACAGTATGTCTGCCTAGGTGTACTTGTGTCTGTGTGAATGTGTGGGCATGTGTGCATTTGTTTACCCTCCATTTTTTCCCCCAAGGTAAGTCTTTCCTCTCCCGGGATTGGAATGGCTCCTTACCCCCTTCCTTAAAACCCTCATCATTTCCTTTTCCCTCTCCTTCCCTACTGCCTGAAGACGCAACTGGGTTGCGAAAGCTTGCGATTGTGTGTGTGTGTGTGTATTCATTTATTTATTTGTGATGCTGTCACACCTGTGCTCCTTCGCCTGGTGAGTAATCTTCGTCTATTTTTTATATTTTATTTTTCCTGCTAGGAATTTTTCGTCTTAATAATCGATATAATATATATATATATATATATATATATATGTGTGTGTGTGTGTGTGTGTGTGTGTGTGTGTGTGTGTGTGTGTGTGTGTGTTTGTCGGTTGGGCGAGTCTTCGTAATTGAACCCCAACTGTTATGTTGGTCTAATGTCCGTGTGTCATGTGTGTTATTGATCATGAAATTTGCATTACTGTTCTCGATGTGACTGTACTAAGCCTCTTAAATTAATATATTTAAACTTACTATTCCTTACACTGTGAAGTGCGTCTGGGGTATTTATTTGCCAAGTGACCGTTTGTTACTTCGTTGCCTGGGGAGCAAGTGTTCTATATTGATAGGGCCTATTCCTTCCACAAGGAGTTACTGCAGCCCATGGATGTATTTGTGCAGCTTATGATTTGATCACAGATTACTCCTCCCCTTCATTTCCCTTCTGTTCGTAACTGTGGTTACTAACTGACGTATATTTATTTATTGCTGCCATTCGTGTTCCAATGATTTTCTAATTGTAAATCTGTTTTGAGCATCATCAGTTAGCGTATTTCTTGTCTGCTTGTCTAAGTTAATCTGTTTATGTCACCTTATTAATTGGAGCTTTACTTTCTCAAGTTTGTAAATTGTGCTTTATTTTAAATTGTTTATCTGTGGTGTCACGTAAAGGTTATGACAACCGGTTTGATTGTTGTGGTGACCTGTTCATTAATAAGCTTGCCCTTAATCAAATTTATTGTGATTTTAGCTGTCATATTTATGGGGCATTACTTAAGTGCATGTTATTGTTAATAACTTTAGTTGCAATGGTGCCACTATCCAGTCAGCTAGAACTTGATGCTATTTGAAATTTAATTTTAAGTGTGGCTAGTTCATTGGCGCCATTACTGTCTCAGGTCACATCAGTCACATATTTTAATAATTTGTTGCATTTGTTAAATATAAAATATGTGCATTATCAATCAAACTTATGTTTCTTCAGTGCTTGTCCAAGTTAACTTCTTTATGTTACCTGATTAATTGGAACTTCATTCTCTCTCAATTTTTTTTTGACTTGTGTCTTATTTTAAATTATTTATTTGTGGTCACTTATAGGGTTTGGTAGCCAGTTTAACTGTTGTGGTGAACTCTTCATTAATGAGCTTGCCCTTACTCAAATTTGTTGTAATTTTAACTGCCATATTTATACGATATTATCTAAGTGCACGTTATTGCTAATAATCTTGTGACACTACCCGATCAGTGTGAATCTTGCACCTTTGAAATTAAGGTTAATTGTCGCTGATTCTACCGTTAGCTCCAATTTGTTACCTGTGTGCTACCTACTTCATTATGACTTTATGCTTTGTGTGTGGATTTTAATCCATGGTTTATTCTAACTGCCTTTTCTAATTATTCTACCTAAAGTGTTATCAATTATTTTCGAAAAACTATATTGTCAGTTCTGTGCGAATTTTAAACAAGCCAGACTTGTTTTTTGGAATAAAGATTTTGTAACCACAAATAATAATTATCTTTGATACCAGCCCTTCCATTTCCTCCAGTTTTTAACCTATCAGAGAGGGATGCTCCATTGTGGCCAGATAGTGGGTGTGGGGGAGGTAGCAGGTGGTTGGACAGACAGGGCCTGTGACATCTGTTTCTGGACAATGTTTGGTGGATAATTGTGGTCAGTGAAGGCCTCTGTGAGGCATTTGGCATTTCTGGGGAGGGATTGCTCATCACTGCAGATGCGATGATAATGGGTGGCTAGGCTGTATGGAAGGGACTTTTTGGTATGGAATGGGTGGAAGCTGTTGAAATGGAGGTATTGCTGATGGTTGATAGATTTTAGGTGGCTTGTTGTGTTGAGTAGGACCATGTGAAATTATTGGATGAGAAGGTGTTGAGGTATAAAAGGAATGTGGGTAGTGTGCCCTCACCTTCAGTTCAGATTATGAAGATATCGTCAATAAATCTTGACCAGATGAGGGGTTTGGGCTTCTGGGTAGTCAGGAAGGATTTCTCTAGAAGGCCCAACTACAGGTTGGCATAGGAAGGTGCCATACGGGTGCCGATGGCTGTGCTGTGAATTTGTTTGTAGGTGATGACTTCAAAAGGGAAGTAATTGTGGGTGAGGATGTAGTTGGTCAAAGTAATGAGGAAGGAGGGCACAGGTTTGGAGTCGGTAGGTTGTTGTGAAAGTTAGTGTTCAACAGCAGCAAGGTGCATGCAAGGTGCATCAGCCAATTATTAATTATGTGAGTGAGGACCTTTCCCACTGTTGAGAGGAGGGAGATGCCTCTGTGAGAACTGCAGTCAAGGCAAAGGAAATTACTTCCAAAAAGCATCAAATGTAAAATCTTGAAGAGGAGAAAAGAAATACTGTATCAAGGTGATTCAGTATCTACGAGGGAGGTGAGAGTTCTCTGAAAGAAGGTTTACGAAAAAGTAGTATTAAATATTACAATCTGTACTAACTAGCAGCTGTTATAAATTAGTTTCCTTCCTTTGCAGCCCACTGTGTAGAATAACTTTTAGTGACATAATCATTACACAACTGTATATCCACTACACTTACCTGATATTGTTTTCTTACTCAAAATGAGTCTATTTTGACATTGTAGCCATCTTCATACTTTACGTAATGTCATGGTTGTTGTCACTGCTGTCCTTGTTAGATCTTGCCAGTTAGCTGCTTAACAATTAAAAGTACTAAATTTATTGAGAGCATTGAAATAATATGAAAAGCAATGTAATGGGTATACAATTCTGTTATTAACTTTAAGTAGCTTTTCATTTGTAACCAAATTTTAAAAACTAAATTTTTGTTTGGCAACTGTTATTTTTTAACAATTTTTTTATTGTCTCTGTTATTTTTTAGATACTACATTGACATATCAGTGAGTTCAGTGGTACTTGTAGTGTTGCTGTGTATGACACTAGGACTTTTCTACGGCTTTTGTGGCAAACGACCTGATGCCATGTTCAATGAAGATTGCTGTAACAAAGGAACTGGTGCAAATTTCTTAAAGCTGTAAGTAACATAATAGTCCAAATTTTCATTTCTGCACCCTGTTGTGCACCATGTGTCAACATAAATAGCTTACTTTTCATTTTTATAGCATTATAGTTGCTGTAACATCTCTTTGTCATAATGCGAATTGGTTAATATCTATTAAATTTCAATGATTTAGCAACTATTTTTGAAACAGTCCTTTCATTTGTAGATATAGAAAGAAATTATGTTTAATTGTAACTCTGAAAATTTGGAAAATGATAAAATGAACATCAAAAGGAAAGAAAATTGGTAACAAAAGTAATAGCTAAGCCTAATTCGAAATACTTCAAGACTTGCTGTAGGCAAGAATAATGTTTTCAATAGCTGATTTTTAGATATTGGTTTAAATAACTATACTAAAGTAGAAACAGGAGATGAGGGAAGTGAAAGAGGACATGTATACACTTAATGAAGAGCCGGATGGCAGTGTCTTGAAACCACAATGTTTCAATGAGTGACATAATAATTTTCTGACATGTGCCAAAATTTGGTGAATGCTGAGCTATTTATACCTGTGCATGTCCCCGTAAGTATCAACAATATAATGAGAACAGTTTACAACTCGCCACAAAGACGTAATGATGAGTTGCAACAGGTAAATAAAAGACACAAACATACACCACCTAAGCTATCGGCCAGGTCCTTCTTCAGAATAAAGAGCACACAATCACACAGGCACACTTCAGTCCTCAACCATCATCTCCAGCTGGCAGAGAGATGGTTGTGTGATTCTGTAGTGTGCCTGTGAGATTGTGTGCTCTTTATTCTGAAGAAGGCCCTGGCCGATAGCTTAAATGTTGTATGTTTGTGTCTTTTTTATGTGATTGCACAGCTTGTTACTATTTTGCAGTGAGTTGTTGTTGTTGTTGTTGTTGTTATATTGTTTAAATCCAACCTGGAGTTTCAATTATTAGATTCCCTCCTGGTGAATATGTCATTTCTTGAAATACCGCAGTTTGAAGACTATGCCACCTGACTGGAAGTCCAAGAACTCCTCATTAACAGGACAAGGAATGATGTTGAGAAAGAAAGATAACTAAAGGAGCAGGAGGAAGAGATGAGATTGTAATGGGAAGAAAGAAATGACAGGAGCAGAGCTGCAAATTCAGATGAAGTAATGTTAAGGGACTGTGTTTTGTAAGAAGATTGTGATGAAACAAGTTTTGTTTTGTATACTTGCATATTGCAGCATATTGCTTTATTCAAAGTTTCCATTTCTATTCCAAAACATCTTTGACAAACTTTTGTAATAGCAATGTCCATATTCATATTCTAAGCTACCAAATGTGCAACTATTTTTTAAAAAGGTTGGTCCAGTATTAGCTTTTTTTTTTTTTTAAATTTAAAGTTATTATTTTTCTGCTTAGCAAAGAAAGCTGTCTGACTGTTCTTGGCTGTCCAATTTCTTCCCTGTTTCTTAATGTGCTACTATCATATTGAAACTTTTAGTTAAACTTCTTTGCGACTGTGGTCCAAGCTACTAAATGTGTGCTTTTTCTTCCTGTTTCGAATATTGTCTTCAGTCAGATGAGAGCTGGTTGTCCTCATGTGGTTGGAAGTGGAAGACTTTCTGTAATATAGCATTTGTAAATCCAGGAAAAGCATTTGATATTGTTAACTGGAATTCACTCTTTAAAATTCTGAAATTATAAGGAATCAAATGCAGGGAGAGCAAGGTTGGCTGTAACGTACCTATAAATCATGTTGTAAATGAGGATGTGAGGAGGAGACTAGTTCAAGGTATAGTGTTACATGCTGTTTGGAGCATACAACATTAACACACTCTAATTTATGAAGGAAAGATGATCATAAAAACTTAATTGTAGAAAAGTTGTATATATGTGTTAGTTTGCCCAGAAGTGAGACTTTTTCTTTCTATACCTGAAAAAATAAATGGTATAGGCTATGTCATCGAAAGGATGCCTCCACTTGTCAGAGACCATTCCTTTTATGCTTTGACTTCACTGCTTCACTGTGTTATGAGTGTTAAAGAATAATAATCTTTACTACCATTGAGAAAGAAAGAAATGAATTGTAAAGGGGTTGTTGACTTAAAAAGAAACTCAAGAGATTTTGTTGGCACATGGTCATCGAATCCAATAAATATGTTTTTGTTGAAAAATTCGTTCTGGCAATAGAAAAAAGATATTTATCAATATACCTGCTTTGAGATACTAGGTTCAGATAGCCAATAAGAAACATGGTACAAGGAGGAATTAAGTAACAGATCCTCCAAAAAAGAAGACGGAAGAAGACTGTAACTGGTAAATTATAAGATAAATACAAACTCTTTTATATAGATGTCAGATAAAATATCAGTTTCATGTGTAAACACACAACAGATACCTGCAATACAAAGGGAGTGAGACAGATTTCAGCCTAGCCCTCATGTTGTTTCACTTATACAGGGTGAGCAAATAAAAGTGGCCCAAATGAGTGGATGCAGTTTTGAATACATTTGTGGCAGCATATGCAGAAGAGGAAAAGAGCTATGGGTATTTCCAACAGGATGGAGCAACTGCCCATACAGACTGCTGAACCTTGGAGCACATTTACACAATATTTTCACCTTACAGAGTTGTTGGCAGATGTCAGTCTTGTTGCCGTTCTGGCTGGCCACCCAGGTCACTGATCTGTCGGTATGTGATTACTTTGTGTGGGGTGCCCTCGAGTTTAACATGCAACCATCTCTTAGTCTTCAAGAACTGCAGCAGAACATTTCAGATGAGATGCCACCAATTCCAGCTGACCAGCTTCGTTCCACCTTCAGCATCTTGCTGACCTGGTGCCAAAAGTGCCAAGAGATGAAAGGTGATAACTTGTAATATCTGCTATAGTCAATTTGGTACTTTATTTGATTTCCTCTGTGGTGTTTCTTTGTATCTTGGAACTCTGTTCTCATGGACACTTTTATTCACCCCATTCTGTACTAAAGCAGTTAAGAGAAACTTGGAGTTCAGAGAAGAGGAATTAGAATTAAATTTACCAATTCCAATGTACTTCTAACTAATTGTGTCCATGTTGTCAATGGGTGGGCCTTCAGCAGTAGATATAAGAAATATTGTCATTTTACTTCTGTCAGAGATGACAAAGGAGTTTTAACAGGAACTAGTCAAAATTATGATCAAGGCCTTGGCCCAAAATTTAAGTTGTGTGAATATGACTGTTTTATGCACCTGTCAGCGGCTCAGTAATCATCTTTATGGTGAGTTGTTATCTGTGCTCTATTGTTGACATTCCAATCAGATCTTCCATTGTTAAAAGAAGTAAAGATTCATAGGACACAGCCTGAGCCTCCTATGAGCAGTATATTGTAATCGAGGGTGTGAAATAAAAACTACAGAGAGAAATAGAGGTTTGAGTGAATTTAATGATTCTAAAACACCTGAAAGAGATGAAGAAACTTTCATAGGCTAGACTAGTGAGATCGGACTTCTTTTGTCTCTGAACAGCAGCAGAATCTGTGAAATGAGTGATAAACATATTGACAAAAGATAAATCTTACTTCATTTAACACTTGTTTAAAATTTATTTCATTTTCTTTTCAGAGCTGTATGGGTTATGTTCCTGTTCTCCACAGTTCTAATGCTGGTAACTTTAGCAAACTTTGTGATCGGAATAATACTTCAGCGAGCGGGTTGTGATACCTTGCAGAATCCTGCGGACAGCCAAATGTTTGCAATAATTGATAAGCATGTGGATATTGCTCGTATGTTTCCATCCAATTCCAGTAACATTACTCTCAGCTCTGTCGTAATGTAAGTTTTCAACTTGTGTTCTCACTTCATAGGACTAAACATATTGAGTCAATATTATGTTTGTACCAGATAAAATATTTTAATTTGAATATTTATTTTTAGGTCATGTCATATGAATGAGAGTTTGTTTGGGGTACTAAGAGTATTGGATTCTGTAAACATAGAAGAGATTAAGAATTTTTCAGAAAAATTCCAGATTGAGAAAAAAATTACAGATCTGAAAGACAGTATAAAAATTAATTTAAATTTCGACATACTTGATGAAGGAACTAAAAAGGATCTTCAAAAGCTAAAAGATTCCCCACTTAATACTATTAATTTCACAGCCTTTTCTTCTGTGGTAAGTATATGACAGTAACATATTTTTCTCTGCTTTTTGTAATGGATGTTGATGAAAATCCATTCTATGTATTGAGGTCTGTCTAAAAAGTATCAGATCCTTGATTTTCCCACACATAATAGAGACGATAGCACAGTGCTACTGTACACAGTAAAGGAAAAGGCCTTTATGTATGTGCTTGAATTTTGCCCCGCCTTCAAGCCGGCAACAATCCAACATTTGTCTGGGTCATTGCAGAAGCTATTTTAACTATTCCTGTCTAAAGCAAATCTCTGTAACTTTATCCTTCTATAGAATGCTAATGGTTTTGAATATGAACAGAAATAACTTTTTTTAATACCAGTGTGATACTACTTTACTCTGTCAAGTATTAAACAAATAATCTTCAAAATCTTTATATATCTGAGTGCACCAAACGTTAATACCATTTGATTACTTTACTTAATATTCCTTACCTTTCAGCTTCTTTAGTAGGCACAGAACTGTTCTTTTTTCAAACATTTGCTTTTAAAGAATATTTTTTATAAAATACCTTATAACTATTTCTGTTTTGAATATGGAATGCAAAAAAAAAAAAAAAATATAGCTGCTGTTTTTAGTAATTTCATTAAAACATCTGAAACTAGCTGCACTTTTTGATTATGTAACTCAATAGTATCACTGAATAGAACTTCAAAATGTTATTTCAGCAAAAACTGTTAACAATTTATGATTATTTAATGTCAGCTTATTATGACTATATCAACACTATTTAACAACTTAAGGATTTATTACTGTACTAATAGCATTTAGTTCTAGTACTATTTTAATTATCTTTACATTTGTAGACTTTTTAACTCTTTATCACAGTAACACTATTTCTTGGGATCATCGGAAGTCTCATCACCAGGAAAGGACGCTACTTGATAAAATGAATAGTGAAAATTAGTGTTTGTTAAACATTTTCCAGTTAACAGTTTATAATGTAACTTACAACAACACAGCTGGTTCATGCAAAATTACAATAGAAAAATACATTACTTGCAGTACCATAGGTGGCTGATTAGATGATTTTGTGGCAATTTAAATCTTCCAAAACCCTTCCTGTAGTTGATGTGGCCGAGTGCTCATTTATCCTCTTCGTACCGAATGTAGTATTGCATAATGAGCTCACATAACAAAGGCACATTACTTGAATGACTATAAATTTCTAGTTGTTTTTGACTTACCTAAAGTACAGGCTGGTCGATAGGAACACTAAACACACACAAAAACACACAACCATTCGAGCTTTCGCCACCAGTGGTGGCTTCTTCGGGAAAAAGAGGGAGGAAGGAGAGGAGAAAGGGAAGGATACGGGTTTTAAGGAAGTGGAAAAGGAGCCATTCCAATCCCAGGAGTGGAAGGACTTACCTTAGGGGACAAAAAGGAAGGTAAACAAATACACACACACTCACACATATCCACATCCAAACACACCTAGGCAGACAATTTGTCTGCCTAAGTGTGTTTGGATGTGGATATGTGTGAGTGTGTGTGTATTTGTTTACCTTCCTTTTTGTCCCCTAAGGTAAGTCCTTCCACTCCTGGGATTGGAATGGAGTGTGTGTGTATTTGTTTACCTTCCTTTTTGTCCCCTAAGGTGTCCTTCCACTCCTGGGATTGGAATGGCTCCTTTTCCACTTCCTTAAAACCCGTATCCTTCCCTTTCTCCTCTCCTTCCTCCCTCTTTTTCCCGAAGAAGCCACCACTGGTGGCGAAAGCTCGAATGGTTGTGTGTTTTTGTGTGTGTTTAGTGTTCCTATCGACCAGCCTGTACTTTAGGTAAGTCAAAAATCTTTATTTTATACCATTTTCCTACCTGGAAGGTCTCCTTCTATAATATAAATTTCTAGTTGAGACTATTTATATTTGCAGAAGGTTGAATTAGCCTCAAATTCTAGATCTTCTTGTGATACACTTGTACAATAGCCACACAAACCAATATATCCACCCAATACTGGTATATGATGTGAAATGTGTTTTTCGACCACCTTCTAAGATAAAGGCCCTGTTGGGGTTTGTAAATGATGATCTTGTTATGTGTAAGGCAGGTGTATATCGTATTCATTGCAGTTGTGGCATGTCGTATATTGGTCAGACAATCAGGACTGTGGAAGACCGGTGTATTGAACATAAAGGTTACACGTGCTTACAACAGCCAAACAAATCTGCTGTTGGAGAACACTGTCTTGGCACCGGTCATCCTATGGAATACAACAACACGGAGATTCTGGCATGCACTTCCACCTATTGGGATAGTGTTATTAAGGAAGCTGTTGAATTTAAACTAACAAGCGACCTTATAAACAGAGATGGTGGTTTTTGTTTAAATTCTGCTTGGAATTTGGCACTGTCTCTCATAAAAAAAACAGAGGGACAAAATTAATGCTGCCTCACCTATTGATTAATTCACTATCAATATATTTGATGTTTGGTCATCTTTGGTTGTGTTGACTCTGCAGTGACTTGTAGTGTGTGTGTTATCTTCCTTGTTTACCCTTTGCAAATCAAGGCATTAAATATGCATGCACATTGCTTCCTTAAGTGCAGTTGTGCCTTGACAATGGCAGGGTGGCCTCCTGCCGAAATATCGGCGGTTGTCGACGACATCACCCGGCAGCATACCCGTAAATTGTTTGAACATTCATTACGCTGGCAAAAGTTAAGGTTTCACAATACAGAACACTCTTAACACTGGTATGCTAACAATAACAAAACAAATGTTGTGGGGCCAGGATTACAAAGGCAGAAGCAACTAGTGGGGGAGGGGGGGGTTAGGAGGCAGCTTGGATAGAGAAGTAGGAAGGGAGAGGAGAGCTGCATGTTGGGTAGGGGAATATGCCAGTGCTGTCTGACAGACAGAGAGTAAGGGAAGGCGAGAGCCTGGAGTGTGTAGCAGATTGGAAGATGTATGTGAGGCTAGAACGTAGGCAGGCAAGGAGGGAAAGGTGCTGGTGCAGGAACTAGTGAAGGTTTAGGCCTAAGAGATCAACAGGATGGTCAGGCAGTCTTCTGGCCACAGTTTGAGGATGGACTTTATGCAGACATACAGCTTGTTACGGCCATGCCCATGTAGAGAGCTGCACAGTAGTTGCTGCTCAGTTTGTAGACCACAAGTCTGCTTTCACAGATTGCATTGCCTTTCATGGAATAGGAAATCATGTGATGGGGACTGGATTAGGTGGTGGTGGCACGGCGGATAGGACAGGTTTTGCATCTAGTTCATATTGCAGAAACCAGAGCCATGGGACAAGGGGTTAGGAGCAGGAATGGCATTAGCGATTGACAAGGGTATTACACATAAAGATTTGGTGGGGATGGAATACCACAGTGTGGGTGGGAGGGGTGTGGATATTGGTTAGCGCATATATCATTTCAGGGCAGGACGGTAGGTAGTTGAAAGCCTGGCAGAGAACTGCTCCAGACCTGGGTGGTACTGGGTCATGGGTCATAAGAGGGATGCCCCTTTGTGATGGGATGGTGGATGTGAAGGAATGGTGGGTGACTGTATAGACAGGGCATGTCTGAACTGTTTCAGGACAAGGTTGGGAGGGTAATTACAGTCAGTAAAGCCTTCAGTTAGACATTTGGCATGTTTGGAGAGGGATTGCTCATCACTGCAGATGCAACAACCACACTTGGATAGGCTGTGTGGAAAGGCATTTTGGTGTGGAATGGGTGGCAGCTGTCAAAATGGAGGTATTGTTGATGGCTGGTAAGTTTGATGTGGACAGAACTGCTGATCTGGTCATCCTTGAGGTGGAGGTCAACATTGAGGAAGATGGCTTGTTGGGTTGAATAGGACCAGGTAAAGTAAATGGATGAGAAGGTGTTTAAGTTTTGGACGAATGTGGATAGTGTGTCTTCATTTCAGTCCAGATTACGAAGATATCATCAATGTATCTGAACCAGGTGAGGGGTTTAGGATTCTGGGTAGTGAGGAAGGATTTCTCTAGATGGCCCATGAACAGATTGATATAGGAAGGTACCGTACAGGTACCCATGGCTGTAGCGCGAATTTGTTTGTAGGTGATGCCTTCAAAGCAGAAATAATTTTGGTCAAAGATGTACTTGCTCACAGTGATAAGGAAAGAGCTTGTGGGCTTGGAGTCAGTCAGGTGTTGTGAAAGGTAGTGTTCAACAGCAGCAAGGTGTTGGTGTAAAGGGAGATTGCATCAACTGTGACGAGTGTGGTACCAAATGGTGTGGTGAAAGTAGGTAAAGGGGTAGGAACTATGGTGAGTCAGTGGAGGAAATCATTGTTGTCCTTCATATGGGTAGGGTAGGTTTTGTGTAATAGGTTGTAGGTATTGGTTCTCGAGAGCAGAGATTCTCTTGGAGGGGGCACAGAAACTGGCCACAATGGGACGTCTATGGTTGTTTGGTTTGTGGAGGTGGGGGTGTAAGTGTGTTCAGGAAAGAGATAGACTCTGGGGAGAGATCTTGGGAGGGACTGAAAATCCTGATGGATGCCTGTTGTGGCAGGGTATGTTAATGGAAGAGTCTGATAGTTGGTGGACACCCTCTGCCACATAGTCCTTGCGGTCTAAAACTAAATTGGTGGATTCTTTGTCAGCAGATAGGATAATAGGATCAGGATCAATTTTTAGGTAGTGGATTGCATTTCTTTCTCTGTGTGTGAGGATGGTATCAATTTTGATACCTTTTACTTTTTCATGAAATGATTTAAAGGAGTAGCCACAGTAGGTTGTTCCTCAGTGAAACTCTTTGGGAACCTCTGTTTCATTGCAATTATGGTCAGTACTGCCTAGGCATGTGGCTTTGATCCATTTTCTGATTTTTTTTTTTTTGTCAAGTTTATAGATATTTTACTTTCAAATTAATAGAATGCTTCATGTTTGGCTGCTCTTATGCTTAGTATGGTTTTATTTGTGTCTCATGTTGTGGCTCCATTTCAGTTAGTAGTTAGTAGTTTTTAGCTTTTGTTGCAACTTTCTAATGTGGCTGTAAAACTATGGCGTTTTTCCCCATTCCTCACAATTTTGTCATACACATTCCTTCCTATGGCATATTGTAAAATACTCCTTTAATTTGCCCATTGATGTTCAATAGTATTGGACCTAGACACAAATATTTCATACTGATCATGCAGATAATCTCAAATTTGTGCCACTTCCCTACACACTGTTGTGGCCTTATGATCACTGATCCACATATCTATGGGTACTGAGATAAAAAGTTTGCTCTAACAATCTAATACATTAACTTCATGCGTCAGTTCTCTGATTAACTGTTCTAGGAGAACTTAAGATAAGGTGTTTATAACAATTTTAGATGATATCCTTTTTTGTCTACCAAACTCAATGACACAAGTCTCCCAGTTTATAGACAGTAAATTCAAATCTCCGTGTTACAATATCACATGATCCAGTAATTTACAAACAAGTCTCAAAATGAAACTTCCTGGCAAAATTAAAATTGTGTGCCAGAACCGGGACTCGAACCTGGGACCTTTGCCATGCACGGGCATGCGCTCTACTGACTGAGCTATCCCGACACGACTCACGATGCCGCCTCACAACTTTACTTCCGCCAGAGTCCCGGTTCCGGCACACAATTTTAATCTGCCAGGAAGTTTCATATCATTGCACACTCCGCTGCAGAGTGAAAGTTTCATTCTGGAAACATCCCTTAAGCTGGCTAAGCCATTTCTCCACCATATCCTTTCTTGCAAGGTTCGCAGGAGAGCTTCTGTGAAGTTTGGAAAGTAGGAGGCAAGGTACTGGCGGAAGTAAAGTTGTGAGGCGGAATCGTGAGTCGTGTCGGGCTAGCTCAGTCGGTAGAGCCCTTGCCCGCAAAAGGCAAAGGTAGGTTTGAGTCCCAGTTCCACCACAAAATTTTAATCTGCCAGGAAGTTTCATATCAGCGCACACTCCACTGCAGAGTGAAAGTTTCATTCAAGTCTCAAAATGTTTTATCAAATTTTTTGCCATTACTGTTCATAAGCATTCAGTGACAATTTTGGATCCCCCTTTAACATTTATCTACACTCAATAAAGACTGTTGGCCACCAAAATAATCACTCTGAATGAAGCATCAAAATTATGTGAAGTTTTCAGCACGCATTTATAGTGTTGAAATAGGGAGTTGTAATTAGCATTTCACCACAGGCCCACATAATGTGCACCAATGATGCCAATTGCAAATGCTGTAGAAGTGCAACAGGTGGCCATGTTGACATTGTGTAACTGCTCTTTGGTGTAGTTGTTTTGCATAAGCAGCTTCATTTTCCTCGTAGAAGACAGCAGGCCATGTTTCAGAGTTTCACTGAGGAAGAAATAGTTGCCTGTAGGGATTGCTGATTGTTTTTCAGAGAAATTGGTAATTATGTTGAGCAACTGTGATGCAGATCAGTTATGGCTTGATCAAGAGCGAACAACTATAACAACAAATTAAGTTTGATGCACAGCAAGCATTGTCTGGGTGTACCATTTGACATTGTTTTCAGCAGAGTTCATTGTCCGTAAGGTGTTCATTGCTGCATTTACCACCGAGTCAGTGCCACAGGAATTCATGCCAAAGTGGTGTGATGAATGAGGGAACGACATTGCTTTTACTGAAGGTTTCTAATTCTGTATGCACCATCATGATTACCAGTTTATAATTGGAGAAATTGTGGTCAGAGATTGCTGAACTGTTGCCTCATGCATCACCATACTGATCCTACACCTGGTTATGCTCATATTGGATTCCACTGTGGTTTTAGTTACCAGCTTGGTTCCAAAGCAAAGGACTTTGATTGATTGCAGGAATGATACTTAAAAAGCAATATTATCGAATGTCAGTGAGCCAGGATGGTTTGTGCAGCTAGTTGAGACGAGGGGGAAGCTGAGAATGTTTCAGGGGAAGGCAGCTGAAAAACTAACAATTTCTTTATTGAAGCCTCGAAATGTCTGTAGCTGACTGGCCATAGAAGTACTGTTGTGATAGGTGCTTGCAAGTCCTGTATTACTGACATGTGGCCTCACTACATAACCTGACTGCTTCCATGCAAGTGGTGCGAGCCCTTAGTGACATCATAACTACTACTGCTCTGGGGGCCACCTTGATTACATTACTGTGGCTGATGTCCCCTGTGATGAGAGACTAGTCTCGAAATGATGGTAGTAGCCTATGTACACAGGAAGTGAGCGACTGCCACTTTGGCAGGTGTTTTAAACAGGTTGTTGGGCTAGACCTCGGATGGCTTGCTGCATCGTAGGAGGTAGTCCAGAGGAACTTAGGGTGGGGTGCTGTTGCTCGGTCATGGTCACAAACTGATGGAGCTTTACTTGCAGGCCCACACAGTGACCTGAGCCGGCACAACGTCCTTGTCCTCGCAAAGCTGTGAGACAGATATCAATTTTTGTACAGTATATACAATTACAGTTGGTTCTGGCATGCTGGTTATGCATGTGTCACCATCATTCACATTTCCCAAAACATGACAACCACTGCAATTTTGGTAACATACCATGTCACTTGTATGAGTTTATATGGTACTGCTGTTTCAGGTTCTAAGGTGCCTTGCAAGATAGAGGCAGCATTGTTGTAATTGAATGTAGTGTCAGAAAATCAGTAGATGCTGAAGGAATTACAATGAGACAATAAAAGTAGTAGATGAGTTTCGTTCTTTAGGTAGCAAAATAAATTTGATGGCCGAAGTAAAGAAGTTATAAAATACAGAATCGCTGTGGGAAGAAGAGCATTTCTGAAGAAGCGAAATTTGTTGACATACCATGTTAGTTTAAATATCAGATGTATGCAATTGTAAATTAAATATTGTGACATAATGTTATTTTTTATTGTGTACATTTCTCCACAAAAGACATTCAAAATGTCTGCCATAATTTGCGTTGCATTTTGCAGCTCTTGCAGATAACTGGTTTGTAGCTGCACTGAGCTCATTTGTACAATCTTTAAAAAGTCATGAGTGAGGCATTTGTCTGTTGTGTCTAGTATGTGCTTGTAGACTTCATTCTAGAGCCAATCCCAGAAACAGTAATCTGGTGAAGGAGCACTTGGGAGTCATACCTGTGATTTTCAAACGACCTAGTTGGGATGGTTAAGGAAACAACATATATTCACTTGAAATTTTTTGTTCAGGATCCACGGATATTGTCACCCTTCAAGGAAATGTTATTCTTGCTGATAAGCCACATATGCCTGGTGCACTTCTTTATCTCTCTTCTATAAATGAGAACTGGCCATTCAGATGGACATTGAAACATATTGTATATGATGCTACATGTTTGTCCAAAATATAAATGTGGCTAAGCCATGTCTCCACCATATCCTTTCTTCCAGGAGTGCTAGTCTTGCGTGTTTGCAAGAGAGCTTCTGTGAAGTTTGGAAAGTAGGAGGCGAGGAACTGGCTGAAATAAGGTTGTGAGGCGGCATCGTGAGTCGTGTCGGGATAGCACAGTTGGTAGTGCGCTTGCCCGCGAAAGGCAAAGGTCCCAGGTTCGAGTCCCGGTTCCGGCACACAATTTTAATCTGCCAGGAAGTTTCAGAAATTAAACTAGTTTATACAAACATGTCAGCTTCTTCCTGTCTTATTTCAAGGGGAGATGACAAGAAATCTGTTTCTAAATGTAAGTTATTTTCATAATGTAGGTTTTTTTCTTCTTCTTAAATATGAATTTCTTATACTTACAACATGAAATATATATTTTTATAGATTTTTAAAAGGTCAATAATTGGCCCCATAGTATAAATTTATGGTTAAAAAAAATGAACAGTTACATTTCAATTTTATTGATGTGCTGTTTTTCTCTCTTTCTGCTGATTTGCACTCATCACTGATAATTTTGTTTTGGTGTTTTGATAAGTGATGATGTGACATAAACAGAAAAAATACAAGATTTAATTCAAATGCCAAGATTTAATTCGTTAATTCTTGGGTGACCGCATTGTTTACTTTTTAAGCACACTATGTCACTTATTTGAAACCACAAGCTCAGTGATATTTCCTATTTTCACATACCTTATTTCAAACTGAAAAGTTAGCAGATTTTTGTCAAAGCAATTTACCTTTCCCTGAAGAATGCTACAGTTACCATAAAAGTTGACTGAGAACCAGCTTCCTCACTAGCAATGTAGAGCAGTGTGCAGACATTGTAAATTCTCTTCATATGCTTTTTTTGTATTAGTAATGTATATATGTATTCCTTGCAGTGTTAATACGTTTAGTAGAAAACAAAATCTCTGCCTTGCAGGCTTGTTTGCACATGGTGAGTCACCAGTAATTCATAAGATGTTGGAGAGTGTTACAGTGCCCATCACAGTTTGATGCCCTTAGGACACAATTTATCGCTTATTACTGCTCTACTGAACTTACGTCAATTTCATGTTTGTCCTTAAATCATTTCATTGAACAGTAGACATTAATTTTCTTTCATTAAATTACTATTTTTAATAATGTGTGATTTTTCAATGCAATAAATACTAGCCTGACAGAAAGAAATTGAATAGGACCTTTTTCTTTTGTCCTTGGTTTTATTAAAGTTACTGAAGAAAAACGTGGCATACTCATCTACCATTACATAATTGTTATCCCCTAATTTTGCTCCATTAATTGGACCAGCATGTGGGTCCTCAGATATTCCTCCTGGAAATTTATGGTAGCATGTGAAATGTGAAATTAATCATTAACCCTTTCCACTTCAGTGTTGAGTGCCACTCAACATCACGAAATTTGTTTTCCGCTCCGATGTCGAGCCTCATTTGACACGACTTTTCCAAGCTCTCAGATGTATTCTGAGTCTACTAGGCATTATTGCTGCCTAGTGCTGCCATCTAGGGGAACTAGTGTTAACTCTGTTGCTGAAGAAAGAACTAACGGACAGAAATGAGGACGTTGTTCAACTTCTGATGACAAGGAACACGTGAATGGAAAGTTGTACATAATCCACAAGCTTCCTGGGAACAAGCATAAGAATTATGCAGTGTACCCAGACAGAAAAAAGAAAGGTGGCAGGTGGGGAACTGTGTATTACTGCGTAACATGCTCACGAAACCCAGATCTCAACCCTGAAGAGTGTTTAAAAAAAAAAACCACACAATGAAAAGTTTTGTACTGTAAAAGCTTACATAAATATACTCGCATGGAAGCACACATTTTGTTTTAATGTATACCCCGAATTGTTGGCCAGCAGCCTCATTGTTTCCACAAAGAGATCCGTGCAAATGTCTGTGGTGCACTGCCATCCCAGGCGGCAGTGTTTTAAATACATGCGGGCCAAGCTGCCCTGTGTCTGCCTTAAGGAGTGCAAAGAGTTAAAGATTGACTCCAGTAGCTACAAAAGAAACAATACTTAAATAAAAAATAATAGCCAATTAACACGTACTTTGCAGTTGTCATAACTTCTTAAAATGACATCAGTGAAAGTCTTTAACATAAGGCAGTCCAGAAAATGTTAGTGGGAGAACACATTTATTTAAAGAATCTGTCCATTCAGTAGAACTGTTTAGATGAATGTGAATATCACTGTTAATTAACAAACAGATTTGATGCAAATGTGTTCATGAAATTAACACACTAACACTGGCATTGTGTTAGTGAATATTGTAGATGAAAAATTCCTAGCAGGAAAAATAGACAAAGATTACTCACCAGGCGAAGGAGCACAGGTGTGACAGCAGCACAAATGAACAGAACACACTCACATACACACAAACGCAAGCTTTTGCAACCCAGTTGCTTCTTCAGGCAGAATAGAAGGAGAGGGAAAAGGAAATGATGAGGGTTTTAAGGAAGTGGGTAAGGAGCCATTCCAAGATTGATGACATCTTCATGATCTGGACACACATGGAGACATACAGTGAAGAACAACTCCACAATTTCCTCTTTAACCTCAACTCCTTTGGTCCCATCAAATTCACCTGGTCCTATTCCAAATCCCATGCCACTTTTACTCGATGTCGACCTCCATCTGTCCAGCGGCCAACTTCACACGTCAAACCTACCAATAAACAACAGTACCTGCATTATGACAGCTGCCATCCATTCCACATCAAACGTCCCCTTCCTTACAGCTTAGGTCTTCATGGCAAATGAGTCTGCTCCAGTCCCGAAGCTCTGAACCAGTACACCAAGAACCTAATAACAGCTTTCACATCCCGCAGCTATCCTCCTAATCTGGTAGAGAAGCAAATTGCCAGAGCCACTTCCTCATCCCCCCAAATTCAGAACCTTCAACAGAAGAATCCCAGAAGTGCCCCTCTTGTCACCAGATACTTTCCGGGACTGGAGCAGACTCTGAATGTGGCTCTCCAGGAAGGATACGACTTCCTTAAATCCTGCCCCAAAATGAGATCCGTCCTTCATGACATCCTTCCTACTGCACCGAGAGTGTCTTTCCGCCGCCCACCTAACCTCCGTAACCTCCTAGTCCACCCCTATGAAATCCCCAAACCACCTTCCCTACCTTCTGGCTCCTACCCTTGTAACCGCCCCCGTTGTAAAACCTGCCCTATGCACCCTTCCACCACCACTTACTCCAGTCCTGTAACCCGGAAGGTGTACACGATCAAAGGCAGAGCCACTTGTGACAGTACCCACGTGATTTACCAACTGACATGCCTGCACTGTGAAGCGTTCTATGTGGGAATGACCAGCAACAAACTGTCCATTCGCATGAATGGACACAGGCAGACAGTGTTTGTTGGTAACGAGGATCACCCTGTGGCTAAACATGCCTTGGTGCACGGCCAGCACATCTTGACACAGTGCTACACCGTCCGGGTTATCTGGATACTTCCCACCGACACCAATCCTTCAGAACTCCGGAGATGGGAACTAGCACTTCAGCATATTCTCTCTTCCCATTGCCCACCTGGTCTTAACCTCCGCTAAAATTCCATTCCCGCCCGCCATCTTTAACATCTTAACAGCTTTGCCTCGGTTCTCTGGACAGAGCCTCTGCCTCTAGTGGCATCTCTGTCTAACTTCTTAACTTCTTTGGTTTCTATAGTATGTCTGCCTAGGTGTGAATGTATGGGTGTGTGTGTATTTGTTCACTTCCTTTTCTCCCCCAAGGTAAGTCTTTCCTCTCCCGGGATTGGAATGGCTCCTTACCCCCTTCCTTAAAACCCTCATCATTTCCTTTTTCCCCTCTCCTTCCCTTCTGCCTGAAGAAGCAACTGAGTTGCGAAAGCTTGCGTTTGTGTGTATGTGAGTGTGTTCTGTTCATTAGTGGTGCTGTCACACCTGTGCTCCTTTGCTTGGTGAGTAATCTTTGTCTATTTTGGAACAATTACCTTTTGATGTTAAAGATGACACTCATTTGGAGGACTTGAGAATGGGTTCGGGCCACTCTGAAGCTAGTAGTCAATAATCAAAACAACATTTTATACAACTTTGGCAGTTTTGGAACATTTCAAATAATACCCTTTCACTGAATGCACTTACGTGGTTGATACAGAATGAATTAATAACCTTCAAATCAGCATGTCTGAAAATGTAGTTGAAGAGGTTGAAATAATCATCTAACCAGTAGCTCATAAAAAATTTATTGGAAAGTATGACTCAGATTTTGATGATATTATCTTCTTCAGAAAGTGGGAAGGACCCTAAAATTACGTTAGTGGTTAAAATAAGTTTATAGCAAAATAGATGAAGTAACAATTATATACAACAATCAGAAGATAAGTATACATCATATGCTTCTCAAGTACATTGATTAAAACCAAGTGGTTCTTGTCATGTGAGATATTCAAACATAAGAATAAAAACTAATTTGGCATCTTATTTTTGATATTTATTTAACAATTATTGTTGGCATTTTTAATTCATTTGTGCAATTACAATAATAGCTATGTTATTCTTTGATATCTACAGTTACAGTATTTCGTCTTAAATTTTCATCTCTCATCAAGAAATGTCATATGCTTGCCCATTTTGTATGAAATACAAAAATTTCACAATGCTGCAAAACAGTGTGAAATAAACCCAAAATAATCAGTGGCCAATGAGGGAACTACCATAAAACGTTCAAGTAGATGAGGTTTCATGATTGAAAAACCAAGGGAAATATCTTGAACTATAAATAAATATTACAGGGTGTCCAGAAAAGGACTCCCCGATTTCAAAATTAAATATCTCGAAAACAAAGATCGATAGAGGAATGCAATAAACAGTATGTTTATTGTGAAAGCTGTAAGAAGTTTATACAGCAATTTGAAATAATAGTTACAAAAGCTTCTAACAGATGGTGCAGTAACCACCATATGTAATGCCTAGTATAAATAGTGATCCGAAGCCCAGAGCGATCAGTTCCACTATTGAAACCGCTAAGGAGGTTAGCGTACCGAAGGAAGAGATTAAAACCATGTACTCCATTGAACAACGCGTTTTTCTAGTGCTAGAGTACCACAGGTTAGAAGAGTCCTACGGCAACAAGGCGAAGTTTTCAAGCATGATTTAATGTTCCAAAAGGACCCGATGCGAAAACCATTCGTAAGCTCTTCGCAAAATTTCAACAGACAGGCAGCGTAACTGATGATCTAGTGGGGCATGTTGGCCGCAAGCAAACCACAGTTACGCCTCAAAATATTGCCACAGTTTCTGGAATTATTCAGCAAAATCCAATGTCATCCGTCTGTAGAATTGCATCTGAGATTGATTTGAAGCGTTCCGGCACGCAGAAAATACCGAGAAAGAGCCTACACATGTTTCCTTTCAAAATTCAAATGCATCAGGCCATACCCGTACAAGCTGTACAACAAAGGGTTGCCTTTGTTAATGAGATGCTCACAATGATTGATAGTGAAGGATTTGATGTTGGCTGCATCTGGTTTACAGATGAAGTACACTTCCACCTGAATGGATGCGTGAATAAACAGAACTGGCGATTTTGGGGTTCTGAAAAGCCATATTGGTGTGAAGCGAAACTCCTGTATTCAACTAAAGTTACTGTGTGGGCTTCAGTATGCAGCAGAGGCATTATTGGCCCTTTTTTTCATTCGAGAAACGGTCACTGGTGCATGTTATGTTTCAATTTTGGAACAATTTGTCGCCACACAGCAAGCGTTAGAGGATCGACCAGGTACTGAATAGTTTATGCAAGATGGAGCCCGGCCACATCGGACAGAACAAGTGTTTCGCTTTCTTGAGGAATACTTCGGGAATCGAGTCATTGCTTTGGAATATCCCAAATTTACTGGTGCAGGCATGGATTGTCCTCCATATTCGCCGGATTTGACTCCCTGTGTCTTTTTGAGGGGGAGGGGGTGGGAGTTGGCACAGTAAAAGACATGGTCTACCCGAAGCATCCCGCCACGCAGGCCGAGCTTGAATCAGTGATCTCTGGCATGTGAATCCATTTCGGTTGAGACACTACAAAATCTGATGGCGAATTTCATTCTTCATTTGCACCACCTCTGTAGTGCCAATGGTGAACGTTTTGAAAACATTGTGATGTGATTGTTTGCAAAGAGTGTTGTCATACGATTGAAATAATCATATGAAAACACTTATGAAAGTGAAATACTTATGTATGCTGATACGAGTGTGCAGAGTATAGCGCCATCTGTTAGCAGCTTTTGTAACTATTATTTCAAACTGCTGTATAAACTTCTTACAGCTTTCACAATAAACATACCATTTACTGCATTCCTCTATCGATCTTTGTTTTCGAGATATTTAATTTTGGAATCAGGGAGCCCTTTTCTGGGCACCCTGTATATGGAGTGTTGCCCTGTATGGAAGTGAAACTTGGGACGGGAAGAGGATAGAGGCTTTTGACTGTGGTGCACAGGAGAATACTGAAGATTAGGTGGTGGGTAGATTGCTCAACTAATGAAGAGGTACTGAATAGAATTGGGGAGAAAAGGAGGGTAGCGTGTGGTGAGGGGTGGGGGGGGGGGGGTTCATAGAGGGAGACCAACAAGAGACGAATATAGTGATCAGATTCAGTTGGATGTGAGATGAAGAGGCTTGCTCAGGATAGAGTAGGTTGGAGAGCTGCATCAACAAGTCTGTGGACTGATGACCACAACAACAGCATCTATTTACTAGGTTGTGTTTTTTTTTTTTTTTTGCCCATCATCAGATTATAATTTCTACATTTACATCCATACTCCGCAATCCACCCAATGGTGTGTGGCGGAGGGTACCTTGAGTACCACTATTCGCTCTGCCTCCTATTCCAGTCATGTATTGTTCGCGGAAAGGACAATTGTCGGTATGCCTCTGTGTGGGCTCTAATCTCTCTGGTTTTATCTTCATGATCTCCTCACGAGATATACATAGGAGGGAGCAATATACTGCTAGACTCTTCAGTAAAGGTACGAGGTGCATTCAAGTTCTAAGGCCTCCGATTTTTTTCTAATTAACTACTCACCCGAAATCGATGAAACTGGCATTACTTCTCGACGTAATGGCCCTGCATACGTACACATTTTTCACAGCGTTGATGCCATTATTCCATGGCAGCGGCGTAGGCTTCTTTAGGAGTCTGTTTTGACCACTGGAAAATGGCTGAGTCAATAGCAGCATGGCTGGTGAATGTGCAGCCACGGAGAGTGGCTTTCATTGATGGAAAAAGCCAAAAGTCACTAGGAGCCAGGTCAGGTGAGTAGGGAGCATGAGAAATCACTTCAAAGTTGTTATCACAAAGAAACTGTTGTGTAACATTAGCTCGATGTGCGGGTGCGTTGTCTTGGTGAAACAGCACACGCGCAGCACTTCCCGGACATTTTTGTTGCAGTGCAGGAAGGAATTTGTTCTTCAAAATATTTTCGTAGGATGCACCTGTTACCGTATTGCCCTTTGGAGCGCAATGAGTAAGGATAACACCCTCGCTGTCCCAGAACATGGACACCATCATTTTTTTCAGTACTGGCCGTTACCCAAAATTTTTTTGGTGGTGGTGAATCTGTGTGCTTCCATTGAGCTGACTGGCACTTTGTTTCTGGATTGAAAAATGGCATCCACGCCTCATCTATTGTCACAACCGACCAAAAGAAAGTCCCATTCATGCTGTCATTGTGCGTCAACATTGCTTGGCAACATGCTACACGGGCAGCCTTGTGGTCATCCGTCAGCATTCGTGGCACCCACCTGGATGACACTTTTTGAATTTTCAGGTCGTCATGCAGGATTGTGTGCACAAAAATGCCAAATCTGGAGGCGAAATGCTTAACAGTTATTCGGCGATCCCCCAAAACAATTCTCTCCACTTTCTCGATCATCTCGTCAGACCGGTTTGTGTGAGCCCGAGGTTGTTTCGATTTGTCATCACAGAATGTTCTGCCTTCATTAAACTGTCACACCCATGAACACACTTTCCACACATCCATAACTTTATCACCACATGTCTCCTTCAACTGTCGATGAATTTCTATTGGTGTCACACCACGCAAATTCAGCAAACGAATGATTGCACGCAGTTCAAATAAGGAAAACGTAGCAATTTTAAGTATCTAAAACAGTTCTCATTCTCACCGCTGGCGGTAAAATTCCATCTGCCATATGGTGCTGCCATCTCTGTGACGTATTGACAATAAACGCGGACTCATTTTAAAACAATGCGCATGTTTCTATCTCTTTCCAGTCCGGAGAAAAAAAATCGGAGGCCTTAGAACTTGAATGCACATTGTATGTTCTCGAAACTTCGACAAAAGCCCGTACCGAGGGACAGAGCATCTCTCCTGCTGTCTTCCACTGGAGTTTATCGATCATCTCCATAATGCTTTCTCCATTACCAAATGATCCTGTAACGAACCGTGCTACTCTATGTTGGATCTTTTCTACTTATCTATCAACCCCATCTGGTACGGATCCCACACTGGTCAGCAATATTCAAGCTGTGGGCGAACAAGTATAGTGTAACCTACTTACTTTGTTTTCAGACTGCATTTCCTTAGGATTCTTCCAATGAATCTAAGTCTGGCATCTGCTTTACCGACGATTGATTTTATATGGTTGTTCCATTTTAAATCACTCCTAATGCCTGCTCCCAGATAATTTACGGAATTAACTGCTTCCAGTTGCTGACCTGCTATAGTGTAGCTAAATAATACAGGATCTTTCTATGTATTCGCAGCTCATTACACTTGTCTACATTGAGATTCAATTGCCAATCCTTGCACCACGCGTCAATCCGATGCAGATCCTCCTGCATTTCAATACAATTTTCCATGAATTCTTGAATAAAAGAACGTCTTGATTGCAAATATTCTTTATTTCAATGACGTGTTTTGCCCAGTTAGGGCATCTTCAGATATCTGACGCATCACTGAAATAAAAAAATATTTGCAATCAAGACGTTTTTCTTTCTTCTCAAGAATTCAACTGAAACTAGATGCTGTACCACACCACATAAAAATGGAATGGGAAGATTTGTACAATTTTCCATTGTTACAACTTTATATACGACAGCATCATCCGCAAAAAGCCTCAGTGAACTTCTGATGTTATCTGCAAGGTCATTTATTTATATTGTGAACAGCAGCGTACCCACGACACTCCCCTGTGGCACACCTGACATCACTCATAGTTCGGAAGACTTCCCTCCATTGAGAATGACATGCTGCTTTATAGGAATTCCTCAATCCAATCACACAATTGGTCTGATAGACCGTATGCTCGTACTATGTTCATCAAACGTCTTTGGGGAACTGTATCAAACACCTTGCGAAATTCAAGAAACATACAATCTACCTGAGAACCCATGTCTGTGGCTCTGAGTCTCGTGGACGAATAGCGCAAGCTGGGTTTCACATGATTGCCTTTTTCGAAACCCACGCTGATTCCTACAGAGCAGATTACTAGTCTCCAGAAATGTCATTATACTCTAGCATAATACATGTTCCAAAATTCTACAACTGACCAACATTAGAGGTATAGGTCTATAGTTCCGCACATCTGTTCGACGTCCCTTCTTAAAAACCGGTATGACCTGCACCATTTTCCAATCTTTTGGAACGCTACACTCTTCTAGAGACTTACGGTACACCACTGCGAGAAAGGGGGGGGGGACAAGTTCCTTTGCATACTCTGTGTAAAAACGAACTGGTATTCCATCTACTCCTGCGGCCTTTCCCCTTTTGAGTGATTTTAAGTGTTTTTCTATCCCTCTGTCAATTATTTTGATATCTGTCATTTTGTAATTTGTGCTTCAATCTAAAGAAGGAGCTACAGTGCAATCTCCTCTGTGAAACAGCTTTGGAAAAAGTCATTTAGTATATCAGTCTTTAGAGTGTCATCCTCTGTTTCAATTCCATTTTCACCATAGAGTGTCTGGAGATTTTGTTTTTATCCACCTACCGCTTTGACATAAGACCAACATTTCTTAGGATTTTCAGCCAAGCCAGTACACAGAACTTTACTTTCGAACTCATTGAACGTCTCTTGCATAGCTCTCCTCACGCTACATTTCGCTTTGTTTAATCTTTGTTTGTCTACAAGGCTTTGGCTATGTTTATGTTTGCAGTGAATTTTCCTTTGCTTCCATAGCAGTTTTCTAATTCGGTTGTTGTACCATTTTGGCTCCTTTCCGTCTCTTACGATCTTGCTTGGTACATACTCATCTAATGCATTTTGTACAATGGCTTTGAACTTTGACCACTGTCCCTCAACAATATCTATACTTGAGGTAAAATTTTCTGTGTCGAGCCATCAAGTACTCTGAAATCCACATTTTGTTACTTTTTCCGAACAAAAAATCATCCTACATGTTTTAATATTTCTATTTATGGCTGAAATTATCGATGCTGTAACCGCTTTATGATTACTGATTCCTTGTTCTGCGTTAACTGTTTCGAATAGTTTGGGTCCACACTAAAATCTGTTCTGTGAAAAAAAGCTTAAAATGTAAAAAATGTAATACTGCGTGGTGCAAAAGTCACTACACAGTCGGTTATAACGAAACTAAAGTAACAAGAAGCATAGGACAATTAGCAACTGAGCTGGGTTTATTAGGAAGGTCAGTGCAATTAATGTTATACAAACGGAAGTTTAAATTTTACATTCAATGTTTACGACATGGGTTACTTAAAGAATATGCAGATCGATATCTTCAATTTTGAATTTTTCCTTGTCAGCTCTGTACTCACCCTGCCTAAAATATGACAATCACAAACAGATAAACTGTATTCTAAAATCTACTTACAACAGACTAATACAGCAATTTCATTTAAGCATGCAATTAAAATAATGAATGTTAAGAAAAACTGTGGTATGGGGGAGGTAGTGTAAGAGATCAAAATTAATTGAACAGTGTTTACCAAAAACGAAGACGACTTATGTTTAATTCGATTAATGATGAAAATTCTCCTCAGAGATGATAAATATTGTTGAAACGAGATAGAATGGCTGGCCAGTACTTACCTTTGTGCTGTACCGCCAATAGTAACACAAATGAAGAAACAGAAAAAAAGGGGACAAAAAGGACAAGCTTTCGGAACACAGTTCCTTCGTCAGGTGGGAGAGAAGGGAAGAAGAAAGGATGGGAATGGACCTTTTTTTCTGTTTCTTCATTTGTGTTACTATCGGCAGTACAGCACAAAGGTAAGTACTGGCCAGCCATTCTATCTCATTTCAACAAAACTTATGTTTAGCATTAAGATTTCAGAAAGGAAATCCCGTTTATATAGTAATGGTGCTATTATAAATAATTACTGTTACAAATGGCAAGAGGGCTTTAACAGAAGACACTTGAAATTAACTTTAAGAAGGGTTTTGAAATATGTCTGTAAATTTGCCACAAAACAATTCGAGATACACCCTCCCCCCCCCCCCCTTTCCACCTTTTTAACAGTAATTATTTGTAACAGTATCTTTACTAGATATCTGGGATGTCTTTTGTAAACTTCCAGAAAGCTAAGTGAAAGTTTTATCTGTAAAAATGTTTCAAAACATTTTAATCTCTCTACCTTCAATCCTCTCTCTCTCTCTCTCTCTCTCTCTCTCTCTCTCTCTCTCTCTCTCTCTCTCTCTTGTAGTAATTATTTAAAAACAGATTTATTTACTACCAGTTTCAGGGACACTGAATATTCAATGATATCAATTCCAGTGTTTCCACACTATGCTCTGATTGAACATTCAGGGCATAATTAATATAGCTGAAGAAGGGCAATAATTGTCTGAAACTGCTAGTAAATATACCTACAACCCTGCAACTGGTGGCTTTCTTTTTATAACCTATAAACTACACATGTAGTAATGGATAAAATATTCAGTAATTATTGTACTTGCAACTTTATGTACATGCTTCAATAACAGTCTAGTGGTACTCTGTTATAAAGTTGTTTCAGAATACATTTATGCATAATTTTTGTATTTTAGACAATCAAGAGAAGGAACAATTTTCTTTCTCTGTTTTAATATACATAAACTATTCAATAAAGTCAACACACATTTCTCACTTGCAGTTAGCTGTTTGCCTTATACACGATATTTTTATCACCGATAATATCAAAACCTGTGTCAACGTTTCAAATAAACATTTATGTGCAACTGGCTGGCTGATTATTTAAATCTCTTCAAGGGCAAATTAGGAGAAGGAATTAAAGTTCAGGTAGAAGAAATAAAAACTTTGCAGATGCCAATGACATTGTGATTCTGTCAGGGACACCAAATGCCCTAGAATAGAAAAGAAACATTATTGTCACATAACATGTTATGTACAATCATTTGATTGGAACATAGGTGATATGTCAGTCAAAGCATGTGTATACCTACATAAGTATACAGTACAACAACATATGCTTATGCATAAAGTGCATTTTATTTGTACCTTCATGCATTACATATCTTAACTTTCTTTTTTTTACATTACTGATTTAAATGATTTATATAATAATGGAAACTCCAGGTTGGAATTAATAATATAGTAAGGACAGTTTACAACTCGCTGCAAAGACGTGGCGATGAGCTGCGACAGGCACATACAAAAGACACACACATACAACACTTTCAGCTATCGGCCAAGGCCTTTTTCAGAAAATAGAACACTCACACAATCACACAGGCACACATCACAGTCATACAACCATCACCTCCGGCTGCCGCACTTCGAATGCGGCAGCCGGAGGTGATGGTTGTATGACTGTGATGTGTGCCTGTGTGATTGTGTGAGTGTTCTATTTTCTGAAGAAGGCCTTGGCCGATAGCTGAAAGTGTTGTATGTGTCTGTGTTTTGTATGTGCCTGTCACAGCTCATCACCACAATCTTTGCGGTGAGTTGTAAACTGTCCCTACTATATTATTGATTTAAATGATTTCTTTTTAAGTATTTCCATTTAATTTTACAGTTTAAAAGTGTCCAAATATACAAACACAGTTTACATAATAGAGAACTAGGAACACAGTACCAAAAGAGTAAACAATTTTAATTTGCAAACAAAACAAGATTAATAACTGTATAGAAATTTAAAATCATCTTATTTCTCATTCATAAAATCGTCCAGAATGTAATAACATTTGCTTTTTAAATATTTTTCAAATGTTTCCTACTGTGATGTCAGTCTTGGAGTCATTGAACTTTGTCCAAATCTTATTTCTAATCTTTAATGCCGTATAACAGGGAGTATTTTCATATAGTCTGTCTGTGGCAAGGTAACATATAGTGTGATTTATGTCTTGTTGTTTACATATGTGTAAAAGAATTTCCTTCAAAAAGCTGTGGTTTTTTTTTATCCCAAAGAGAACTATCTCATAAATAAATAAAGAAAGAATTGTCATCAAGTCTAGGTTTATGAATAATGGTTTGCATGATTGCCTGTTGTATTCTCCTGTCATGGCTCTGATGATTTTTGTTCTGCAGCTTCAACACTCTGTGGAGGTTGGTTTTTTCAGCACCCCAAAATATTATGCCATATTTCACCACTGTTAAAAAATTTGCATGGTAAACCATTTTCTTGACTGCAAAGTCAGTTATTTTATTTAAGACCCTCATGGCATAGACAAAGCTGTTTAACCACTTTACGAAGCATTCAACATGATCAGACCATGACAAGTTCTTGTTGATAGTAACACCTAGGAATTTAACAGCATCTGCAGGGATCAGCTCTCTGCCTTCATAATTTAATTGCGATATGTATTTATTTGTTTGTTTTGTTCTGAAAAATACAATTTGTGTTTTTGTTAAGTTCAGTTTCTTCAAAATTATGCCTTATAGTTGCTGAATTGCAGCCATGGTTAAGTCTGTCTTGTTATTGAGGCAAGATTCATTATTCCAAAAGGTTGCGTATTGAGAGGAACTTGTTCTATAATTGGATTGATCATGGTAGACAAACATCATATGTAATGAGTATAATCATATCATTAAGGAGGTGTATACACAAGACATATAGTACTTCTAATTTAAATACAATAAATAATAGTTAGTAGGTTTAGAAATGAAGAGAGGAAATAGAAGGGGGTAGAGTCAGATTTGTGACTAACAGTTTGCGCAGGTAAGACATTTATATCTTCAAACTCAGTTTATCCTGATGTAACTTTTTTTTTTTTTTTTTTTTTTTTTTTTTTTTTTTTTTTTTTTTAAAGAAAACATTGCACTGTTCTACTGTTATCACTCAATGCATTTTCAGGTAATGTACAACAATGTGAATGTTTCCACTAATATGGAAACATTCACATTGTTGTATTGACTCCAGTAGGCAGATGAGTGTGCAGTGTGGTTCATGTAGCACAGACTGGTAATGCCACTTGGCGGAAAGTACTCCAGCTGCTGAGATCAAATGCAGTGACATTGTAGTTTTGCCATAGGCTACCACCTTGCACCGTTTCTGACTTGGAACGAGAACATTTTAGCCAGCCTAGCCAAGCAACGAAAGACTGTAGCTAACTTGATACTGTCACCTCTTTGTGTACTGAATTACCATTCTGAAACATCAAACACATGCCTAAAGCAACATTGCTCACATTAACAGCTTCAACAGTGGCATTAAGATATTGTAAGACATATATCCGAATGTGGGAAGATGTAGGGTCCTCCCCCCTCCCCCCCTCTCTCTCATGTAAAAGATATGTGGCCCATCTACTAGTCACTGAGAAACAAAGTTGATTTTTATTCAATCTAAATCACTTATGCAGTATTTCATTTTCAGTTTGTCTGAAAAAATTATATACAAATAAAACACACACTCATTGATTTTGAAGTGTTATCAAACTCGGATTAAGTAATTTATTACATGTGAACTGTGTGACTTTGAATTATGTTTTTAGAACAATAATAATGAAATCTGTAGGAGATAAAACTTAAAAATTTAGTTCTTAGTTTATATTTGATAAATGGAAATTTCTTCTTGTCTGAATGTTTTAATTTTGTCTGTTTTCACTCCCTTAAATCAAAGCTGGGTGACCAGATTGTTGAAGCAAATGTTATGGAACTGGCAAAGACACTCAACGAGACTGCCGATAACCTCTCAAAAAATACTGGTAGTGTTATAAAAAATGTGAGTTGAATAACTTTGAAATAAGAGATAGAAATATTTTTATTAAATGTAAAGATACTCATATGTGTCTTTTTTTCCTCTCATGATCAGATTCAGGCATCACTGAGAGAATATTCTGCCCGACTTGTGAACCTACAGAACACACTTATAAACACAATGTCTGAACAAGTGAAAGATTTGATTAACACAACTACTTCTCTTCAGGAACACCTTAAATTTAACCATAGCTCTTTATCTGATGCTATAGATTCTCTTCTTAAAGAAGTTACACTTGCACAGGAAAATTTAGACACTCAAGGAGCACAAGAGATTCAACAGGTGAGTTGATTTCAAACTTGCAGTATGCACCTAATTTTTTTATTTGATTGATTACTGACTCTCTCTCTCTCTCTCTCTCTCTCTCTCTCTCTCTCTCTCTCTCTCTCTCTCTCTCTCTCTCTCTGTGTGTGTGTGTGTGTGTGTGTGTGTGTGTGTGTGTGTGTTAGACATGAAATACTAGTGAAGTTCGAGAGATTTTTAGAATTTTTAATGTTTCCTTGTTTCCTTCATAAGTACAGGAATAGTCAGATCAAACAGCTGTGTTAGGGATATGGTTACATTGGATTAGATTATGTGTACATTTTGTCCCAAAGTGAAGATATCGTTTAGGGTATACCACATGCTAGAAAATAAGAATAAACAACAAATACTTACAAAATAATAAGATATATGTTGGACCTTCCACAAATACCAGATTAAATTGCTGTTGTAGCTGTAGAATCAGTGAATGAATAAAGAAATTTATCTCAAATATGGCAGTTCGTAACATTGTCATATGCCTTTCTTGTTAAAGAATGTTATTGTAACTGTTTTATTACATCCCAGTCTCACACCAGAAATTAGTTGCGCAGATGGTCCATTTGGTGTAAGTCCACAGTGTATTTTAAATTTCATAAATTTCTTAATCCATTGTTCAAATGGTGTCATTATGGGTTAAATTCATAAATCATGAAATCTATTATTCACAATTTTCTTCATATTGCCTTCAGCATTGGAATGGTGAGTCTCTCCTACTAATTATTAAACACATCATTATTATGCCAAAACTATAACCCTCAATTCCTCCTGTTTTTTTTTTATGTCTACAATTAATGCACCAAATCAACATGGTATTAACTACTGTTCCAAGATCATCAATATCAACTTTGGATGTGCTACTATTGCAATGAATTTGGTGGCCAATCTTTTATGCCATATAAAATGTATTTGTTTGAATTTCATATAATAATGGAAAGTCCAGGTTGGAATAAATAATATAGTGAGGACAGTTTACTACTCACCGCAAAGACGTGGCGACGAGCTGCGACAGGCACATACAAAAGACACACACATACAACACATTCAGCTATCGGCCATGGCCTTCTACAGAAATAGAGCACTCACGCAATCACACAGGCACACAACACAGTCATACAACCGGAGGTGATGGTTGTATGACTGTGTTGTGTGCCTGTGTGATTGCGTGAGTGCTCTATTTCTGTAGAAGGCCATGGCCGATAGCTGAATGTGTTGTATGTGTGTGTCTTTTGTATGTGCCTGTCGCAGCTCGTCGCCACGTCTTTGCGGTGAGTAGTAAACTGTCCTCACTATATTATTTGTTTGAATTTCTGTAGAATATTGTTTTGGTATTTTGTGTTGTTTCCACAGCACAGTATTCAGTCATTGGATTTGTAGTTAAGAAGGTGGTAGTTCATGTCCCCATTCAACCATCTAGGTTTTCTTTGATTTCTCTTAATCATTTAAGGCAAGTGCTGGAATGGTTGCTTTGAGATAGCATGGCCAGTATCCTCCTTTATTCTTCATCAATCCAAATCTGGTCTCCATCTCAAGTGACACTATATTTGGTGCGACAATAAATCTTGGACTTCCTCCCTCCTTTTCTTCCTTCTTCCCTTCCACTGATTTAATGGACTGCTTATCGCTGTTATCTTGTAGGTAGATATTATTTGCATTTGTGTAACAATGTGCATGAAGGCTTTTTCAAGTGTGCACATATGGGGACAGGTTTCTAAATGGGTTTTTAGTACAGTATTCTTTAGCTTCTTGTTTCATTACACTACATCAAATGCTTTTGTTACAGTTAACAGACAGTTTGATAAACGAATTTGTGAGTTATATTCATAACTATGAGACACGAGTAGTCCATTTCACTGTCCATGAGCTTGGACGATGTGGGCCTGTAAGCAAGGCCTATAATGCATCGGTAGTGGCAACATGTGATGAAATTCTTAGACCATTTGTAAGTAATGTACCATCTTTTCAATTTTGGTAGTTAGAAATAACATTTTGGTTCCTAAATCTTTGAAGATCTGTCACAATAATCTTATTTAGCATAATTTGCATCAGTGTAATGTTCAGCCAATTAAAAAAAAATTTAATGTGATCTTCTTTGTATAAAGAATGGATTCTGGGCCAGCATTGGATGGTGCCTACTGCTGTTCATTCCAGCCATCATAATCAGTTTGAGGCTGATGAGCCTGTATCATAAGTTAGATCCGTATCAAGGACCTCTTGCAGAATCGTAAGTGTTATATTTACAATACTAAAAATAATTTGTATGTTTTCCAGTGAAAGATTTTTATTGTTAGAATAACGTACAAGAATATCAGAGTTTAAATATTAAGCTCAGAGTTGCATCATTAGGCCTCAACTCATATGACTAGGTAATAAATTAACTTTCATTGTCAATACTGTTGGTTCCTCGCGCTGTTTTATATTGTCCATTTGTTAGTATCTATTAATATTAGCTGTCATGCCATCACATTATGTTAAATAATTGTCTTGAATTGGATTCACAATACCATATTCTACTGTCACAGGTGTTTTATATAGGAGGGTGTACTGAAAAGTAATGCCTCCCGATTTTTCATTCTATTTTCAATATCAGTTCAGTAATTCTTGTTACGATAATTACTCAGTTGAGTTTTCTGCTTCACTGCAACACTCCACAAATCGTAGTGAGTAACATTGTGTGTAACATAACCATGTCGGTGCATGAGAAATAATGTGCTTTAATCTCTTTCTGATCACTTTTTTGGCTTCACTGATCCTTTGTGATGGAACTCCATTGACGCTTTGTTGTTTTCGGGGTCAGAATGATAAACCCAATTTCATCACATGTCATATTGTTGTTGAGAAAGCAGTCATCCTCAAAAGTCAAAATACAGAAAAGATTGCTGACAGATGTTCAATCTCCACTGTGTCATATCAGGAAAGAACAGTTTGGTAACCCATCATGCCCACAGCTTTCTGTAGCGCAATTCTTAACTGATGACCACCTGTATGTCATTCTCATGCAATGACATGGTTGTGTTACACATTGGCATGTTATGTGTTACGTTTTGGAGCCATCTAGCCTCAGAGGAATGCTAATTGAGTCAGTGAAGTGTTATAGTTGACCGAGTAATATGCATGACATGTAATAAACTGGAATAAAACATGCAGAGACATTAATTTTCTGCAAGCCCTAGTAAAAATGACTTGTTTTTATTTCCATCCACTACATACACCTTGAGAACAGGATTATTTTGTGTTTTGTTGAAGGTTGATTGGTGTTTTTGTATAGACAAATTAGCTCTATTAAAGAAGACCAAAGAAGTTGGATTAGGGTAAACAAATGTGGTCACAAATTTTTGCATGGTGCTAAGAGGAAGTGTCATACGCAATATATGAAAATCCTGATCTGAGAGGCGTGAATGTTGCAGAGGAGTTGTTTATAACACTTTGAATGCCAGCCATATATGTGAATTGACTTCCCCCAGTGCCGGCCTATTTTCTCACTCTCCTTCCCTCAGTGCCGGTCATTTTTACGGTATTTCGTCCTTCTGGTACAGATTCAGAAATAATCGTAAATATATTTTTGTTAGTCAGGAATAAACCTTATTATTTCCTCTTAAGATACTTGCCCCATATGTTGTGCTGTTTTGTAAATCTTCATCACAACAATCAAAACAAGAAATGCTGTTTCTAAGTAGGAAAAAATTGTTTTTCCATGTTATAAATTATTTATTAATACAAATGGCAATGTTCATGTAATTACATGCAAAGATCAAGAATATTAAACATCAGCAAATGGGTTTTAGTGTAAATAGTTCATTTTTGAGTTATAGCTGGAAGCAGGGTTGGAAACAAAACCTTACAAAGCATACTGCACTTTGGAATGAAATAACCTACCTTCTGGCGACTCCTGTATTTTTGTTGCCCCCTCTCTGAGCACACTCCAAAGTCTATTGTGCCTTCTTCTTCCCTGGTGGAACAGGTATTCTTTCCAGGCTAAAAGTCAGCAGCATGTGCAGGTGACAATAATAAACTGCCTGGTAGAAATGTTTTTCTTTGTCACCTGAGTGTATGGAAGACATGCATTTGAAATTGCTATCAAGATAAGGTGGAATGATGTTTTTTTTCGCCACTTGACTGAATGATGATCAGATATCCCATAAGACAATCTCTAGTCACTGAGGTTAACATCCAAATTTATTCTGTGTGCGAAAGCTAGCATTTATATGAGAAGAGCCATCCATAATATTATGGGCACAGCAATATTTGAACAAACAACAGCAACACAATATTATGGGCATGGTATTTTAAGCGTTAAAGGTCATGCTTTCAGGTTTTCCTTGAGAAACTGTAAAACCTTAGCTCTTTTGAAAAATGTTCCCCATCACAAAGGATCAATGATGCCAAAAAAGTTATTAGAATGAGATTAAAGAGATTAATCTGCGTAAGTTTTTTTGACAAAGAACGCAACTAGTAAGTGCATTGCAGAGGATGGAAAAAATCACAATGCTTTAATTGCATACATGTGATGTTTATCTTCAAATGAAGTTAGTTAAAAACAAATACTAAATTTGTCCACTGTGTTTAAGTGCAGTAAAGGAATATTAAGGGATAAGTTGTGTTCCAGGGGTGTAACAGGTTGGAGGAGGGGACATTTAGCATAGAAAGGGGAAGTTGTTATCTGGTTTGTGTTTACACATTTATTTCCTTCATGGTCTACTTTTGATGAGCCTGTCCCAGAGTTAATGTGCAGTCGTAATATACTTGAGAATGTCAATTTAACTATCCCCATTATGACTGTCCAGAATATTTGTTATAGCATGAGGGATTTTCAATGTGTCATCCCCCACGTCAGTTCTCTCAACATCTGAAGAGGCTTAAATTGCATCATTTGACAACAGAAGTTGGTCACTTGTATTTTACAGAACGTAGTATATATGAACGTACGTTGAGTAATGCGTGGCAGCAGATCACTCTTCTGGACCCCCACATGATCAGGTTACCCTGCAGGATCAGGGGTGAGAATATGCCAGGGCCTCACAATATCGTGCACATGGGGCAAGCAGTGTGCAGTTGCGTGCACACGAGGAGCAAGAAGTGCAGGTATCAAACAGGGTGGCGAGTGGAGTGGGGGGGGGGGGGGGGGGGTACCCAGAACTGCTGCACTCACCTCACGGCAGCTAGAGCATCAAGTCCGAATGCTAAACAAAGGCCACTGGTATGTTACGAAGCCAACGGGCGGTAACTGCTGTCAAGTGATCATTTGAGACATATTATGTATGCAGGGTGGTGCTATGTATGTTGATTGTTATCCTGGAAGACATCATCCAAGTGTCTGGAGCTTTCATTGGATAGCTATGTTATTTAAAGAGACAGGAAGTGTTCAGCCTCAAGTAAAACATCAAACATGACCTGCAACAAATGATAATCCCCGAGTAAGTGTTTTAGCTACAGTTGCCGCTAATCTGTATATCAGTAGCAGGCAAATTAAGCGAGAATTGAGAATCTCAAAAATGTCGGTGTTCAGAATCCTACATCAACATAAATTTCACCTGTACCATATTTCTATGCACCAGGATTTGCATGGCAAAGACTTTGAACATCATGTACAGTTAAATTACAGGACAATAACAGATTTTTTTTCATGTGCAGTAACAGCATGCGTTCTCATAATGCATCATAATTTCACAATAATACATGTATCACAGTGGAACAACCAAAATAAAGTTCAAACGTACCTATGTTCTGTGTTTTAATTTAAAAAACCTACCTGTTACCCACTGTTTGTCTAAAATTGTGAGCAATTTGTTTGTGAATATTACAGTGCCATCTATCACAAAGCAAAAAAAGTGTTCCAAATAAAAAATTCATATTTATTTACGTATTACATGAATACAGGTATGTAATAAAAATGGGGGTACCTATTTAAAAAGCTAGCTAGTCATGTTACACATTTAAATGTTTTTGCTCATGTAACTTAACATTACACATTATGAAGGTAAACATCCATTTCTCCATGAAACCATAGTTACATACTACGTATCTGTTGATGCACATTGTAAGTGGTACATTTCTCTATAGATATTTCCTTTGACTACTCTAGGACATATACCATACTTCACTTTCCGTATGAGTGTCACCTATAATCCCTCCCCCTTCAGTATAGTGTAACAAAAGGGCTTATTACTCTTATTGTTTCAAACACCCCCCCCCCCCACTCTCTCCTCATACTCCTCTACACCTCCCTTTTATCCTTCACCGCCCTTTTCCTTCACTGTATTTATTGCCGCAATTCAAATTCCGGCCTATCAGAGCCTTCACAATTGAATCGTGCAACGCGGAACTTTCCATCCCCAACTTTACCCGGCATCCTTTCCCCCTCCACTCCCCACCTTACTCACAGCCTAGATGCTTGTGGCACTGGAGTCCAGACATGGTGGTTGTGTGCGTACAGTTGTCTGAGTGATTGTGTGAATGTATGTTTCTTTTACTAATGCAGGCCAATGCCAAAAATGTAAGTTGTGTGAATGTGATTATCTATATTTGTGTTCATTAACAGCTCAGCGAGCCTCTTTAGGGCAAGTTGTTATCTGTCCTCCATTATTGAAATTCCTATCAGATTTTCCATTGTTGAAATTTTGCCAAAGAGGAAAAAGCTTGGATTTGGAAGGATAGTTACAAAAAGTGATCTCATACTGAATACTACTACAAGTTTGATACATAGGGCATTAGTGAAATGAGAACTTAAAATGGGTAAAATAGAAGAAATAAATTATTGCTGTGGTAGAATATGAGTACTGCTTGAGCATAGATAGTGACAAATACATATTAAAGAATTAAAAAACATGAGAACTGTGTTTTAGATACAGTATCTCAGAAATTATAACTTAAAATAAATTCAGCACCTTACCATAAAGATGACTGCCGAATCACAGGCAGGCACTTAGGCAAGATAATCACATTCGTGCAAGTTAAATTTTCGGCCCCAGCCTATATGAGGAAAAAAGCATACATATTCTAAAATTCAGAGCTGCTGGAGATGGTGGTCATGGGAGCATGAGCTTTGACAGATTGACTGTGTGACTGTATGTCTGCTCCTTTCTGTTTAAGCTGTGGCTGGAAGTTTAAGTTGTGTGAATGTGATTGTCTTTTCTATGTGGCTGCCTGCAGCTCAGCGATCATCTTTACAGAAAGTTGTTACCTATATGCACATTATTGACATTGCAGTCTAGACTTTTCATAGTTAAAATAAATGTGAGAGGACAAAGATAAATTTGTTTGAGCATACCTTCGTAGACTACTGCATTCTGTTACCATTCAAAGTTTGCATTGCTTATATTTTTATTTAGAGCATTCTCAGCAGAAAATTAATAGAATGACAAAGAGTGTTGTGCATGTTTTTCCATCTAGTGTTTTTATAAAATTCCTCTTTCCATTCTTTCCTCATCTTGCTATTTAATGCAATGGCCAGATCCAAAATCTTGAAATATTCTCTTTCATGTATTATTCACATTTATTATTTCAGAAATTCAACAGTTTTATCTTCCTCCAATTTAATTTGCCATTAGCAAAAATTGCACTTTTGTTAAAGTTTGATCTATATGTTATATGTTGATCATTTGTTGTGTGTTTCTGTTTGATATGTAACCTTGTGTGAGCTGCCATTGTACTTGAAAAATGTTCCCACTTGTCATTTAACTCATTAGTCATGAAATTACATCTATAGTATTTTACTCACTATATGAGTGTGAAAGGAGCACATTACTTATTAATGTATAGCCTCATGTTCAGTGTATTTTAATCATTTATGTCCTTAAAATATTAATTTCACTGTACCCTGAAACTTCAGTGTTTGTGTCACTGTTAACTATCTTGTGTAAGTTATAGTAGTAGTTGTTGTTATTGTTATTGTTAATTGTGTGTACCGGTAGCTCTTTTTTTACCATCTGATTTCCCCACATTACAACTTGAAGTGACATGTGCATGGAATGCAATTGCTGTACCCATATAACAGCATGAATCTTACTGTTTGTTTCCTTTACAGTGAGTACTTATACGATGCATATGCTGATCGGGATAATATTCCACTTGCCAAGTAAGTTTTGGATATGTCTCATTCTCTCCTGTCTGGCCCAATTTCTGTTGGAACAGTTTTTTTTGCAATAGGAACTGTTAAGTAGAATTCAATGATTGTTGTTTCATTGCAATGAAATTAGTTCTGTTGCAGCATGTTGTTAATTAATACTCTTGTGAGATTGTAGTTCACAACATGTGTAAGGCTTTAGATCACAATATGGTAGTGTTTTTTAATAGCTTGTTGGTCAACAAAGCATTTTACTGTGACTGATGGTGAGGTAACACTTCACTATAGTTTGCTTAGAAGTGATATGTGGGGAACTATTTGAGTTCTTGTGACAAATTTAAACTGATTGTAATTATAACTTTTAATAGTCAGTGTCCTCGCTTGGAGAGGAGGAATGTGCGAGTACAAATTGGGGAAGACAGTGAAAAAATAATTTGTTAAGAAAGGCAACAAACAGATGGAAATTGAAGAATGCTGAAAAACCTTTTAATTGTTACAGTACATATGAGTCCTGATTTTAGAACTAACGTAATCTCTTTTATTGATCAGTGCTAAAAGGTATTTTGTTGCTAACGTACAAGCTTATATAGCATTAGAGTTTACCCCACTATTTTCAAATCACATTCTTAATTCAGCATGTATAGTTATTTAGTTAACTCAGCTTCTCATTTCTGGTATAAACTATTTAGTAGAATTTTTCTAGGCTCACACATCTTGTCAGCTTCTCATTTCTGGTATAAACTATTTAGTAGAATTTTTCTAGGCTAACACATCTTGTCAGAAAACAAGCTCCTAAACCTTGCACATTTTCCTTTATTTTTTGTAAATAATTCTGCCGTGGCGTGGTGCTTATTTATTTTTTGCCTTCAAATTATATTTTCAAAACATATTACTTGCCATTCATTTTCTCATTTCTGCACTTTGATACTCTTGTGCAGATGTAATAGGAAGCAATTAACTTTCCATTGTTATAAAACTTCATAAGATTAAAATTATTCACATTACCTGTTTTGTAGTATGTTCAGCTGCATGTTGTGCAACAGGATGGTCTATTTTGCTCTTGTCCACAGTCTGACAGTGGTGATTAATCTTCATGGGCACCTGAGCTGGTATTTACCATATTTACTGCAATCACTTCACTTATGTTTGTAACAGTATGCTTGCAAACGAGCATTTCATTAGGATGAATGGACACTGTAAAAGTGGAACACCCTGTGATACAATGTGGAGCTGAACATAAAGTGCTTGGTTTCAATTGCTGCTTCACAACTCAAGCTGTTTGTTCCTGCTTTCCACCACCAGCTTCTCTGGACTGTGTCCTGTCTTCTCCTCCCAGTTTATGTTCAGTCTGCCAATATGCCCACCAGTCTCATTATGCCCTTCTCTGCACATTTCATTTTCTGTTCCCTCCTCCCCCCTCCTTCCTCCCAGTCCCTCTGCTATCCTTCAGAATGTCAAAATGAGATTTTACCTCCAGTCTGAACTATGAGAATTTAAATACAAGTTGTTGTCTGAAGTGGAGAGAGGAGGGAAAAACAAGGATGAAGTGCATTTCTCGTTGCTTGAACATTTGATTTCTAATTAGACATACAGTATCTCTCACTTGCTTACATCACCCATCATCACCTCATGACCTACATCTTCTATTCCCTCTTCCCCTTTTTCTTCCCTTTTCTCCTACCTGGTGAAGGAACACAGTTTTTGAAAGCTTGCCCTATGTTTTGTTTCCATTTTAATTTTTTGCGTGATCATTGGCAGTATAGAACTAAGGTAATTACTGGCCAGCCAATCTCTCTCTTTTGAAGAATATTTTAGCATCTCTGTGGAGACTTTCCATCATTAATTGAAGATTTTTAATGAGTTAGTTTGGAGTTTTATTTACTAATATAATTAATTAAAATTTCCAAAAAATTAAATTGCAGCAGTAGCACATTAATTATAGCTAGTAAGTGTGCTAGCAAATTTATACAGAGCCCTCTCATTTCTCTCACATCCATCATGTGGGCACCTAGGATTTTGATTAGAGGGGGAAGTGTAGTTTGCAGGTTATTGTCATCTGATGTGATAAGAGGAAATTTGATGTACATTAAACATTATATGTTTGAAACTCATTTAAGTAAAGCTACGCTACTGATCATCCAGAATTCAATTCCAAGATGGACCAGAGATATAAGTCAAATTTATGTGGGAGATAACTCTATGCAAAATTCATGCAATTAAAAATATAGTTCCATTTGAAGTGAGGATTTTTTCAAATCTGTATAGTATGTTATTGCCATTGCTGGCTAAAATGGATTCTATATGCCTTGGTACATAGCTGTAGGTGTGGATTTGAAAACCAGTGAGAGGCCTTTTGATTAGGAATATCTGTGGAATAAGTTTTGTGTCAGAGACCTAGAGCATCAGAATAGAATTTTCAAATGACCTTCGTATAACGTTAATTAAATTTCTCTTACACATATATTTACTAGCCACACTCTCGGTGAGTAACATTTCCTGCTATAGGTTCAAAGTGAAGTCCACAAGTGTGGGACTGTTTCTTTTTAAGGATAAGAACTAAAAAAATGTGTTCTTGGTGGCTATGTATGTTGACAACAAAAATCCTCCACTGCGCATTTCAATGCTTCTTCCACAGATATTCCTTTTCTATTGAAAGGTCTTTCAATTACAAACACATTTACTGTTAAACAATTGTTTATCAGAGCTTTGTCACATCTCCTAAATCTAGGTGTTTCTAAGTGCAATTTTGGAACTGGAATAGAAAATTAAAATTTAAAGTTTCAAAAGTGGAGTATTTAAGTTCTATGAAATTTTTTATTTTATTTTAGGACAAACATACTATGGAAACTTGTTTACTCCCAATTTTAAGAATGAAGTATGTTCATCTTTGGTTTTCCCATGTTCCCTCCCCCTAACACAATACATGTATTTTCTGTACACATCTGTTTCTGTTTCTTAGTGTAAAGGGAATTAAAAGTGCTTCATACTGGGTGTTGTTAAAACTGCTCTTTTATCATAGTTCTATTAAAAAAAGTTACTGGTTATGAATACCATTTTTTTAGTGGTCCTGATAAAAAGAACCATCACCGTCGCTACAATGAAACTTATGATAATTCAAGTAGTTACATGGGTGATTACAACACACATCTAGGACGTGGTGATAGAAGTAGAGATCGTACATCTGCAGGCTACAACCCAGAAGATCTCCGATTTACAGATATGGCTCCAAAGTAAGTTACTTAATCAATTGTGTAAGATTTCTGATTGATTTATATAATGTACCGATGTTTTTCAATTATTTTTAAATGTAATTTATATACACGGATAACATATAGAAGCAGTTTACATTAAATACTTTAAGGAATTAACGTTTATTTTATTCTGCTACATACAAAAGCTATTATTAACCTGAAGTTTGACTTTGACTTGTGTGTCAGCATATATTGCACATAAATTTATATTGAGCCTTATTAGAACTCACACCTTACTCATACAAATTAAATATCATTTTATTTACTTTCTTGCCCTTTCCCTTGCCATTTGTATATTTTTATACAGTACTACGGTTTTACGTTTGCAAATGCAGTATCTTCTCATTCTTTGTTATATTTGAAACAAGTAAAGATGCACATACTCTGACTTTTGTACAATATGCTGTGAAATAATGCATATCATTGCTAGAGCACAGATATCAGAAACTTATAGAGGAATCCAATAGTTGATATATTGGAAACCTCTATCATTGCAGCCCAGATCAATCATCAGTCTGTACACTTTAAAAAGAAATTTGTAACATTTTTTTATGGCAAAGTAATCAGTGATAGAAATTGCCTACCTGTACATCAGTGTCAGCATCTTGGGCTGGCTGAGATAAAATGCTTCTCCTGGACATTCATAAAGTGATTAAATGAAGCAGTGTCACATTTTAAGATGCTAAATAATATGTATAACATAAATGATGTTGTGAGTAGTTTTTCTTGCTCATTGCTTTGATACCAACTAAAGTGTGGCTGGGACACACTGCACACCACTTGTTTCCTGGTGCTATTAAACAATAAAACAGCCAATTGAAATAAATGAGAAATAAAAAGACTATACTACAATCTTTAAAAGTTTAAGCAAGGAATATTGAATATGACAAAATTTATTTTTGAGCAGAGACAGAACATTATCTTTTCCACCATGGTTTAAGTAAGCAGAGTATTGGACCTCAAGCTTTCTTAGGCTAAAGCATCCGATCATTTGGAAACAGGGTTTCTGTGTTCATTATATGATAGTGATTTAAGATATTAAATAAAAATATCTTTCTTGTTTTGCACCACTGACTCATGTTTTAGAAGTAATGTACATTTTATTTAAACACTAGTGACCCACCCTGACTTCACAAGGGTGGAATCTACATTATATATCTACAAAAATTGTTAATTGTGAACATACAACAAAAAGATGAGTTAAATTGGTCAAGTTATGGTGCGACAAAGGGAAATAGAGATACATTTCTATACATAAAAATAGCTAACTTTGATTGTAATAGATAAAATGGATTGTTGTTAGGTAGCCAATGAAGTACCTCATACATTTCTTCAAAGTCATTATGAAACTGTCAACTGTCAATACTTTACACCAGGCTCCATATTAAATTTTAGGTAGTCAGTTATCTTCCTCTTGTTTTGAAGTTCAAGTGTAGAAACATCAATTTCAGAATAAAACTGTCATGAATTATAACATCATAACTGAAAGGTGAAAGTAGCTCGTTTCAAACTTGCAACATGATTAGCTCAGTAACATGCTGCAAGGGATTGATGCCCAATCCCTCAGGTGGCTCAGTACTAACTTAACTGAGTATGGGCTTAGCGAACCCAGGGTTTCTGAGCTGGGGACTGGTATGCACCACCACCTCTTGACACCGTAACTAACCTGTGGATATGCTTCAGTAACCACCGTTTGGTTCGGAGGTGGAACATTGGGTTTCATAGGGAATGGGGATCTTCACTTGACCGCCTGGATCGCTAGAAAGGAAAATACCTCCATAAAAAAATAATAAAGAAATAAAAAATAAATAATAATAATAATAATAATATAATAATAATAAACTATCTTTAGATGTGCTGCACGCTTATAAGATGCATGGCTGTTGATGTGGAACAGTCACTAGCGGGCAACCTCTTGGGATACTGCCGCACCTTGGGTTGTATAAGGCTTACCTAAACTCAGTCTAGACTAGAGGTCTGCATATTAGGGATTTTTCTCACTCGTACTCGTTTGAGTGTGCCACACACTTTTGCAGCCATTTCTAGTATGAATGCTCATCCACCGGGCTGCCACTCATTGGAGATCCATTGCGTCAGCCACATGTAGCATCAGCTGGCATGCCCACCAAAGCATCTCTCTCTCTCTCTCTCTCTCTCTCTCTCTCTCTCTCTCTCTCTCTCTCTCTCTCTCTCTCTCTCTCTCTCTGTGTGTGTGTGTGTGTGTGTGTGTGTGTGTGTGTGTGTGTGTGCGGACGGGCGGGCGTGCGCGCGCGCGCGCGCGCGTGCTTGCGTGCAGGGTGACCCTATATCTCATACAATGTATTGATACCAGCCAGTGAAAATATACTCACATCTGTTTACTTGTGTAAACACGAATATTCATTCATCTTAGAGTCAAATGTTCTAGGCAAATAAAACTTAAAAAATGCAACCATTTGAAAGTTTTATGGATCATAGAATTGTTAAGTAAAACCTTGATGCCAGTTCTCTGTTGCGATTTTATACAACATCAATATCAAACATCTCCAAACTTCTGCAGGCATGCATTAATGCAATATAACCTGTAAGGAGAAAAGAAGAAATGGAATGGCACAAATACAATATAGGGCAGTTTGATTAGTCAGGTATAAAACTGTGTAATCCTGTAAGTACACTAAAAAATTTAACATGTTATGATCAATGTTACAGCATTTAGAAAGCTTGAAATTTGTCTACCAGGATAAAGTCAGAAAAATTGTAAGCGATTAAGTGGATCTCTTTTCGCATGTCGTAAAAGAAAAGTAATTGTTTGTATGATATTAGGTATGTGCTACTATAAGGAGGTACTTCTCTCATTGCTGAGGGACAAATTTGAATGTGTTTATAGTGTTTTTTGAATGTGGACATGTAAAAATCACATGAACTTCAGATACAATATCCAGGGCTGATAACTAGTAATTTGCTTTAGTCTCCTTCAGTGTTCGACAGTATAAGCTAAACTTATGCTACTTTTGTTGGCTTGAAAATGTGACACTAACACCATTGAATAACACGTATGTAGTTGTGAAAATGAAATAAATGTACTCAGTGCAGTTTCCAAAACCCTTCCTTAGTTTTAACTACATTTAATTTGCAGTAATGTGTAACATAAATCATAGCTTTCGGCAAGTTACATGCTGTCACACTTTTTGCAATTCAGGATTTGACAATCAAGGGCACATACAAGACAGACAGTGGCATTTGACAACAACTAAAAAAAAAAAAGCCAGAATCTTTCATTGCTTGCTTTCTACAAAATGGACTAAGTAGCATTGTTAATAAATAATAATAATAGTAATAATAAAGCTAAAAAAATCAAAAGAAAATGAAAAGTTATGTTAAAAAACACAATTTGGCGTAGTCTTATACACCTCCAAGTCTTTTTAAAGCATGAAAATCAGAGAACTAGGTTTACACTTTTCTCAGAGTACACGGCTGGGCATTTTGAGAATGGCATGCTCGAACGAGCGCGAGGAAAATCTAATGCAGTTGATCGCAGCATGCTAACTGACGACATTGATATTTACCGCACTGGCACGGAACGACATGCTTTCTCCAGTTCGACCAAATACAGATGCCAGAAGCAGACCTTTACTCTAGAAGACTCTTGGACTGCTCATGGGGCCACCACAGATCCTTTGATATTTGCCTTTCCACCACTGTGGGCATCAACACTCAATCTAAAAGGAGGGCTAGGGTAGCCAGTCCTCCAGGTACTGATATTAATCAATTGGGTTATTGTTCAGAGTAATAGAGCACATTTTGCAACCCAGAATGTGTAAAGAGAATTGAGGGTTCATCTGAGCATGTTTTGCCCTTCTGTATCAACAAGGACTTTCAGGGCATTGCGGAAAGTCTAAAATCTATTAAATGGTTGCATAACGATACTTGTTTATCAGAAATTTCCAATTCACAGCAGGCAGTGTACCTTTGAAAGATCAAGTGCCTTGGGGAATATGTAATTGAAATGGAGTAACATAGTATCTTGAGTGATAGTAAAGGATCCTGTAGGGATTTGGTGGACTTTCCAGTTGGTGAACTGAAGGCAGAGTGGGCTGCAGAAGGTATTGTTGATATCCGTAACATTACAAAAAGGGTGCATGGAGCACTTGTGAAATCTTAGTTCTTCATTCTCACTTTCAACAGTCAACAACTCTCAAGATAATATGAAGGTATGCTATCTTCAATTCAAGGTATGGCCATATGATCCTAACCCCATGTGGTGTTTTAAGTGTCAGTGTTTAGGCGCACACCATCCTGGTTTGCGAGGGAGAAGCCACTTGTGGCAAATGTGGCAAGGCCACACAAGGACGACTCCGTTACACACCACCTGCAAAGTGTGTTAATTGTTTTGGGGAAGATAGAGTAGGGACATTCACGAAGAAAAAAAGATACAGAAGATCAAGACAACCAAGCACATCTCCTATGCTGAGGCGAAAAGGACCTTCTAGGACATGCAGCCTCCGGTATTTGCCACTTCTTTTGCTGCTGCTTTGCAAAAGTCAGTGTCCAAGGCTGATGCTGCCACTCTAATGGAGGTTGACAGTGCATGTGTCAGGCAGCAGTAGATTCAATGTCCAAAGCACCCCTTTCCTCACCAAGAACATCTGGAAAAGCAGCACCTTTTCTGCGCCTCTGATCTCTTCACCTGCAAAGCCTGCTGTACTATCAAGTAGGGATGGGTCGAACCCCAGTTTTACCGAATCGAATCCGAATACCGAATCTGAAATAAAACATGTGCCGAATACCGAACCCGAATCGAATCTTCTGAATCTTGAACCCAAAATAATCTGTCATCTCAAGTACATGTATTTAAAAAGAATTACTAGTCCATCACAGCCAGTGGTGAAGATAAAGTTTTCTGGGGTGAATCCCGAATGACAATATTAACAGTAAAATTTAAGAAATTAAAATTTCACTTTGATTTTTATTTTCAAATTTAAGGAAATATTTTTTTTTTTTTTTTTTTTTTTTTTTTTTTTTTTTTTTTTTTTTTTTTTCCAAAGGCGAAGACTCAAAAATAAAACCTGAGAAGATGAGTAATATATTTTGAAATTTAAAAAATAGATTCTTAAAAAATGGGATGTGTAAACGTTAAATAATTTGATAGTGACATATAAGGCATTCCATAAGTGACGGACAGGACATTCAGACACTGAGAAATCCGCGTTTATTCGACGTGTGTGTACTTGTTATTGCCGCGAAGACATTTCAGAACTGTGAAAAGTAACGCGCAGATTGCGTATTCTGTCACTTTTCTAAAGGCAGTCGGTGTACATGTGTTTAAGCTTGACCTTGAACGATTAAATAAAAAACAGACGTCAAGTGGTTGCTGAATTGACGTCATCCCGCCTGGATGGTGCACCATTAGAACTTCTTTTTTCTCCACATAATAAATAACTTTCTTCTTGAAATCCTAGTGCCTCATTACAGTTCACATATCCCAGCACTTCACAAAATTCGACGAAACAGTACGTGAAATCAGAATGAGGCAAGAATCCTAAAGCCTTATTTTTGTTGCTACTTATAACTGAAAGGCCTATTTTTTTTTTTTTTACGAGCTCTAAAGATTTAGCCACTATTTATATTTTCGCCTGCTAAACAAGCCTGTGTAGACGGGAAAAGCCTGTGTAGCACTGCTTAATTAGTCAGGTAAAGGCCTAGTTTACTTGTGGCGACTCCTAGCGCCATTTATCAGAATTATTCAAAGTGAGGTCATTTCGTTTTGTGAAATCGCGTATGTTAGCGGATCTATGGAAAATAAAATAACCAAAAATAAATAACGCTGACGAAAGCGCAGTTATGCAAAGTAACTCCAATGTTCGTAACTGAAGGTTTCCATATGACACTGGATTCGGGATTCGGTAGTATTCGGTCCTTATGCGCCGAATCTCGAATCCGAAACCAGTGTGCTAGGTTCGGCGAATAATGGATTCGGCCGAACCACTCAGACACAACCCTACTATCAAGTACAGCTTCTGTCACATCTGCTGTAGCCCCTACCAAACCACCCAAGAAAAAGAAAAAATTTCACAGACAAACTTACATCACAGACAAAACCTACATCTCAACCATTGGAACCACTTACAATCCCTATCACTGATGCTCCATCTGACTCTGCCATAGAGCTCATGGGGCTTGTTAGTCTGGGATGAACTTCCATTCGGTTCAATGTCCCCAGCTCAGCAGAAAGAGAGAGTGAAGATGCAACCTCCATAATAGATGGCTCCTACATTCAATGGAATTTGCAAGGATTAGGACACACGTGGAGAAATTAAGTTTACTATCTCAGGGTGTACCTTTGTACATATGCGTCCAGGAGACAGATTTAAAACCTTCGGATAACCCTGAGATACATGGTTACTATCTACTTAGAATGGGTGACCTTAGAGAAGAGAGATCTAAAGGCAGAGTGATTATTTTTGTTAATACAGCCTATCACTTAGTCGCTTTCTCTCACTACAAGCCCCAAAGCAGTAGCATTATCTGTACATGTGTATCATCGACTGTTTACTCCTTCTATCTGCCCTCCTTGTGACACATTCAGTGAATATGCCCTTGAAGACCTTCCTACTCAGCTCCCTCACTCAATCATCATCTCGGGTGATGCACACATTGTGTTATGGGGCTCTGTCACAGGCTGCCCCAGGGGTAGAGTCATTGAGAGGCTTCTCTTGTCGTCAACTGTCTCTTGGATTGGTTGGTTTTTTGGGACAGGGTGACCAAACTGCTGAGGTCAAAAGTCCCCCCTTGGGGAGGGGAAGGAGTGAGGATAGGAAAGGAGGGGAAAATAAAGGAAATGCAGTCCAGGGAGGAAAGAAGAAAGAAAGACTGCATTAGCTCAGGGTCTCATGCTCACAATGCGCATACTCATGAAAGAGCCATGAGCCCCCTGGTGGAGGGGGGGGGGGGGGCATCTCTAATAACCAGGCTGTTGATGGGACATTAAACCCTACGTTTTTTTCTCCTTCCTTGTTGTCAAGTGCACATTTACTAAACATTGGTCAGTGCACACACTTCAGTACGGTGACAGTCATACTCTGCCATGTATATCTCGCACTTTGCTCTCCAGCCCTTGCCCCTGCTGCTCAATGGGATATGTTCTTTGACCTTTATGAAAGTAATCACTTCCGAATCTGAATTCACCAACCAGTGGAATGGAGCATGAAAGACACCCACTATGATGGTTGCTCAGTAGAGTAGATTGTGCACTATGGCCAACTTGCTCACTTGGAACATCAGGACATTGTTCAGGAATGGGTGGACCATATTACTGAAGTGATCCATCACATTACTGATGCATCCATTCCATTGTCTTCAGGGTGCCCAGCCTGACCATTGGAGGAATGACAAATGCCGCTCTGCCATCAGGACCAGGTGGGCGGCTTTGTGTTGGTTCAATTGACAGCCAACTGCAGACGACCTCACTGTTGTTCAGGTGGCAAGGGCCAAGTATTGTCAGGTTACTTAAGAGAGGAAGAAGCGATCATGGCTGCAATTTCTGAATGCCATTGACTGATCGACGACAAGTAACAAAATTTGTGGAGCCATCAGGAGGATTTCTCGGAAAGGATTGAGGTGCCCAGTAGGTGCTGTAATGGGTAATGTCACTCTGGAAACAAGCCCACAAGACATTGCCCAGACTATGGCCGCTTATTTTGCTGTTGTTACTGCCACTGCCAGACAGAATGTAGCATTCCAGCACCACATAGTGGCTGCTGGGAGGGTCCTTTTGGACTTCAGCTCCACCACTGCTGAGGATTATAACCACACTTTCTCCCTGTGGGAGTTGAATTCTGCAGTGTCTGCAGCTTGAGTCACATCCCCTGGTCATGACAGATCCACTATAGTATGCTAACGCACCATACAGAATGGGGGAAAAAAATATTCTTCCTCATCCCTTTTAATGGTTTTTGGGTGTCAGATCATTTTCCAACTTGTAGAGGGAGACAATTTTAATTCCTCTTTTAAAACCTGGAGGGAGATCACACATGCCCTAGCAGTGTTACCCTCTGTGTGGGAAAGACCTCAGAGTGGATGGACAACTGCCGCCCTGTCTGGATGTTAGAATGCGGCAGCTCCTTAGCCACTTTCAGTGTGGGTTCAAGAAACATCATTCTGGGAAGCAGCTATACTACAGGATATCCTGTGCAGCATAATCTCCTTGGAGTAACAAGATATACAATACTACTTGGCACATTATTTTAGGTATCGAGTCAGTGACATCCTCTCTGACTACTTTGAGCAGTAGAATGGTGTCCCTCAGGTTAATGTTTTAAGTGTGACTTTGTTTGCTATAGCATTTAACAGCATTACTTCTGTTTTAAACTTACCTGAGCTGTATATGAGGGATACTGTATGGAATTGTAAGGACCCTGTGAGGTTTCTGGGTCTTATATTTAACTCCAAAGTGACATGTCAGTCACACCTACAGACTTGAAATGATGGTGGCTCAAGAATCTGTCTTGTAAAATGTCTTAATCACATTTAATGGGGAGCTGGCAGGACTCGACTTGCTCTGATTTTGTAGAGCCTTCGTGCAATCTCAGTATGATTATGGGAGTACAGTGTATGGGTCTGCACAACCATCATGTTTAAAAATGTAGCTGTTTTACACGATTAAGGAATTTGGCTGACCACTGGGGCACATAATTTCTCATTTGCTCAGATTCCCTAAGTGTCCTAAAATCTCTGCAGCATTCATACCCAGCTGAGAAAGCCACCCAGCTTATATATGACCAACTGTACTTACTTCAATTGCAGGGGAAGCAAGTATCATCCTGCTGGGTTCCAGGACATTGGGGGGGGGGGGATTTGAGATAATGAAAAGGCTGAAGAGAATGCCAATGACTCCTGCAGAGGCCATGCTATAACTCGGTGAACTCAGTGTGCTATTCCCTTGCAAGATGTCATCTCTGGGTTGCTGCAAAGGTCTAAGCAGTTGTGGGAAGAGCAATGGTCCATAGTGATGGAGAAAAAGATACGGTTTGTGAAACAAACTGTCAGTGGTGGTCCTCCTTCCAAACACTGCAGGGGGCCTAAGTGAACTCAGCATGTCTCCACATCAGGCACCACCCATTCACACATGGCTATTTACTCTGTCAAGAGGATTTCTTGTTTTGCAATATACTGCCGAGGGGACTGACGCAAATCGTGGTGTTGATATGCCCTTTATTTTAGTTGTCAACCAGACATATGTGAGCAAAGTTCTTTGATTCAGTTGCGGCCTAAATTTTTAGGCTGTAGGTTTTGATATGTTACAGAGTAGCTGGCTCATCTTTTTCTATTCTGTGATCAGCCAGCTATGGTCCTTTGCCAAGTTGTTTTAACTACTTCTACAAGAAGTTCCCTTTGTAGTCAATGAACAAATCTTCATTTGTCTATCTTCTTTTGTATTTTACTAAATTTGCACACAATATTTTGCTATATTGGTCTTCTTTTATTTTCTTTGCTGTTTCTTTCTCCGCTTTTGTTTTCATTTGTTAGGGTGCTAAAGACGTTGTCATGTGTGCCTAAAACCCCATATCCATCCATCAATACTGTGTTCACATTTCACAGCTATCAGAGAGTTCACCCACTAGTCACCAGAGGCTTCCTTTCAAGCCATTTTTGTTTGAATTTCCTCCGCCCCTTTCTCTCTCTCTCTCTCTCTCTCTCTCTCTCTCTCTCTCTCTCTCTCCCATAATTGTTAATTTTAAGAAATTCCATGTAATATATTGAATAAAATGTCTTTTACATTCACCTGGGATTTGATGCTAAAAGAACAGTCAATTGACATCATACGAAAATTTGTAACATGCTAGGACTGAAACCTGTAAATGCAGTAAGCCTCTAAGACCTGTCAAATCTGCTGTTGTTGTTGTTTATGATGATGATGATGATGATGACGATGATAATTTGTAATTTTTTAGTTCTTTTTTAGTTCTTTATAGCTTTTTATGTTCTTGTTGTTGTCTGTAGTCCACCCTACCCTATTCTGAAAAATGTTCAAATGTTTGTTAAGCTTAAGGGTTTTAACTGCGGGGTCATCAGTCCCTAATATTACATACTACTTATGAAAGCAAACAGATAAAAGTAGTTGAAACATTAAGAAGGATGTAGACCATGAAGGTAATATTCGATTAATGATGAAAAATCTCCTCAGAGATGATAAATATTGTTAAAAATGAGATAGAATGGCTGGCCAGTACTTACCATTGTGCTGTACCGCCGATAGTCACACAAATGAAGAATCTGAAAAAATGGGACAAAAAGGACAAGGACAAGCTTTCAGAACACAGTTCCCTCGTCAGGTGGGAGAGAAGGGAAGAAGAAAGGATGGGGAAAGGTAGTTCACGACCTAGGTCATGAAGGTGGTGTTTCAGGAGTGTGGACGTCAGAGATACCGAGTATCTCTGACGTCCACACTCCTGAAACACCATCTTCATGACCTAGGTCGTGAACTACCTTTCCCTTCTGTTCCCATCCTTTCTTCTTCCCTTCTCTCCCACCTGACGAAGGAACTGTGTTCTGAAAGCTTGTCCTTGTCCTTTTTGTCCCATTTTTTTCAGATTCTTCATTTGTGTGACTATCGGCGGTACAGCACAATGGTAAGTACTGGCCAGCCATTCTATCTCATTTCAACAATATTTAAACTACTTATGAACTACTTTATACTAAACACAACACAAACATCCATGCCCAAGGGGGGGATTCGAACCCCCGACTGTAGCGGCCGTGCAGACTGTAACTGGTGTGCCACAGACCACTCGGTAACTGACTCTTTCTGAGCAAGCTTCTTCCTCTCCTCATAAGAACGGCAACACACATCCATCTGAATCTGCTTACTATGTTGTATCTTGGTCTCCCTCAGCAGTTTTTCCCCAAACACTCCCCTCCAATGCTAAATTTATGATTCCTTAATGGATAAGAATGTGTCATGCCAATCGATACCTTCTTTTAGTCAAGGTATACGGAAAATTCCTTTCTTTCCCAATTCCATTCAGCACCTCTTCATTAGTCACATGATCTACCTGCCCAATCTTCAGCATTCTTCAGCAGCATCACATTTTAAAAGCCTCTATCCTCTTCCTGTCTAAACTATTTATCATCTAAGTTTCATTCCTGTACAAGGCAACACTCCATACAAATTCCTTCAGAAAAGACTTCCTTACACTTTAATTAATATTCTATGTCAGCAAATTTCTCTTTTTCAAAAATTGTTTTCTTCCCATTGCCATTCTTCATTTTATATCCTCTGTACTGTGACAATCATATGTTATTTTACTGCCCAATTAACACAACTCATCTACCACCTTCATTGTTTTGCTATCTAATCTAATTCCTTCAGCATTGCCTGATTTTGTAAGACTGCAGTCCATTACCCTTGTTTTATCTTGTTAATGTTCATCTTGCACATGCTCCTTTCAACTATACTGTCCATTTCTTTCAATTGCTGTTCCAGTTCCTTTGGTGTTTCTGATAAAATTACAAGTAAAATGCAGTTTTCTTCCCCCCCCCCCCCCCCCCCGACTTTAATTCCTTCTCCAAATCTCTCTTTGCTTTTGTTCATAGCTTGATCAATGTATAAATTCAATAACATTGGAGAAAGAGTTCTAGTATCTCTCATTTCATTTGCATTTAGTTCCTGTTCTCTTCCTACATTATTGTCTCAGAAATTCATTTCCCTAGTAGAGCCCCTTTATATACTCTTCCCACCTTTTGGCTTTTTCTTCTTTACTCAGAACTGGTTTCCATTTGAGTTCGTGATATTCATCAACTATTTTTGTTAGGGTTGTGTCCGAGTGGTTCGGCCGAATCCATTATTCGCTGAATTTAGCACACTGGCTTCGGATTCAAGATTTGATGCGTAATGGCCGAATACTACCGAATCCTGACTCCAAAAGGTTTTTATGGAAATCTTCAATTACGAATGGTGTAGTTTACTTTACATAGCAGTGCGCTTTCATTTGCATTATTTACTTTTTTTCCATAGATCCACTGAAAGACATGACGTCATAAAACAAAATGATCTCACTTTGAATTTATTCAAGTGAAACCTCTTAGAAACTTAGACAGTTCAGTGGTTTACTAGCAACAAAAGTAAATTTCTTTACTTAAGGCTTTAGGATTCTTGCACGAGTTGCCTCACTCTGATTTCACATACAGTTTTGTCAAATTTTGAGGAGTGATGGTGTATGTGAACCATAATGAAGCACTAAGATTTCAAGAAGAATGTTATTATGTGGAAAAAAAGTTCTAATTGTGCGCCATCCAGGCGGGATGACATCAATTTAGGAATCACTTGACGTCTGTTTCAATATAATGTTTAAGGTCAAACTTAAACACATGTACACTGACTGCCTTTCGAAAAGTGACGGACAATTTACACCAATGGGTCGTGTAAATTTTGCAAGTGTGCCAATGAAATAATGATAAATGGAAGTGGGACCCAAATCAGATTGCGTAAGAGGCATTAAAAAATGCACATTATCGAATGCACTAGATTCTAAGAGGAATGGTGCTCTGTAGTATGAAGGAACTTAATAACAAGGAATCAAGTGATACTGATTCAGAATTACCGTACCGCCATCTAATTGCTATTGTAAACATTTCATAAAATTTGTATTATAGGTCTAATGAAATTGTTTTATGCTTTCTCATTTAGTTTCAAAGTTATTTCCATTCTTATTTAGTACTGGTAAGAGTTTAGCGTTGCTACAATTGCCGTACATTTGAAGTCCTATCTAAAAGCTACTACATCAAGCCGACTGGCAAGCCTGTGATGCGTCATTTTGCCTGATACTACAACCACTGCCTTCATGCTACAACTTATGTGTTTTTCTATTAGGGGCAAGGGGATTCTTCCTATGAATTGTGATTCGTAAATTCCACACTCTTCATCATAAGAATAATGCAAATGTAAACATTACGCCATGTAATCTTTCGTGTTAGCAGTTACCACATTTAAATTCCGTCCGTCTAAAAACTCCGAAAGACAACACTGAACGTGGTAGAATTTTTAAGAATCTATTTTTCTAACTTCCCAAATATCTACTCATCTTTTCAGGTTTTATTTTTCACTCTTCCCCTTTGACAAAAGGAAAAATAATGTGTAGTCCTTTCTTTTCTAGAACTTCATTATGCAATTATTCTTAATTTCATCAAAATGAAACAGTTTATAATAGAGTGGAGAGAGTTTCTTAATATCTTTTAGAGCATCTAAACAACATATATCAAAATGTTCATACAAATTTGTTTTAAGGGGGAGGGGTGTGTTAAAAATTCTTAAGATTTAAATAAACATCTAAATGAAATTTGAATTTCTTAAATTTTACTACAATTTTGTCATTTGGGATCCATACCAGAAGGCTTTATCTTTATCACTGGCTGTGAGAAAGTAGTAATTAAAAATACGTGTACTTGAGTTGACAGATTATTTGGATTCAAGATTATGAAGATTTGATTCGTGTTCGGAATTCGGCACATGTTTTAAGATTCAGTATTCGTATTTGATTCGGTAAAATTGGGGTTTGACCCATACCTGACTTTTATTGTCTCCAAATGTGTCTCCTATACTTTCCCCCTAGTTGTACATTTTTCTACAGATTTGCATTTGGCTTCTAGTCACTCCTGTTTAGCCATTTTGCACTTCTTGACAATCTCATTTTTTAAGTCATTTGTACTCAATTTCATCTGCTTCATGTACTGCATTTTTGAATATTTTCCTCTCATCAATTAAATTTAGTATTTCCTGTGATATCCAAGGATTTTTGTAGGCCTTGCATTTCTACCTATTTGGTCCTCTGGTGCCTTGACTAGTTCATCTCTTAAAGCTACCTATTCTTCTTCTGTTTTATTTTCCCCCTTTTCTGTCAATTGTTGCCTAAATCTCCCACAGAAATTCTCAAGAACTTCAGGTTCATTCAATTTATCCAGGTCCCATCTCCTTATATCACTATGTTTCTCCAGTTTCTTCAGTTTTAGCCTACAGTTCGTAACCAATAAGATATGCTCACAGTCTGTATCTGCCCCTGGATATGTCTTACAGTTTAAAACCTTGTTACGAATTCTATTTTTTACCATTATAAAATAAACGTACATTCTGGTGCCTCCTGGTCTCTTCAGTGTATACATCCTTCTCTCATGATTCTTGAACCATGTATAATGAAATTATGTTCCGTCGAAAATTCAGGCAGGCGGCTTCCTCTTTCATTCCTTTCTCTGAGTTTGTATTTAAAAATGTTTAAATGTTTGTAAATCTTTTGGACAGATGCGTGATCATTAGTCTGTAGCTTACAAACTACTTAAACTAAGGTAAACTAACCTAAGGACAACACAAACACCCATGCCCGAGGGGGGACTCGAACTCCTGACGGCGATCGGCCGCGCGCACCGCAGCACGGCGCCGCGGCAGTCTGTATTCACCTACTATTTTTTTTCTTCCCTTCCTTTTCTTACTACTGATTTCCAGTTCCACAACACAATAAAGTTTTCCTCTCCCTTAATTGTCTGAATAATTTCTTTTATTTCCTCATATATTTCTTCTATCTCCTCATCATAGGCAGAGCTAATGGGCATATAAACTTGTACTACTGTGGTCGGTGTTGGCTTCCTATCTACCAAGACTACAATAATGTTATCACTGCACTGCTCATAGTAGTTTACCCACATTCCTATTTTCTCATTCATTATTAGACCTACTCCTGTAATACCCCCCAACTGATTTTTTATTTATAATTCTGTACTCTCCTGACCAGAAATCCTGTTCCTCTTCCCATTGCACTTCACTAAACCCTACTATATCCAACCTCAACCTATCTGTTTCCCTTTTTAAATTTACTGACCTCACTACCCATTTAAGGGATCTAACATTCCACAGTCCAATCCATAGAACAGCAGTGTTGTCTTTCCTGATGACGGCATCTTCCTGAGTAGTCCTCACCCAGATATCTGAATGGGGCAACTATTTTACCTTCAGAATGTTTTACCCACCATCATTATTCATACAGTAGAGCTGTATGTCCCCAGGAAAAGTAATGGCCGTAGTTTTCCCTTCCTTTCAGCTGTTCGCAGTAATTATGTGGCAAAAACACATTATCTGGCGTTACAAGGCCAGATCAGTCAGTCATCCAGACTATTGCACCTGCAACTACTTCAGGGTGTGGCCTCTCCACAGATACCCCGCTGCTGTGGTTGCACCTACGGTACAACTATCTGTATCATTCATGCATGCAAGCCACCCCCCCCCCCCCCCGCCCCGACAATCTCTGTGGTTAATGGGGGAGGTTATTTCTACCTCTCCATTTTTTATAATTTTCTGTTATTTCCTGTAACACTTTTTACAGACTTACTCTGTTTTTGTTCCTTCAGTTCAATTTTCATTTTGCATTGTCTTATCTTCCCTTATTTTCATCATGATTCTGTTTCGCATCCTGTTAACTCTAGTTCTCAGCATCTTTCACTTTCATCTCTCATCTAGTTGGGTGGGTAGCAACTATGGTACCTTTTAGTATCTTTTTTGTATTTCAAATGCCATGAAATATGTTTTTTGGAACACATTCTTCTCGAATACCTCATCTGTACTATTGCGTCTTCACTGAATTTGTTTTTGATTTCTCAGCTAATGTATTTGAGACTGAGTATCTGACATTTGTGTTATTATCTTTTTAACCTCTGTCTGCTGTGTCAATTTTCTGTACTCAGTTTTGTAGGTTGTGTAGGTTTAGCCATGGTATAATGAATTGAGATGATAGTTAAATCCTTTGAGTGTTATTTTGAGTCGGCCATTAATTAGCTGCAGAATGTGCTACATTTTGTACTGTTACAGATTCATAAAAATAGATAAAACCATTCTTAATGTTCAGAATAACTGGCAGATTCAGGAGAGGATGCCACTCCCTGCCTCCTCTTCCCATCCCTCTGGCTCCCGCTCCCACCCTCCCCTTCCCGCCCCTCCCGCTCCCGCCCCTCCCCGCTCCCGCCCCTCACACTCCCACTCCCCCCCCTCCCCTTCCCGTCCCTCCCGCCCTCCCCTTCCCGTCCCTCCCGCCCTCCCCTTCCCGTCCCTCCCGCTCCCCCCCTCCCCTCCCCTTCCCGTCCCTCCCGCCCCCCCTCCCCTCCCCTTCCCATCCCTCCCGCTCCCGCCCCTCCCACTCCCACTCCCGCCCTCCCCTTCCCGTCCCTCTCGCTCCCGCCCCTCCCACTCCCACTCCCGCCCTCCCCTTCCCGTCCCTCTCGCTCCGCCCTCCCCTTCCCATCCCTCTCGCTCCGCCCTCCCCTTCCCGTCCCTCCCGCCCTCCCCTTCCCGTCCCTCCCGCCCTCCCCTTCCCGTCCCTCCCGCCCTCCCCTTCCCGTCCCTCCTGCCCTCCCCTTCCCGTCCCTCCCGCCCTTCCCGCCCTTCCCGTCCCTCCCGCCCTTCCCGTCCCTCCCGCCCTCCCCCTCCCCTCCCCTTCCCGTCCCTCCCACTCCCCGCCCTCCCCTCCCCTCCCCTTCCCGTCCCTCCCACTCCTGCCCTCCCCTCCTCTCCCCGTCCCTCCCTCTCCCGCCCTCCCCTCCCCTTCCCGTCCCTCCCGCTCTCCCCCTCCCCTTCCCGTCCCTCCCGTTCTCGCCCTCCCCTCCCCTTCTCGTCCCTCCCGTTTTCGCCCTCCCCTCCCCTTCCCGTCCCTCCGGCTCTCGCCCTCCCCCTCCCCTCCCCTCCCCGTCCCGTCCCTCCCGCTCTCCCCTCCCCTCCCCTCCCCGTCCCGTCCCTCCCGCTCCTGCCCTTCCTTTTGCTATCCCTCTATCCCTCTTTGAACCTGCCTTCTTCATGTTCAGCTCCTTCATTTTACACCCACCCTCTATTTTGCACCCACCCTCTTTCTTATCCCCCCTCTCATTTCTTTGCAGCTACTCACTTTTCGCCGCCCCCCGTTCTCATTTCTTTACACCCACTCTCTTTTTTAGCCCTCTCCCCCCTCATTTCTTTGCAACTACCCACTCCCCCCCCCCCCCCCCCGCTCTTGTTTCCTTGCACCTGCCCTCTTTTTGTTCTTCTCATTTCTTTGCACCTGCCCTCTTTTTGTTCTTCTCATTTCTTTGCACCTGCCCTCTTTCTGCTCTTCTCATTTCTTTGCACCTGCCCTCTTTCTGCTCTTCTCATTTCTTTGCACCTGCCCTCTTTCTGCTCTTCTCATTTCTTTGCACCTGCCCTCTTTCTGCTCTTCTCATTTCTTTGCACCTGCCCTCTTTCCATCCCTTTACATTTTTTTAATCTACTCTTTTTTCACCCTCCAGATTCCTTTACACCTAAACTCTTCGTGCCCCCTCCTCTCCTCCTCCTCCTGCATTGGACTCTTGCTGGCTCCCTTCCATCTCAAACTTTCCCATGCACATTTTCGTATTTTTTTTTCTTTTTTTTTGGCAATACTTTACTGTGGGTTTCCACCCGACTGCTTTGACCCATGACGTTATTAACATGGCGGCAATGACATGTACTCGTAGCAAATATGGTGACCAAAACACTTGTGTAAGATGCATATATAAACACACGAAAATTAACGTAAAAATATACTAACGGGACAAGCGCAGTGATGTGGGGGTTTTGGATGGGGAATTTCAACACACGAAAATACACTAAATAAATGAAAACGACCTAAAACATGCACGGAAATGAATAGTTCACTTGAGCTAATAATCAAATGAAGAACGCGATACCAATCAACGCTTGCCAAATAGCATAAAAATTGTATAGAATGCTTCAATTAACCTATACTATACGTAAAATCAAGAAAATGATACCAGTCAAGGCCCTCCCACTTTCTATTGTAGTGAAACAAGCAAAATTGTTTGTTCCACTGGATACTGGGCCATGAAAGGAAAGATGTTGTGAATAGTAGTCACTGGTACTGATATTTAAAAATATTTGAAATCTTAGATTTAGTAGAGTCGGTCATATACTATGCGCGGGTCTTTTGATCTTTTATGCAGATCAGACAGTGCACAGCGGACGAGTGGTGGAGTTGTCAAAGACATTAGAAATGCAGCAAAGTGGATGGTGAAAAAAATGTCATGGAAAAACACACTTCCAGTGAACATTAAAAACAATACTTGTTGAAATAACAAATGAATTTTATGGCATTACAAAAAACGCAAAAGGACAATAAGTCGAGATAAGTGTTTCATGAGATGTTTCATGTGTATGAATGTGATTATTGTGAACATTTAGTGTTTTATGGTTTTGAAAATAGAGTTTGTTGTCAAATGCGACAATCTGTTTTCATATCATTATTTTAAAATATACTATATAATAAATGAAATACATTGTTACAAGAAGATCACTTATTCTGCATAAGATCGAGGTATATCGAAGTCTGTGATTCCAAAAATATTTATTACACGGTTACAAAATTATTAAAGAAATTTTAAACGGCTACCATTTCACAAAGTTATCTTTACTTTTAAAGCTGTGGGCAAAAAGGAAATTGCTTTATACATCCTAGCTCACACAATTCATTACATCCAATTTGGAGGGTAATTGATATACGTCTAGCCAAAGCAGTAAATCAGAGTAAAGAAACCCTCTGCCATCAACATTAAAATTGTATCGAATACTAAAATTGACTCATAATACACTTAAAATGAAGATGGCGATACCAGTTCGATGGCATTATTTTACGACGCAATTCCACCCATCTGCTTCGACCCATGACTTGTCGGAAAACCCATATATGGGATAATATCTTCAGACTTATTTATTGTGGATAATAAATAATCTGTGTTTATCCTCATAAATTACAGATTACAACAACAGAATGTACCATCGATCACAGGTCTCAGCCCAGATAGTTGCACCTTCAGCGCTCATTTGCCCCAAATAAACAAAAAAAATGCTCTCTGTTAACCTATACCTTACCATTAGAATGAAATACAGATCACTTTTTAACACAAAATCTTAATCTATAATCTGAACCTTCCACATCAACTACCACCAAGAGAAATGATAAAATACCCGTTCTATTTAACATCCACCACAAGACAGTGCCACTCGATACTTGCAGATGCCACTCACAAATAATCGCATCTCAGAACTACCGCACATGTGATGACGTCGTACAACATGCCGATGTCACGAGTCAAAGTCAACAAGTGGATTGTGTGCTATAAATGTACCTTTGTACCTCCCCTCCCTCCCTCCCTCTCACCATATGAAGTGTAGTGGGAGTCAAACTATAATGAGTTAACAGAAATCCTTCGATTTGCCTCTTAGTAAGTACATTGTGTGCCCTATTGTATACTACTCATAATTGTATTTCTCACATTAATGATATATTGCTGTTTATTTTATATGGTTTTAAAATTCTTTCACTGAGAAACAATAAAATCAGTGAATACAATCTTTGTGTTTCTGTTTGTGTATTGGGCTTCTCAATTTTAAATTAATTTGCTTACTCATATGTTACTGCCTTGTTTGTGTAGACACTGGGACTTTTCTAATGGCGGTGTGCCTCGCTACCACAGTCCTCCCCTGTCTACCGAGTATGAGCGTCCTCCTCCATATTACTATCCTGGCCCAGGGTAAGTGTTCATTGTGTGTAAGTGCTTGTCTGGTTATGTTGTTTTACTGACAATGCTTTTGTTTTTTGTCTGCTGAAGGTAAGTGTCTCACAAAGATTCAGCTTTTGTTATTTTTCTCAGTATTCTATACTGCAGTTTGCAAGGTAAGTGGTGGTGGTGTACAAAATCCTCTGGCTTCAATAGTGTTACGTAATTTTTGTAGGTTTTCACACATTGCTTTTGATGGTTTTTCTCTTACTGCATTATCTTTCTTTTGCGTTTGAGTGTTTTGTCATCATTTTTCTTTATTCTAATTTTTTCTTTTTTTTAAAAAAAAAAAAAAAAAAAGGAAAAAGAATTCGCTTTTTAATGTGATCCTTATCCCCTATCACATTACTGCTTCCTTCCTTCCTTCCTTCCTTTTAGTTTCTAAATTTTGAAACACTGTTTATTTCAAAAATAAATGTAACATCTGATAATGCGAGCATTCTACCTTTTGAAACGACAGTAGCTGGTAATAAACAGTCATTTGTATCCTTCACTCAGTAAACAAGGTCTTTACTATACTAAACAACTTCTCTCCTCTTCTTCCTTTTCTTTTGCCTGATAACCATGTCTGCAAGCTTATGACTCTAAAATTGCCAAAACCTATTCCCCAGCAGAGCAAAGTAAAGCAAAGCGTTTGCTGCATTAAGCCGGCAGTTCCATAGTAAGAAATTTTTCATCATTAGTGTAGTTTATAGTACTTGCAGTATGTACTTCATAGACTACAGTTGGTTCATTTTCATGGGTATTTGATGGTATCCAGTCCAAAGTGTGATGTGATGGAGCTCTCCATACTAGGTTACATATCAGGTGCATTTCTTCTCATCTCTGCATAACCGTAGACACAACATCAGTTTGAAACACTGCTTTTCCTATACCATGCGTGCATCGGGCAGTCTCTCTCTCTCTCTCTCTCTCTCTCTCTCTCTCTCTCTCTCTCTCTCTCTCTCTCACACACACACACACACACACACACACACACACACCAAGGCAGACACATACAAAATGCATGACCATGCTATCTTCTGGATGTTAAACCCTAAGCTTCCTTCTTCTTTCCTTCTTATTTTGTATTCTTCAACATCATTATTCTCTGTGTATTTCAAATTTTATCTGTAAACATTTTTCCTTTTTGTTTCAACTGCCGGAACTGACGAAATAGTCAGTTTCATTTTCACCATCTTGTACTTTTGTATCTTGACCCTGCATCTTCTGAATGTCTTTATTGTGTTTTACCTTCATTTCTTCAAAAGATAAAATATTTTTTATGTAAACCTAGAGCATATGTTGGTGTATCCATAGAACCAACACAGCATGCATAGATGTTAAGTAAAAGTTTGATAATAGATTTATATTCAAAACAATAATATTTCATACATTACATGTGCTAAGTGAACAAAATATGCTCCTGAACTTCACAAAGTTCAGCGATTATAATGACAAATCAGACATATTACTATTTATGGTTGCTCACTACTAAGTTGGCAGCACAATACATTTTAAGTTGTTCATTCACTACTACTTTCAAGATTGTACACCACAAGCCATCATTTTATGAAAGTAAAATGTACAGGATTGTCCTAAGAATGGCACTTATTTCTTTCTGAACTATACCCAATGTTATCCCTGTCTCACTCTGGAGGAGAGGGGGTTGTGTGATACTTAACCTTGGAGCTGGTTTGCTTCGACACAGCAGTCCCTGAGTTGTGAGCCAGTGACCTCTTTCCAGGATTTTATATTGTGCACCCCCCCCCCCCCCCCCACACACACACACACACATTGTCAGTTTACACCTATTAATTCAAGAAAAATTGTTCCGGTATAAGCACTATGTAGACATTTCAAATTACTTTTTGTTTAAAAAAAAAAAAAAAAAAAAAAAAAATTTCAATCTCACTATAAATATAATCACATACCCAGACAAACAATTTAATTGCAAATTTTTTTCTGGAAGTGGTCATGACCGAGAATGTTACATGGGCTTATAATTTAACAGATTACAAGGTGTAATTGTAATAATAGATGATAGATGACAATTCACTGTAAAGACAATAACTTAAATTTTTGGTCATGGCCTTCGTCAGAAAAATGAATGCATCCATTCAGACAATCACTCAGCTCCAGCTCTTGAGCTGCGAGAGATTATGGTCATATATGCTTGAGTTGTGTCTGGGCGTGAGTCTTTCTGTTGAAAGCCATGGCTGAAAATTTTTGTTGTGTGAATGTGATTCTCTATTTACATATTTGTCTTCAGCTTAGTGATCATCCTGATGCTGAATTGTTATATATCCTTCCTTATTGACATTCCAACCTGAATTTTCCATTGTTAGAAGGTGTAATTTTTCTGAGATAATGGTGTTGATTAGCAGTGGTGTTAGTACATAAATATACCAGCTTTTTTCATGCAAAAATGTACATGACCATTGGAAACTTACATTAAATATTTAAACAGACTTACAACATAGCATTAAGGTGTGACCATTAATGACTGACACGTACAAAATACAAGGCATAATAATTTACTGAAAAACGGCTATGGCTAATGAAGGGAAAATAAATAGCAACATAATTAAACACAAAGATATGATCAATATTTGCAAAATGAACAACAGTCATAACAATATGGAGTAATTACAGATTAAGACTTATGAGCTTCCATATTGTTACCTAGAGGATGCGGAGATTTTAGTAAGTATACAGACAGTGAATCATGCAATGTTAACATAACCACCCTTCCTCTCATTGGGCCCCATCCAACACAATCACACCCTTACATGGCGCACTCACTGAATGCATTGGTGTGACACAGGTGCACACACATGCACACACGTGTGTGTGTGTGTGTGTGTGTGTGTGTGTGTGTGTGTTTGTGCTTCTATTTGAAGAAAAAGGCTGGTTTGATGTAACTCTTTGTTATTATATCGCCTGCAAGCAAGTTGATCTCCATATAACAGTGGCAACCCATATCTATTTAAACCTGCCTAATTTACTTGTAACCCCCACACTCCCTATAATACTAAACTGAGTATTCCTTGATGCCTCATTTTCATCAAACTCTTCTTTTAGTCAATTTATGTGTAAAATTTCTATTCTCTACTATTCTGTTCAATCCTCCTCATTAGTAACACAATCTATTCTTCTAAGCCCTACCATTCTTCTAAAACACCACATTTCAAAACTTCTGTCTCCTAATATTTAAATAAGTATCCAGTGTTAAACAAATTTCTGTTCTTTAGAAATGCTTTTCTTCTCATTATCAATCTACATTTGAATCCTCTGTATTCCATTCATCATAAGTTACCTTAGTGCCCAAATTACAAAACTCGTCTGCCACTTTTACTGTCTTCTTAGCTAATCTAATTCTTTCAGCATCACCTGATTTTCTTGGACTACATTCCATTAACCTTGTTTTCTGTTATTAATGTTCATCTTAGACCCTCCTTTCAAGACACTGTCCATTCCATTCAATTGCTCTTCCAGATCCTTTGTGGTCTCTGACAGAATTACTATGTCATCAGCAAACTGATATCCACATTACAACTTATCTTAGAACATAGGCTAAGGAAAGGGAAACCTACATTTTTAGCGTTTGTCGATTTAGAGAAAGCTTTTGACAATGTCAATTGGAATACACTCTTCCAAATTCTGAAGGTATCGGGTAACATATAGGGAGCGAAGAGTTATATTCAACCTATACAAAAACCAGACGGAGGTTATTAGAGTCGAAGGGCAAGAAAGGGACGCAGAGGTTGGGAAGGAAGTAAGACAGCGTTGTAGCCTTTCGCCAATGTTGTTCAATCTGTACATTGAGCAGGCAGTGAAGGAATGAAAGAAGAAATTTGGAGAGGGCATTAAAGTGCAAGGAGAAGAAATAAAAACATTGCGGTTTGCCAATGACATAGTAAATCTGTCAGTGACCGCAAAAGACCTGGAAGAGCAATTGAATGGGATGGACAGTGTCTTGAAAGGAAGATATAAGATGAACATTGACAAGAGTAAAACGAAGGTAATGGAATGCAATGACAGCAAATCAGGTGATGCTGAAGGAATTAGATTAGGTAATGAGACAATAAAAGTAGTGGACGAATTTCATTATTTGGGTAGGAAGATAACTTCTGATGGCTGAAGTAAAGAAGATATAAAATGCAGAATGGCTATGGCAAGAAAAGTGTTTATAAAGAAGCGAAACTTGTTAACATCCGATATTAATTTAAATGTTAGGAAGTCCTTTCTAAAAGCATTTGTCTGGAGTGTAGCATTGTATGGGAGTGAAACACAGATGATAAGGAGTTCAGATAAAAAGGTGATAGAAGATTTTGAAATGTGGTGCTACAGACAAATGATGAAAATTAGATGGGTGGATCACGTAACTAATGAGGAGGTGCTTAACCGAATCGGGGAGAAAAGGAGTTTCTGGCATATACTGACTAAGAGAAGCGATAGATTGGTTGGACACATTCTGAGACATCAAGGAATTGTCAACTTAGCATTAGAAGGAAGCGTGTGGTGAAAATTGTAGAGGGAGACCGAAGGACGAATATAGTGGGCAGATTCAAAAGGATGTAGGTTGCGAAACGTATTCTCAGATGAAGAGACTTGCACATGACTGGGTAGCGTAGAGAGCTGCATCAAACCAGTCTGCGAACTGAAGACAACAATAACAACAACAACAGCAACAGCAGCAAACTGTAAAATTTTTATTTCTTCTCCCCGAACTTTAATTCCGTCCTCAAATTTATCCTCACTTTCTTTCACATCTTGCTTAATGTACAGATTAGACAACACTGGGTAAGGCTACAACCCTGTCTTATTTTCTTTCCAATCACTGTGCCCTGTCTGTACAAGCTGTGTTTAACTTGCTGTTCCCTATTTTTTACCCCTGGAACCTTCAAAAGTTGAAAGATTGTATTCCAGGCAACATTGACAAAAGCATTACCCCAATCTACAATATGTATAAATGTAGGTTTGTCTTTCCTTACCTATATTTTAAGATACATCATAGTGTCAGTGTTGCCTTATGTCTTCCTACGGTTCTCCAAAATTGAAACTGATCTTTCTCAAAGTCAACTTCTACAAGTTTTTTGATTTATTTGTAAATTTTTCGTGATAGTCTTTATCATCCATCTATTATTAAACTCTTAATTCTGTAACATTGAAATCTGTACATACCTGCTTTTACTTTCTCTCTCTCTCTCTCTCTCTCTCTCTCTCTCTCTCTCTCTCTCTCTCTCTCTGTGTGTGTGTGTGTGTGTGTGTGTGTGTGTGTGGTTGTGTGGTTTTTTTTTTTTTTAAATTGGAATGAGTATGCTACTTGAAGTCTGAGGGAAATTGTGCCTGTTTCGTACATCTTACACACCAGGTGGAAAGTTTTGTCATGTCTGGCTCTCCTGAAAACACCAGTAACTGTAAGGGATGGGCTACTGCTCCAGGAACTTGTGTCAAATTAGGTCTTTCAGTGCTCTGTTACTCTTTATATATCTCATTTTCATGTACTTACCTTTCCTTACCTTTACACAGTACAGCCGTGAAGTTCATTTCCCATCTGTAGCTCTTCTACATATTATTTTCAGTTTTCATCTTTTCCTTCTTCACTTAGTCTACTTTCCCAACTGTGCTTTTTATATTCATAAGACTTCTAACAAGACGGACCCAATTTTAACATAAATTACCAACTAAAAACTATATCTTGTGGCCAGCTGAAAAATATATCCTGGATTTAGAAAACCAAAAAGTATGAAAAAAGCTCAGAAAAATTTAGTAAAATGCAATAAATTGATAGCTTTGAAGTGGAGTTAAGAAGATATGGGTAAACATAAACAAAACAGAATGACTAAAGCAAGATCATTCATGGAAAAAATAAAGCACCAAGGATATTGCAAAAAAAATTGATCACATACCTGTATGATACAATAAATCCAATCAAATAACAACAACATTGTGTAAGTCAAATAAAAGCAATCGTCTATTTCTGATTAATTTGGAATTATTAAAAGTCTATTCTAACTTTGAAAATTTCCCAAGAACAATTTATTTTCGATGTGGAAGAAATTCTGGTACACTGCCAATGACTGATGCAGCATACTGATATCTTAGCTTTGAATGTTGTCTGTGGGTGAATTATTGAGCTATGATAAGCAAGCAAGTTTGTATAGTTTAAATTCCATCTATTGTTCAGTGAATTACATTTAAGTACACAAATTACAATCAGTGTTGTAGATATGATCATCATAAGTTAAGGTAGCCTTCTCTAGCAATTAAGTTGTAAAATATTGTTTACCTGTTTACATAAGAAGTTATTTGAATCTTAAGAAACATCTTGTGATCTTGTTTACAAGACAAACAAAAGTTCCTCCTTTAAAAGAATTGAACACCATTTGACTGATAATTTTATATTTATTTTCACAACCAGGTTTCCGCCTTAGACCATTCTCAACTGATAAAAGTTGTCAGACAGGTTTTCTTATTTCGTGGTCATGATAATAAAAGCAATAAAGACATTTGGAATTGAGTCCATGTCAGAAGCATAAAATGGGTAACATATTTGTCCTCACATCTTACTTTAAAATAACAAGACAGGTAATGTGTTTGCCATAATATCACAAAGGCAAATGTAAAATTATCAGTCGAATGGCAGTCAATTCTTGTAAAACATTTTATATGACTGAGGCTCTGACATATACAAAATCATAAAAAGTTCTTTCATTGTCATGCCATTCACATAGCGTATGTATTATAGATACAGTAACTGGTATTTGCTCACATTGTATATGAGGGTCTCAATTTTTTTTTAAATGTACAGAACAAGCTGCTAAAACAAGTCTCATTTTTTACTTTTATGACAGCATATCCCAATGAATAGCAATATTTTAGAGTGACATACCCAACATGATTTTTTCACCATTTTACTTTACTAAATACGGCCCATTTCACTAAATATGGTTCCTGTGTAATGCACTAATTCACTTAAGAGCCTACCAAAAATTAGGTAGAAAGTATATGATAACTAGTTACTTTGTACCAAGAAAAGCAATTATAATATTTATAGCAGTGGAATACCCAGTTTGAAATTCAACAGTATGATGAGTATAATTTGTAACTCACTGCAAAGGTATATGTTCAACCATGACAAGCACATAAATCAAAGCATCTCAGTATCATTTTTAAGCAAATTGATGAAGTTACAAGAAACCTAAATCTGTATGGTCAGACAGTATGAGAGTACAACTGTTGCCTGTTATTTCAGTGTATTGCATTTTCCCAGTTAAAATTACCATGGATATTGTAAGACACACAGAACATGTTCTGCAGCTATACAAAACATCTAGTTGCTGATTTATTAAGTTTTCTTAACTGCCGTGCGACAAAAAAATTCAGAGCGCACACATAGGTGTGATAAGATCCATATAGTCCTGAAGCATTAGGTTTCATTTTCTCCCATAATTTTGCAGCACTTGCCGTGTCTTTCATCATTGTATGATGCATATTTTTATTTGTAGGAAATCATATTCATATTTTCATATTTGTACATGTGCAAATTTCAACCTCTCATCTAAGTGCCACTCCAAAAAATTACCACCCATGACATTTTTTGTATTCCTCATATTGCCAGGTAAGTCTTTAGACTGGTTTCAGGATTCACTTGAACTGTTTGTGAAAATTCAGGGAAAACTTTCTTATATTTTTTGAAAATTCTAAATCAATAACAGAGTGTTTTCATTTATAGAAAATCGTATAGTGATACGAATATTATAGAGGAAAAATTCCTAACAGGAAAAATATACGAAAAAAATAGATGAAGTACACTTACCAGGCGAAGGGGCACAGGCAGTAATAGCAACAAATAAACACACAGACACACACACACACACACACACACACACACACACACACACACACACACACACACACACAAAAATGCTAGCTTTCGCAGTCTAGCTGCTTCATCAGGCAGAAGGGAAGGAGAGGGAAAAGGAAATGATGAGGGTTTTAAGGAAGGGGGTAAGGAGCCATTCCAATCCCGGGACAGGGTAAATAAATGCACATACACCCACACATTTACACAGACACAAGTACACTTAGGCAGACATACTGTAGAACTGTAGAAAGCAAAGAAGTTAGAAGTTAGACAGAGATGCCACTTGAGGCAGAGGCTCTGTCCAGAGAACCAAGGCAAAGATGTTAAGATGGTGGGTGGGAATTCGAATTTAGCGGAGGTTGAGACCAGGTGGGCAACGGGAAGAGAGAATATGCTGAAGGGCTAGTTCCCATCTCCGGAGTTCTGAAGGATTGGTGTCGGTGGGAAGTATCCAGATAACCCGGACGGTGCAGCACTGTGCCAAGATGTGCTGGCCATGCACCAAGGCATGTTTAGCCACAGGGTGATCCTCGTTACCAACAAACACTGTCTGCCTGTGTCCATTCATGCGAATGGACAGTTTGTTGCTGGTCATTCCCACATAGAACGCTTCACAGTGCAGGCATGTCAGTTGGTAGATCACGTGGGTACTATCGCAGGTGGCTCTGCCCTTTATTGTGTACACCTTCCGGGTTACGGGACTGGAGTAAGTGGTGGTGGAAGGGTGCATAGGGCAGGTTTTACAACGGGGGCGGTTACAAGGGTAGGAGCCAGAAGGTAGGAAGGTGGTTTGGGGATTTCATAGGGGTGGACTAGGAGGTTACGGAGGTTAGGTGGGCGGCGGAAAGACACTCTCGGTGGAGTAGGAAGGATGTCATGAAGGATGGATCTCATTTCGGGGCAGGATTTTAGGAAGTCGTATCCTTGCTGGAGAGCCACATTCAGAGTCCGCTCCAGTCCCGGAAAGTATCCGGTGACAAGAGGGGCACTTCTGGGGTTTTGTTGAAGGTTCTGAATTTGGGGGGATGAGGAAGTGGCCCTGGCAATTTGCTTCTGTACCAGACCAGGAGGATAGCTGCGGGATGTGAAGGCTGTTATCAGGTTATTGGTGTATTGGTTCAGGGATTCAGGACTGGAGCAGACTCGTTTGCCACGAAGACCTAAGCTGTAGGGAAGGGAACATTTGATGTGGAAAGGATGGCAGCTGTCATAATGCAGGTACTGTTGTTTATTGGTAGGTTTGATGTGGACGGATGTGTGTAGTTGGCCATTGGATAGATGGAGGTCGACATCGAGGAAAATGGCATGGGATTTGGAATAGGACCAGGTGAATTTGATGGGACCAAAGGAGTTGAGGTTGGAGAGGTAATTCTGGAGTTCTTCTTCACTGTGAGTCCAGATCATGAAGATGTCGTCAATGAATCTATACCAAACTTTGGGTTGACAGGCTTGGGTGTCCAGGAAGGCTTCCTCTAAGCGTCCCATAAATAAGTTCGCGTACGAGGGGGGCCATCCTGGTCCCCGTGGCTGTTCCCTTTAGTTGTTGGTATGTCCGGCCCTCGAAAGTGAAGAAGTTGTGGGTTAGGATGAAGCTGGCTAGGGTATTAAGGAAAGAGGTTTTAGGTAAGGAAGTGGGTGGTCGGCGTGAAAGGAAATATTCCATCGCAGCGAGGCCCTGGGCATGTGGGATATTAGTGTATAAGGAAGTGGCATCGATGGTTACAAGGATGGTTTCAGGAGGTAACAGGCTGGGTAAGGATTTCAGGCGATCAAGGAAGTGGTTGGTGTCTTTGATGAAGGATGGGAGACTGCACATGATGGGTTGAAGGTGTTGGTCTATGTAGGCAGAGATTCGTTCTGTTGGGGCTTGGTAACCGGCCACAATGGGGCGGCCGGGATGATTGGGTTTGTGAATCTTGGGCAGTAGGTAGAAGGTGGGGGTGCGGGGTGTCAGTGGAGTCATGAGGTTAATGGAGTCAGGTGAAAGGTTTTGTAGGGGGCCTAAGGTTTTGAGGATTCCTTGAAGCTCTGCCTGGACATCAGGAATGGGATCGCCTTGAAAAACTTTATATGTGGTATTATCTGAAAGCTGACGCACTCCCTCTGCCACATACTCCCGCCGATCAAGTACCACTCTCGTGGAGCCCTTGTCGGCAGGGAGAATGACGATGGAATGGTCAGCCTTCAGATCACGGATAGCTCGGGATTCAGCTGCGGTAATGTTGGGAGTAGGATTAAGGTTTCTCAGGAAGGACTGGGAGGCAAGATTGGAAGTAAGGAATTCCTGGAAGGTTTGAAGAGGGTGATTTTGAGGAAGAGCAGGTGGGTCTCGCTGTGACGGAGGACGGAACTGTTCTAGGCAGGGTTCGATTTGAATGATGTCTTGGGGAGCTGGATCATTAGGAAGAGGATTATTTTTCTTCGTGGCAAAGTGATATCTCCAGCAAAGACTGCGAGTATAGGATAGTAAATCTTTCACAAGGGCTGTTTGGTTGAATTTGGGAGTAGGGCTAAAGGTCAGCCCTTTGGATAGGACAGAGTTTTCAGTGGTCAACCTCTCCTCTCTAAACCTCTCTCCTACCGTTGTAACCGCCCCCGTTGTAAAACCTGCCCTATGCACCCTTCCACCACCACTTACTCCAGTCCCGTAACCCGGAAGGTGTACACGATCAAAGGCAGAGCCACCTGCGACAGTACCCACGTGATCTACCAACTGACATGCCTGCACTGTGAAGCGTTCTATGTGGGAATGACCAGCAACAAACTGTCCATTCGCATGAATGGACACAGGCAGACAGTGTTTGTTGGTAACGAGGATCACCCTGTGGCTAAACATGCCTTTTGCATGGCCAGCACATCTTGGCACAGTGCTGCACCGTCCGGGTTATCTGGATACTTCCCACTGACACCAATCCTTCAGAACTCCGGAGATGGGAACTAGCCCTTCAGCATATTCTCTCTTCCCGTTGCCCACCTGGTCTCAACCTCCGCTAAATTCGAATTCCCACCCACCATCTTAACATCTTTGCCTTCGTTCTCTGGACAGAGCCTCTGCCTCAAGTGGCATCTCTGTCTAACTTCTAACTACTTTGCTTTCTACAGTTCTACAGTATGTCTGCCTAAGTGCACTTGTGTCTGTGTAAATGTGTGGGTGTATGTGCATTTATTTACCCTGTCCCGGGATTGGAATGGCTCCTTACCCCCTTCCTTAAAACCCTCATCATTTCCTTTTCCCTCTCCTTCCCTTCTGCCTGATGAAGCAGCTAGGCTGCGAAAGCTAGCATTTTTTGTGTGTGTGTGTGTGTGTGTGTGTGTGTGTGTGTGTGTGTGTGTGTGTGTGTGTGTCTGTGTGTTTATTTGTTGCTATTACTGCCTGTGCCCCTTCGCCTGGTAAGTGTACTTCATCTATTTTTTTCGTAAATCGTATAGTGATATTGATAAATGTAGAAATATAGCATCTCAGCTAAGTCACAGCTCTAACCAAATTACACTCCCTGCCACGTTCCACATGTTGGTATGTAGGTATACAGGCTTTTAGATGTCTGGACTAACTTGCACCGTATATCTTCTTCTTCTTTTTTGGTTATCAACCTGTATGTTGGTTTGCAGCATTTCTCCATAGTGTCCTGTTGCTTGCCATTTGTTGCATGTCCATATAGCTGTTACAGTTCATATCTTGTATCACATGTCTCATATACTCCTGTACAGTTGACTCTATCCACCAATCCCTCCAAGATGATTTTTAGCAATACTTCATGCACCATATATGATAATTTGTAAATAACATGATTTTCTCATATTATTTTGTAATGCTAAATAAATTATTTCTTACATTTACTAACATGCATGATGATCCCAAAACATCCATAATATCAATATTTTCATTTGTAGGAAGTCATATTCATTTTATGATAATGGTAAATGCACAGACATGGCCTCTCAGCTCAATGGTAGCTCCAGCCAATTTACACTTCCAGACACATTCCACATTCCACGTGTTGGCAGGTAAGTCTACAGGCTTTTAGAGTTCTTGACTAACTTGCACTGTATATGATAATTTGTAAATAACATGGTTTTCTTATATTATTTTGGAAATTCTAAATAAATTATTTCTTACATTTACTAACATGCATGTTGATCCCAAAACATCCAGAATAGGAATATTTTCATTTGTAGGAAATCGTATTCATATTCTGATACTGGTAAATGCACAGATATGCTGTCTCGGCTCAATGGTAACTACAGCCAAATTATACTCCCAGACACATTCCACATTCCACGTGTTGGCAGGTAAGTTTACAGGCTGTTAGACTTCTGAACTAACTTGCACCATGTATGATAATTTGTAAATATTATTTTCTATATTATTTTGGAAACTCTAAATAAATTAATAAATTATTTACTATTTCTTATATTTACTAACATGCATGATGATCCAAAAACATCCACAATATGAATATTTTCATTTGTAGGAAATCATATTCATATTCTGATACTGGTAAATGCACAGATATGGCCTCTCACCTCAGTGGTAGCTCCATCCGAATTACATTTCCAGACATATTCCACATTCCACGTGTTGACAGGTAAGTCTTTAGATTGTTAGACTTCTGGACTAACTTGTACCATAGCATTCTCATATTAGTTTGGAAATTCTAAATCAATAATTTTATTTGCTTATTGACTCAAAAACATCTCAGTATGAAAATTTCCTCTTTAGTTAATCATATATATCGGTGAATGTACAAAGACTGTTGCCTTCTAGATTAATTTCTCTCCTCACCCCCCCCTCCTCTCTCTCTCTCTCTCTCTCTCTCTCTCTCTCTCTCTCTCTCTCTCTCTCTCTCTCTCTCAGTATAATATACACTCGCATGCATGCATATGCGCGCGCGCGCGCGTGCACACACACACACACACACACACACACACACACACACACACACACACTGATATGCATGCTGATTTAGAAACAGTCAGAACAGATGGATAACAGTGGCAATTTCCATTAGGTATAAAGGTAATGACAATCATTTGTAATAAGTTGTACATTGTTTTGGGGATGGGGCTACCATTTAACATAATAATGCAATTATTAACAATATGTCTCAAAAGTAGAAACTGGTGAAGGAGCATCAGATATTTGCATGCAACATTTCAATTTAATGTATTTGTAAAGGCTCTGTACATAAAAATATTTGACTAACATTCCTGTGTGCTCTACATAAAGTTTCCTAAACTTTGCATCATACTAACATATTATAATTTCCCATATTCTATCCCCTGTACTAACATGCATGAAACTTTGCTACATACAGGAAAGGTGAGGAAAAAAAATCAGTTACCTTGTCAAATCATTATAACAGCCAACCACCATATTTAGCTTACGGAGATAACACCCACTATCCCTGGCTTCCTCGTCTCGCTCTAAGTACTCAAGACAATGTAAAAGTGAGTATGCTAAGATTCTTTGTATTTCTTATTCATTAAGCCGACTCTTACTTTTCAGGATATTTTTATTTCATTCGCTAATGTTATTTCACTTTGTTATTGAGGTACTTGCCAAAAATAATTTCTGCTTTAGGGATTTACGTAGTATAATCTGTAGCTTGCTAACCTCCCCCTCCCTCCTGTCTCTCTCTCTCTCTCTCTCTCTCTCTCTCTCTCTCTCTCTCTCTCAGCTGCATACAGTAGTAATGAAATAGTGTAGGAAACATGGTTAGGAGGGAAGACAGGGCTTGAAGTGTTACGGGTAATACACTGAATCTGTGTTAGTCTTCTGTGTGCTAATATGTGCACATAACTATATAATTATTGGTTGTAGTTCATTATGAGTTTAACCCAATGTAGTACTCTCAATTACACACAGTGGTAATATTGCCATATGGTGACTCTTCCAGTAAAGGATTGCCAGTCATGAAGCAATACTTTTCCACAAAAGCCAAAAGGGTGAAAAAAATGATTGGGGGGGGGGAGGGGCATGGAGGATTCAGCAGCTTTCGCCACAATTTTGTCCTTGATATGTGATTGCATCCACAGGAAAGGGTAAAGAGTGTATTCATGATGGGCTGCACAGGATAACATATTGCTTCAGTAGCAATTTGAAGAAAGCCACATCTGATGGAAATTGACTAGTAGAGAGTGTAGCTTCATCCATTTATCTTGAAATAGTAGAGCTGTCACATCTCTTATTGTTATTCTCCTTGCAACCGAAATAGCTAGGTTTTTGCAGTGGGGTTGCGCCTTCAGTTCAGTGATTTTCCCCATGTTATCACCCATTGTTAACAAACATAAAACATGTAAAAACAGAAGATAGATGCAGCATTTGAATGTTTTTACCCGACAGAAAAGCATGTAAAAATCTGGTACTATACTCTTTCCGTTATGTTTGTATTCCAAGAGTTAGACCTGCAGCGTATGCAGGAGAATTTTTATGCAGTTTGGAACTTGGCGGAGAGGTACTAGTGGAAGTAAAGCTGTGAGGATATGTTGTGAGTCATGCTCAGGTAGCCCAGTTCTAATAGCTGTCAGTTGCAGTTTGCTTCCCAGATTTAATCTGCCAGGAAGTTCCATACTAGTACATATTCTGCTGCAGAGTGTAATTACTGTTCAGCTACTTCAGTAAAGTGTTAGCATCAGTGTGTTTGGTAATTAATAGTGTGGAGACTTATTTTGCAAGAAATAATGCATCATTTTTTCCTACCTTCTCTCTTCAATAATAAATACTACCTTCTTGCTTCCAATGGTTAAGATTCTGATAACTGTCCTTGATTCTGGTTTATGATTTGATAATATAACTGTTTCACAACTTATAACTGTTCTTAAAGTATCTTTTCACAGATCCATAGTGTTTAAAATGAGCAGATAGATTTTTTGGCTCCTTGTGTACTCCAGTATTGGGGAGAAATTTCATTACAAAAAGATTAACTTTCAGTGAAACTGCAAAATGTGTGATAAGATGCCCACTGCCCATGTTTTTGTAATGTAACCAATGCAGTATCCATCATACATGTATGCATGTCTGAAGGAAAGACAGTGTGGCACTACATCAGTAATATAAGGAATGGATGCACAACTATGAATATGATTGTATTTAAGCTGTACAATTTCTTGACACATGAAAGTTTGCGCGTGATCAGAACTCAATCCCAGGTTTCTGACTTCTCACAAGTGGTCACCTTTACCTTTAAGCTACATGTGCATGCCTTCCAGACTGAACTGATGCAAACTTCTGCGTGCTATAAATAGTCTACTTTTGTATAGTGCTCTCACAGTATCTTGTAATACCTGGACAGGGAGAGTCCTTTGATCTCAGAAGCCTTTGTTTTGACTTGTAATACAAAGTTTAGTATCAGATTTTTTTATAGTGAAACCAAATCCACTGTCCTTAAGTCTTGGAAGCGTACAAGAAGATTAAATATATATATAACTTTTCCTTGTACCTTCACTTGCATTGACGCCCTTGCCTATGTGTCAAACACCATCAAAAGTACCATAATTTCAAAAATTTATTCTTAAGTTTTGACCAGAATCATGACGATAAAAGAAACCTTTCCAATTTTCCAGTTTAAATATAAACTGTGCGTAGAATGATGGTATATACTAAACTTCTTTCTCGAGATGAAAATTAAGATATTATTAAACATGAAAAGAAACTCTGTTTCTTACATCATGACTAAACCACTGACTGAATAAGATATATATTATACAATGTTTCAATTTGCAGGATTTACATGTCATCAAAATTCATTCAGCAGTTTGAAGTTGTTAACATCTTATGTAACCATTGTATTTATTATGTTGAATTGTACAATGGAAATTTCAGGAAAGAGCCAATAATATTTTTGAGAAGGATAGGTTGCTTACTCACCACAGAGACGTCCAATTAGCCGCAGAAAGGCACAAATAACGGACAACAACATTATAGCTTTCAGCCTTTTAGGCCTTGGCCGCTGTGATCGATCTGCGCTACCCAGAATCCTAGGTGAAAGCAACCAGTGGTGCAGGTGAGGAGGTGGCAACGAGAGGGAAGCAGGAGAGTAGGGGGGATGTGCGTCATGGGTGGGGGAAGACGCCAGTGCTGTCTGTCGGATGGTGCGAAAGGAGGGGAAGGGAATGAAATGTGTGGCAGGATGGAAGATGAATGTAAGGAAGGGGAGGGTGGTAGAGGCAGGTATTACCGAAGGTTTAGGCGTGGGTGATTGTGGGAGTGTAGGATATATTGAGGGAGAGTTCCCATCTGTGCAATTCAGAAAAGCTGGTGTTTGTGGGGAGGATCCATATGGCACAGGCTCTGTAGCAATCATTGAAGTGAGTCACACTATGCAGTGCTGCATACTCTGCTACAGGATGGTCTATCTATCTCCTGGCCACAGTATGGCGATGGCCATTCATTCGATTAGATAGCTGAGTGCTAGTCATGCCCACATAGAAAGCTGCACAGTGCTTGCAGCTCAGTTTGTAGATAACATGACTGCTTTCACAGGTTGTCCTACCTTTTATGGGATAGAAAATTCCAGTGACAGGACTGAATTAGGTGGTGGTGGGATGGTGGATAGGACAGGTTTTGCATCTAAGTCTATTGCAGGGGTATAAGCCATGGGGGAAGTGATTGGGATGGACAAGGATATCATGCATTTGAAGTTATATTCTTAAATCAACAAATATCTGTGTTCTTCTTCAGCTTCAAGCTATCACCATAACTAATTTCATCAAAATCACTACAGTGGTTTAGTCATGAAAGTGCAACAGACTGAGCTTCTTTCACAATTATAATATTAGTATGAAGGTATGGATGTATAGAAATATTTACTGTCTGAGCAGTTGCTTAAAGAATTTTGTCACAATGGAAAAATAATTTTTCCTCACAAAAAAAAGACATATTCACAGTGAAGGTATTTATATACTGTATATTTTTGTTGTAACATGTGACAATTACTATGTTGTGATTGTTTATGAATAGCTTTTTAATTGAAACTGACACTATTAAGCAAAAATTATACATGAATAATTGAAATGAAAATTCAAGATGGCCTCATGATGTGTGTGATAGTTTCTTCCCTTATTGTTTTATTATTGTGGCAATCACTAAAATATGACTGTGAGGACACATTTGTTGATTAAGTTTCATTATTCTTTGTGTACTCTTTGCTAATTTCTTTATCTGTTAAAGTGCCTTGAAACGAGTTAATAGTATCCACTGTCACAGTGTAGTTGCATGAAGATTTTTTTTCCCCAGAAGGGAAATTCAGTTCTGAAAACTATAAACTCCTGGCCACATTATGACGATGGCCATTCATTCGGATAGGTAGAAAATGGCTGACTAGTACTTACCTTCAAGAGGCAACATTCAGAGTTCTCATGCATAGACCCTTTCAAGTAAATGTAAATGTGGAACAATGGGAATAGTTTGGGGAAGAATAGACTGAGCAAATTACAAGTGTTACTATAGACAGGGGTTTATAATTTTATCTTATGAAGGTAACTACTACTCGGTGATAATTTTTTTTTTCATTTACACAATCAGAATTCTGTTGGATTCTGAAAGTTTTCCCAGGGTAATCAGTATTCCACAAAGTTTCAGTATTGCAGCCAGATAACATTGACCTCCTGGCACGAAATTAGGCTGACCCCCTGTGAAGATTAGTGCTGTTCTCGGTACAGTTAACAATAATTTGGTATTGTGGAAGGCCGGAATGTACAGAACTCTGCGAGTGTGACTAAGCCTACATTGGTCAGACAATGCACATATTGCATGAAAGGTACATTGAAAATGAATGTCACATATCTCTTTCACAGCCCAATAAGTTGGCCATACCCAAGTATTGCATTTCCACAGGACACTATGGATTATTCTGCCACAGAAATCTTGGCCACAATATGTTTTTGTGATTCATTGATTAAAGAATCTATGGAAATACGACTGGCACAAGATCTTATTAATCATGACACCGGTTTCAACTGAACAAGGCTTGGGACCCAGCGATCTCTTTAATATCCTCAATGAAAAAAATTATTATTCATAACAACACATATTTAAAGAAAATACTATTTGAACTCTGAATTTTAGTGCACATTCCAATAGATGGAGTATCTATAGTTTACACCTGCGTGCCATATTAGATCCGCATATGTAGGGGTTTCAAAAGTCGATACAGGAGCTCATGTAACAGCAGCTTTTGTGCATGCATTTTCACTATAAAGGTTTCACTGTGAGCTAGCAATCTTGAGTGAGTGATACTCAGCTAAAAATGACTGCAGGATTTTCAGTTGAAATATCGTACCAGGAGGTCATTGTTATTCGGCTGCAGTCCCAAAATTTTATCAAGAATTCTGTTACTCCTGCTCAGTATCATAAACTTCACAAGTTTGGATTTTCGTAGCAGTAGTAGTAGTAATGCTTCCAATAGATGATGATGATTGTTATTATAATCTCTTGTTTTACCACAGCTTTATGTTGTTAATTGATCATAACTTTCTCTTTGTTTTTCAGTGACAGCAGCAGGAGATAAGCTGTACACACATTGAAATAAAAACATTTTAATTACTGTGATTGTTTCCTCCTCTGTAGCTCAAATAGCTCCAGCTTTGTGGGCAAAGTGAGCACAATAAAGTCCATGTATCATTATTGTATTTTCAGAAGTTTTTAATATCTTACTGTTGCATTCAAAACTGTGATTCCGCAGGACATGCATTGCATTATTTTTAAAATATAAACAAAGTGATATGTACAAATTTGCCTCAGTGTAGCTAATAATAAGTAGTAGGATTAGTTAAAAATATTCTGAACTCGAAATGTTAAACATATGTTATATTTTAAAACATTGAGTGTTAATTTGTTTTATATTTGAGGAAAATTGCTGACTGTGTATGTTAAGAGTGTGAATTTTTATGAAGCAAGATGGAATAGCTGGAGAAACAAATTACTTGTCCACAAAGCACCAATAATCTTCACTGAACTTTTGAAGTACTTTAATGTTAAATTATTTGACAAACTGTGGAAAGTTCACATATTCATAACAAGTAAATTCTAGTGGAGAAATAATTTTGAATGACCTGCCATGAAAACAAAAAGAGTTGTAGTTGTAGGTAAAATGTGTAACTCACTTGAAACATTCCTTTTAAATAGATAATTTTGTCAGTTGCTAAATTCATTACTTATGAAACACAGACAGGAGGCATTTCAACTGTAAATTGGAAATTTATATGGACTTACAATGCCAACATGTGATATCAGTATTATCTTTTTTTATTGGGACCCACTTTTGTAACAAACTTCCAAACAACTTAAAGTAATGTGAATTTTAAAATATTATTTGCCACTTGCAAGAAATAGATATTATGTTGTATGAATGTTAAGTTCAACAGTTTTAATCAATCAAGCATTTGTTTGCTTTTGACTATTAGTATTCAGAAAAGTGCGAAATAAGTGGATTATTATAGTCACAATCCATTGATATCAGCCCTTCTGCTTTGCAATGCATTTAAATTCAATTGCTCATACATCTGTAATTTATTTTTTGTAGCTGAGTTCCATTAGTATATATGGACCTTAAGATGTTTTGTTGGAATACATATTATATTTAAAGACTGATGACCTGAATGGGCATTTGCGTTTACATCTTTTATGACGTAATTATAAATCTTTGTGTTCCTTGTTGCTCGCAGTAAATTGTGAATCAATTAATATTGTATTCTCTTACTAGTAAAGACATTGTATGACACTATTTATTTTAGACATACAAGCCATATACCTGTGTGCACAAAGAGGATAGTGACAATATTATTGTACCCCACGTACACAATGTGCCATTGATATTGAATAAACATTTATAGTTTTTTTAAGACTAATTATAATTGATATAGAATAGGTTTTGTTTGTATTCATTGTTTCACAAACATTGTAATGTTTTTGTTAGGAGTTGCTGACATAGTCAAACAATTCTTGACGAAAAGTGTAGTATGCCTTCAAAACCTGAAACACTGAAATAATATTTCTTTGTTATTCAGTCAAGGTTGTTGGTGAAGAGTTGTGATTTCAGTATTTTAATAATCCTTGTGAGTAGTTTGATATTGCATCTTATTAAACTCCACTTTCACTAATAGATGCATGTCAAATGCAAGTGCAAACCAAAAAAGAAATTTGTTATTTTCTCTTTGTATGAACAAATGAGAAAGTGGAAACTTAATATTTGATAAAAAATACATAATATACGTTTTTGAAAATTTGTACTTTTGTTAATTCCTTTCTACGCCTAACATATTGTATTGAAATTTATAGAAGGAAACTTTCCTGGTGGGATAAACAAATATAAAAAATAGAAAACGGATGACTTACCCAAAGGACCAGCTTGTCGATAGACACAAATAAAAAAACACACAAACACACATACTTGCCCTTCAGCTTATTCTCTCCTCCCGTTGCCCACCTGGTCTCAACCTCCGCTAAATTCAAATTCCCGCCCACCATCTTTATCATCTTTGCCTCGGTTCTGTGGACAGAGCCTCTGCCTCAAGTGGTATCTCTGTCCAACTTCTTTGCTTTTTACAAATGTCTGTCTAGGTGTGTTTGCGTTTCGATATGTGTGAATGTGTGTGTATTTGTTTACCTTCTTTTTTTCCCCCTAAGGTAAGTCCTTCCACTCCTGGGATTGGAACGACTCCTTTTCCACTTCCTTAAAACCCATATCCTTCCCTTTCTCCTCCCCTTTTTCCTCTTATCCTGAAGAAGCGACCAATGGTTGCGAAAGCTTGTATGTGTGTTTTTTTTATTTTTGTCAATAGACGAGCCGGTCCTTTGGGTAAGTCATCCGTTTTCTATTTCTTATATTTGTTTAACATATTGTATTTCTACATAAAACCTGCTATAGCAGGCCGATGTGTGATACACAAAAACACACAGCAGAAGACTGAGTTCACACTAGTTTTCAAGCACCTGCTCTTTCTCTGATACAAATATATCCAATTGCACACACACCTATGGTCGCAGCAAGTGTCACCAAGACCACAGGTTTGTGTTTGGCTTTGCGAGAGCTCAAAACTGGTGTCAGTACTGTTTTCTGTTTCTTTTCATATGCTCTATGCATCAGTCTGATATAGGTAAGAGGCTGTCTCTCTCTTAAATTACACATGTTTTGCAAAGAGCAATTTCTGTTGTTTAGAGTTGTCCACCACTCACACTATGCAGTTTTATTTGAATAATGCTGCATATCTGCATCACACATACTGACTATCTTTTCCTCAGGATGAAGTTGGCATCTTGACTTGTTTTGTTACTGTGAAACATTGATGGATCACCAGAAACTATCTCTATGTTGGTCTCAATGATCAAATGGTATGATAGCAAAATAATTTAAGGTGAGGGAAAATTGTATTCTGTTGTGTTCCATATAGACTTTCCAATGTGCAGTTAATGGCTTTATTTTGGACTGGCTGCTGTCCAATTGTATGGATACTACACCAAGGAGGGAGTAAATTGTGCATGCTATGTCTGAGGAGCAAGCCATCAATAGTCAGTACTATTGCCAAATTCTAGAGTGACATCTGTGTTGCATATACAGTGCAAATGTCCATAGTTATGGTTCAATGATGTGCCTGTCATGTTGCATGACAATACACATTGTCATGTTGCAAACAATGTCAAATTCTTATTGCAATGGTGGCATTCAGAAAGATTACAATGCCCTTCTTGTGACTTGAACTTGTTTCCAACATGGAAAAACCACATTTTAGTTACCAGTTTTTTGATGTGGCACACAGTAGGACGCTACCTTGCTGTTGTCAACAGAGAATAGATTACCAATACCCCCCCCCCCCCCCGGGGACCCAGCATTTATTTGTTGCGTACCGGCCTAGCGAATCCGGAGTCCCTAAGCTGGGGACCGAATCGCGCCAACAGTCCTCTGCACTGTAAACTCTGAGCTTGCTACAATGACCACCATAAGGCGCAACGATGGAACGTTGTCTGGTACAGAGCCCGGGGATCTTGGCTCCATTGCCTGGGTTGCAAGGAAGGAATAAACCTCTATAAAAAAACCTCAGACTTAAGGCGAGTTGCACACTGAGGAGAGGATATGCATGGTTGTTGAGCTTGAACAGTCGTTAGTGGACATCTGGGGAACCTGGCACACTCCAGTTCTATTTGCCTTACCCAGTCAAGTGGGGCTCGGCCTGGGTGGACATTTAATTCCCTAGCTGCTCCTGGGACCACAGTGAAACAAGTGCAAAATAATGACAGACATACAACCACCATCTCTAAGAAAGGTAAATTTAATGCAGTCCAGTATGATCTCCACTCATTCCCATCCCTGGCCACCCCTTGGGAGGAATGTCGGGCTCAAACTTGAGATGAAGCATACTCAATCAAAGTACTTGGTATGTACACGAACAGATGGGGAATCCTTTGCGAACACCAAACCTCAGTTCTTTGTCAAACACCTTGAGGACAAGTTTGGGGAGTATGTCTAAAAGGCATGACAGGTCCGTTGTCATACAAAGGGCATCCCCCACCCAATCTAGGGCACTACTCAACTTTGAGAAACTCCCCCACCCAATCTAGGGCACTACTCAACTTTGAGAAACTGGGTGATATTCCTGTCTCCTTCAGTCCCCACAAAACCCTGTATATGTCCTAAGAGATTATATTTCACCATGATTTTTTACTTCAGATCAATGAGGAGCTACGTGTGAACTTGGAGAGAAGAGGGGTTTATTTTATTCGCCATGTCCACAGAGGTATGAAGGACAACAAGGTCGCTAGAGGTTGTGATGTGACCGTGTGATTCTACTTATTTTAGAATCCCATCACATAATTAATCATCTTCTTCATATATTGTTTATTGTAGCATAAGTTGGTAGAGGTCCTTATACTCAGTGCCTCTAATAACAGTTATTTCTAAAATTGAGGTTAATCAGACTTCTCTGTGTAAGTTATGTACAGAAGAGATGAAGTATCACAGTCCAACTTTATCTCATTACTTAAATGAGAAGACAGTTCATTTGTATTTGAACAATAACAGGGGTTTATTGTACGCTTTGTACATTACCAGTAAACTCAACCATCTGGTATACACTCTTGCATCCAGATATAATTATACAAATTCCTGAGACCAAGCTTAGAACATGTAAACAGTTCAGGTCAACACTAGTCTAATTCCAAAACAAAACACCATGAATATTACCCCTTCACTCTAATATCTCTTTACTCTGAGTATCCCCAGAGTTCATTCTAGTGCAGTGTCCTTTAAATATGTTTTCAATGAGAAGCAGGATGTCCCTGTCTGGGCATTTACCTGTGAAAGAAATAGCCCAGGACAGTCTAAGCAAAAACCCTCCATAAATACCCAAAACTAATCCATTTGGTCATCTTGTCTAGCTAGGGAAAGCATGTAGTGCTCAAGTCACTACAAGGTGCATTCATCCTGGCCTTCAAGGGTGATTCATTACCCAAGAACGTTACAGTGATTATCTACCAATGCAACATCAGGCCTTACATCCCTCCACCTATGTGGTGTTTTAAATGTTGGAGGTTCAGTCACATGTCTTCCAGATGTAAAGGCAATCCATACCTGTGTGGATTGCGGCCGAGCTTCCCATACAAACATCCCATGTACCCACCACCTTTCTGCGGGAACTAAGGACACCACGATGCCTCCTGCTCACCGAACTGCATGATCCTTCATAAATATCATGGAATACAAGACCTTTGACAGGCATACTTATTCAGAGGCTAAATCAAAATATGAGAAGCTACCTCCTGTGTGCATTTCAGCACCTTATGCCACAGCAGCTTGTACATTGCCAATGATTTAGAATCCGTTTGAAGGCTCTCAGGCCTAGTTTCCTATGCCTGCCTCCAGAGAGGCTTGAGCCTCTCCTCTACCCCCACTGCTCCCAAGTTACCTAACTTGGAAGCACCGACCCCCCAAATCCCGGGGACATGAGTCCCCATCCCTGAGCTGAAGAAGAGTCAGCCTCCTCTGGCTGCCCCCACAAGGAAGGGATCCATTTGTTCCCTTCCTTCACGGTTTCTGCTCCTATTGATGCCAGTCAGTGGCTGAAAGTGTCACCGACTAAAAGTCCTAAAGCTTCTGGGTCTTCCTTGGTCAATGAGCCTGAAAAGCCTTCCCAGTTCGAGAAACCAAAAGAGAAGAGAGACCTAAAAATAGTAAGAAGAAGATGAAAAAGAAGGATAAAGAGACTCCCTCCACATCTGAGGACAACGTGGAGTGTCTTGTGTCCACTCAGGTCTGAGATCTTGGCGGATCCTCAGATATGATGGAGGTTGATCTGACTGCCTCTCAACCAGTAGTGGAGAGCATTCCTGAGACCTGAACTGTACCCCTGGGTACTTGTATATCCCCCCTCACTGATAACATAATCCTTCAATGGAATTGTGATGGTTTTTTCCACCACCTAGCAGAGTTACGACAACTGATGGGACTCTTCCCTGTAATGTGCGTAGCCCTTCATGAAATCTGGTTTCTTGTCCAGTGGACCCTTGCACTTCATAGCTACAAGGGTTACTACAAGAACCATTCAGACTGTGACAGGGTGTCAGGTGGAATCTCTCTCTATGTGCTTACTACTGTACCTAGTGCACCAGTGCCACTTTGTATGGCTCTTTAGGCTGTGTCAAAATTAGGACAGGACAGTAAATCACTCTTTGCTCTATTTACCTTTCTCCAGATGAGGTAGTGTGTCCCTCAGAACTTGCAGCTTTGGCTGCCCAGCTTCCCACACCGTTCCTCCTCTTGTGGGGGCTTCAATGGCCACCACCCTCTATGGGGTTGAACCCAAATCTCGGGCCACGGGAGGGATATAGAGGCCCTCTTCACACAACAGGATATTTGCCTCCCCAGCACTAGTTTTCCCACGCATTTTTCATTGACACATGGCAAGTACTCGACAGTCGACCTTTCTCTCAGCAGCCCAGGTCTTCTTCCATACTTCATTGGAGGTTACACGATGACGTATGTGGTAGTGACAACTTCCCTATTCTTTTATCTCTCAACCCCCAGACCATCCACTCAGTGATCTATATGTGGGGGCTGATTGCTCAGCTTACACCTTAGCTGCTATGGTCGCTGCCCAGCTTTCCACTGACACAGTTATTCAGTTGACCAGATCACTGTCACTATTGTTTCTGCAGCCAAGGTAACTGTTCCCTGCTCTTCAGGTAGTATCCGGTGAAAGCCAGTGCCCTTGTGGACACAAGATATTGCTGAGGCTATCAAGGATCACTGGTGAGCCCTGCTGCATCTCTGGTGCCACCCTTTTGTGGGACATCTTACTGCCTTCAAACAGCTCTGGGCCCGAGTCTGGTGACTCATCCACCAGACCAAACAGGACTGTCGGGAAAGGTACTTCGCTACCATTGGTTCTCGCGCCTTCTTATCTCAGGTTTGGTCACTAAGCCCGCAATTCTGCAACATCAGGCTACAGTGCGGATTTCCGTGCTCTTAAAGAGCAGGTTGAATGTAAGCACTTGTCGTTTCACACTCATCTTCAGGAAACGTATAACACTCCGTTTAGTGTGTGAGAACTCCAAAGTGTCCTCACAGCTTACACTGACACCTCTCTAGTACTAGGTCACATCCACAGCCATTTTCTCCGCCACCTCTCAGCAGACTCAGGAGCAGCTGCTCACTCTCTTCAACCAAATTTGGACAGAGGGCATTTTCACATCCCAATAGCAGAATAGTATTACCATCCCAGTGCTCAAACCTAGTGCTGATCCACTGGAGGTAGACAGTTATTGCCCTATCAACCTCACCAATGTAATGTGTAAACTGCTTGAACATATGGTGAGCGACAGCTCACGTGACTCCTTGAAGGTTGGAGCCTTCCGTTGGGGCCATACAGCAATTGACAACCTAGTCCCACCGGAATCAGCTATTCGTACTGCTTTTTCTCAGCGTGAACATCTTATCACTGTCTTCTTCGATCTTTGGAAGGCATATGACACCACCTGGTGCCATCATATACTTGTTAAACTTCATGAATGGGGCTTACGGGGTGCCCTTCCTATATTTCTCCATAACTTTCTCTCCTTATGTACCTTCCATGTTAGGGTTGGTACTTGTTTCAGCTCCCCTCATATACAGGAGAACGGTGTTCCATAGGGCTCTGTCCTAAGTGGCCCTCTCTTTTGGTGGCAATTAATGGTCTTGCAACTACAGTTGGCTTATCAGTCTTGTTTCCCATTTGCCGATGACTTTTGCCTATATTTCAGCTCCACCAGCATCAGTGTCACTGAACAGTGGCAGTAGGGAGCCATCCGCAATGCACCATCTTGGGCCTTTACAGATGGTTTTCAATTCTCTACATCTAAGACTCCCGTAATGCATTTATGTTGCCATCAGATGTTTCGCCAGCATCCGGAGTTTTATCTTGCCAATGAACTACTTTGCATAGAGGAGACACATAGTTTTCTGAGCATGCTCTTCAATCCCCAACTTACTTGGACTCCCCACCTTCGCCAGCAGTGCTGATGTCACCTAAATATCGTTCACTTTCTCAAGGCATACTGTTTGGGGGGATGCACAAACAACTCGCAGCTCATCAAGGCCCTCATCCAGTCCCATCCTGACTATTGAAGCTTGATATACAACTCAGCAGTGCCTTCAGCATTACAGATCCTTGGCCCAATCTTCCATTGTGGCATCAGGCTAGTAACGCATGCTTTTCGCACTAGTCGAGTAACGAGCCTTATTGTAGAAGCAGGGATCCCTCTTCTGCAATTCTGCTGGTAATAGCTGTTGGCATCGTACGTCGCCCACTTTCATGCCTTGCTCGATCAGCCAAACCGTAGGCTCCTTTTATCCGTCTTCTGCACTCCCCTTCCCATGCCGATTACCCAAGTCAGATCACCCAATCGCATCCCCGGATTCGCTCCCTTTCTTTGCTCGAGTACCTTCTCCTACCTTCCCCCCCCCCCTTCCACTATCCTTCTCCTCAGTTACCTCCTTGGTCCCTCCTTCAATTGTGGCTCAATGTGAATTTGGCACATAACCCCAAAGTTCAGTACCACTAGAGTCTGTGTCTCCAGTTTACAGTACTTTTTGACTCATTTCATTGTTTACACTGATGGTTCTATTGTGGATTGCCGAGCTGGGTTTGCATTCCTCCATGGCAATCATGTTGAACAATATTCCTTTCCTTGTGGGAGCAGTATTTTTACTGCAGAGGTAGTTGCCATTTATCGTACTCTTGAGCACGTTCATTCTAGCCCTAAGGAGTCATTTGTCATATGTAGTGACTCCCTGAGTGGCTTGCCAGCACTCAACCTGAGTTTCCCCAGACATCTTTGGTGCAAGCTGTTCAAGAAACTGTATCCATTCTTGGCAGGTCTGGCTGGGTCCCAGGCCTCATGACCTTTGGAAATTGGTCCCATGGAACCGGATCTCTGGTTGGCGCTACACCAGAGCACACATGCAGCTTGGTGCACCGAATACTGTACCTCAAGTGCGCCGAACAAGCTTCATGCAATCACGTTATCCACAGTATTGTGGAAATCTTCATTGAGGTCCACATGAGGGGACTCAGTAGCTGTCTGCCACTTCCACATTGGCCATATGTGGTTGACACACAGCTTTCTAATTCCTCGTGAGACCCTGCCCAAGTGTCACGGTGGTGCTGTGCTGATAGTGGTCCAACTTTTGATGGACTGTCCCATCTTAGCCCCCTTGCGGCTAAGTTTTAAGTGACAGTACCTCCATGGCTAACTCCATTTTACGTTTTATCTACACAGCTGGATTTTATCATTCCATTTAGCAGGGGTGTGTCTTTGCCTGAAATTTGAGGCCCCCATCCCTACAGCATCTTTTATTTCTTACCCACATCTGTGTAGTGAGTCATCCATGAAAATATGTTGTGTTGGAGCCTCACCCAACTCACCATCTGGAGTTTTCTTTTACTTTTTGGGTGAGTGATTAGCTTGCCTTTCTATCTGTGTGTACCGAGAGCAAGGTGGCACAGTGGTAACGCACTGGACTCGTATTCGGGAGGGTGGTGGTTCAAATCCACACCCGACCATCAAGATTTAGCTTTTCTGTGATTTTCCTAAATCACTCCAGGCAAATGCCGGGATGGTTCTTTTCAAAGGACACGGCCGATTTCCTTTCCCATCCTCACCCAAAGCTCCGAGCGTTTGCTCCATCTCTAATGACCAAGCTGTGAAAGGGATGTTAAACCCTAAGCTTCCTTCCTTCTTCCTTCCTTCCTTCTATCTGTGTGTTTCACCTATTTGGGCATTATCTGTCATCTTTCAATGTAGTCAACCAATTTCTCTGCTGCTTTTAACTTTTTACTAAGCTCTGTTGTTATAGTTGTCATCCTTGCTCTGTGGTCATCCCTGCTCTGAACACCTGTATATCTTTTGGCTTCTGTGTACAGAGATCGGTATTCAACTGTGTATCAACCTTTACTGACCTGTCTATGGTTGAAATAGGGGACTCATGGACTTACCGTTTGGTCCCTTTTAAACCCTCATCCAACCAACCAACATGATCAGTAGTCCCCAATGGGTTCCTGACATTTTGCAACAGTAATAAACTTTGTAGGTATCTACGTTGAAGGTTTGTAATGCTTTTGCACTTACTAATTCACTAAATTTGTGTTCTGTCAATATTGCACTACTTTATTTTCAGGCTTTGTACTTTTAAATTTACAGGGAAGTATCTGAGCTTCATAACTGTGTCAAGTCATATAAATTTTATACAGAAGTCACTGTAATGCAGAAATATTATTTACAAATTCAGAATCTTCTCAATTAATGTTTTATTATTCTATCAGAGAGGTGTGAGCTTTGCTAGTTTCCTAATGGCATTTAATGGGTTACACATAAGGTACAATAGAACTTTGTTGAATAGGCACCATATCTAGGTTGGGTAATTCATACAAACAGGTCATTGCAAGATGGAATGAATGAAGAGATTTATTTACAAGTGGCTAGCAAAAATATTGTCACGTTGCAATGGAAGTAGGCTTGACTTTGAAGGCAACTAAACACAGCACTTATACTGAAAGCACGTTTATTACGAACTCAACATACTGCTTCTCAGGCAGAGTGCTCTGCTATTTATACACAGACAGAATTTACCAGAAATTAGAAGAAAAGTTAACATAAGAAACAAGTAGAATATACAAGTGAACATAAGAAAGATGTAGAACCTTCTGGAATTGTAAATTACGAAGAAATAAATTTTTGCCGGTGGGCGGGATTGAACGAGTGACCTTCTGCTCCGCAGTCCGTTACGCTATCCCCTGCGCCACGCCGGCAATTGGTGTTCGTGGTCTCTCGTGGCATTGCTCCCTCTCCTGGAGACACAGCGACCCGCTGTTATGATCCCTGTGAAGCCAGCTGCAATGTCCTGGATCTTGACCGTGTCATGGGTCCTCTGTATGACAGTTCAAGAGAATCCTTCCCTTCTCCGCGATTATCGACGACAGACGTTCCTGTCGTGGCTTCATCAGGAACATTACCATCCTCAAAGTCCTTGAACAAGAAGCCATTGTCGTCTACCTGCTCTTCAGGATCGTAGTAAGGCTTCATGCGCAGGACATGAACAATGTCTCTTCGTTTTTGACGTTTCGACGACGGCTCATAATCCTCAACTTCGGATGTGACGTCTGATAGGCGGCGTATGACATGATACGGACCAAAGTATCGCTTCAATAACTTTTCTGACAGTCCAACCTTCCGTACAGGGGTAAAAATCCATACCAGATCTCCTGGGCTGTACACAACAGGTCGGTGCTTGTCGTTATACCGCTGACGGTCCTTCTCCTGGACGTCCAGTGTCCGTATGCGAGCCAGCTGTCTTGCTTCTTCGACCCTGGTGATGAGCTGTTTAACATAGTCATCCTGAGTGTCGTCTGGTTGGAACGGGAACAGTGTATCCATTGTCGTCTCAGCTTCACAGCCGTGGAGCAGGAAAAACGGAGTGAAGCCTGTGGTGTCTTGTCTTGTGGTATTGTAAGCAAATGTCACGACTGGCAGAATTGTATCCCAATCCTTCTGCTCAACATCGACAGCATGTTGGCTAACTTTTTGGTAACACGTTCCGTAAGACCATTTGTCTGAGAATGGTATGCAGTTGTCATTCTGTGGACAATGTTGCACTGTGACATTGTAAGCAAATGTCACGACTGGCAGAATTGTATCCCAATCCTTCTGCTCAACATCGACAGCATGTTGGCTAACGTTTTGGTAACACGTTCCGTAAGACCATTTGTCTGAGAATGGTATGCAGTTGTCATTCTGTGGACAATGTTGCACTGTGACATTACCTCTGACACTAGTTTCGACTGGAATACTTTTCCACGATCAGATATCATGACACGTGGTGCTCCATGCTTCAAAATAATGTCTTCTACAAGGAACTTTGCGATCTCTGGAGCTTCTGCAGTCGGCACAGGTTTGGTGACAGCGTAGCGTGTGAGGTGGTCAGTGCAGACTATTATCCAACGGTTACCGGTTGTCGACTTCGGGAACCTCCCTAAAAGATTGATCCCAACTCTGTGGAATGGAGCTGCTGCCGGCGGAATCGGTACGAGATGTCCTGCGGCACATGCTTCCGTCGCTGGCACTCTTTACAGTGACTCACATAGTGCTTGACAGATCGGTAGAGACCTTTCCAGTAATACCTGCGTCTGATTCTGTCTAGGCTCTTCACGAATCCCAGATGACCGGATATTGGAGCATCATGGAAATGTTTGAGAATAGCTGGCTGGAGATGAGCTGGAACAACAGGTAGCCATTTGGGGCCCAGTGGATCGTAGTTGCTCTTGTACAATGTTCCGTTTATAAGTTGGAACTCTCCATTGGTCGGTTCTCCTTTCTCCAAGGACTCTATCATTTTTAATAGTGTTGGATCTTCCCTCTGTTCAGCTGTAACGTTATCTAATTCAGTGAGAGCTGAAATTTCATTAATGCTGTTGTGTTCCACTAATGGATTCCTCGAAAAGCCGGCGGCATCCTTGTGTTTGCGCCCATTCTTGGATACCACTGTGACATCGAACTCTTGGAGCCTTAGTGCCCATCTTGCTAGTCAACCTGATGGATCTTTCAAGCTAGTCAGCCAACACAAAGAATGGTGGTCTGTCACGACGGTGAATGGTTTGCCAAATAAATACGGCCGGAACTTGTTGATAGCCAGATAACCGCGAGACATTCTTTTTCAGTTGTAGAGTAGTTTATCTCGGACTTTGAGAGTACTCTTGACGCATAGGCTATCACTTTTTCGGCACCTTCCTGAACTTGTACAAGCACTGCACCAATCCCATAGCCACTGGCGTCTGTGTGAAGTTCCGTTTCTGCATTCTCGTCGTACAAGGCTAGCACTGGTGCGGAAGTTAGAGCCTCCTTAAGTGCTCGGAAAGATCTTTCTTTTGTCTCATCCCAGTAAAATTAGGCGTCTCCCTGCAGAAGTTCTTGTAATGGACGTGCCCTGTTACAAAATCCTTTTATGAAACGTCGGTAGTATGAGCACAGCCCGAGAAAACTGCTCACATCACGAATGTGCTGAGGAGTTGGAAATTCTGTGACTGCCCTTACTTTATCTGGATCAGGACGGACACCATCTCCGTTGACTAGGTGCCCCAGGATTTTTATCTCCTTGGTGACGAAGAGGCACTTCTTTGGATTGAGGCGGAGACCTGCAGCCTGAACGCACTTCAACACAGTTGACAGGCGACTCAGATGTTCTTTAAATGTTTTCGAGAAAACGACAATGTCATCTAAATAGCAGAGACACCTCGTCCACTTAAGGTGTCGAAGCAAGTTGTCCATCATGCGTTTGAATGTGGCTGGAGCATTACATAATCCAAATGGCATTACTTTAAATTTCATAGAGGCCGTCAGGTGTAATAAAAGCCGTCTTCTCCCTGTCAGCTTCGTCAACCTCGATTTGCCAGTAACCTGTCTGCATGTCCATAGTTGAGAAGTATGTAGCTCCTTTCAAGCAGTCTAAGGTGTCATCAATACGTGGCAATGGGTAGACATCTTTCTTTGTGATACTGTTCAGCCGCCGATAGTCAATACAGAATCGCCACGTGCCATCCTTCTTCTTTACGCGGACCACTGGAGACGACCAAGGACTTTCCGAAGGTTGAATAATGTCATCTCGCAACATCTTCTCCACTTCCTCCCAAATTATCCGTCTTTCAGCTGGCGACACTCTATACGAACGCTGGCTAATTGGCGGATGGTCCCTAGTATTGATACGGTGCTTTATCGTGGGCCGTTTCGTCTGACTTTTCCCCTGCTGAGGTGTGAATGCACCCGAAAATTGGCGTAGTATACCTAACACCCGCTGGCGTTGTTCCTTGGTCAGTCCAGGCCCTATTGGTAGTTCCACGTTTGTTTCCTCCAGCGTGTGGTCTGTACTAATAGCAGGGCATGGGTCTTCATTGATGACGTTGAGCTCACCGTCCTGGATTGGTTCAGCTGTCCCGATACACATTCCCTTGGGGATAAGTTGTGACTGCTCGTGACAATTTGTGATCCAAATCTCTCCTTGACCACCGGTAATGCTTATGATTGCCGCTGGTATGTAAATTTGTTTTGTGAGCCTGATAAACGTTTTACTATCAACAAGAACTTCACAGTTTAATCAGTCATCTGTGTTTGTGACTGCAAATCTTCTCATTGTCAACGGCGGTATCGTCACATTGTCAACGACGAATAACTTCCCAGAAAATTCTGTATTACGTGTATCTGGCGGAACAACTTCTTCAATTTGCAGCTCAGATCTTCCACAGTCAATGGTAGCTTGGGATGCATGAAGGAAGTCCCATCCGAGGATGACATTGTGACTACATTCTGTTAACACTACAAATTCAAACGGCTGCGTCCTGTCGTTGATGGTTATTCTTGCGACACAAGTTCCTACTGGATGGACGTACTTTCCATTTGCGACCTTCAGCACAGTTGCCCCCATATCACAGAACATTGTCTTCTTTAGTGTGTGGTGGTAATTATCCGATAATACAGAAAAAGAAGGTCCTGAATCAACAAGTGCCCGGACAGGTTGGCCGTCGATTATGACATCGATGAGATTTCTCGACATCTTGGCGACTGTCGTCCATGGAGGATTTTTATCTGCGGCGGCCTCACCTCCGTAGATGGTCGCCTCGCTTAGTTTTCCTGGGCGTGGCGGCTAGGGGAGCGCCTGGTACCTCTGTACGGCAACGGGAAGGGCTGTGGCGCGTTGGGGAGCGACCTTGTCTAGGGTACGGCGATGGGCTTCTTCCCATAGGTCGACTGAACTCATCAGCAGGTGACTGCCTTGGATAGAACTGCTCCGACGGCTGACGTCTTGCGGAAAAATTATCATCGAATACTTGCCTTCTCTCTCTGCAGTAGCGTACGACATGTCCAGGGCGTACACAGTGGAAACACAGTGGTGTGTTGTCTTCTGTCCCCCAGACGTCTGTTCTTCTGCGGGGCGTCATAGTTACTGGGGGAGTTGGCTGTGGTCGTGTCGGTCTGTTCATGGGCTGCTGTTTGGCGGCTGCAGCCAAAGTCATAGCAGGGCGACGCCATTCTTCACGTCGGGTCCAATTGACAGGGCAGACAGGAGCTAATGTTTGAAATACCTCGTCCTCAGCGGCGTCGGCTACTTCGTGACTTACAGGGCTCACATCCATGGCCATAATCTGATGTTCGCTCGGTCTAATAGCCCCGGCTGCCATGCACTGTTGTAATTCTTCTCTCACGATTTGTCGTATGAGAGAAGCCAAGTCCTGCTGGTCTTCCACAATGGCCATAGGGACTACATTTGGGAGTCTGTCATACTTCTTGCGTCCAACCCTCCTTTGTTGCATCTCTTCAATACACTGGCACCACTTGATGAACTCTTCTGTCGTAGCGACATCTTTTGTCAGAAGAGCTTGGTAGATATCTTCTGCAATTCCCTACATCAGGTGCGTGATTTTGTCCGCTTCCGCCATGTTCGGATTGACTACGTTACACAGGGCCAAAACACTCTGTATGTACGATTGTGTCTGCTCACCATGTCGTTGGGCCCGGTTCTTCAGTTGTTCTTCCGCCGAGCGGATTTGTCGGTGTCGGTCTCCAAATATCTTCTAAAGGTCCTCCTGGAACGTCTCCCAGTCATTCAACTTGTCTTCGTTGTTTTCAAACCATTGCTGGGCTGTTCCATCCAGGTAGAAATAAACGTTGGCCAAGCACATCTTATGATCCCACATGTTGTACTTGGCGACTCGGTCGTACCCTTTTAGCCATTTGTTGGGGTCCTGTCCAGCATCTCCAGAGAACACCGACAGGTGTCTGATGTGCAGCTGGGTTACTGCTGGTTTCGTATCCATTGTTCTTCTGATAATACGGACTTTTGGAAGGATGTACTCGGTGTATCCCTTGTATTCCGGTTCCAGTCCGTGTAAGCGACGGCTTTTACGTTGCCTAATCGGAGCCATGGTGATGCAGCTGTTGCACAGTGTACCCGGCGCCTCCACAAAACAATGTCACGTTGCAATGGAAGTAGGCTTGACTTTGAAGGCAACTAAACACAGCACTTATACTGAAAGCACGTTTATTACGAACTCAACATACACGCAGCACTGACTGCTTCTCAGGCAGAGTGCTCTGCTATTTATACACAGACAGAATTTACCAGAAATTAGAAGAACAGTTAACATAAGAAACAAGTAGAATATACAAGTGAACATAAGAAAGATGTAGAACCTTCTAGAATTGTAAATTACGAAGAAATAAATTTTTGCCGGTGGGCGGGATTGAACCAGTGACCTTCTGCTCCGCAGTCCGTGACGCTATCCCCTGCGCCACGCCAGCAGTTGGTGTTTGTGGTCTCTCGCGGCAATATGTAGGAGTAAGATAATATAAGATACTTTATTGTCACATGACATATTTTTAAACAATCATTTGATTGAGAACATTGGTGACTCGTCAATCTTTAACCTAATTTGTTACATTAATGTTATGACTAATAACACAATTATACACAATATACTGGCTAACAATGTTGCTAGGACCTTGAGCCGTCCCATCAAAGTCCACACTAGATATGTTCATAAGCACCCACTCTTATCCTGGTCAGTAGTAATGTTGCCACGCGATCTGGCAATGGGCGGGCGCCCGCTGAAGACACCTCAAACCCCAAATAAGGAATAGAAGGTTGGAAGAAACGGGATTTTGCCAGGTTGCAGCGGAGACCGGCTGCTTGTAGGACAGAGAAAAGTGCTCACAGGTGTTGTAAATGTTCGTGTGGGGAGACCCCAGTCACAACAATATCGACTAAGTAGTTAATACAGCCCGGAACCGGACGGAGAAGCTGCTCTAAGTAGCGCTGAAAAATAGCCGGGGCACTAGCAACCCCGAAAGGGAGTCCCTGATATTGGTATAACCCAAAGGGAGTGTTGACAACCAACAGACGTTCAGTGTAGTCGTCCAAAGGGAGCTGTAGATAGGCTTCTGCTAAATTGATGTGAGAAAAAGAGTGGGAACCAGAAAGTAAAGCAAGGAGTTCGTCTGTCCGAGGCATGGGGTATGAGTCAATCACAGACTGTGCATTGATGGTGACTTTAAAATCCCCACATATACGTAAAGACCCCCCCTCCCCCCCCCCCCCCCGGCTTCTTTTCAATAACCAGTGGCGTAGCCCATTCACTGGAAGAAATCGGAGTTAAAACCTGCGAGTCCTGGAGGCGATCTAATTCCGCCTTAAGTTGATCGCGCAGCCTCCAGCACCTGGCGCGCGTGAAAAAACTTGGGTCGCGCCGTCGTTTTGATAGTAAAGTGGGCAGTAAAGCCCACGCACAACCCAGGCCCCCAAAAACAAGGAAGAAAATTCCCGACGAAGAGTATCTTAACTCCTAGAAAGGAACCGAATCTGACAGGAGGTTGACAGAATCATTGATAGAAAAACCAAAAACATTAAAAGCATCCAGGCTGAAAATGTTAGCAGCCACAGTGTCATCAACAACAAGAAAAGTGACCGGCCTGACGACAGATTTATATGCCCTGGGAGCCATGAATTGACCCAAGATAGGAATGCGCTGGCAGCTGTAGCCACGCAAAGAACGGTTGGCAGCAGTCAGAGGGGGCGAGCCAAGTCGTACATATGTGATATAGTTGAGAAGAGAAACGGAAGCTCCCGTATCAACAAGTAAGGTAACCACCCTGTCAAAAATCTGAACGTGAACAAAAAGTTTGGGAGACGAAGAGTGAACAGTCTGGACAAGATTAACATCCATCTCGTCATCTTGCTCATTCGGCCGAGAACGGCAGACAGAAGCCATGTGGCCTTTTTTCTTGCACGAGTGACATGTAACCCATCGCTTGGGGCAATCAGCCTTGTCATGTTGAACAAAACAAAGAGGACAGGATGGAAAACAAGAGGACAGGGTGGAAAGGGCCGCTGCGCACGAGCGGGAGCGTGTGGCGTGGCCCGCGCCTGCCGCGAAGGTGCGGCCTGTTTACGACCGTGCACGTGGCGAGTGGGGCGCTCCCGTACAAAAGCGACGTCCGCGCAATCCAAAGGTGCCGAGCCCGACTGCGAAACTGCAGCAACATCACCCCAAGTCTCAATTTGGTCCTCTGCAGCCTGTGAAACTTCAAAAGACTGCGCAATGTTTAAAACATCCATCAAGGTGGGATTCTCCAGCTGTAAGGCGCGTTGGCGCACTTTCCTATCTGGAGCGAGCCGGAGAATTGTGTCCCGAACCATACCGTCGGCATATGACTCTTTATGGGTCGAAGTAATGAATGTACACCGGCGGCTAAGACCGTGCAGTTCTGCGGCCCACACTCGGTAGGACTGAGTGGGTTTCTTATGTGACGGGTAAAATTCAACCTGCGTCGCAATAACATGCGTACGAGGGCGGGAATGGGCCGACAACAAACGACACATCTCATCAAAAGACAAAGCAGCCGGTTCCTGCAGGGGGGCTAATTGACGCAAAAGTTGATAGATGTGGGGGGAGACGCACAAAAGAAATAAAGCCTTACACAACGCCGGGTCGGACACCCCGAACGCAAGGAAATGTTGACATAGTCGGTTTTCATAAGAGTCCCAATCTTCTAAAGAATCGTCAAAGCCCGAGAACGGAGGTGGAAACACAGTAGTGGGAGACACAGAACCGGAATCAAACGCCGGCCGAGGAGCCGACGGCCACCGCGACACCAGGGAGTCAAAATGGTCCGCCTGACCTGACACAATCGTCGTTAAACGTTGAATGGACAGTCTGTAATGATTGCTGCAGGATTTGGCCCCACAGGGGCAGCCGATAGTCTGCAGGAGCCAGTCCTTCGTTGTCCACCATCTTCCACGACGGAGCACACGCCAATTCAAACACCGCCTTCGTCACCAATTGTGTTATGACTAATAACACAATTATACGCAATATACCGGCTAACAATGTTGCTAGGACCTTGAGCCGTCCCATCAAAGTCCACACTAGATATGTTCATAAGCACCCACTCTTATCCTGGTCAGTAGTAATGTCCCGAGACACGTTCGTCAGCACACTAAGTACATAACTGAGGCAAGGTTTTCGGCTGTCCCAGTGCCTCTCTCAAACGCCGGCAGGGTGCAGCGCGGTAGTGCAGCCAGTGCTGCACAGCGGCCAGTTCTCGTAACGGGTGGCGCGCCGTCTAAACACACGCACCGCGCGCTACCACAATTAATGTATACATTAAAGTAATGTATACAATGTAATATATAAAAATGAATGTTTGTGTGTTCCTATTTTCTGCACGACCGTACCATTCAACCGATTGTGGTGAAACTTTGTCAACATATTGCTTGCACTTTTGTGATGGTCATAGGCACCATTAAATGACTGTACGACAAATAGTTCAGGTGATATGACGTAATAAACAATGAAATGCACGGAAAAGTGCTGGATCTTGAGACGTCTGCTTCTCAACCACTGTGCCGATTTCAACCAAATTTGGTACATATATTCCTTCCACGAGGTAACAATTAACATAGGTGTAAGAACAACTGCTTGCGACTTACAGTTCAGAAGAGATGACGTCATTAACAATTATGTGGTTAAAAACCTGTGGCGACATGTGAATAAGGACATATTCATCCTAAAATCTTCATGACAATTTGGCACTTGACTTTCAAAACAAGAGGAAGGTCACTGTAACATAAAATTTTGGAAGCTGCATGACGAAGGATACTTTACATATGGACTTCATCAGATTCTACAGTTGTATTCCGATCCTGATGAAATTTTTACATTTTTCATGATGATAATCATCAGAGAAACATTTAAAACATAAATATTGTTCTCACATGTGAATTTTATTTAAGCAATTTAAAGTAATAAAATCTTTCATTCAGATTTTTAAATGACGGTTTTTTGGCTACCATCTTTGATGCATACCAAGCGTACCGAATCATTGGGATGAAAACCACCAGCAGAAGGAATTTGTTGTTACCAACGTATGATTTTAATACGAATTTGAAAATAAATCTAATATATAAAAATTAATGTTTGTTTATTTGTATTTTTGTTCATATTTTTTGCACAGCCATACCATATATCCAATTGATATAAAACTTTGTAACTCATTGCTTCCACTTTCGCGAAGGTTATAGGCATACTAAAATGAACTTCATAAGGTCCAAGGCGGAGGGTGCTTCACAATTAGTTAATTCATTTCTTACGAATTCATGCTGAAATGGCGGGACGGATATGAATGAAAATTGGAACAGAGGTAGCTCATACCCTGATTAATACATGGGCTACCTTTCGAAGCCACAGTATAGTGCATGGCGGAGGGTACCTTACAATGTGTTTGATTGCTTGCTACTCCATCATGCTGAAAGGGATGGACAGATTTGAATGAAATTTGGAATGGAGATAGCTTATACCCTGCATTAATACAGGGGATACCTGTAGTAAGCCACAGTATGGTGAGCGGCGAAAGTTACCTTACAATGCGTACATTTGTTTATCTTCACACCGAAACTGCTGGATGGTTTTGAATGAAATTTGGAATGCAGATATCATATACCATGAATTAATGTATGCGCTACCTCTTGGAAGCCACCGTAGGGGGCATGGCGGAGGGTACCTTACAATGGGTTAAAACGTTTATTACTCTTGACACTGAAACAGGTAGACGGAATTGAATGAAATGTGGAATGAAAATAGCTTATACCCCGAATTAATACATGGGCTACCTTTTATAAGCTTCCGTAGGTGCATTGCGGAGGGTATGTTACAACAAACATCCAAATTGTTTGACTGGTCACCTTGGAAGTCAGCACATAAATGTCTATTTTCATGAAGGATATTTTTATAATCTGCAAGCCAGTGGTGGAGGGTATCTTGTGACATTGATACCGTTTGCCCAGTCACCATGAAATCAGGCGAATGTAGGTATGTTTTCATATATAGGAGGGAGACGAGTAGGTGGAGGAGTAGATGGACAGAAAGAGGAGGGAGGAGACGGACAGAGATAGAGGAGGAGAATGAGAGAGGGGACAGGTGAAAGGAGATGAACAGAGGGAGGAGGGGGGGGGGAGGAAATCGACAGAGAAAGGGGGAAAGGAGGAGATGGACTAATGGAAGATTGGAGAGCTTATATATATTTTTTTGTGGGTTCGTATTTTATCCGTAGCCATAATGTTCATCTGATTGCGATAAAACTTTGCCAACTTACTTCGTGCTCTTATGTGAAGGTTGTGGACATAGTACAATTAACTTACAGTAGGTGGTGTGTGTGTGTGTGTGTGTGTGTCGTGCCGGCAAATGAATTTGAAAGATCGTTCATTTCAATCATTCATAATTGAACAAATAACACTTTCAAATTTTAAATGTTATTTGCACAATTATTTCTCCTGTGGCAGCAATGTGCCAGGTACCAGCTAGTGTATTATAAGAAACATACCAAATTGTAGTATACATTTTTCACATCTCATCATAATTTAACAATAAAACTTCACACACCTATATGAAGTACAGATATACAGAATGGCATGTATACCACCATTTGGACAGTAAGTTTAGGGCTATATATAAACACGAATATACAGCAAAAGTCTAACTATTTTGTGTTTATATGACTTAGAAAGTCATATAAGTACCTTTTTCACTTCTATCATTACTATTTTCATTTATAAATTCTTCTATGCTATAATACCATTTGATTTTAATCATTTAAAAATTCTTCTAGACTATAATATCATTTGCTTTTAAGGTATGTACCAATGGTCTCCAGTGTGGATTCTCTAAATTTTGACCTCATTTAGTTTTGATCTTCAGAGCCATGTAATACGGAGTATTTTTGTCTAATTTGAGTCTATGGCAAGGTAGCATGTATTGTGATTTTTGTCTTGTTTCATAGTCATCTGTGAATGCATTTCCTTCAAACAGACGTGTTTTTCTTTTCAAAGAGTAGTATTTCATATATGAAGATTGAAGGGATTGTCATTAAGACCAGGCTTTCAAATAATGGTTTGCATGATTGCCTACTATTTGTTCCTGTCATTGCTCTGATTATTTTCTTTTGTAATTTGAAAATTCTAAGGAGGTTTGTCTTTTCAACACCCCAGAAAATTATCCCATATTTTATAACTGTTATGAAATAAGCATGGTATACAACTTTCTTCACCTTTAAGTCCATTATTTTGTGTAGTATCGTCATTGTATAAACTAAGCTGTTTAATTTCACATGGTCAGTCCATGATAAGTTTTATATAAATTTATTTCAAGGAATTTTTCAGACTCGACTGTGGTCAGTTCTTTACCTGAGTACTCTATCTGCGATATACAGTCAGTAATTTGTTTGGTCCTGAAGTTTACGATTTGGTTGTTTTTTTTTTTCAGATTTAATTTTATAGCATTATTTTTTATGCATTCTTTGCGTTCTCGTAGAGTTTGTTTCTTGGTCCATACTAATTCTTCAATGCTTTTGCAGCAGACCACTGCTGTTAAGTCATCTGCATAAAGTATTCGTGTCTGTATTTACTTCACAAGATATGTCATTTATGTAGTATAAGAACAGGAGTGGTCCTAGTATCGAGCCCTGTGGTACGCCTGCTTGTATTTCTTTCCAGCTAGAGCAAGTTGTTTCATCCATTTGATGTATCACCACCCTATGGTGTCTGTTTTTGAGATAAGTTGAAAACCATCTTATAGATTTTTCATGGAAGCCATATGTACCCAATTTTTTGAGCAGTAGCTTATGGTATACTGTATCAAATGCCTTTGTGAGGTCACAAAAAATACACATTGTTTGGTGTCGAGACTTATTTTAGAGATTAGTTCATTAACTGCTTGCGTGTTTCGTCCTTTCCTAAACCCATATTGGTTATTAAGAATAATATTACCTTCTTTGTTGTACTTTTCTAATTGATTACATACTATTTGTTCAACTATTTTGGGGAAAACTGATAGTATAGACACAGGGCGGAAGTTACCTAATTCATCTTGTTTTTCCTTTTTGTAGTGGAGACTAACTTCTGCATATTTTAGTCTGTCTGGAAAGCAGCCCTCATCAAATGATTGGTTTATTATTCTACAGAGTTGAGGTGCAATTCTGTCACATCCTGCCTTTATGATTCTTGTTGTAATTTCATCCCAGCCCACAGAATTAAAATTTTTTAGGGATTTTAAGGTATTGGCTACTTCCTGGCATGATACTTGAGTAAATTTAAACCGTATTGATTCCTGCAGTACTGTGTTAGGCCTTGTTTGTGGTGGAGAGAAGTTATTCATTTTATTTGCCATTATGAAGTACTTATTAAATTCTTCACAGATGTGTCTAGTATTATTAACAATTTTTCCATCGATTTATAGTTTGTATTTAAATTTTTTTGTTTCTTCATTACCAGTTTCCTTCTCAACAACCTGCCATACTGCTTTTGATTTATTTGAGGCATTAGCGACATATTTACTGTTTGCCATTTGTTTTGCCTGTTTCACTACCCGATCAAATATTTTTTTACAGTTGTTTTTGTAGCTGATAAATTCAGAATCATGATTGGTTTTAGCTTTATTATGTCATTCCATCTTTCTAATATTAGAGGCCTGGATACCTTCTGTAATCCATGTGTTTCTTTTATTGTATTTGCTACGTGTTGTTACAAGGGGAAAGCATTCATTGAAAATGTTCTTGATGTCAGATATGAATATGTTGTATATACTGTTTACTGAACTCTGGTTGCTGAAGGCCCTGTGTTTACATTTGGCTGGCTGAAATTTCTGACCCATTTTAATGTAGACCTATATGGTTTGTCTATGTATGGCAATGAGATAAACAGTGCTGAATGATTAGATATTCTTAATTCTAACACAAGCTTTTCTGTGTCACCATAATGTTTGCTGCTCACTATATTATCAATACTTGTTGCAGAAGTAGCCGTTACCCTGGTGTACTCGCTAAAATTTAGTATTAAGCCATCTGTAGCCAACAGATCCTTCAGGGAAGTAACAAATATGTTTTCATCTCTTATATTTATATTAAAATCAGAGCAAATTGCAATCCTTTTATATGGCTTTCCTACCTGTAACCCACATAGCAAAGTTTCACACTTCTCTAGAAATGTGCTGGTAGCCCAATATTCCTGGACATGATATATGCTTATGATTAGTAAGGGTACAATTAAACCATGGTAGGTTAGTAACTTTGAAGTTGTTTAAGTAGCACAATATACATCCTGACTGAAAATCTAACAATTCTAAGTCTCACAAATTGTCTACTCAAAGTGGTTCAGTCATCTGCAGGGTATGTACACAGTGGCAGTGGCTGTTTGTTAGTAGTTTGCCATTATTTGGTTCTCTTCATTTATGACTTTCAGCTACATTTGCAGTTTGACAAAAGTTTTTCTGAAATGTGGTATACACTTTCCAACCAACAAGAAGAAACAATCCTGAACAAGTAGAGTGCTAAGACCAAATCAGGAAGCAAGGAACTAGGCATATCCAAGGTAAGCTTAAGTATTGTGGTATTGGTAGGACAGTGTACAAATGCTTTAATTCACACTTAACTGGAAGAGAGTAGAAAGCGGAAATGAGCAGTTCACATAATGCAAAAATTCTTCAGATACCTCAAATTGGAAGCTATCAAGAATGGGGCTCTAAATAGGTCAGTCTTGGGTGCTTTGCTGTTCTTAATATACAGGGTGATTTTTTCACTGTGTACAATTTGTAAGAATCGAACAATGAGAGGATACAGAACAAAATAGGTCCAGAAATGCATGGTGTCCATGCTGGAGACCATTTATTCAGTCACTCTTTGTTTCAGACATTGTTGTTGTGGTCTTAATTCTGGAAACTGGTTTGATGCAGCTCTTCACCCTACTCTATCCTGAGCAAGACTCTTCATCTCCTCATAAGAACAGCACCCTACATCCGTTTGAATCTGCTAACTGTATGCATCTCTTGGTCACCCTCTGCGATTTTTACCCTACACACTTCCCTCTAATGCTAAATTCATGAATCCTTGATGTCTAAGAATGTGACCCACTAATCGATCCCTTCTTTTAGTCAAGGTATGTGAGAAATTCCTTTTCTCCCCAATTCTGTTCAGTACCTCCTCATTAGTTACATAATCCACCCACCTAATTGTCAGCATTCTTCTGTAGCACCACATTTCAAAAGCCTCTATTCTCTTCCTGTTCACACTGTTTATTGCCCATGTTTCACTCCCACGCAAGGCAACACTCCACACAAATGCATTCAGAAAGCACTTCCTTGCGCTTAAATTAATATTCATTGTTAACAAATTTCTCTTTTTCAAAAACACTTTTCTTTCCATTGCCATTCTGCATTTTATATCCCCAGTACTGTGACCTTCGTGTGTCATTTTACTGCCCAAGTAACAAAATTCATCTACCACCTTTATTGTTTCGTTAGATAATCTAATTCCTTCAGCATCACCTGATTTTCTTAGACTGCACTCCATTACCCTTGTTTTGCTCTTGTTGCTGTTCATCTTGTATGCACCTTTCAACACACTGTCCATCCCATTGAACTGTTCTTCCAGGTCCTTTGCTGTCTCTGACAAAATTACAATGTCATTGGCAAAATTCATTTTTTGTTATTTCTTCACCCTGAACTTTAAATCATTCTCCAAATTTCTCCTTGTTTTCCTTTATAGCTTGCTCAATGTACAAATTGAAAAGCATTGTAGAAAGGCTACATCCCTGTCTTACTCCCTTCCGAACCTCTGCATCCCTTTCATGCCCTTCAACTCTGATAACTGCTGTCTGGTTTTGTACAAGTTGTAAATAATCTTCTGCTCCCTATATTTTACTCCTGGTGATTTCAGAATTGGAAAGAGTCTAATCCAATCAACATTGTCAAAAGCTTTCTTCAAATCTACAAAAGCTAGAAATGTAGGTTTGCTTTTCCCTTATCATGTAAGACAACTGTAAAGTGAGGATTGCCTCACATGTCCCTACATTTCTCCTGAATTCGAACTGATCTTTCCCAAGGTTGGCTTCAGTCAGCTTTTCCATCCATAAATAATTCATGTTAAAATTTTGCAATAATGACTTATTAAGCTGATGCTTTTGTAATTTTCACATCTGTCTGCGCCTGCTTTCTTTGAATGGGGATTATTACATTTTTCTTAAAGTCTGGGGGTATTTTCCTTGTCTCATACATCTTGTGCACCAGGTGAAATATTTTTGTCATAGTTGGTTCTCCCAGAGACTTCAGTAGTTCTGAGGGAATGCCATCTACTCCAGGGGTCTTGTTTTGACTTAGATCTTTAAGTGCTCTATCAAATTCTCTCAGTATAATATCTCCTACTTCATCATATCTATTCCCTCTTCCCTTCCTACAATATTGTCTAAGTTCATATCCTTTGTAGAGCCTCTGTGTATTATTTCCACCTTTCAGCTTTCCCTTCTTTGTTGAGAACTGGTTTTCCAACTGAGTTCTTGATATTCATACTGTTGCTTTTCTTGTCTCCAAATGTCTCTTTTTAATTTCCTGTAGGCGGTATCTATTTTCCCCCTATTTCAACATTCTACTGACTTGCATTTGCCTTCTAGCCACTCCTGCTTAGCTATTGTGCACTTCCTGTCAATATCATTTCTTAGTTGTCTGTACTCCATTTTGCCTGTTTCATTTACTGCATTTTTATATTTTCTCCATTAATTGATTAAATTTCGTGTTTCCTGTGATATCCAAGGATTTTTGTAGGTTTTGCCTTTCTACCTATTTTGTCCTCTGCTGCCTTCACTATTTCATCTCTCAATGCTACCCATTCCTCTTCTTCTGTTTTATTTCCCCCTGTTTCTCTCAATTATTGCTTCAAGCTGCCTCTGAAATTCTCAAGAACTTCAGGTTCCTTCAATTCATCAAGGTCCCATCTCCTTATTTGTGTACCTTTCTGCAGTTTCTTCAGTTTCAGCCTAGAGTTCATGACCAATAAGATATGGTCATAGTCTATATCTACCCCTGGGTATGTCTTACAGTTTAAAACCTAGTTTCAAAATCTATGTCTTACCATTATAAAATCAATCTGGTACCTTCTGGTGTCTCCTGGTCTCTTCCACGTATACATCCTTCTTTTGTGATTCTTAAACCAGGTGTTAGTTTAATTATAACAATGTTCCATGCAAAATTCTACCAGGCAGCTTCCTCTTTCAATCCTTTTGCCCAGTCAATATTCACCTGCTATTTTCCCCACTACCGAATTCCAGCCTCCCGTCACAAAGTTTTCCTGTCTCTTAAATGTCTGAATAATTTCTTCATACATTTTTTCAGTCTCCTCATCATCGGCAGAGCTATTTGGCATATAAATGTGTACTATTGTGGTTGATGTTGGCTTCTTATCTATCTTGACTACGATAATGTGATAACTGTGCTGCTCATAGCAGTTTACCCGTGTACCTATTTTCTTATTCATTATTAGACCTACTCCTGCAATACCCCCAACTGATTTTGTATTTATAATCCTGCAGTCGCCTGCCCAGAAATCCTGTTCTTCTTTCCACCGAACTTCACTAATCCCCACTATATCTAATTTCAGCCTATCCATTTCCCTTTTTAAATTTTCTAACCTCCCTACCCAATTAAGGGATCTAACATTCCACCCTCTGATCTGTAGAATGCCAGTGTTGTCTTTCTTTGCAGAGATTATGGTTTAGTATGCACTGTACCAAGCTGTCACAGTTACAGTATATGTTGAAAATAGTTTCCATGTGCCTCATATCATGGTTATATTTGCCGTAGCATTTTTTCTCTTTCACGTTCACATTGGCCTGGCTGCACCCAAACAGTGTGAAAGGCAGCATGAATATGTTGCTCCAATATGTCATCCACATCTGAAATGGGGTCTGAATACATGATACTTTTGAGATGGCCCTGTAACTAGAAGTTGCACATGTTGAGATCCGGTGAATGAGTAGGTCGTGCAACTTGACCTCCTCGTCCAATTCATTGACCGGGGAAGAACAATTGAGATGTGTCTGGACATTAACAACAAAGTGGGGTGGAGCAATTTTATACCAGCTGAAAAATGCTCCTGTCGGAGCACAGAAAAGGAGGATATATTATCTGACACAAAGTGTGGAACCATCTGCCTCAATCTTCATTTTGACTTCCTCACCAAAAATTTTGGCATGCGAACATATTCACGCATTTTTAGTGCATAACTCTGTAAATACTTTTGCCCAGTTAAGCCGTCATAGTCACCAATGTCTCACTGTCAGTGTCTATGTGTCTCTGTTTGTTTGTTTTCTGTCTCTCCCACTGCCGCTTTCTGTCTGTGTCAAACTTTCAAGTTTTCATCCCTTTTCCTCGCGATTCCTCACCGCTGTCTGCTTCTGCCACTTTCATCGTCTCTCTGCCCCACTGATGTTGCCCCAGTCACTTCCAGTCCTGTTGCCAGTATCCTTTCTTTCTCTATTAGAGTCGGCTTTCATTGTCTTTAATCACGATTGTCTCCGTTACACATATGCCCATGGGATGGTTTGCTTGGGGTTTGACCTGTAGACCGGAAAACTTTAGCACACGGGTACTGGGGATGGGAAAAATTGGACAAATTGTTTCGTGCTATAGTATTGGAGAGCCACTTGCTCATGCTTTATGTATGGTCTCCATTCATCTCAGTTTCCCACTGTTTTTTTCTTTTGCTCCTATTGCTTTTATCTGCCTCTGTCTTAGTTTGTTGTTGCCACTGTTCCTGATTTCTGACATCTCGTTTCGCTTCCCACTGCTGTTTTCATGCATATGCCTTTCTCCTGAACTGACACATTCTCTGTTCCATCATATATGGCTCTCTCTGCATGTTGCAATGTCTCTGTCCTACTCACATTCAGTCAAAAAAGTGTGAATATGTTCGCATGCCAAAATTTTTGGTGAGGAAGTCGGAATGAGGATTGAGGCAGCTGGTTCCCAACTTCTGTGTCAGAGAACATATTCGCCTTTTCTATGCTCTGGCAGGAGCATTTTTCAGCTGGTTCCCATCTTTTTCATGTTACATCAGAGTGTACTGTTTATATAACATGAAATCAATGGTGAGTAAAATTTAGATAGTATTTTACATGCCTTGATACATTTGTACAAACCTCGGACCAAATTGACTTTGTAGTAGTTTACTTTCTAAAAGGAGCTTCACATTCATATGATTGTTAAACATGCTTAACTATTTCAAAGAACATTGTTAAATACTATCAATATCATTCCACAAAAAGCATATAAATATTTTTGAGTCCAGCTGAGAATTTAGTTTTATATGATGTCGCTATTTCATGATAATTCAAGACGTTCATGTTGATCCGACCATTATGATGATGAATTTTGCACATCCAGTGGCCTGAAAGATGTGAATGTTGATGAAATATCAAGGGATTAATAACACTGCATATTTGTCATGAATATGTGCGGTAACTTGGAATCTACAGATCTCGGCAATGGATAGTATTACCGGAAAAACTTTCAAAGCTTTCTGGAACCATAATATTAGAACCCCTCGTAAAAATTTTGACGATTTTCAATGAATAGAAGTGTAGATTAGCCAATGCGCACAGCTGGATTTTTCGATACCAAAAATTATGATTTTTGTAGCGTATCGCGATAACGAATACACATTTCCAAAAATGGGAAACGGATTTTCCTGATAAACACCTAAAAAACATACACAAAACATTTTAGTATTTCCTATTCCTCAAGGTACATTACCTCCCAATCAGAAATAACGTTTTCAAACCTATTACTGTCACGTGCTATCATTCACAGACCAATATCTCAAGAACCACACAAGATATCATTCTGCTCTAAACTTTAAATAAAATTTCGATATGTTATCTACATTACATATGCAACTATGTGTAACGTAAAAACAACCATATGAGAAGTCTACGCAATGTGTTTTTACCTCTGCAAACTCTTTAAAATATGTTGCAAAAGTTCACTAAACTGGATGCTGCATCTTAACTGTAAACGAAAACTCAAATTGCCCCTTCAAACGAAGATTTCAGTCTTTAAGATGAACAAAAATATATTTTTTTTGCCGAGTACCTTTTTTCAAATCACATGGTAAGCTTCAGAGCTGTTCAAACGCCGTCTTTCAGCACAATACGCACTTTTTCTAGCAAAATATCGTTGTTTTTCGGCCGTACCTTCCTAACGGACTAAGATTTACAAAAACTGAAAAATGCTGTTTATAGAGAATTATCTACAGGATATATTGTAAATATTTGAACAATTTTCTATGGTTAGTTATTTAGATATTTGCAATTCACGGTGCTAAAATGGCTAAAAATCAGGTTTTGTGTTTTTGTGCAAAACTATGATAAGTTTCAACCTCTCGATCTCGGTAATGGATAATGATATCGAAAAAATTTAAAAACGGCCTCGAAAATATCATCATAAGAACATATGGTAAAAATTTCGAAGATTTGCAATGAATAGAATGTATCGAAGTGACCATCCCCACAATTCATTTTTTTTGTACCCAAAAATCATGTTTTTTTTTTTTTTTTTAGATTTTCTCAGGAACCGCCCATGAATGAGTGGTGCCTTTGTAAGCCATTTAAAGCCCACCATAGACTACACGTCATGTACAAAAGTGAACTTATTTGCTCAATTTGGATGGGCTCCAGGAACTGTGTAACTTTGAAAATTTTGACGATGAACTGTACAATAGCTATAGTATACCCATTCTTCTAATATGTACACAAATGATCACTAGGCCAAGATCTATCCAGAACACTTTACCCCTTCACTCTGAGGTGAATAGAACCTGAGATATGGGCCCCTAAAGAATCGCAAATTCGCACACGCTGTTTACGAACATATTAATACCGCGCGCTGCCGTGCGTGGTACGATTGCAGCCACATAACCACGCCAATCATCAGCTATATTTCCTCCATTAGGGGAGGCAAAGTTTCACGTAAGAAATGTTACTAGTTACGGACTGTTACATGACTTGGAAGACATGTCCCCAAAAATACTACTGCTAGATGTGAAAGAAGCAATAAGTACCATATAAAAATCATAGGATTCACTGGGGATCAAACCGATCACCTTTTAATTAGTTCCCTGTCACTTTACCACTCAGCCACTGAGCCTGTCTGAATTTTTAGAGATAAGTAAGTGATTTTAAAGGGAAAAAATTATGTAATGTAAAGCATTTTGTTACCAAACTAAAATGTTCCTCAACAGTAAGAGATATCATATTCATGATCTATGGAACATCTTATAACATTTTTTTTATTAGGAATCAGAAGGCAGAAGGGTGGGGAAGGAAGCAATAGATTGCTGAAATTTTATAACTGCAACAAGTGAAAATGTAAGCCAGGACGGAATTCAAACACAGGTCTTCAGTTTCAGACCAGCAGTTACCTCAACCACTTGGCTACTTGCACATTCCCACAATTCGCACACTGCGGCCATAGTGCCCACCCTCATTCGTGCCCTCTTGTCATAATGTGCAGATACCACACCAATCCATAAGTATGTATTTACATGTGCTGATGACATTAGGTTCATCTACTTCACCACAGATGTAGTAATAAAGTTTGACCTCGTATGTAATCTGAAATGGTGAGTATATTCAGGGTACTATGGCTGTTGGGCAAGATTTGTTGGAATTTGAGACAGATGGTAGTTGAGCGCATATCACCAAGTAGTTAAGGCCCTGGTTGGAATCCCAGCTTGGCTCACATTTTCACTTTTCATTATTGAGTAATTTCAGTGCCCACTGTTTATGTCATTCCTATCCTTCCTCATCCCAGACACCACACCAATTCATATATATGTAATCCAAATAAAATTTCAAAAAATGCTGTATGGTTTCTTAATATCAACAAAATTATTGTGAGCTTCATTATTATTCTTTGTCATTATGCATTTAAGTTTAATCCCTCTTCTGATGAGTGGAGTATTTGAATGTGTATGGCGGCTGCTATATATTCGCTGACAAAGTGGTTGAATTTCCGCCAATGTCTATAGAAAATAGTTTCTCATAAGAGACATAATTGAAAATAAAATTATAAATTTTCTTGAAAGCAAAATGTTTAAGGATATCTCGAAGAAAACTTTGTGATTCTTCAATTACAGCAGTAACCACACCACGTTTTAGTTTATATGCTCACCTCATCTAACAATCCACAACACTTCACTTTCTTTCTTTATAACCTGAGCACTGTATGAATTATTAAATATGGTGATTCTGGCATAGGTTGATATTAACATCATTAACCAGGCATGATTTATTAAATAAGATCTTTTGCTGGTTAGTCATTATACTCTTTTTTTTTGCACTGTATAAGCAGGTACCCTTTCTTTTACCCGAGCTAGGCATTATGAATTTTAGATCAGACTGAAAGTCCTCTAAGAGGAATGCAACCATGATTACTGTAAGCTTGTTGTATATGAATTCAGGAAGAGTTGGCCACTGTCCATAAGCAGCTGGAGGCTATATTGGATACATTGAACAGTGTTTAGTCTGTTGGGCTGCGCTGCATTGTCACGCGGGTACCTGAAGTGATTGCTGGGATAGCTCTGGTGCCTACTAGGGTGTCTGTGGTTGGCAAACTGTGCAGAGGTCACGAAACTCTCGGAAGGAAGTAAAAACTGAGACTCAGCAATAGATTTCAGGTGTTTGCTGCTGCTGATAATACCTCTGAGCCAGAACTGGCTGCTGCGCCTGTTGCAGCAGTGACCACTCCTGAGAGGTCCAGACAGATACACCGGGTTGGGTTGCTAGACACTGGGAGCTCTAATGTCAAGTGGGTAATGGAGCCCCTTAGCGAAATAGTGGGAAGGTCGGCAAAGAATGCCATTGTGCACTCTGTTTGCTTTCTAGGGGTTCTCATCTGAGATCTTGATGAGGCTCTCTCGGCAGCGGTGGAGAGTACTAGGTGCACCCAATTGCAAATCGTTGCTCGTGACAGCACCAGGGACCCCTGTCACCTGGGTTCAGAGGTCATCCTTCAGGTGGTTGGTAAAGTCAGTTAGCCTCACTTGTGGGATATAAGTGCAGCTTTTGATTAGTAGCATTGTTCCCAGAATCAATTATGGTCCTCTGTTTTAGAACTGAGTGGAAAGCTTAAACCAGAGGCTCAAACAATTCTGTGGTAATCTTGGGTGGAAATTTATTGACCTCTGCTATCGGATGGAGAAATGGTCAGGCGTGTGCTACACACATTAAGTTGCTACTAAGGTAATGGAGTATTGTGGAGTGCACTTGTGGGTTTTCTAGGGTAGAGAAATCCTTTCACAGGCCTGGTAAGATGCTTACTGATTCCAGTTATGGCAGCATTTGGCACAATAGAACAGAGAAAGAAAAGATTAATTATAGTAAGAGTTAACTGCAGGAGTGTTTATGAAGAGATCCCAGAGCTCCTATCACTTTTTGATAGTCACAATGCCTACATAGTACTAGGGACGAAAAGCTAGCTCGAGCCAGATCTCGGGAGTAATTAAATCCTAAACTCAGACTGGAAAATATACCGCAGAGATAGGTGATGCTGGGAGGCCAGCAGAGTTGCTCAAGCATGGTCATTGTAAATATTTATAGGCCACACCTGGATCAGCAGCAATAGTGTTGGAACATCTGAGGGAAAACTTCGAAAATATTTCCCTTAGGTTCCCTAGTCGTTTCATAGTTTTAGGTGGATATTTTAACTTACCAGATATATACTGAGTGACAAATTTGTTTAAGACAGGTGGCAGGGACAGAGAATCGAGCAATATAGTTCTACGTGCTGTATCCAAAAATTACCTGGAGCAGTTAAATAGAGAGCCAACTGGTGGAGATAACAAGTTAGACCTGCTGATGACAAATAGACCTGAACTTTTTTATTCAGTTAGAATAGATCAAGGAATCGGCTATCACAATACCATTCCAACCTTAATGAATACAGCTGTGTATAGAAATATCAAGAAAGGTAGGAAGACCTTATTCAGCTAGAGCAAAAAGGGGCAGATTTCAGAGAACTTGACTGTTCAACATGACTGTTTCATCTCTAACACTGACAATGTTGAGCAACTGTGGACGAAGTTCAAGTGCACCATACAATTATCTTTAGATAAGTATGTGCTAAGTAAAATTTAAGAGAATTGGAAAATTGTTATGAAAGCAAAGAGAACTTGACAGCAAATATAAACATAGCTCAATTCTAGCAGACAAGCATAAGTTAAATTTTGCCAGTATTAGCATAAGCACTGTCATGTGAGAGGCGTTCAATGACTCTGAGAGCAATATTTTGTGTACCGACTTGCCAGAAAATCGTAAGAGATTTGTGTCGTATGTCAAATTGGTAAAATGGTTGAAACCAGATACCCAGATGCTCTGTGACCATAATGGTGTTGAGACAGAGGAAGACACACAAAAGACTAAAATATTAAATTTCTTTTTCCAAAGCTGTTTCACAGTTCCTCCTCTAACCCTTGCATGAATGAAAAAATGGCAGATATTGAAATAAGTGTCATAGGGATAGAAAAGCAACTGAAATTTCTCACCAGTGGAAAGGCTACTGGACCTGATGGGGTATCAGTTCGATTTTAGACAGTGTATGCAAAGGAACTTGCACCCCTTCTAGCAGCAGTGTACTGAAGGTCTCTAGAGGAGCAAAGTAATCCCAAGGATTGGAAAAAGGCAGAGGTCATTCCCATTTACAAAAAGGGCCTTCAATCAGATGTGTAAAACGTAGCCTATATCTGTGACATCAGTCACTTGCAGAATTTTGGAACATATTTTATGTTCGAATATTGTCATTTCCTAACACCGGAAATCTCCTTTGGAGGAATCATCAAGGTTCAGAACGCAACGATCATGTGAAAACAACTCGCAGTATTCGTCCACGAGATCCAGAGAGTAGTAGATACAGAATTGCAGGCAAATGCCATGTTTCATGATTTCCACAAGGTATTCCATAGCATTTTACACCATCGCTTGATGAACTGAGCGTGATCATATGGAATATCAGACCAACTGAGTGACTGTCATTCTCAACACAGAGAAGTCTTCAGGCATGTCCCAGGGGAGTTTTATAGGACTGTTGCTTTTCACAATATATATAAATGACCTCATACATAACAGTGGAAGTACAGTGGAGCTTTTTGCAGATGATACTGTTGTCAGAACACTGGAAAAGGGCAGTGAAATGTGGGAGGATCTGCAGTGTATTGACGCATGGTGCAGAAAATGGCACTGAAGCCTTAACATAAACTAGTGTAAATTCTGTGTTTACATAGGAAGAGAGTTACTTTATTATATAACTACGCAATATCAGGACAAACACTGGAAGTACTTACTCCTTAAAATAAGAGGCAATCTGAAATGGAAAAAATCATATAAAATCAATTGAAGGTAAGGCAGATGACAAACAGATTCATTGGAAGAATCCTCAGGAAGTGTAGTCTGTCAACAAAGGAAACAGCCAGTGCTTCAGCATTGCTCATCAATGTGGGATCCATACTAGTAGTGTTAATGGAAGAGAGACAGAAGATCCAATGGAGAGCAGCATGCTTCGTTATGGACTCATTTAGTAACAATGAAAGTGTCAGAGAGATAATTAGAAAACTCCAGTGGCAGACGGTGGCAGAGAGACAGTCTGTATCATGGTAAGGGCTTCTGTAAAAGTTCCAAGATCATACATTTCATGAGGAGTCAACCAACTGTGAGGTGGTTTGCAGAGTATGGATATAGATTTAAATGTAGAAACCTTTTGCTTTCAGGAAAATGTGTAATTTTATGTTCGATTACCTGTCTTATGAAAGAGGAACTATTTGATATATGCACTGCTGGAAACGCAACTGTCTTGTCCGGTGAATAAATCTGCTGCATATATATAAACCTACCCAAAGCACAGGCTCATTGACAGATACACATAAACACAAAGATTCAAGCGTTCACAACCGTTTGTTGCTTCATCAGGAAAAGAGGAAGGAAGCAGTGGAAAAAGGAAGCAATGGGGGGTTTAAGGGAGTGGATGAGGAGTCATTCCAATCCCAGGAGTGGAAGGACTCACCTTAGGGGGAAAAAAAGGTAAACAAACACACCAAGGCAGACATTTTTAAAAAGTCATCAGTCATAAAGTCAGTCATCAAAAGTCATCAGAAGACAAGTTAATACTGAAACTTGTCATGACAAAGAATAATAAAGAAGTTCACAATAATTTTGTGGATTTTAAGCAACCATATAGAATTAATAGAGCTTTCATTTGGATTGCAGTAATCATGGTTGCATTCCTCTTAAAGGACTTTCAGTCCCACTCAAAATCCATATGTATGTATTATCTTCTCATGGATAATAAATTCACCTATGGAAAGCTTAATAATTAGCTGTCATCATCATTTTCCATCTCCAGTTTCCTGGGTGTGGCTAACAAGTGCTCTCCATCTCATCCGATCTTGATATACCATTTGGTTTTGGACATCATCCCAGTTAAAACCGTTCTTCTCTATGTCTGATTTAACTGCCTCTAACCATCGCCTCCTTGGCCTTCTTCTTGGTCTTCTTCCTCCCACTTCCATTCTGAAGTATTTTTTAGCTGTTCTTGTGCCATCCATTCTCATTACATGGCCATACCACTGCAGTCTTTGTTTCCCCAAGATGTTCGCAATAGGGACTTTGATACCAGCTGTTTCTCTGTGTACCTCATTTCTGACCTTGTCTCTTCTGGTACTTTGATTCATTTCTGTTGCTTGGATTCTGCCGTAATCCTTTTTTAACAATGTACATGTTTCCATGCCATATATAAGGATTGGCGTGAGGTAAGTGTTATACAAAGTTAACTTTGCTGCCTGGAGTACTTTTTTTTGTCCCAGAGTAGATTCTGAACTTGCATGTAGAAATTTGATGCTTTTTGTGTTCCATTGAGGATTTCTTGCCAGATGGTGTTGTCCTTGGAGAAAATACTTCCAAGGTACTGAAAGTGGGGAACTGATTTAATTTTTGTTCCCTCCATGTAGATGTTTGAACTTGTTACCCCTCTGTTTATGGTCATCTCAACCGTCTTGGTCTTGCTGATTTTCAGATTAAATTCTTTAAATTTATTGTTCCAGACAGTCAGGCTCTTCTGCACTTCTTTCTCTGTTTCTCCCCACATTACAACATCATCTGCAAATACCAGTGATCTCGGCTCATTGCAGTTTCCTTAATAGATTTAAGCATTCTATTCATTACAATAATAAACAAGAGTGATGTTAGAGCACTTCCCCGCTGGACTCACTTCTTTGTCTCAAACCAGTCAGAGTGACCATTTCCTACTTGGACACTACAATTGCAAGTTTGATACAGCATCTTTACTCTGTCAATGAGGTAAGTGGGCATTTCCATATTTTATTGCAAGGGACACTATAACACGCCTTCTCAAGGTCTAAGAACACCATCACTACGTTTTTTCCATGGTTCTGTATTTTTCTGCCAAAATCCTTACCACAAAGATGAGGTCTATATTACTTTGCCCTTTCCTCAAGCCATGCTGTTATTCTTCTAATAATGGTTCAACTATCTTCCTAATTCTGGTTTCTATAATTTTTTCCAGCAGCTTTAGGTATGTGAAAGTAGGGTGATACCTCTATAGTTTCCACACTTCTTTCGGTCTCTTTTTTTTTTAACAGTGGAATGATGATTCCTTTTGTCCAGTCATCTGGAATTTTGTTGTTTGTCCAGATGACTAACAGAACTCTGTAGATCCATTGTAGGCCAGGTGTTCCGGCTGCCTTCATCATATCTGAGCTTAGCTCATCAAACCCTGGAGACTTTCCGTTTCGCATATTTTTCAGAGCAGACTCAACTTCCAGCCAAGTTAATGGTTGTAGAACCTCTGTTATTTCTTCAGCTGGACAATCACTATCATCACTGCTGTCAACATTCCCATTCAACAGTAAGTTGAAATGGTTCCTCATTTCACTCCTAATTTCAGATTCTGTTCTCAACAGCTTCCCTTCCTCAGTTTCTAGCGCAACGATGTTAGTACATTCATATCTTTTATCCTTGAGTACCTTGTATAGCAGTTTTTTATTGCCTTGACAGTCTTCTTGTAATTTGGTGGTGAAGTCATCCCAACATTTATCCTTCTCATTATGGATCAACCTTTTAAGAGCCAACTTCTTGTTTCGATATTCCTGAGACAGACGTTCAATTTAAGTGCCATTTCTTACATTTACTCTATTTTGTTTTTCCTGATCTAATTTCTTCTTTAACGCATTTCTTTCTTTAATTGCTGTCTTTACTTTGTCATTCCACCAGGGTGGTTCCTTCTCTCTTTGTGCTGCACTTGTTTTCCCACAGATGTGGACAGCTTCTGTAACAAGAGTGTCTTTAAAGAACTTCCATTCCTCTTCTACCCCATGTTTTTCAGTTTTGAGTATTCTATCCTTGATCTTTTTCTGGTACTCTTGTTTATTTATTTATTTATTTCTCTTTTTTTTCAGGGTCTTTCAACAGCCAAGTCGTAATCTTTGGCATTTTCTTGTACTTAACTAGTGGGACACATACATTCTTCAGATCCGCAGTTAACAGTCGGTGATCACTGTCCATACATTCACTTGGAATAACTTTAACATCTGTAATAGTCTGACTAGCTTTTTGGTCTGTTATAATGTAGTCTATGACAGTTTTATGTTGTCCACCCAGCTGTAATGGGTTATTTTGTGACTCTCCCTCAAATGTTCTTGATGGTTAGCTTGTTTCATACACACAAGTCTAACAGCTGTTCTCCTCAGGGTTTCTCTTACCATATCCATGAGGTCCGATAATATTTTTGCAACCCTGCCTCCCCTTACCTACTTGGGCATTGAGATCACCCATGATGATGACATTATCTTCCACTATTAGGTCCTCTAGGTTTTCCAGGAACTTTTCCTTCTCATCAGCTGTGCAACCTGTTTGTGGGACATAGACTTGGAAGATGGTTATGTAGGTGTTGTCAACATGTAGTTTCATCTGAATGATTCAATCACTCACATACCTGATGTCCTTATGTATGGCTACATGTTTATGCAGGAGAAGGGCGACTTCATTTCTGGTCTCTGTTTGACTTCCACACCAGTGTAGTATATATCCATTTCTGAGGGTTTTTTTGCCAGACCCTTTCCACTTGGTCTCACTTAGGCCTAATGTCTTTACTTTGCGCCTATCCATTAGGTCAAAAAGCTCTTCACATTTACCAGTGAGTGTGAGGATGTTTAGAATTCCAAGTCTGAGTTTTTGTTTCTTTGTTGGTTTTTGTGTCTTCAGGCATCTCCGATATGCTTCAGGGTTTTGCCCGGCATACTTTTGTGAGGTCCCTGGAGAAGTGTAATGTCTAGTAATTTCTTTTATGCATCCTAGGCTTGTTTTAGTCTTTAAAGCATGCTTTAATCCACCACTGGCCAGCTACATCTAACATGGCTTCACCAGAGCCCCATTAGCCACCTCTTTTCAGGGTTCCTGTAAGGTCTTCACATCTGCCGTAGTGGTCGCAGAGTTCATATAGTCTCCACTGTATTTCACTCTTACAGACAATCCCTTACTTCACGCCGTTATCAGTCTCCCACGACATGGATGAGGGGCTGGCCTTGTGGGAGACTGATTAGCTGTAGCTGCTTGAATATGTTCGTGGAAGGCAAAACTTCCCAAGTTTGCAAGTTAGGTAGCATTCTTTGAACACACAGCTCCAGCTCCAAGAATGACACTTTGTGAAACTTTAAATAGTTAGAGATCAAACGGAACAGATTATAATACAGAGAAGACATTAGTGTGAAACACTGGGAAGCAAATATTCATTGTAGTTGGGAGACACATAGTGTACTGGACATTAAGCAGCATGTATTTTGCCTTATTTACAAGGAGTCCTCAGTGGGTGTCAATTCAGTGTTTAATTCCTTACCTGTATGTATAACAGCTTTCTTTCGTATGGCAAAATGTTTGAAAGTAATAAGACATTGATCTGACTTCCACTGTGAGTGCCTTATAAATAAAGGAAAATATTTATAGTTACAAAATATAACTGAAATATATTTTTCACAGCATGCAATAAAGTGTATTTCTTTTTAATGACTGCAATTTATACACAGCTATTGCAAAAGTGCCCATGACAAGTAACTTGCTTGCACCCAGAGACTGCTAGTGCTGTGCTCAGTTTAAAGTGTAGCTTAACTCTTCAAAATATCAATATTACTGATGTTGCAAAATTCATGTATGACTTTCTTTAAAATTAATAAGCTATATTTGTAATTCTGTACAGTATTTGATATATTAGTGATGAGAGAGATATCTTGTGTGACAACAATAGATAAAGTATTCATATTCGTTGACTATTAACACAATAATTTAAAAATCCAGGAAAGGAGGAAGTGGATAAAACCAGGATGATCAGAAAAACCTACAGTACTTTCAAATACAGTAACTGTCAACTATAAAAGGTGAAAAAAAAGTTTCAAAATTATATCACATGTTAAGTCTGAGGAGAGTTTGAAGAGAGAAGCTGCTAATAATTAATGATCCAAATGTAAGGTAGGTGTTGTGATAACATAACACTAACATATATTCCTTTTTTTTTTTATCTGATGCTCCCGGAGGATTGATTGGACCACCAGTGAGCATTCTTTCCCATCCAAACAAGCGAAGTTGTGAGGGTAACTCTCCTGAGCATGCTCCTCAAAAATGTAGCATTAGTCAGAGGAACAAAGCACAAATGTGCCAAAATGTATTTGTCATGGTTAAAAGAGTGGAGGCTTCCTTTGAACAGGTGTCCCCATTCTACATTCAGAAAATAACTGATGGGATTACAATTGGTTTCAAGTCCATAAGAGGCTTTGTAATGGTACGCTGCTGATAGAAACTGAGACCTTTGGTCAAGTACAGAAACTTAAAGTGAAATCTCTGCGTGAATACCTAAATATTGTTGAACTGCATAAAACCTTAAATTCTTGTCGTGGAGTGGTATCATGTGAAGACCTCATGAAAGATGATGTCAGTGTTCTACAACAGGAATGAGCTAGTAAAGGCATCACAGAAGTGCAAACTCTAATGAAAAGAGTGAATGGAAACCTAGAGAAGACTTATACCTTCATATTAACATTCAATTCACAGGCCCTGTCCAGTCACATTAATTCTGGATTCTTCCGTCTAAAGGTTTGTCCCTTTTTTCCAAACCCCTTGCGGTGCTTCAAGTGCCAAAGGTTTGGTCATATTACGATTGCATGTAACAGTCATGCTATGTGTGGGGACTGTGATCAGTCAGCCCATGAGACAGGTGTGGACTGCACCTCTCCACTGGTATGTTTTAATTGCTCCAACTTGCATCTGGTTTGGAGTAGAGAGTGCCCCACCTACAAGGACGACTAAAAAAATCAGGAAATCAAGGTAACGTGACATGTGCTTTATGCTGAGACAAAGAAGCAGTTTAAAGCCACGCAACCTACCTCATTCATTACATCATTTGCGTCAGCTGTGAAACAGCATGCGGTCAAAGTTAGTGTGTCAACTCAGACGGAAGTAGCAACTACTGCTACCAACACCTGGTCCTGTTGTTGCACAAGCCAAAAGGCAGACTCAGCTACTTCTGCACCTGTCATAGACTCAGCCATACAAACATCTCAGACTGATGCAGTGCCACCCCCATTGACAACCTTGCCCCAAACACCGACCAGTGCACCACGTAGAGAACTTTCAGGTTTATCGACTAGTAAAGCCAAATGCGGCACAAAGTCCAAGTCCAAATCTAGTACAGTGGAACTTCACCAACCAACAATGAAATCTGCGGCCACTGCTGCTGCTAAAGATTTAGTGCTGAAACAGCCAGCAGTATAAAAGCAGCGACCGCTGCTCCTACTGTTGACGATTTCTTGATGAAACATCCAGCAATTAAATCAGCGGCCACGGCTGCTGCTGCTGATCTAGTGACAGATGTGATCCTTCTTGGGGATCCACCAAGTCTCACTAGTCCACTACCAAGGACCTTGGGCCCCCACGAAGGAGTAAAGAATCAGTGTTTAGTCCCTTTCAAAATCAAACCATCATCAACCATCAAAGAGTCAGTCAAGCCATCCTTTATCAGTAGGTAATGGACATACTGCAGTGGAATCAAAATGGCTTCAGAGACCATCTAAACAAACTAAAAATCCTCACACAGCCCAGGCCTGTGCGTCTGTGCCTCCAGGAAAAGCATTTGAAGGAATCTGATACTTCTGTTTTCAGGGGCTATCGCTTTTATCTTACTGATGACCTAGTGGTGACAAGGCTCTTGGGGGACTGACAGGGTTTGTCAAAGACACACTGTACCCCTTGCTACCACCCTACAAGCAGTTGCTGTCACTGGGCATTTTCTGTCCCTTCAGTTAAAGCTTTGCTCCCTCTATCTTCCACCACAGAGACTGTTGGATGAAGACGCCCGTTTTGAGTTGGTCGGTCAACTTTCCCAGCCATTCTTACTCCTGGGAGATTCCAATGCACATAATACTCTTTGGGGTATTGTGTATACTTGTTCCAGGGGCCGAGTGGTCGAACGTGAACTCCGATCAGATTCTTCCTGTCTCTTGAATATGGGTGCAATGACAAATTTTAGTGCAGCAATTGGGTCTTTTGCAGCATTGATCTGACAGTTTGTTCTCCTGTTCTTGAAGATTCTGTCCAATGGGAGGTGTCAGACGATCTCCACTCCAGTGTCCATTTTCCTATCACTGTTCACATTCTACGGCGATTGCAGCCTGAGAGTTCCCCACCAAAGTGATTGATCTGTAAGGCAGACTGGGTTTATTATAGCTAACTATCTGTTCTTGAGCACCAGAATAACTTTCGCATCTGGGCGGATCACATAACAGCTATGATACACTCAGCTGCTGATACAACTCTTCCGAAACCGTCAGGTCATTGCAGGAGGTCACACATTGCCCGGTGGAACGATGAATGTCGGCGCGCTATACGTGACCAACAGTCGGCGCTGCATAGATTCAAGCACTCACCATCAGCAAAGAAACTTTTTCAGTCAGTTATGGACAGAAGGGGTATATCCCAACCCCTGGAGGGACTACATAATGATACCCATTCTTAAACTGTAGAGTCACCCTAGCCACCTGTGTTGGTAATATGCTTGAATGAATGATCAACTCGAGATTTGTTTGGACTCTAGAATCTTGGAACCTCCTTAGTAACTTCCAATGTGGGTTTCGCAGATATTGGCCCACTCTTCATAATTTCACCTTCCTGGAAGCGGGTATACAGCGCTGTGTAGAAGCATAGAAAAAATTATAAACGTTTTGCACTACATTGAAAAATGAACATGCTTCCCGACAACAGCTTGCAGCAATAGTGTCGACTAAATTCAAAGAATGTGCTGCACAAGGCACATAATATGCTTTCGGATTTCGTTCTTTAATGCGTGCCTGCAAACCAGTGTAGGATCCTGACATATTGCTTGCTTTGTCATATGACTGACCTCTACAGTCAGTACTGTAATATGAATGGAATTTATAGACAAGACTTTTAGTACGGCCTAAAGCTAAGTTTTCGGACTTGTGTTCCGGGTTTGGTGAAAACAGAAGGAAACGTTCAACAGGTTCACCATTCTCGTTCACGTATCTTAATATGAAAGATAATTGATCAATATGTGAAATGTCCGCAGTAGAATCTATTATATAAAAATACTTGGCGTGTTTTACTTCACTTATGACAGGTCTTTTTATTTGTTCAGAAAGAAGCTCTATTATATCATCACATATTCACCCCGTTTACATAGGCTCCCAAAACCGGATTTCGTAAACCGATTTTCCAATTCCGCTTTTGGTTGGTCATGTAAACATTCCAAAATCGATTCTGGAAATTCATTTCTCTAAAGCGGTTTTCCAGTTCCACAATCGATTTTCGTGCCCATGTAAACGCAACCGTTTTTGAAGCGCTCTTGGTTTGTCAGATTGTATTTTCTTGTTAGGAATTTTCGGCACATATGGAGAAATGACATATTCTAGCGTGAAATAAAAGTATAATTATTAGAGTGCGCATGAATCCGTGTATTTAAGTAAAGAAAAATAGCTATTGTGCTGACTAAATCAGGAGCTGAATCGGCTGTTTTTCAGCCGCCACATTAAGTGGGATAGGAAATCCGATTCAGCGAAAAACGGTTTACGAAAATCGGTTTTCGTCTTCCGGAAGATGCGTTCCATGTAAACATAGTGAATGTGCTCTGCGAGAAATGGATCAAACTCGGCTATAAGTTCAAGAGACATAATAAATTAACCGTTATGTAATGAATGGAATTTTTCAGCCTCTCCACGTAGGGGAAGTCGACGACTTGTTAGCTTCTTCACTACTGCAAACACCCTTTACAACACAGTCCGCCAGTACATTTTTTCTGCCTCAAGATATGAGTCGAAATGGTCATCTATTGTTCCAAGTGACGGTTTTTTTTTTTTTTTTTTTTTTTTTTTTTTTTTTTTTTTTTTTTTTTTGTTAAGAGTGATAACTCAGAATTTTTGTGTTAAAGTGAATTCTCATGATGAGATAAAATATTAGAAATGTTTTTCCAGTCTGCAATATCATTAGTAGCAATAGCGGCCTTAACTCCGAACAATTTACATGCTACATATTAAAGTCTTCCCAGTGGGGTGTTGTCACTTGGAAAATCGGGTTTCTGCCGGTAATCCGCGTCGTACTAGCATGATATTTCGATCGCGTTACTCCTGAAGCTGAATCAAGTCCGCTCGCCTCCTCGCAGGGTTACGGTGACCCCGACGTACTTGTAGTTTTAACCCTTGTGGGTTCCGCCTACTATTCTGGTTTCCATATTTCGAGTGCTTTGCGACGTTACTTAACTTCGGACCTGGCGTGTTTGGTTGGACCTGCTTCTTGTGGCTACTGACTCATAAGTTCAGTATAGCCACCGGTCGTTTATGACGATCTCTTTCGTCATTGGATTTCCCAAGTTGGGCTATGAGTGGGTTGGTAGATGCCCATGATCTGTCGTAGAATGATACTGCCTGCTTCATGAATCTATCACTGTCGGTTCTTTAGCTTCTTCGTGGAGGTATTTTGCGGGGAAATCTCTTGGTAAGTGGCAAATTCTTCGTAGAGCCTTGTTTTGTAGTTTCTGTAATCTGAGTCTTCGCGACATTTCCGCAGACTGGACTTCCATAATCCATTACTGGTCGAATGCAGGTCCTGTATAATCGTAGCCACGATTTTATGGGGAGGCGTGATGTCTCATTAATCGGTGGGTACAGTGATCCAAGGCGTTGAGAAGTCTTATTCCAGGTTTCATCAACAAGTTTGTTCCAAGTCAGTCTTTTATTGAAAGTCAGTCCCAGGTATTTGGCCGACTGGGACCATGGGATGTCAGTGCTAGATATCTTGATGGGGTTCACATTCGTCTTCAGTCTTTTTGTGAGGAGGAGTGCCTGACACTTACAGGCATTGAACTGGATCCTCTTCTCTTCAGCCCATTGCTCTAGGTCGTTGCATGCCCCGTGTAGTCTTCTTCTTAGGATATCTAACCATCGACTCCGCCAGAGCCGGCCGCGGTGGCTGAGGGGGACTGAGGCGCTCCAGTCACGGTCTGCACGGCCACTACAGTCGGGGGTTTGAATCCCGCCTCGGGCATGGATATTTGTGCCGTCCTTAGTGTTAGCTAGTTCAAAAGTAGTTTGTAAGTTTAGGGACTGATGACCCCATAGTTAAGTCCCATAAGCTATACAAACATCTGAATATTTTTAATTTGCTCCGCGAGATTAGAGCTGTGACATCAGCATATATAGCTTTTCTGACACGCGGGATTGAAGGTATGTCCAATATATATATATATATATATATATATATATATATATATATATATATATATATATATATAATAGAGGGTAAGACCCAGGATGGAGCCCTGGGGTACCCTAGATTTCACTTCCCGTATTGTGGAAGTGGTATCTTGTATCTTCACTACGAAGGTTGTTCCCATCAAGTAATTAGCCAATAGTCTGACATATACTCCGGGGAATCCATATCGATGTAGCTGATGGAGTAGGCCCTGGTGCCACATACTATCAAAGGCCCTCATCGCATCCAAGAGGACCATGCCACAAAATTCTCTTGGTTGAATGCAAGAGTTGCTTCATTGGTTATAGGTAACAGTTGATGGGTGGTAAAGTGGCCAGACCTGAATCCAAACTGTTCTGCTGCAATAATGTTAATCTCTTCAATCTTTTGGCGCGGTCTGGGCAGCAGAAGTTATTGTGACCAAAGGTCGGACTGGGTCGGGAGCGACTCGCGAACGACCACTCGACCAAGTGTTGCCGCTAACGATCAACACTACACGAGACCACAGACAATGACAACTACTAAATGGAAAAGACAGACCAAAGCGTAAGCCAATCGAAACCGTGACGGAGCCAAGTACGATGACAGATAACAACAGAATGCCCGAACATATACAGAGCACAGTCAATACACGACTGAGGAGCAAGCTGCGGCTCTGGGCCCTAAATAGTGCGGTTCTCTGTGCAGATGACTAGCGTGGTAGGCGCGCCACTGCATGCAGCGCTCTAGTGGCGATGACAGCGCTCGTAGCTTGTGCGCGCTGCCTAACGGCCGCTGTCACAGTCCATGTGGTCTGGCGGGCTCTCAAACTCATTGTGCCGGGATACCAGATTCCTCCCCCCTGAAATGGGCATGTAGGGACAGAAGCGCCCAGGACGGTGCTTCAGAAGGTGGACCGACGGCACGAGTGGTGTCCCGGTTGCAGAGTCCGCTAAGTCAGGGGTTGAATATGGGGCCTCCAGAGAGGTACAAGGATGTGTCAGTGTGGAAGGCGATTTCAGCTTGTGTTGTTTGGATGTTCAGCAGCGCTATTGCAGGCTGGGTGGAATGGGGGACTAAACAGGTGTTTGATGCCATCGGCATCACAAAACTGGTCAAAGGCTGTTGCTGTAAACTGGGGCCAATTGTCAGAGACGATGGTACGGGGTAGACCCTCAATAGCAAGAATTTGTGTGAGGGCATCGAGTATGGCAGTCGTGGTGGTGGACGCCATGCTGACTACATAGGGGTATTGGGAATAGGCGTTGATGACAATAAGCCACATAGATCCCAGAAAGGGGTCCGCAAAGTCAAGATGGATGCGGTCCCACTGGCGACGTGGAGCAGGCCAGGGAGAGAAAGATTATGCTGGAGCATCCTGGTGCTTACCACAAGTGGAGCAATGGCAGATGACGGCCTCCACATCTTTGTTCAGACCTGGCCAATAAAAGTGTCTCCTGGCCTGGGATTTCATACGTGACATGCCCTAATGCCCCCGATGGAGAAGATCAAGAACCTGAGGGTGTAAGGCAGGTGGGATAACCACCCGGTGGGTATCGCCCTCTGCATCTAGCAGGAGAACACCGTCAGTGACAGACAATCGACGAGAGAGATGGGACCAGGACCATAGCTGTGAATTCGTTGACTTCGGGAAGTAAGTGGGCCACCCATGAAGCACATGATGGATGACCCGTCATAAGAGAGGGTCCTGGCGTGTGTCTGCAGCAATGCGCGTGGCCGTGATAGGGAACCCATCTAAGGTATTTTGCCGTTCCAGATCAGTGTGGAAACAGGCAACTTAATGTCGGTCAAATGCTGGGTCAGGTCCTGAAGGCAGACGAGAAAGAGCGTCTGCATTGGCGTGTTGTGTAGTAGGCTTGTACTTAATGGTGTAGTTGTATGAACTAAGAAATAGAGTCCAACACTGAGTCTTTGGGCTGTACGCTCTGGGAGCCGAGTGTGTGGCCCAAATAGAGCCACCAGTGGTTTGTAGTCTGTAATGAGGGTAAACTTGGCCCCAAAAAGATACACATGGAATTTCTTAACCGCATAGACGATCACAAACTCCTCCTTATCTATCTGAGAGTACTTCTTCGAGCAGGCGTCTTGGACGCATAGGCTATCGGTTGTTCAGTACCATCATCGCTGAGGCGTGCGAACACTGCTCCAATACCATAGGGAGATGAGTCCGCTGCCAAACAAGGGGATGTGATGGAGAAAAGGGAGTAAGGCAGGGTGCCAAATGCAACAGGTGCTTTTGCTGTTGAAAGGAATGCTCACAAGCATCTGACCACCTTAACTACACACATTTCTTCAGGAGACAGTTGAGTGGGTGCATAATGTGGGCTGCTTTTGGGAGAAACTTTGCATAATAGTTCACGTTTCCCAAAAACGCCTGCAATTCCTGTAGGTTTTGGGGGCGTAGTAGAGCATCAACCGCTGATACATTGCGATCTGAGGGCTGGATTCCGTCTCTGGAGAGCAAGTAGCCAAGGTATTCGACCTATTCCTGGAAAAAATGGCATTTATGGAAGCGGTACCTGAGCCCAGTGTTCCACAATGTGGTAAAGAGAGTGGCGGAGGTTATGCAAGTGCTCCTGGTGTGTAGCCCCAGTGACGATGACATTGTCAAGATAGTTGGCACATCCAGGTATAGGCATGGTTAACTGTTCTAGATACCTTTAGAAGATGGCTGGAGCCGAAGAAATCTCAAAGGGTAAACGTTTGTATTTGTAAAGACCAAAAGGGGTATTGATGACCACGATTTGTTGAGATTCCTCATCGAGTGGGATTTGCAAATAGGCGTCAGCTATGTCTATCTTAGGAAAGTATTCGCCTCTAACAAGTTTTGTGAGGAGGTCCTCTTGCCCTGGATTTGGGTAGGTTTCAACCTGTGCCTGGGCATTGATGATGGATTTAAAATCGCCACAAAGGCGGGGGGCGCCGTTGGGCTTGAGTACCACTAGCAGTGGTGTGGCTCAGACACTCTTTTTGACAGGTTCTATGACTCCACCTGCGTGCAGACGGTCTAGTTCCATAGAGAGACCAGAAGAGGGCGTGCAAGGCAGAAACGGGGCACCGCATCAGGGCGTAAAGTAATATGTGCCTCAAAATTGGTGGCACACCCCCAGACCCGGTTCAAACAGAGATGCAAAAGAGGCACAGAGGTCGTCAAGTTCCTGGAAAGGAACTGTGTCTGAGATGACCTGCACCTCATTGGAGATGGAGAACCCAAACAGTGAGAATGCATCGAGGCCAAAAATGTTTCCAGCTAACTGGCTATTGACCACAAAGAGGGTTACATGACGTGTAACCCATTTGTAAGCTGCCAAAGTGGTAAATAGACCTTTCAGAGGGATCGCACTGCCATCAAATGGTACCAACCTGAGGGATGGCGGGTCCAATGCTGGGTAGCCAAGAGGGCAGGAGGTTCACCAGGGAGACTGTCGCCCCTGTTCCACTTGGAATCGGACGCCTTGGTTAGCTATTCTGAGATCAATAAACAATTTGGAAGCGGGAGAATTACCCTGGGGTACGATAGCCTGCAGTTCATGAACTGTCCCCTGATGCCAGTAAGGAGTTGGGGTTGACTGTCCTGCTGTTTGCCGACTAACAGAACGGAGATGCTCATCTTTTCCACAACGACTACAGTGGGCACAGTGGTCTGGACAGTCTGCCCGTTGGTGCGCGGTAAAACAGTCAGGACAGGACGGTAAACCAGTTACTTACGCTGACGAGGAGTGACCGGTTGTTCAGAGTCCAAGGACATGTCAGAGAGGGATGGATCACGACGCTGCCGGCGGGGCAAGACCTTCCGAACGTTACGTCCCCTTTGTGGCGGTTGTGCAGTAGCTACCTGAGAACGAGCCATGAGGCACTCATTCGCCTGTGTAACCTCGAAAGAATGTGCAATCTTCAGGATGTCCTCCAGAGAGGGGTCGTCCAGCTTGAGGACTGCCGTCTGCACTTCTGGATCTGGAGCCAGCTGAACGACAACATCACGGATGAGAGAGTCAGTATAGGAGGTTTTACAAGACAGGTTGGAGCACGTGAAATCGAAACGCCGACTCAGTCCTTGCACATCCGTCACCCATGACCGATGTGATTGACCTGGCTGTTTGTGGTACTGATGGAAATTGAGGCGCGATGTGACAACTTGAAATCGTTGCGAATAATAATTGGAAAGTAATGCGCACATTTCCTCGAACGTCAGTGCCACCAGATTTGAGAGGAGGGCCAACTTCTCCACTAAGAAAAACGTCTCAGGGAATCCCAAGAAAGAAAAAGCGACCGTTGTAGGGCGTCATCAGAGACCTGAAATGCGGCAAAGTGCTGTTTCAGCCGCTGTAAGTATCCCAATCCTCTTTGGTGTCGTTAAATGGCGGAAACGCTGGGGGGGGGGGGGGGGGCGGAAATCCGTCGACGACGTGACAACCACTTGGACGGTTTGTGAACCCTGAACCTCTAAGCGTTCGGCCAAAAGTTGAATTTCTTGTCGTAACAAATCAGTTTGTTGCTGCTGTAGGAGCAGCTGTTGTTGCTGCTCCACGAGTTGCACAAGTCTTTCGTCTATGAGACGAGATGTAACCTTTTACCTCGTCGCCAATTATTGTGACCGGACTGGGTCGGGAGCGACTCGCGATCGACCGACCGACCGAGCATCGCCGCTAACGATCAACACTACACGAGACCACAGAGACGACAGACAATGACAACTACTAAATGGAAAAGACAGACCAAAGCGTAAGCCAATCGAAACCGTGACGGAGCCAAATACGATGCCAGATAACAACAGAATGCCCGAACGTATACAGAGCACAGTCAACACACGACTGAGAAGCGAACTGCGGCTCCGGGCCGTAAATAGCGCGGCTCTCTGCGCAATGACCGGCGCGGTAGGCGCGCCACTGCGTGCAGCGCTCTAGTGGCGGTGACAGCGCTCGTTAAAGCTGTGTATAGGGAAAGTATGGCCAGCCTGCAAACGGCAGCCATGTTGGGCCTATTCCGCTGCTGCTTACACGCCGACCGCTACAACGTTCCGAGCGCTTAACAATACTTATCAACCGATTTTGAGGAAACCATTCAATGAAAAAAATTAATTTTTTCACATGTTATAGTGTGATTCATTCTCTCGATAATGATCTCAATTTCTGTTCATTGTTACTTATAGTTCCCGTGCTATATCAAATTAAGTAAACTACTGCGCAAGAGTTTGAAGAGTTTGCAGAGGAAAAGTTGCATTGCGTAGACTTTGCGTATGGTTGATTTTAGCTCATACAATGTTGCGGACGAAATGTAGGTAAGATATCGAAATTTTATTTAAGGTTCAGAGCAGAACGATAACTCTTTTTCATTCTCAAGATATAGGCTGCTAAATCCGACGGACAGATGCGGGAACTTCGCGTACTTCTGTTCATGCGGACCTGGCGGCTCTACGAAATACTTATCTTCAGATTTTAAGAAAACTGGTTTGTGGCTCTATATCTAAAGAGTTCACATGTAAATTCAGATTGACCTGTACCGTAGCCAAATATTTCAATAGATCGCGAACATGTCGTCATCGGAGCATACTGTAATTGAGATCATGGAAAAGTCTTTAATGTATATTTTCTTGCTTATTATGTACTTATATCTTACATGAACTACGAAAAATGCAAGGAGATACCCACTACATGTCTTTTACCAGGAACAGAAATTAAAGGTGTCTTTACAAAGCCAATTTAATTTGAATGTCTAATATTTTTCTTGTTTCAATTCTTTGTTTCCTGATATGATACACTCTAACACATGAAAACGAATGAGAAAAGCATGTTTCAGGAACTGTATGTTAATTTCATATCTAAACTAATACGTAAAAAAATAAAAAAAGTAAAAACAAAAAAATAAAAAAGAGTATTTTCGACAACTACCTGCAGATGAAATCAACGACGCGTGAATAATTTAACCTCACGACATTGTGCAGGAATTTTCTTCACAAATTTACTCAAGTTAAAAATATATAGGTATTTGTTGCGTGATCCATTCGTCAGTGAATCTTTACTCTATTAATTTACATTATGAATTAAAATCATCACAGCACAAGAACCGAAGTTCGTTTCTGGACTCCTAGTTTTCTCTGACGATTTTCATCAGCCAGGCTGTTCATCATCCTGCATTTCTGATACCTAATGGAAGTTCTATAATGTTTCCCTCCCTTCTTCGCTTCTTAAAAACACCCAAAAGAACAACACTGTGGCATTATTCAAACCAAAACATACGAATATTCATACGACTTCTCGTGGCAGCCAAGCAACGTGTAGGACCAAGATGGCGGAAAGAACCACGTGACTCGGTTTCAGCCAATCACGAGCTGCAGACGGCGGCACGCGGCGCGGAAAAGGATGGCCATACTTTCCCTATACAGAGCTTTAGCGCTCGTAGGTTGCGCGCGCCGCCTAACAGCCGCTGTCACAGTCCACGTGGTCTGGCGGGCTCTCAAACTCATTGTGCCGGGATACCAGAGAAGTCTCTCAAACAACTTACTGACATGAGGTAGTAGACTTATCTGTCTGTAGCTTTTTGGATGTGAGCTTGTTTTGCCTGTTTTATGTATTGGAACTATGATAGCATGCTTCCATGAATCCGGATAGGTGGTCGTCTGGAGAACAATCAGCACATGAAGTTTACTCCTTCCTGGGGTAGCTCTTTAAACATTCTACCATCTATAGTATCGTTCCCCGGAGCTCTCTTCACGTTGATGTGATGTAAGCAGGTTTGAACTTCTTCAGTGATAGGTGTAATCGCTGTGTCGTCAATTGTTTGAAGATATGTAGGTAGCCATCTTTCTACGTCTTCTATTCCTTGTCTGTTGCCTGGTTGGTCGATAGGCGTGAAGAGGGCTTCGAAAACGTCTGCAATGGTGGGGGCCTTGTCCTTGGGAGTATACACCTCGTTGCCATTGACTTTCAGAGACGGTATTCGTGGGGTTGACTTGGTGAGTGGTCGAACTTGTTTCCAGGTATCTTCCGAGCTCTCCAATGACGATATCTTTTCATCCCATCGCTGTATTCTGTGCTCTTGGATTTCTGCCTTTAACCGTCTCTGAAGTTCATTTACTCGCCGTTTGAGGTCAGGTTGCCTAGTATAGTGCCATTCTCTGTTCCACTTGTTCTTCTCTCTGACGAGTTGGCGGAGCTGTTGTGATAAATCGTCTTTCTTGTTTCTTCTGATGCACTGAAGGTGGTCGTGGAGTGGATGATTGTGTTGCTTCAATGTGAGTTCGCTGCAATAATGCAGCAGTCTCGTTGACTTCTTCAAAGTTGATTGTAGCATTATTGAGCTGCTGCGCCACTGTCTTCGGTATTTTGGCCAGTCCGTGCGATGGGTGGTTCGTCGCCTTTCCTGGAGGGTCGGTTGTACGTCTAAGTGGAATGTTACAGATAGGTGATCTGAATATAGTATATCATGTAATTCTGCTGCGATAAATCCTGGGATCCCCTTTGCGATGCCGATGTCTATTACATCCAGTTGTCCTCTGGCAGGGTAGCATGTGGATTCCGTCATTCCTATTACCTTGGCATTGGCGTTTTCAGCAGCCATGTGCAGTCGGCGTCCTCCGACTGTGACGATGCGGGAATTTTAGGAGAAATGTTTTGTATTGAAGTCTTCTGCTATGAAGTATTTGCCTCTCGTGTTGAGCAGAGTGCGAATGTCTTCCATCTTGATATGTCCTGTGGGTTGTCTATATATCGATATGAATGTGACAGGACCTTCTGACATTTCAACAACTGCTGCTGTTGCTTCTATTTTGCGGAGATTTGGCTTCTGCGTTCTGTAGTAGCGGAATGAGTTTCGAACGTAGATGGCTGTTTCTTCCCCTGCTGTTGGCCTCTCATCTCTGTAGCAAAAGTACTTTGCTACGTTGGCTTTGACATCAGGTTTTAGGTGGGTTTCACCAACTAAGCAAACATCAATTTTGGCGTCATATAGAAATGCTTTAAATTCAGGGAAGGATTTTTGGAAACCGCCGGCATTCCATGTCGCGATTTGTGATCATTGATGTGTCTAATTCTGGTCATGATGCACTGTGAGGATAGATGGTTCTTCCTGGATTCTTCTGAGGGCTGCTTCTACAACCGTGTTTCCTGCTGCAGCAATCATATTTGGCAGCGTGTTATTAGTTCTTTCAGAGTTTAGTCAAGCGTTGCGATGTCTTCTGAGCTGTCCTTCAGGGTGGTGGGCGTGGTAGGAGTCTTGATGGCCCATGGGGCTTGACGACGCCGTGGACGAAATTGTGGGAAATCCTCTGGAGGAGGGGGTATCGACTGTTGTGTGGGATTTGCTTCCTCAGGCTGCAACTCTCGACGCGTCTGTAGAAGCCGGTCTTGAGCAGGCTGAGACGTTCTTGTGGCGTGTTGGCGTAGAGTGGGGAGGCCTCTGTGTCTTCTGCTGGCGTCTTTTGCTACTGTGCAGCCTCGGTAGCTCTCCGGATGTGCCCCTCCCCAGTGGAGGCACTTCGCTGGCATCTTCCTCGGTATTGGACAGTTTCTGCTGTCATGACTTCGGCATTTTATACACCTCTCAGGCATGGTGCAATTTGCCGCCACGTGGTTGAAACGTTGACATCTGAAGCACATTACTGGTCCTCTGCTCGCTCGAAGTATTTCTACCTTCACTTCGAGGTTGTTTAGTCTTCTGAATGTAAATATTTTCCTATTTTCTTCATTTTCGTCTAGGATGACGACGAATTACGGAGGTGTGGCGTCATTTGCTACTGCCTTGATGATTTTTGGCCCTTCCAGTGGAAAGTGGTAGAACGGAATATTTTCATCCGTTGCGAGATTTGTAATCTTCTCGTAATCTTCTTTGCACGCAGTCTCTCAGACCCAGACAACCTGACGAAGGAGCTGGAACACGTTCAGTCTGTCTTTTACAGGAGTGGTTATTCATCCAGAGACATTGACAAGGCGCTGCGCCCTGTTTCTCCGCCAGAGGAGACAGAAGAAGTACAAGAAGAAACGAACATGGTTGCCTTTTTCCCATATGCCGGACCAATATCTGCGAAAATCAGCAGAATACTTCGCAAGTATAATGTTAAAAGCGTAGTCTGCCCACCACCCTAGATTAAGGCTTTCTTACGAAGTATAAAGGATGATCTGGGCCTACAGAAGCCTGGTATCTACCACGTACCATGCCAGTGTGGTATGTCATACATTGGCCAAACAACCAGGACCGTCAATATTATATGTAAGGAGCATCAACGACACACCAGACCCAAACAAGCTTCCAAGTCAGCTATAGCGGAGCACTGTTTGGAATTAAATCAGTTGATGAATCACGATGATGTAAAGATTCTGGCACAAACTCCCAGATACTGGGATAGCGTTATCAAAGAATCCATTGAAATAAAGGTCACGCAAAATCTTATCAACCGTGACACAGGATATCAGCTTAGTTCCGCCTGGAATCCAGCACTTGATCTCCTAAAGACGCAACGGAGCAATAGCCCACCTGTGAGAGCAATAATTGTGCATATGGCAATGAATAAGTCAACACAAATAACACAGGCTGAACAAATGGTGCTAAATCAGACAATAAATCAAACACCGGAAGACGGTCACATAGAGAATAAACGGCATTTCCAACACCAGGAGCCAGAGAGCGATGCGGCAGGCGCTGATAGCGGGCGCGGACCTCATAGGGAGCACTAGACTAGACCAGGCCGGCTACGGTAACAGATCAGTATAGTGCACAAAAAAAGCTTAAATTACGGCAATCAGCAGATTGAACGCCCAGTACAACTTGTAGGTGGAACAGAACGTAACATGACGAAATTATTAACTGACAAGAGCCAAAAAGCACGCACCCAGCAGGCTGAACAGCCACTCCTAGTAAATGCTAGTTCTGCGGCTAGTGGTCGGCGCGGACGTCGGATGGAGCGCCTCCCACAGCGCCGACCAATGGCAGGACGCCTAGCCACCGCAGAAAGGCATAAATACTGGACGCGTTCCACACTGGATTCAGCTTCAGGAAGCACCTGATGAAGACTGCGGTTAACACGATCGAAATATTGTGATAGTACGACGGGGATTGCCAACAGAAACTCGATTGTCCAAGATAAAAATTTACATGGTGGACAAAAAACAGCACCGGTGCTACAGGAGTACACTAGATAATCACGCAAAGTTGATTAACCATTTAAAAGTTTACGGTAAAATACATTTTTGTTCAGATATCTCGTTTTATTGCCTATTGATCATCTTGGAGTAGAAAATCATCATTACAATTTTGATTAATGCCACGTTGTAAGAGAACGTCGATTGTTTATTAATTGACACACCATTCTGCAGGATCATCACTAACAAGGTTATTTCTTTTTGTAGTGTCTGACTCGACTCTTAGTTTTTCGTGAAATTCTAATTCAAGAACAATTTTCTTTTCTTCATTTTTAACTTTTGTTTCGTCTGTATTTACTTCTTTTTTTACAACAGCTGCAGTACCAGAAATATCATCCGCACTACTTGAAGTCGAACCAGCAACATTTTTTGCGAATAATTTATCTACTCTGCCAAGCGTTTTTAGAGCATTGGCTTCTCGTTCTCGCCTTTCCTTCGATAATTTCCGAAATGCCGCCCAACTTAATTTTGTGCGTTTGCTTTTTTCACTGTTATTTATGTTAAGACACTTTACAATTGTCAACCAACATTCAAAACAAAAGAAAAAATGTAAAAGGAAAGAAAGACTGTATCCAGTTCCACTCGTACTACACCGCACATGAACACAGAGGGTTTTACTTTAAACACGGTACACGAGCACAAAGAATTTTACGTTAAACACGGCCCACGAGCACAAAGATTTTTTCTTTAAACACGGACCGACTCGGATTACTCGACGTTACTGTGCTATGAAAGCAAATAATATTTGTAAGATTCTTGCAGTGAGATGAGCTGGATCGACTCTTATTTCACCTATTCTTATAGCGGTTTCTGTGGGCAGAGAAGGCAGACTACAAAGTTTAAGTAATCTTGTTGGCAGATGATGTTGTATGTTGTCATTTGTGTGGACACTGCTGTTAAGTCTACATGCAAATGGACCTTTTGTTCCAACACAATAAAAATACCCTTTCTTCTAAGAAAAAACAGTTTAGTTAAGAAGTTTAATATAAAATTTGCAGTGCCACGTACTATTCTATTGCACAGAGTGGGAATTCTGATATCGTACAGGCTGCAGCACAATAAATGAGACAAAGTTTGTTTCTTCTTCTTCTTCTTCTTCTTTTTTCGCCAAATGTAGTGCAAAACGTTTATAATTTTTCTCTGCTTCTACACAATGCTGAGAAACTTCTTTCTTTCATGAAACCAGGAAGAAAAATAGTCAAAAACATGAAGATGCACAAAATAGTCAAAAGTTTATCAAAAACACGTTGATAAGCAAGAGAGGAAGCGTGTGTAAGTCTATATGAAAACTGGAAGAGCGATATCAATTATTGCCAATAATACGTTTGAAAAACCACTTGTGTGAATTGAGGCTTCAGCTTTATTGAATCAACGTAGCAGACTAGAAACAGTATTCATGATGACAGTTTGTAAGGACATAATCGAGAGATTTGATAACGTAAGTCAGAAATTTCAAAGAGTAAATATTGACACTAAAATAGTGCTTGAATTATATGAATCACTTGTATTATTCGTGGCAGGTGTGACAATAATGAAAAAGCCATGGAGATTGTTACTGATATAGACTATGAATGAACTTATAAAAGATCACGAAAACGCAAACTTCATGATGACGAAGAGGCGGACTCTGAAGAAGTTTCTCTGACTGGAAGGGAAAAATTTAGAGTCGAAACACTTCTCCCAGTTCTCGACAACTTGTAACCCGAATTAGTGAAGAGGAAGGAAAGTTACAGAACACTGTTGGACTCCTTCGCCAAATAAAGTAACAAAGTAAATTAATAAATAATATTTTTGATCGGTTGTGAAGAGTACTTCACACGTTATTAGATATTCTGTTTCTATTGTTTGGTATAAACATATGTTTTAAAATTTAAAAGATTCCCATATCGACATGTCTTATTAAATGGGTGTCGTTAAATCGCAGCTCAGATATTGAAGATCACAAAGCTTTCACATGAATTACAATAATGAAGGATTGACTTGTAGTTCCTCGTAATTTCTACAAGAAATTTAAATAGAGTCGTGTTTTACATACTGGGGACCACACATGTTACAGTATTTAAGAAATTGCTAAGTAGTTTCTCACAGTTTTTCAGGAGTCCCGGTATTTTCACGGGTAAAATATCGTATGGTTAAGTAGGAATAATAACATTCTCGGAATAATAACGTTTCAAACATTGTATTGTAGATTGCCGTCCTGACAGCTTACTTCAAAATATTTTGATCAGTCATGAAGATGATACCAGACAGAACCCCAATGTTAAATTTCCAGTCAGTCACCAAGTAAACTATGTATATATCCAAGCCTGTATTGTCGGATTTCGTTCTTAGGGTTCCTTAAACTAGTCGGTTGTTTAACAATAATAAGAAATTTTCTCGTTTGTAAGCGCAGCTATTTTAAAACGTAAAAGGTTAAAATCAGAACAGAGCAAAAAATGCCCCCCCCCCCTTTAAGGTGTCGCCACTGGCCATGATCGCTTTCGAAATTTATCACTATTTAACGAAGAGTCTTGTTTCCTATTAAAAGGAAAAAAATCATCGAATTTAGAATATTAACACGATGCATTCACAATAATCCCGCCATCAAGAGTACCTTTATTGTTATCTCTACTTTTCCTTTAACGCGACAGTATAGTCGAGCCGAAATACGATGATCCCTGGCGCTTGCGCCAATCGGTTTTGAGCGCTGGCTGTGGCAGCAGACCACTGGAGTAAGTCAAGCGTGAATGTTGCTTTGCGCATGCGCGCGTCCAGCTGCTGTGCGCACTTATGCCAGTTCTGCCAGACAACAGCAACCGTTAGCTACAGTGTCCTGCAGCGAACTAACTATTCGGCAACATGTCTAGATTCCTTTTCTGTGACGGGGGCAATCTCTCAGCCCAGTAGGGGAATTAGATTAGATTAGTTTTTCGTTCCGTAGATCCATGTTGATGAGATCCTCGTGAATGTGGAACATGTCAAGAAACAAAATTTACATGTTGAATAATAGATAATACTAATAATATAAATACAGATACATACATTTTTAAGTTTTTTTTTTTCCATGGATCATCGTGTTTTGGCCCGACTATAGTGTTGAATAGTTCCTCTCTGTAATTCAAAACAGCCCTCCAAAGTTGTACATTCAGTTAACGATTCAACAATCAGAAATTTCAGGGAAAATTTTCAGCAGTTAGACTGGGATGAGGTGTATAAGGAAGCTAATGCTAATTTAAAATATAACATATTTCATGATAGTTTTTTAAGAGTATTTGAAAATTGTTTCCCCCAAGAAAATAGTAATACATAATGATAAGAAACCAAACAAGAAACCATGGCTTACTAAAGGAATAAGAATATCTTGTCACCGAAAAAGGGAAAGGTATCAAACAACAAGAAAGAGTAATAACCCAGAAACAGTCAAATATTATAAAAACTACTGTGCTACATTAAGGAAAGTTATTAAAAAGTCCAGAAGCGTGTGCATCATGTCTGATATTAGTGACTCTGATAACAAAATTAAAACAATTTGAATTTTTTTTACCAGGGAGATAGCATTACCATCAAAGTGAATGAAACGTTTTACAACTAACAAGCCAGAAGTTGAAAACATTTTTAATAATTATTTTTTAAGTGTTGTGGAGAAAATAGGATCTAAATTTTTTATTAGAAGAAGCTAGGCAGTTAATGGAACAGGCCATTCCCGCACAATTTGATACAATTGAAATTCCACCCACATCTCCTTCTGAAATTAAGAAAATTATAAACACTCTCAAGAGCAAAAGCTCACATGGAATTGATGGTATTTCCAGCAGGGTAATAAAAGCGTGTTCTCAAGACATAAGTAGGATTCTTAGCCACACATTCAATAGTTCTCTGGAGCAGGGTATTTTTCCTGATAGACTGAAATATGCTATGTTAAACCACTACACAAAAAAGGGGATACGTCTGATGTCAACAACTACCGCCCAATCTCACTTCTTACAGCCTTATCCAAAATTCTTGAAAAAGTAATGTATTCTAGAGTAGTTTCACACATAGGTAGAAATAAAGTTCTAACAAAATACCAGTTTGGTTTTCAGAAAGGCTTTTCAACAGAAAATGGATTTTTTGTGATCTTTCCAAGGCTTTTGATTGTGTAAATCATGGAATTCTTCTAGATAAACCAAAGTATTGTGGTATGAATGGGACAGTGTACAAACGGTTTAAATCATACCTAACGGGAAGAGTGCAGAAAGTTGACATTAGTAGTTCTCATAATACGCAAAACAGCTGATTCCTCAAAGTGGGGAGCAATCAAAAATGGGATGCCACAAGGTTCGGTCTTGGGCCCTTTGCTGTTCTTAATATATATTAATGACTTGCCATTCTATATTCATGAAGGTGCAAAGCTGGTTCTTTTTGCTGATGATACGAGTATAGTTATCACACCTCACCGACAAGAACTAACTCACGAAATTGTAAACGACGTCTTTCAGAAAATCATTAAGTGGTTCTCAGCAAATGGACTATCATTAAATTTTCATAAAACACAGTACATACAGTTCCATACGATAAATGGAATGACACATCAATAATTATAGACTTTGGTCAGAAAACTGTAGCAAAGGTAGAATATTCAAAAATTTTAGGTGTAAGCATTGCTGAGGGGTTAAAGTGGAAAAAAAAAACACATTGAAGATCTCTTGAAATGTTTGAGTTCAGCAACTCATGCTATTAGGGTAATTGCAAATTTTGGTGATATAAATCTCAGTAAATTAGCTTACTATGCCTATTTTCATTCTCTGTTTTCGTATGGCATCATTTTCTGGGGTAATTCATCATTGAGTAAGAAAGTATTCATTGCACAAAAGCGTGTGATCAGAATAATTGCCGGAGCCCATCCAAGATCATCCTGCAGTCACTTATTTAAAGAGCTAGTGATCTTCACAGTAGTTTCTCAGTATATATATTCACTTATGAAATTTGTTATTATCAATCCCACCGAATTCAAAAGCAATAGCAGTGCACATAACTACAATACTAGGAGAAAGAATGATATTCATTATTCAAGGTTAAATTTAGCTTTGCCATAGAAAGGGGTGAATTATGCTGCCGCAAAAGTCTTTGGTCACTTACCAGATAGCATCAAAAGCCTGACAGATAGCCAACAAGCATTTAAAAATAAATTAAAAGAATTTCTGCATGGCATCTCCTTCTACACTATAGATGAATTTTTAGATATCAATTAGTAAATTTAAAAGAATAATAGAAAAATAATGCTAAAAATTGTGTCATGTAATATTTAGTACAAAGTAATTATTTGTAAAGACACCTTTCATTAACCTGACACATTCCACATCATTACGAAGTGTTGTATTCATGATCTATGGAACAAGTACTAATCTAATCTAATCATGGCAGTCTTACTTCACGTGTATCAGTGACAATACACATTTCGCCTTTTTGCGTACAACGCGGCGCTTTAAGCCCACAGCAGTGGGTAGTATCTGCAGTAGTCTTGTGTAGTTCGCGAATGAACTAGTTCGGAAGAGCGCTCCCACAGGCGAACTACGCGAACTAGTTCGCAGATCCCTCGCCTCTTAGTTCGTCCGCTCCTTTTCCGAAGACTGACGGGGAACAGCGAGGGGACGCGAGAGCGCGCAGAATCGCGTGATTCCCTTCTGCCAGTTACCTTCATTTCGAGCTGTAGTTTCATGGTTCACCGCCACAAGAAATCTGTTTTAAAAATAAAGTACTACGAGTACTCTATATGAAAAGTAGTTGAATACAATTGTATCATCCATTCGTGTAAATAACTGCCTTTGTGGGGAACTTCTCCCTCCACCTGCACGCGCAGACCACGCCGCTCAGCCATCACTGGGAGCGGACGAACTAAAAGAGAGAACTAGTTCGCGGCAGAGCCACGAATTAAAGTGAGCGCTCACGATCGCGAACTATTATGCGCAAGTCTAATCTGCAGAGGCTGCCCTCAGCCGGTTCAACATCTGCAGTAATCTGTAGTTCACTCCGTTTCTACGAATAATTTGTAAGTAAACTTTTATTAATATATGAAAAAGTTTGCATATTCATATTTGCTGTGAAATTATCATCAACTTATAGAAGCACTACATCATACATTACGATACTGGATATTGCAACAATTAATTTCTATTTCGTCAGCCAGAGGGAACTCAAGAAATATGCGAAAAATATTATACCAGATGTTACGAGGGCCTTTCTTAAAAATTTGGAAAAATATTTACCCGTTTACTATAAAGCCATAAATAAGACAAATATATAACCGTTTTAGTGTCACTGTAATATTAAAAACACCTAATACATTGTTACATTTCTATTTCTCCAGTTTTATGTTGTTTTAGTTTTAGGTACAAGTTCGTTGTTTTGAAGTTCATATTGGTATATTTTGTTGAATATTTTCCTTGTTTTAATTTAAATTGCCTGCATTTTGTGCATATTTGAACCAAAGCCAATTGGTGAACTATCCGGGCGGTAGTACTGTTGTGATTAAATGCAGAAGAAAGATAATCGGAGGTGATACAAAATTAATCTACGAGGTATTCTGAAAACTACAGCTTAACAGGTTATACGCCACTGAAAAATCATTTTACACCGGAAGAATAGAGGCCGAATTGGCCCCATTACCAAATTTTCCCATGTGTTCTCATCGATCCGTTATATGAAATGAGTTGACCTGTGATTTTTTCATCTTTTATATAAGGTATTGTGTACCCTCTTTTAGAGTGTTCTATTTCAAATAGATTCCTAAATACTAAGAATACTACCTAGAAGGACCGCAAGGCCAATTTGTTCCCTCGTAGCGTTTCTGTGTATTTTCGACATGTTTCCTTGTAATACTGTGAATGGAAAAAAAAAAAAAAAAAAAGAAAAACAATGTTGACTTCTTGTTATTTCAATATGAGACAAAAGCGCCATATATTCCAGCACTGAATGTGGTAGGACAGCTGGGGGTGGCGGTCATGTATGGATGAATTATGCCTAAGTGACTGAATGTGTGAGTGAGTGTCATCTTTTCTGTCGAACGTCATGCCTGAAAATTTACAAATTGTATGAATGTGAATATGAGTTTGTTGACAGCTCAGCGATCATCTTTATGGTGAGTTGCTAGCTATTCTCATATTACCAACATTTCCAATCTGGACCTTCCATTATTAAAAATCAATAAATTTGATGGTTGCACTGAATTATCTTTCACAATCTGGCCATATAAGCAATAAAACTGCACGGGGCCAATTTGGCCCCAGAGGTTCTTATATGTAGTAGCTTGCATGCAATTCTTCTAGTATTAAATGCCAAGTAGACCAGATAGTAGATATAAAAACATGATATAATTAGGTCCTGAATGATTATTTTTAACAATTATCAATATTGCAGGGTACATTAGGACTGAGTAAAAAAGGGTAGCCCCTTCTACATATCTTTCCCTGCTGTTGTTGTTGTGGTCTTCAGTCCACAGACTGGTTTGATGCAGCTCTCCACGCTAACCTGTCCTGTGCAAGTCTCTTCATCTGAGAATACTTTCGGCAACCTACATCCCTTTGAATCTGCTTACTGTATTCGTCCGTCGGTCTCCCTCTACGATTTTTATCCCACACACTTCCTTCTAATGCTAAGTTGACGATTTCCTTGCTACACTTTATTAATTTAACCAAACCAACTTGAATATTGATCACCAAATAGCTAAGATTTTTACATACACCTTTCAAGTTCCTTAAATTCAAACAAGAACAGTCACAGTATTTTGATCAGTTTCACCTCCATGGAGTACACAAATTTTCATTAATAAAAAAGGGAACAGTTAAACATTAACAAACTGTCAGGCTTGCCTTGCCCAGGCCATTCCAAAAACTAAGACAATATACTGTAATAAAATTGACGGACAAATGATACTCAAATAATTTTTTTTTAAATCTATAACTGTAACTTTAAATCATTAACAGAAACATCGAAGTTAAACAACTTGCAATAAATTTAGATAATTACACCAACAATCTTCACTAAGTACCCAAGCTTCAAATACAATTCTTTAACACATCAGCCTTAAAACTACAGAATTAAAGGAACAAACAAACTGGGCGCAAGCTTGAAGACCCTGAGGTAAACCAAACAGCTAAACACTCAGTTTGGAAACCTGACGCAAGGAACGGTATCTCGCTAATGCAACGATAACTCAACTGCAGAAAAGGACGCACTCCCACGGCGGCCATGCAGACCTCATGCTACAACGGAGACACCGCCCACTGCGTCCGGCTTCCCAGAGCTGAGTGGTTCCAGAACATGTAACAGCGTAACACCGAGCACATTAAAACTATGTAAAACACAAAACAAGTCAATAAAATAACAGACAGAAACGGTGCCAAGGATGGGTGATGCTAAACAAACTCATAATACTAAAACTTTAATTATGTGCAAGATAAAATTTTACCCTCACTACTGGGCAACGGTTTACTAAATAAGTTACCAAATGCACATAGAATGAATGATGAAAGGTGCCTACAAAATGTTAAAATCTGCTGTGGTTAGAACTCAAACTTTCCAGTGCCCAAGTTCAACCACTGACAGGCACTAAATCAAACAGACCAATGACTGCTTCTGCAACACAATAATAGTTTAGCACAAATATTCATCACATCTTCAACACAATATTCTCCACCAAATTGTGCTTTTTTACAGCAGTGTTTAAACACAACAGATGCCGCACTAGACCGTACTTCATCAATCTGTCCTTGAGTAGCCACAACTAGCGGTCAAAACTGTACAAACGGTTATTCTTCAAATGAAGTAAGGCTCTAGAAGAACACTAGGCCATTTCCTCTTAACAAGCCATGGCGATGACACACGTCAAGCATGCCTGGACAAACCGGAACAACGTAGGAAAATGAAAATCAAACCACATGTGTGGTTACTATCGGTGTCTCGCAGTCATTCCGTACTTCCAGACAAGGTCCCGATCGAGAGTCCTCTCTTCTCACAACACCCGCCAGGGCGCATGATATCAGTGGCCAAAGAACTCACAAAACCAAAAATAAAACTACTCCTGAGAAACCGAGATATCAAACCCACGGTTCAGGTCCTTTGCCCATTTTACTATGGTTGTCATAACGCTTAGAGATCGTTCTCAAGTCATGCTGTTGGCGTAGCAGTTTGATGTTACTTTCGGTGTGGCTTGAAAAGGAACTGATGGATCAGCTTTCGGTGTAATGTAGTGACAGACCTTTTTTCTGTTCGTCAACTTCCTGCGAAGATGAGATTTTCATGTGTGTACAGCAATTGCGCCTTGCCTGGAGCAGCGTCTGCCAGAAGTACGAACAAGTGGTCTGCTAAGCTAATCTAGGGGCTTACTGTGGCCCAGGGCCGCAGCCAGCAGAGAGCAGGGGATGAAGGGATCAATCCCCCCCCCCCCCCCTCACGAAAAGCCTTACTGTTCACCTAATACCTGATAAATTGATTCAAAAGTATGCTGAAGTTGCTCCTTGGAGATTTGTATTGAATAAAATTTAATAATGTCTGTTGAAATGCATCTGCGCCTTTAGTTCAACTTATGTTGTAAAGCTTCACAAGTTAGCATATACGTCATAATTGGCTGTTCGCGCCCACCTCCCCCGAAACCAAATTCTGACTACGGGCCTGCTATGGCTGTGATATAGATATACACTTGCCATTACAAACTCCTGCACACAACAGTAAAAAAAAAAAAAAAAAAAAAAAAAAAAAAAAAAAAAAAAAAAAAAAAAAAAAAAAAAACAGGGGCCTGTGTCTGACTTTGGGTCCACAGCCTGCAATCGAATGTAGGGCCATGGTCCAGTCTTTATGACAAGGTGTGCATTATGGCTTTATTGATAGGTCACAAGGTTCAGCCCAATTAAAATTGGGAAAATCTATAAAATTAATTGGTAACTAAACCATATATAATTAATTTTCTCCAGCAATCAACGCAACAGTAACTCCTGTGAGAAAAGAGGTGGTCTGATGTTGGGAACGGTAATAGCAACAGAAGATTCTGAGATAAGACTACCTGTAAATTGGGGAGCAGATGTTAGGCAGATTTATTAAAACTGGTAATATTTCTTTTTTTTTTTTCTTTGTTTTGACGATCAACATCTGAAAGTGAGGTGAAGGAATTCTCATTGATTAACGTTGAACAAAACACGAGCCAACGGCCGCAAAGAACTGATCCACCCGAAGGTGAAATGTTAAGGGGAGCACTCTTCAAACTTGGATAATGCATGTTCGAATCCTGGTCCGGCATACATTTCCAGTTGCGGCGATTGGATTAATTCAATGCCCTGGTGAAATCACACTCGTTCTTTCCCTGTTTCTCCCGTCTTCTCATTAAATGCAGTACTTTGACTTTTGCTGCCATGTGAGGAAAATACAGACTACCAGTACTAGGTGGAAAAACACAAAATTGACACTCCCGGATCAAATATAGGCAAAAGGCCATGACCTGGATGTGTTGCGTAAGTCAACAAAGTTGCAGATCTTCATAGATAAGTAGAAAGAAAGCAAGAAAACCTTTCAGAAAGACAATAATGATAAATCTGAAGCATAGAATTAAAATTTGTGATGCAGCCGGGGGTCGAACCCGGACCTCCATGCTTACTAGGCAGACGTCTTACCGTTAGACGTCTGGAATAGTCAATCGCAATGCGACTTGAACAGAAGAAATAAGCAGAACGTCGACGGAAAGCAATACAAGAGCATGAGTGGGAAAAAATGTGCCTCGCCTGACTATGAACAGCCATACATCAGTAAACTGGATTATTGAATGCAGTGCGACTATAGAAATGACTGTTCTCAATAATGCGCAAATTTGCAACCGAGGACCTGCGAGTCTCATAAAAAGGGACTACCTTCATCAAGCTTATGATTGTCTCCTTTCCGTCAAAGATCAATAGTTTAAAGAAGTCAAAGAACTGGCCAGAAAGTATGTCGGGCAAAACGAAAAGTGGTTTTACAACCAGTTTCGAAGTAATGCTTCAAACAATCCTGAGGAGACTGAGGGAGAGTTAGAAGGCTGAAGAAAAAACTGGACTGATGTATTATGCCAATAATGCTGTACTTTATTTAGTAATAAATGTTTTCCAATTGAAATGTGGTTAATTATGGAAAATGGTACTACAATGACTTTTTCATTCACTTTGGAGCAAAAAGAAGGAAGCTCCAAAATTCAAAAATTCCATTGCACGTATGTGAGTTCATGCATATATGTGTATTCTGGTCAGCATTATTAGATACCAAATACCCTAACGCAAGGGTGACTATTTCTTGGATTCGGTAAAAACTTAATTTTTAAAACGTTTTCTTTAATTTATCACAAACTGGAAAAAATGTGGAGCTACCTTCTTCCTGCGCCAAACCCTTCAATTATATTGCAGCAAGGAACAAAACTGGATGAAGTAAAAGTACTTCTCGTGGAAGCAGCCACTGAATTAACGCTGGATGAGTGGCAGAAATATGCGCAGCTCGTTCAGAAACGGAAAAATCAATGTGGAACGTGGATAACACTGTGGAAGCTCACAAAGATAATTTTGTTATTAACGCCAATATTAGCAGCAGACGTTCATCTGACTTATCTGACGGATAATTGTTGTTCTACTTGTGATCGGTGGGGGTGGGGGGGGGGGGGGGAGGGGAATAACAAGCTCGCAAAAACGGCAGTTACTAACACAATCTGGCAGTAAAGTATGTCAGCACCAAAGATGAATGGAAAATACCGTACTATCTGCATTTTATTTTATCTCTTGGATGTGCCTATACAGATGCCTATGTGCCTACTGAAGTATTGTACATAAAAATTATTTTCGTGTCCAATGAAAGTTTTATCTATTTAATCACATCTAAAAATGAATTGCAACATCTTACAAAACAAAATATTTTCAGATTGAAACTTCCCTATGTATTTAGCTTTATCTCATAGAGAATGAACACAAAATAGGCTCTTTGTTCGCAACACGATCACGATAAACGAGGGTCGTCGTACAAGTACAGTCAACGTTAAGTCAATGGCAGCACACGTAACACGCACTGGGCCCGTTCGTGTAGAATCTGTTTCAGTCGACACTGGCTGACGAACATACTTATTCTTCCACATATAAAGGTTACAACGGTATGATGCGAATTTGCGACAAACGGAAATAAACGGTTAAAATAGCGTAAAACTTAAAACAAAAAATTGACTGCTATATTTAGAGTTGGGGCCCGATGTTGCTTCCTGGTGCTGGCTCTCAGCGGCCCTGGACACAAGTAAATGTGATGAATAGTGACGTCACATGGACCACTTATAGAAACGCAGACAATAAATTAACAAGGTTAGGGTACAACGAAGGAATTCAAGAGTCAAAACTTGCAGATCGACACGCGAGCGTCACATGTAACGTGCGATGCTTCCGTAGAACAAATAGGAGGTACGTATATGTAATCAGGGGCTCCCATTGTCGAGTAGGGTGAAAACACGCAAGATCTCGGATACAAACCTACTAGTCGTTCCGACCCCACTGGAAGCGATAGGCCCCATACGAAATAACCGCGCTGTAATGTGGGGACACTACACATAACAATCGAAACAGAACGAAACGACCAGGTTATACACGTCAGTCATTAACTTGCGACGGAAATATGTTCTTAGCACATGAGTCATATTCGCTAACTAATGTATGGCATGACAATTGCCAAGGCTGCAAAAATAGAAAAGAAACGTCAATAACCAGAAGGACAGTACTGGTACGTAAAATCGTGAAAACGAAAATTAAAACATTCGACCACAAAGGATATTTGAACACCTATCCCCTGCGTCATAATCGAACACTGTTGTTGTTGTGGTCTTTAGTTCAGAGACTGGCTGGATGCTGCTCTCCACCCTACTCTATCCTGAGCAAGCCTCTTCATCTCCTCACAAGACCTGCAAAAACATCAATTTGAATCTGCTTAGTGTATTCATCACTTGGTCTCCCACTTCGATTTTTACCCCACACACTCCTCCCCCCCCCCCAAATTGCTAAATTTACGATTCCTTGATGTCTAAGAATGTGTACTACCAATTGATCCCTTCTTTTGGTCAAGGTTTGCCAGGAATTCTTTTTCTCTCCAATTCTGTTCAGTACCACTCCATTAGTCACGCGATCCATCAACCTAATCTTTAGTATTCTTCTGTAGCACCACATTTCAAAAGTCTATCCTCTTACTGTCCACACTGTTTATCGTCCATGTTTCACTCCCATACAAGACAACACTACACACACATGCCTTCAGAAAGGACTTCCTTACTCTTAGATTAATATTCGATGTTAATAAATTTCTCTTTTTCAAAACCGCTTTTGTTCCCATTGCCATTCTGCATTTTATATCCTCTGTACTGCGACCATCGCATGTTATTTTACTGCCCAAGTAACAAAACATGTCTACCACCTTTATTGTTTTCGTTACCTAATCTAATTCCTTCAGCATCGACAGATTTTCTTAGACTGCACTCCATTACCCTTGTTTTGCTCTTGTTAATGTTCATTTTATACGCACCTTTCAACACACTATCCATTCCGTTGAACTGCTCTTCCAGGTCTTTGGCCGTCTCTGAGAAAATTACAATGTCATCGGCAAACCGCAATATTTTTATTTCTTCACCCTGAACTTTAATTCGTTCTCCAAATTTCTTCTTGATTTCCTTTATAGCTTGCTCAGTGTAGAAACTGAATAGTATTGGAGACAGTCTACAACTCTGTCTTACTCCCTTCCCAAACTCTGCATCCAATGTTCAATGTTTGTAGAGTCTATGGGACTTAACTACGGGGTCATCAGTCCCTAAACTTACAAACTACGTATGAACTACTTACAACTAAGGACGGCACAAATATCCATGCCCGAGGGGGGATTCGAACCCCCGACCGTAGTGGCCGTGCAGACCGTGACTGGAGCGCGTCAGTCCCCTCGGCCACCGCGGCCGGCACTCTGCATCCCTTTCATGCCCTTCAACTCTGATAACTGCTGTTGTAAATAACCTTCCGTTCCCTATATTTTACTCCTGCTGATTTCAGAATTTGAAAGAGTGTATTCCAATCAACATTGTCAAAAGCTTTCTCCAAATCAACAAAAGCTAGAAATGAAGGTTTCCCTTTCCTTAATCTATCTTCTAAGATAAGCCGTAAATTATTGTCTCCCGTGTTCCCACATTTCTCCGGAATCCAAACTGATCTTCCACGAGGTTATCTTCTAACAGCTTTTCCATCCTTCTTTAAATAATTCCGTGTTAAAATTTTGCAACCATGACATATTAAACTGATTGTTCTGTAATTTTCTCACCTGTCTGCACCTGCTTTCTTTGGAATGGAGATTATTACATTTTTCTTGAAGCCCGAGGTTATGGCGTCTATGTCATACATCTTACGCACCAGGTGAAATAGTTTTGTCATGGCTGGTTCTCCAAGAGACTTTAGTAGTTCTGAGTGAATGTCATCTACTCCAGGGGCCTTGTTTCGACTTTGGTCTTTCAGGTCTCCTATTTCATCATAATCTACTTCCTCTTCCCTTATTACGATATTGTCTCTAAGTTCATTTCTTTGTAGAGCCCCTTTCCACCTTTCAGCTTTCCCTTCTTTGCTTAGTACTGGTTTGCCATCTGAGTTCATACCGCTGCTTTTCTTGTCTCCAAATGTCTCTTTTATTTTCCTGTAGGCGGTATCTATTTTTCTCCTATTCATACATTCTTCTACTGACTTGCATTTGCCTTCTAGCTACTGGTGCTTAGCAATTTTATACTTCCTGTCAATCTCATTTCTTAGTCGTCTGTACTCCATTTCGCCTGATTCATTTACTGCATTTTTATATTTTCTCCTTTCATCCATTAAATTTAGTATTTCGTGTGACATCCAAGGATTTTTGTAGGTCTTGCCTTTGTACATATTTGATCCTGACCATTCCAATAAAATAAGAGAAATCAGATCGAAAACGGAATGAGTTAGGTGTTCTTTCTTCCCGCGCTCTATTAGAGAATGGAACAGTAGAGAAAAGTTATGAAAGTGGTTAATGAACCCTCTGCCAGGCACTTAAATGTGATTTGCAGAGTATCTATGTAGATGTAGATGTAGATCCTCAGCTGCCTTCACTATTTCATCTCTCAATGCTACAGATTCATTTTCTATTGTTTTACTTTTCCCCGTTTCTGTCAATTGTTGCTTAAAGCTCCCTCTGAAATTCTTAAGAACTTCATGTTCCCTCAATTTATCCAAGTCCCATCTCCTTATTTTCCTACCTTTCTGCAGTTTTTTAAGTTTCAGCCTACAGTTCATGACCAACGATATGGTCAGAGTCTATGTCTGCCACTGGGTATGTCTTACAGTTTAAAACCTGGTTCTGAAATCTCTGTCTTACCATTATAAAATTGAACACTATGACTGCATAACAACGACGCCACGTATGTTAACTGCTTCCCCATTGTACGCCATTTTGAACTTGGACGACTCACTATTTTTATTTTGCTTCTTTTTCATGGAGCCATATAGTTTCTTCCAGTTTCCATGCTTGATCTTCGTTCCGGTTTTGACGGACTATCCACTGCACCAGCTTGCCCCCAAATCTAATGGGCTGCAATGGCGAGTTCACCCCATCACAAACCTGCTGTCCATTGTTCGCATAGTACGTCTGGCGATGAAACAACATGATTGTATATTTTTCATTTTCACAATTTTTCGAACTGTATTTCTGGTCATTGACGTTTCTGTTCTCTTTTTGCAGCTTTGGCAATTATCATGCCATACATTAGTTAGCGAATATGACTCATGTGGTAAGAACATGTTTCCGTCGCAAGTTAATGACTGAATTGTATATCCGTTTCGTTCTCTTTCTAAATTTATGTGTAGTGTCCCCACATTACAGTGCGGTTATCTCACATGGGGCCTAAGGCTTCCAATGGGGTCGGAACTGCTAGTAGGTTTGGAATTAAAATCTGGAAGTCTAACTTGAACATATGCCTCCAGCGAGGAATCTTCTTAACAACTGAGCCGTCCGAACAAACTTTATTTTATACTCTGTTAATGAATTACTGTTGCACTAACAAACAATAGCTCTTCTCTGTGCCCCAGAGAATGCCATTCTGTATAATAAAACACATGAAACTGCACAACACCTAAATTATGATTAGTTTTGGACACATAAATAATAAGTGTTTTTTGCCATGTTACCACTGCCGACACTAAGGAGATTTGTTAATGTTATTGTATCCACATAAGGACACATTGTAAAAAAGTTCCTTGTACTTGATAACTAGCTTAATTCCCGCTGCTTCGCACGCGTTGACTGGATGGTCGCCATTGGTTGTTTCTTCTTCTAAATATTAATTTTCCTAGACTTAGATTTAAAACTGCTTTCCTAATCAAGTATGTTGATACAACTTGCCAGCTCCTATTGCAGTACGGAGACAGAACACATTTTTTAAATTCTAACAATGATTCCAAATCAAAATTTTCGCATTTCTAGCATCAAAATAGTCTTAGTAGTACCCTTAAAAGATTTACCTTATTTCACACGCTTAATGGTTGAATTTCCAAGAATATCGAAACACGTGTTTTCAAAATTCCAATCATAAATCTAAATATTTCTTGCTTCAAAATTGGCTTAATAGGAACGTATTTTCTAAAAACTGTTCATCCCCTATTTCACCCCCTTAGGGGTGGGAATATCGAAAAATCGTGGACGTCTATGGTGTAAGATAAACAACGTCTACAAATTTTAAGTTTCTATCGTCTGTAGATTCACTTTTCAGCACCGTTTTTGGTCTTTTAGAAACGAATCGAGAACGCAAAATTTCTTTCTTACGCTTTGGCACCTTTGTTGGTAGTTTCACTTTTCAAACAGCAATATGCACTTATTTTTCTTTATTCGTACGCTTGTTGCAGGAAAACAATTGAAGAATGTGCGTCACTTTTCGCTGTATACCTCTTTGCTATTATAGTGTCAAAAGTTATCGCTGGTCTTCAGTCAGAATTTTATATAAACCATTGATCTCCATACACTCTGGATGATGAACTTCAGTTGTATTAGCGTGCCAGCCATAGATATTCATATTTAGTTTCTTGCCAAATTCAAACATGGCTGCTAAGAAGCATTTCAAGAAAAAGAGAAGAAGGTATGTTTTGATTCCGCTTCCATATCAGCCTAAAACATCGAATATTGAATTAAATTCCAAATCAAGAGGTAAGCAAGCAATTCTTTGTCACATAATAACTGATGAAAACTCGTTTGCCCAATTTAAACATGGCGGACAATGCGAAATCGCGTCCAAAACATATGAATGTACAGGCACGCTGAGTTCTATTCTCAGACACCAGAGTTATACATCCAGTTTGTATAGAGATCACTGATATAAACTGACGACTTTCAACCACTATATCTTCCACCCTCTTATAGCTATGGACACTGAACTGCTATCGTGTACAACGGGAGACTTTGTACTACAACAACACAAAGAGATCGTTCGTCTCCAATGTGTAGTTTTTGCTGAAGAGCAAAATATTGACACCCACACGTAGAATTTTATATAAGTCAGTAACTTTCAAGTCCCACCCCCCTTATTGTCATCAACCCTCTACCAGCATAGTTCACAATGGTAGACTGATACCGACTACCACACACAAACACTATTCGTTTGCGATGTGTAGTTTTGGCTGCACAGTGAAATATAGGCACAAACACCTTAATATTTATATATGTTAAGATATTTACGAGTCCTTACACCTGTCTTTTTACAAGGCGCTGCAGCTATTAACAATACATCGTAGTATTTCTCACGGAATAAGCAGTGGAGTATGTGACAGAATTCTGGACGCCAGAGGTAACCTATCGTAAGTAACATTTCGCTGACTTTACAGGAGAGCAAAAAGAAGCTGCCGCGACTCGGATTTTGCTACCCGTAGAATAAGTCAAACACCCAATCATGAAGAGCTCTAATTTTTATATCTTTTCTAGTTAGTTTCTACTTCGTTATTAGAAATATTTTATGAAATGTTACAGGAGAAACAGCACTTGCGATATTTTACCTCACATAAATATATTTGTGAAGCCGTCTTTATTTACACATACGATATTGTCAAGGTGTTTATTTCATTAGGTTTGCTGTTCATTTGCATGCCTTTTTATGTTTATAAGCGTTCTTTTTTATGTTTATAAATGTTTATCTTTATTATACAGGATTATTCTACGAAATACGAATAGGAATATGAGAATTATTGGTACTGAAAATAAGAAATAAAGGCATTTATACTTATTGAATACCAGTAGATTTATTAAGAGTTACACTTTTATCCTTTCACAAAGCCAATCACAAATACTAGTCACTCAGCAAAGTTTAAGTAAATTGAACAAAATAAATTCCAACCATAGTAGCTTACCCTAGAAAGTAACAAAGGTTAAACCACTTTAAAAACTGAGACAATGACAAACATTTCTGTCCAAATTCAGCCTATATTCATTAACAAATTGAGGACAAAATTCGAAATGTAGAAAAAGAATTCCCTTGTACAATTAATTGATAACAACGTCATGTTCATATCCTTCTGAGTCCTTTTCAGTTTGTGTTGACATAATCTGTGGTATATTGTGGTAGAAATAGTGAAAAGATTCAGGCACCCATCTAAGCAGCTTTTGTAAATCTTTACACTTCTCTGTAGCAATAGGTCTGAGAGTATTTCGTATAGCAGGAAGCTCTTCCGGCCATACTGCCCCTCTTGTTCGCCGTTGCACATCAATCTCCTGAAATTCACCATCAAATGCTGTTTTATAGAACACAGAACCTGAATTCTCTGCTCATACTTGTAGTTGCACAACTTGGCTAACCAAAAATTTTCCAGACATAAACGTTTGGTTGTCCGTTTAACTAAAGGTGACGATGATCCTTGAAAAGATTTTCAAAGTCTTTGAAATCTGCCATTTGCATGTTGTGTACTTCAATGAGTTCTTTGAATCTGCACTGGCGACTAAACTGTTGCCAATTTCAAGGAGTAGCAATTATGTCATTTGAGCTCAGTTTGCTTTTGGCACGTTCAATAACAGCATGTACACCATCTACCTCCATATGAGTGTGTCCCTTCAATAAGAATTTCTGGTTTATCACTTTAAGATTAGGAAGACACCTAAGAATCCAAAAATATGACATAATCATGGTGAAGTTACGATCCATATCGCAAGTTCCTCAGTTTGGGTTTTTGGCAGGTTAGCTAGGGCCCACTTTAACAAACCAGATGACACTTCTTTAGGTCCACGACCTGCAACTGTTTCATCGCACATGCAACAGTAGGATTTCTGCCCTGAAGCATCAAGGATTGTCAGATTATACGTCCAGAGCTTTCTTAGATAAAACGCACTGGAATTAGTAAGGTGAAGTTTCGGCAAACATTTCTGAAGATCGAACATGACAACCTTTGCTTTTGATCCAGGTTGTTTTGACCGATTTTTGTCGAAAGTCTTGTTTTTATATCTTATATCTGCTTCTGACAAGTGGGCATCGTAATCTGATTTAATTTGGACTGTTTCTGCAGCTGTTATATCATTTTTGAATTTCACCTGAAACTCATCAGTCATCACACGTATCAGTCGCAGGTTCCCTGAATTCTAAATTAAACTCAATGGTAAATATGTCACGGTAAAGCCACTGCTTTGCAATTAACTCTTGTTTCATTTTGTTTTCCTTGCAGTGCTCTACAGACAAAGAATACATTTTTGATATATTGAGATGGCTGCCAAGATACAATCTACCTGTTTTCTCTCTGCTGTAGTGACTCTCGATTGTGGGGAACTTCCTGATGTGGTTTCTGATACCGTCCCTTACTTCTTCATCCAACTTGTTTGGTGGAACTTTCTTTCCTCTCTGGTCTGGTTCAATAAGTCCACCATTATTTTTTTTGGACAAAGCTGTCTTGAAATACATTTCGGAAATACTCAAAGTATTTAAGAAAAATGTTTTGCAAATTTGTAGCCTCTGGCCATGAACTTCAAAGAAGTAATGAAGTGCCACATTACGCCTAAACTCCCTCTCTTGAACTACTCTTCTACTAACATGTTTGCAATTATGTGTGAGGCAACATGTAATCTCTTAAAATCATTATTATTCCCTTCTATTTCGACGAGATTACTACCGTCGACTGGTGGTAAAGCATCCAGATCATTTGTCTCCTAAATCGCGGAATGTACATTTAGATGTTTGTTAAATCCCAGTATGATGAATAATATCTTAAAATGTATATTAGCTATGCATAATGATTTAATGTTGTAGGCTGATGATGTAATGAGACTGTAGAATAGAATATTAGTTCTTGAAGTACTAGAAATACTTGTACTGCTTACCTGTACTAACTTCAGCGCTAATTCCACGATCCTTTTACTTCTTCCACCAAATAAAATCCATTTTAATCTTCGATTCCGTCATAAAATGCTACTCCAAACATCAGAAACTACAGCACACTGCTATTCGCACGTGATTTACAATGTGTATAACAATACGGAAGTAACGTAACACTTAGAGGTAAACCATCGTAACAGCCAATACGATAAAGAGCGTGGCGGTCTACATTCAGGTCAACTGTCGCAAAGTCATTTACCATTGTTTACCACTGGTTTCAGATTCCAAATACGATAGTATTGCATTGCTTAATTTCTTTTATGTAAAATATATGCATACAGTATTCTACCCCTAAGAAGGTACGACTTAAACAAGCCACATAGGATAAAAACCTCAAAATCGTCATTTTTGCACTTACGATAAGTTACCTCTGACGTCCAGAATTAGGCTCTGGTTTTACAGATTGAAGAAAGAAATGTTACAAGATGCCTCTATGATCACTTGATAGCGATTCATTGTTTGAACTTGCTGTTGCTAAAACAGGTTCGTCTGCTGCGATGGTAGTCTAAACAGGCAACTGAGGAGGCACGAGTATAGACGCTATTAATAGGAACCGCAGAATGTTTTATACTGTGTGCTGGAGCTCTGCAAAACGAAGGCGGGAACTGCGATCAAGGAAGAGAGCTGCTCTGCTGGCCATTAATATTCAGCTCGAGGGATGCGGGTAACATATTTAAAACTAAATTTAGCCAATGCTGAATAATTTATGTTGCGCAGCGCAGAGACTCTGCTGGGAGGGAGTTAATGATCGCCGGAACGAATGGCGGACTGGCCTCTCCCGCGCCACCGTCTCTTCTTGCTGTCCTTATACCATAGGCTGGAGGCAGCCAAGTTCAGGGACAGTGTTACAGAAAATTGTACGCCTCTCCGATTTTCCAAACATACCATTTAATTTTAATGTACATTAAAATACTTATATTTCGATGCGATATGGGATCTGGAGCATTACATTTGACCCTTCATTGATTGAAAAGACATCAATATCATTTTATTCGTCCAAATAGAAAAGTGTAACAACATTGAAGGTGACTGTCTTTGATCCAACACGAATTTTGCAATCAATGCTGAGTATGTGGTAAAGAACTGACTAATGTCAACAGTCTGTAAGTAGAACACAAATTTTCTAGCCTTTGAGACCTACCTTTTATAATTTGACGACTTTCAACCACCATATCTTCCACCCCCTTACAGCTATCGGCATGGAACTGCTGTGGTGCAAAACGGGAGACTTCGGACAACAATTACACACAGACCATTCGTTTGCGTTCTGTAGTTTTCGCTGCAGAGCGAAATATTAACACACACACACACACACACACACACACACACACACACACACACGTAGAATTTCGAATACACCGATAACTTTCCATCCCAATATACTCCACCCTTTTATCATTATCAATCCTCAAGCAACAATGCAACCAATAAAACCATTTTCAAAGAGTAAATATAATTTTCAAAGAGTAATTATTGTTCTGCATTACGCGTTATATTCTTCAAATTCCTAAATATCTATCAGAACACTATAAAACCGTGCCTAAAATCTTCCTCAGGTATAAATTAGTAATTGTACAAATATTTAAGCCTCTGCGTCTTGTCGTTCGGACGTGATAAGCGTACACCGAACAGACATTCACATTGATATATATAGATAAATAGCTATCCACTCGCCATAAAACCGTGCCTTAAGCCTTCCCTGGATAGACAATAGTAACTTTACAAATTTTTAGCTCTTTCTGTCTTGTGGTTCAGACGTGATAAACGTACACTGAACAGACATTCATATTTATAGATATAGATAACCTAATACCCTGAAGAGTCTAAGAAACTGGTACACCTGCCTAATATCGTGTAGGACCCCGCGAATACGCAGAAGTGCCGCAACAAGACAGGGCATGGACTCTACTAATGTCTGAAGTAGTGCTGGAGGAGAGGGGACTGACACCATGCGTCCTGTAGGGCTGTCCATAAATCAGTAAGAGTGCGAGGTGGTGTAAATCTCTCATGAACATCACGTTGCAAGGCGTCCCAGATATGCTCAATAATGTTCATGTGCAGGGAGTTTGGTGGCCAGCGGAGGAGTTTAAACATAGAAGAGTGTTCCTGGAGCCATTCTGGGTGTGTGAAGTGTCGCATTGTCCTGCTGGAATTGCCCAATTCCGTCGAAATGCACAGTATACATGAATGGACGCAGGTGATCAGCCACGATGCGTACGTTAGTGTCACCTGTCAGAGTCGTATCTAGACGTATCAGGGCCCTCTATCACTGCACACGCCTCGCACCATTACGGAGACTCCACCAGCTTGAACACTCCTCTGCTGACATACAGGGTCCGTGGATTCATGAGGTTGTCTCAATACATGTACACGTCCATCCACTCGATGCAATTGGAAATGAGACTCGTCAGACCAGGGCAACATGTTTCCAGTCATCAGCAGTCCAATGTCGGCGTTGACGGACCGAGCGAGGTGGCGCAGTGGTAACACTCTGGACTCGTATTCGGAAGGATGGCGGTTCAAATCCACCTCTGGCCATCCAGATATAGGTTTTCCGTGATTTTCCTAAATCACTCCAGGTAAATGCCGGGATGGTTCCTTTGAAAGGGCACGGTCGCTTTCCTCCACCCCCCCCCCCCAATCCTCACCCAAAAAACCGAGCGTAAGCTCCGTCTCTAATGACCACGCTGTCGACGGGACGTTTAACCCTAAGATTCCTTCCTTCCTTCGGTTTTGACGGGCCGCGCGGTAATGACCGTGCGGTTCTATAGTCAGGCCGAAATATGATGATCCATGGCTCTGCCTACTGGGCTGGGAGACCGCCCCAGCCGCGGAAACGCAATGCAACCATGTTGCCAAGTAGTTAGTTCGCTGCCGGACAGTATAGCTAACGGTCGCTGCTGTCTGACAGAACTGGCAAAAGTGCACAGCGCAGCCGAACACGCGCATGCGCAGAGCAAAGCTGGCGTTTGACTTACTCCAATGGCCTGCTGCCGCAGCCGGCGCTCAAAGCCGACTGGCGCAAGTACCAGGAATCATCATATTTCGGGTCGACTAAAGGTGCCATGCTTCCGCCGGAAGTTCGAGTCCTCCCTCGGACATGTGTGTGTGTGTGTGTGTGTGTTGTCCTTAGGATAGGTTTAAGTCAGTTTAAGTTGTTTGTGAGTCTAGGAACCGATGTTCTTAGTAGTTTAGTCCTATAGATAGTAAACATTTGAACATTTGGTGCTGACGCGCCCGGGCGAGGCGTATAGCTTTCTATCATGCATTCAGCAAGGGTACACGAGCGAGTCGTCACCTCCGAAAGCCGGTATTGATGATGTTCGTTGAATAGTTCGCACACTGACGCATGTTGATGGCCCAAGATTGAAATTCGTGGCGATTTGCGGAAGGCTTGCACTTCTGTCACATTGAGCGATTGATGTCCCTTTCTTGCAGGACCTATTTTCATCCGCAGCTATGTCGGAGATTTGATGGCGGTGGAGCACTCTAAGGCGACTTGCTGCGGACATTGGTTTGTGTGTTGTTCTTAGCATTAAGTAGTTTGTAAGGCTAGGGACTGATAACCACAGCAATTACTCCCTTAGATTTACAGACATTAGAATATTCTTTTTATATTTGATGTTTTACCGCATTCCCGATATCCACGGTGCACTCGTGAAATGGTCGTCTGGGAAAATTCCCACCTTATCTTTACCTGTGTCCCATCTCTCGTGCACAGAGTATAACACCACGTTCGAACTCACTTAATCGTGATAACGTGCCATTGTAACAGCAGTTACTGATCTAACGCCTGCGCCAGACACATGTTGTTTTATAAACTTGTTTTACAGCAGCGTCCTCCTCTGAGAGTTTACATATCTCTGTGTTTGCATACCCATGCTTGTACCAGTTTCTTTGGCTCTTCGGTGTAATAAGAATATATGAAGAAAACATTAGTAGTTACGAAGAATATAAACTGCAGGTTAGCTATGAAACAGAAACAAAAACAATAAATAAATGCATCACGTTATGTCTCATGCAGACCCGACGTTTGTTTCTAAAAACTTATAATTTTCAAGAGTGCTTATTGTAAGATCCGTGACTGTTCAACTGGGCCGGACATTGATGGTCGCAAGTATTTCGTATTCTTGCGAGAGGTTTTGCCTGACATACTGAATAATATCCCTACCACTGTTCGTCGCCGTATTTGATTTCTGCTCGACAAAGCCGCCGCGCACTTCAGCAAAATGAGGGAAGCTTTCCTTTCCGCTGGGTTGGACGTGGTGGGCTAGTCGCTTGGCCACCAACATCACCCGATTTGCCTCCCTCCAATCCTGTGGCGGTACGAGAGGGGACTTTTGTTTGAAACACCTGCTATATTGCCAGAGGACCTAGTGGGTAGGACTGTTGCGCTAGAAGGATGTCTTCGAGATACACCAGGTATATTTGGGATGATGCGCCATTCAATGCGGCGGCAATGTCATGCTTGTTTCGATGCAGTCTGGACATAGTTTGATCACCTTCTGCAGTGGGAGTTCAGTTATAGCATGTGACTAACGCCATTCAGTTGGGACCTCAGATTCCTATGTGATTACTGATAGCCGATGTGGCATTTTAGTTTGTAAACTTATTTTTTTAATCATCCTTGTATGTGTGTGGTGTTTGTTTCTATCGAACATATCTGAAAGAACAGACAACAGACACCTTATATATATAAAACGAAAGATTCAATAGTTCAAAGATACCAATGACAATGATTTTACATCCTAGTTAATTAGTGCTATTTACGATAGAATAGATGATTATGTCAGTGCAGCCAGTTGCCAACTGGTTGCATCTCTATTGCGAGTAGCGAGCGATCATAGTCAGACAGGCACTAGCTCAAAAATCAGAATGTAGTCTGTTACATACTCAGGACGTAAGTGTTGGGAGTGGGTGCAGGGATCCTGCTTATCAATTCTGGACTAATTCCTAGCGGATGTGCTCATGTAAGCATATGGTTCTTGTGGATGACTGTAATGAATGTTTTCCGTGATTCCTCTAAATCACTACAGGGAAATGTCACGATTGAAAGTCGTGTTGTACGTACTTTTGCTCTGATGGCACCAGTGTAATGATGATGAGTATACTACGAGGGGCGTTTGAAAAGTCCATGCAAAAATAAAAACTACTGACGTGTTTGGGGAAAATCATTCATATTTTTCGACATAGCCTCCTTTTAGACTTAGACACTTTGTTGTCCCCTTCTGAATAATAGGAATTGTCGAGAGTTGCAAAATAGCTATTAGTTTCTGCAATATCCTCCTAGTTTCAATGATATCTTCATCCCGTCAACCATTTCTCCAATTTGGCGAATAAATAGTAGTTTGAGGGAGCCAATTCTGGAGAATAGGGAGGATGGGAAATGAGTTGGAATCCTATTTCCAATAATTTTGCGACCACAACTGCTGAGGTGTTTGCTGGTGCACTGTCATGATGGAAAAGGACTTTTTTGTGAGCCAATCGCAGGCGATTTTCTTGCAGCTCGGTTTTCAAACGATCCAATAACGATGAATAATATGCACCTGTAATAGTTTTATTCTGTTCTCCATCCACAGTGACGGAACGACGCTTTAAGTCCTGCGGATTCTCCCTGAACAGCTGCAAACCTTCCTTGCAACACTTCGCACGATTCCGATTTTGGTCAAGCATGATCAATCTTGGCACCCATCTTGTGGATAGCTTCCTCATGTCCAAATGTTTATGCCAAATATTATGTACCCGTTTATTCGAGATGCCAACAGGACTAGCAATCTCAAGCACCTTATCTCTTCTGTCATCTAGCGCCTCATCATAGGTTTTATCAATGATTTCTGGAGTCGTAACCTCCACAGGGCGTCCAGAAGGTTCTGCGTCACTTGTGCCCATATGGCCACTCCAAAAATTTTGAAACGACTTATACACTTTTCTAATCGAAGGTGCAGAGTCACCATAATGTTTATCAAGCCTCTCGTTAATTTCCTGAGGCGTTTTGCCTTTCATAAAGTAATGTTTAATTACCACAGTAAATTGTTTTTCGTCGATTCTTTGACAATCACTCGACTTCCTTGATTCACACAAATGCCAAACACAAAGAAATAGATCAGTATGACTGAAACTTTGTTTGCGTTCTTTCCAAAGAACTGAACATGACCTCGATACGTGCCGGTGGTGTCATCTCTCGGAGTTTGTACGGACGTTTCAAACGCCCCTCGTAAATGCCATTAGAAGATGTTGAGTCGTAGTCGGCTAGACAGCGTCGCGGAGATCCTTATCAAATTTCGGTGGCAGACGCTGCAGGAGCCTAGCAGGAGGATACAAGATGACATAGAAAAATTATAGTTGGTGTAAGGAATGTCAGCTAGCTCCAAATGTCGAAAAATCTGATACGAAGGAGTAGGAAAAACAATCCCATATGTTAGCTTACAGTATTAGTAGTGCGCTGCCTGACTCAGTTGCGTTCTTTAAAAAACGAGGCGTATGCAGAGTGATAAGAATTGGAACGGGCATGTGAGGTCTGTTATGGGGAAGGCGGATGGTGGGCTCGGGTTTACTGGGAGAATTCTGGGGAGATGTGGTTCGTCAGCGAGGGGCCGCCGCTCACCCCCAGGGGGCGTTGGCCTCCGGCAGAGGCGGGGACATTTTAGGCGGCGCGCCGCCTGGTTGGCCCTAAGCCTGCTTTCCGGCAGCGGCTAAATACTCTCCTCGAATCGCTCAGCTCCGTAAATTATAGCCGCGTAAATTGCTGAAATAAAATGTGTGTTTTGCCGTCGCGACATTGAGTGATGCAATAATTAGTGCAAATTGAGGTGGGTGAACGCGTGGATGAATTATGTATCAGGGCGGTGGCGGTGGCGGTGGCGGGGGCAGTGGCCTCTTGGCGCCGGCAACGCTCGCCTCTGGGAGCGCCCGTCTCCAGCCGGGGGACAATACTGCCACCTCCCAAAATACCACCATTCTATGCACTCAATGTGGCTGTTACTGTTCAGTGCTCAGAATTTAAAGAAGCATGCACAAACTATTTATGCAAGAACCGCATCGAAAATATGCAATATTCACAACTAGCTGAAAACCCGGCGTTCCTCGTATGTTTATTTAGTCCTCTATTTCACCAACTTCTCTTCCTTTCCGTCTCTGTCCGTATCCTCCCCCGCCTCTCTGTCCATCTCCTCCTTCCCGCGTCTTTGAAAAATGACAGTTTTCGTGGTGGGTGCAAGGTACTTCTGTCAAGAACTACGGTACTTTTTGACACGGTATGAACGTCTGGTAGACAGTGATATTCCTCCTGTTTTTAAGGTCAAGTATGCAATATTTCATCACGTTTGGAGTAAAACTTTAGATTTGTATCCAATAGAAACATACGCAAATCGCGACTGTCTATGGACCGGATCTCAAGCAGCCCTCTCCACTCCCCGGAGAAATAAGTTTTTTCCCGATTATTTATTTCAATAATTGAAGTCCCACTTCGACGGCCGCGGTGGCCGAGGGGACTGAGGCGCTTCAGTCACGGTCTGCACGGCCACTACGGTCGGGGGTTCGAATCCCCCCTCGGGCATGGATATTTGTGCCGTCCTTAGTTCGTAAGTAGTTCATAAGTAGTTTGTAAGTTTAGGGACTGATGACCCCGTAGTTAAGTCCCATAAGCTTAACAAACATTTGATTTCAAATCAAATGTTCAAATGTTTGTAAAGCTTATGGGACTTAACTACGGGGTCATCAGTCCCTAAACTTACAAACTACTTATGAACTAGCTAATACTAAGGACGGCACAAATATCCATGCCCGAGGGAAACATTTGATTTGATGAAGTCCCACTTCCAAAATATTGTACAAAAAGAATAACGAAGCAGAATGACTGCAGATTTGAATACGCTTGACGAAGGGGTAAAAGCAATGACACACAAAAAATACGAGCTGCAGTGGATTAGCCATGCGTGTTGGAGCACCGCGCTGCGGTGCGCGCGGCCGTTCGCCGTTGGGGGTTCGAGTCCCCACTCGGGCATGGGTGTTTGTGTTGTCCTGAGGTTAGTTTACCTTAGTTTAAGTAGTTTGTATGCTACAGACTAATGACCACACAGTTGGGTCCGATAGTTTTAGAAACATTTGAACATTTTTGAAAAAAATACGAAATAGAAATAGTTTCTGACGATGCAAATCACAGAACCTGCGCACGATATATTGCATTCTTCGAGTCACTCGCCTCCTTAGGTCTCTCAACGCAGGATAGAACTCTGCTATAGCAGCTTCAGGAAATTCCGGACATTAAAGAACACGAAAAAGTTGTTACTCGATGACTGTGAAGGGTATGAAGAACATGGGAAGAAGTTCGAAGAAACAGGATCGTTTCAAATGCAGTGTGGCAGAGGGAGGAAATTAATTCCTTCGATCCCTGTAGAACATATGGGCCTAGAGTTAGAGGAAGGGACCAGCACTGACGCGCTAGACTGCAGTGCACGTGGGCTCGCCCGATCACTCTTTATGTCTTGTGGTTCAGACGTAATAAACGTACACCAAACAGACATTCACATTTATAGATATAGATAATGTTTGTGCTTCAGTACTTGCTATTGGCGGTTGGAGCTCTGGTACTTTCCCTATACAGCAATGACAATCGCTGTCAGCCATTAAATTACTAACAAAATGGGATTTTTGTCATACTCATCATCTCCATCACTTTACATTTGTGCCCACTTTTAGGTTACGGTAGTAACACTAAAAGTGGGCTTTTGATATCGCCTTTTGACAGCTAAATTTAAATGAAAATAACGGTTTAACCGTACATCCGACACGAAAATTGAATACACAGATTTGCACAGGAGACAATTCCCTACAACGTTGCTCTCGTTTTTTTTCATATCATACATCGTTTCAGAGATATTTGAAAAAATACGGTGATTTTATGATGTCTGTCTGTTCGTGTTCCCACTTTTTAGATCGAACCGTTCAACCGATCGGAACCCAATTTTACAGACATAATAGTTGGCCGCCAGAGACCAGAACCTTCCTTTTTTCAAATTTCAAAAATACGTCAGCAGCAGTAAAAAAAAAGGCAGATTGTAATGTAATTGTAATTACAAACAAACCGTTCATCTGACACGAAAATTGAATAAAAGAAGTTGTAGAGGTGAAAATTCTCTACAACTTATCTCTCTTATTTATTTACTTTTTTTTAATTCAAGAATTAACTATATCACGTCTTTCATAGTACGGTAAATTACAATCTAGTGTCTAAAAATGTCATTTTAGCTGTTAACAACTGCCAAAATAGCAGGTCTACGAGAATTAAGGGACAATGTCGTAGTTGTCCGCCGTGGTGTATTGGGTAGTGCGTTACGTTACGATGCATGTGGTCCGTAGTTCTAATCTCGCCAATACCATGTTTTTCGCCTTGGCTCCTATTAGGGCTTCCGGCACTCTTATTAATTAAATAGAGCTGTCTTCTGCAATGTTTACAGTTGTGCAGATGTAAGAGTGCTCCCTCTAAAATGAGCGTTTGATCTATTTCGTGAACGTGCTGTGAAATACGTAACAACGAATTGAACACTGGTCTTCTGTAGCATTTGCACAACAACGGGGAGGATACAGTAATAATGAATATTGTAAACAACGTGCAGATACTCGTAGTTTCACATATAAATGGAGTCCTATATTGCTGTGGCAACTGTCGTTCCTTAATGAAAAGGAAGGGAGGTGTATACATTACAACAAATGACCTTTTTTCTACGCAATTATTCACTATTAATGGAATATATTGAAAGTGATTAATTAGAACCAATGCATCGACTAAAATATTTCTCTTTGGTATGGTTACTATCGACGCTTTTAACGTAGAGTGTATAACTTTTTCTGTTGTTCAGATATGACTTTGTTCATGTTACTTTGTTCTGCACTCAAATAAAAGAGCAAATATTCTGTTTCAAACCGTGACTACGTTTTCTTTTATAGCGAAAATAACAATCGGAATAAGTGTGGTAATACCGAATTCCACAAAGCTGTAGTACGTAAACTATATACAAAGTTACAAAGTCATTACGTCACTTACTACAGTCAAGGTAAAAGTATCTCCTCAGTTTGTATACATGTGATAAATAAGTCTATGTTTGCAATTCGTTTGGGTGTATTTCATGATATGTGCACAAAATAGAACAAACGCACTTTTCAGAGAAAGCGCTGTTACCTTTGAACAACTCAGAATCTTGCAGGATATACGTAGTTGTGTTCAATTAACAAGAGTGTGCGATAACCTTTCAGAAAACAAGATGAAAGAAAATGCCAGTGGCGGCTTTTTATTATTCATTATTCCCATTTATTTAAATTTTTTTGTTCTTCAGGTAGATCGATGCTTTGCGATCATTTGTTCATGTTCGTACTGGGTTGTTTGTTGAGAATTTTGTTCAGTTTTTTTTTTTTTTTTTTTTTTTTTTTTTAATTACAGATAGCGTTGAACCCTCTTTCTTTTTTTCTCTTTTAATTGTTTCTTCGGTTTGATCGGTACTTTGTGGACGTCGGTTTGTTCTCCTCTATTTTCATCGTTTCGTCGTTGACTCAGTGTTTTCGTTACAGAGGGTGTCGAGCACGCTGAGCTACCGCGCCGGCAACCCTCTGCCCGAGCGCTCTGAGCCACTGTGCACGGCAAGTTTCGAACCGCAGCGTAAGATGTTCGTGCATCACAAACTAATTCACCGGTCCATTACGCTACGCCGAACAACTGCGAGAATAATCCGTAATTCTCTTACAATCGATGGCAGGTGTTATCTGCTAACATGGCGTTTTTAGACAGTTAGTAATACATTGTCCCAACAACGACGTGGTTTTGATAATGTTCAGTGTGACATTGCTTTGAAATGACAACGCTTGAGTTATAATAAGAAAATCATCAAATACAGAAAGCAAGATGGCGTATACAAAAGAGAGTTTCGGGCGAGGGATGTCACGTGACTTATTTCCGAACGCCAAATGTTGAGTACCTCCATAAAACCAATCAGACATGTGCACTATGGTGGTTATTATTTTATGTATATTTTACTATTTCAGTTTTGACCAGCCATCCATTTTAAATCTGATTATACACCAGCACATGATTTTCTGTAACTATCATCCAGAACACGTACCAGATTTCATGTGGAGCACAATAATAAGCAGTTTAAAGTCAATGAGAACAGATGATGACACCATAGTGTGTCAAAACCGGTCGTCTTGAATAAATAAAATAAAAATAGCGATCTTGGCATCTGTCCTATTTATACAATACGATCGTTCCCTACGACGAGTAAATTAAGTGATTATGAAAATGTGGGAGAGATATTAAAATAATAGTTTAAAGAAGTAAATAGTATATGTGTCAAACTGCAGCAAACTCAAATATCAAATAATTTTGGCTGTTTGTTAAAATATGGTCAGAAAGAATATTACGTATTGGGTGCATAGATATTATCACAATAGTAGAGTTGTAATCGTATCGCCCATCAATTTTCATTATTTTAATTTTTTATTATTTGTGTAAAAAAACTATGTCTTATTATTATTTGTGTCCACTCCCATGAACCACAGACATTGCCGAGGTGGGGAGGCTTGCGTGCCTCAACGATACAGATAGCCGTACCGTAGGTGCAACAACAGCGGAGGGGTATCTGTGGAGAGGCCAGACAAACGTGTGGTTCCTGAAGAGGGGCAGCAGCCTTTTCAGTAGTTGCAGGGACGACAGTCTGGACGATTGACTGAGCTGGCCTTGTAACATCAGCTAATGTGGCTTTGCCACACAGCTACTGCGAACGGCTGAAAGCAAGGGGAAACTACAGCCGTTGCCTTTCCCGAGGACATGCAGCTCTACTGTATGAACATATGATGATGGCATCCTCTCTGGTAAAATATTCCGGAGGTAAAATAGTCCCCCATTCGGATCTCCGGGCGGGGACTACTCAGGAGGATGTGATAATCAGGAAAGACAATACTGGCATTCTATGGGTCGGAGCGTGGAATGTTAGATCCCTTAATCGAGTAGGAAAATTAGAAAATTTAAAAAGGGAAATGGATAGGTTGAAGTTAGATATAGTAGGGATTAGTGAAGTTCGGTGGCAGGATGAACAGGATTTCTGGTCAGGTGAGTACAAGATTATAAATACAAAATCAATTGGAGGTATCAGAGGAGTGGGATTGATAATGAATAAGAAAATAGGAATGCGGGTAAACTACTATGACCAGCACAGTGATCGCATTATCATTGTCAAGATAGATACGAAGCCAACACAGACAACAGTAGTACAGGTTTATATGCCAACTAGCTCTGCCGATGATGAGGAAATCGAAGAAATATATGAGGAGCTAAAGGAAATTATTCAGACAATTAAGGGAGAGGAAAACTTAATTGTTATGGGAGACTGGAATTCGGTAGTAGGACAAGGAAGGGAAGGGAAGATAGTAGGTGAATATGGTCTGGGCAAAATGAATGAAAGAGGAAGCCGCCTGGTAGAATTTTGCACAGAATATAATTTAGTTATAACAAACACCTGGTTCAAGAATCACAAAAGAAGGTTGTATACGTGGAAGAGATCAGGAGACACCGGGAGATACCAGATAGATTTTATAATGGTAAGACATAGATTTCGGAACCAGGTTTTACAGTATAAGACATACCCAGGGGCAGATACAGACTCTGACCATAACTTGTTGGTTATGAACTGTAGGCTGAAATTAAAGAAACTACAAAAAGGTAGGAAAATAAGGAGATGGTACCTGGATAAATTGAAGGAACCTGAGGTTCTTAAGAATTTCAGAGGGAGCTTTAGGCAACAATTGACAGAAACAGGGGAAAATAAAACAGTAGAGGAGGAATGGGTAAAATCGAGAGATGAAATAGTGAAGGTAGCAGAGGACAAAATAGGTAGGAAGGAAAGACCTACAAAAAATCCTTGGATATCACAGGAGATACTAAATTTAATAGATGAAAGGAGAAAATATAAAAATGCAGTAAATGAAACAGCAAAATGGAGTACAGACGACTAAGAAATGAGATTGTCAGGAAGTGCAAAATGGCTAAGCAGGAGTGGCTAGAAGGCAAATGCAAGGATGTAGAAGAATGTATAAATAGGGGAAAAATAGATACAGCCTACAGGAAAATAAAAGAAACATTTTGAGATAAGAAAAACAGCTCTATGAATATCAAGGACACTGATGGAAAACCAGTTCTCAGCAAAGAAGGGAAAGCTGAAAGGTGGGAAGAGTATATAGAGGAGCTCTACAAAGGAAATGAACTTCGAGACAATATTGTAGGAAGGGAAGAGGATGTAGATGAAGATGAAATAGGAGATACTGTACTGAGAGAAGAATTTGACAGAGCCCTGGAAGCCCTAAGTCGAAACAAGGCCCCTGGAGTAGATGATATTCCCTCAGAGCTACTGAAGTCTCTGGGAGAACCAGCCATGACAAACCTGTTTCACCTGGTGTGTAAGATGTATGAGACAGGCGAAGTACCCTCAGACTTTAAGAAAAATGTTATAATCCCCATTCCAAAGAAAGTAGGTGCAGACAGGTGTGAAAACTACAGAACCATCAGTTTAATAAGTCATGGTTGCAAAATATTAACACGAATTATATACAGAAGGACGGAAAAGCTGGTAGAAGCCGACCTCGGGGAAGATCAGTTTGGGTCCAGGAGAAAAGTAGGAACACGGGAGGCAATACTCACTTTACGGCTTATCCTAGAAGATAGATTAAGAAAAGGCAAATCTACATTTCTAGCTTTTGTAGATTTGCAGAAGGCTTTTGACAATGTTGATTGGAATAAACTCTTTCAAGTTCTGAAGCAAACAGGAGTAAAATATAGGGAGCGTAAGGTTATTTACAACTTGTACAAAAACCAGAGAGCGGTTGTCAGAGTTAAAGGGCATGAAAGGGATGCAGTGGTTGGAAAGGGAGTAAGACAGGGTTGTAGTCTTTCTCCATTGTTATTCAATTTGTACATTAAGCAAGCTATAAAGGAAAGCAAGGAGAAATTTGGAGAAGGAATTAAAGTTCAGGGTGAAGAATTAAAAACATTGCGTTTTGCCGACGACATAGTAATTCTGTCAGATACAGCAAAGGACCTGGAAGAGCAATTGAACGGAATGGACAGTGTGCTGAAAGGTGCATATAAGATGAACATTAACAAGAGCAAAACTAGGGCAATGGAGTGCAATGTAAGAAAATCAGGTGATGCTGAAGGAATTAGATTGGGAAACGAAGCAATAAATGAGGTAGATGAGTTTTGTTACTTGGGCAGTAAAATAACAAATGATGGTCGCAGTACAGAGGATATAAAATGCAGAATGGCAATGGGTAGAAAAGCGTTCTTGAAAAAGAGAAATTTGTTAACATCGAATATTGATTTAAGCCTAAGGAAACCCTTTCTGAAGGCATTTGTATGGAGCGTTGCCTTGTATGGGATTGAGACATGGACGATAAACAGTGCGGACAAGAAGAGGATTGAGGCTTTTGAAATATGGTGCTACAGAAGAATGCTGAAGATTAGGTGGGTGGATCGCGTAACTAATGAGGAGGTACTGAACAGAATTGGGGAGAAAAGAAATTTCTGGCATACCTTGACTAAAAGAAGGGAGAAATTGGTAGGACACATTCTTAGACATCCAGGAATTGTGAATTTAGCGTTGGAGGGAAGTGTGTGGGGGAAAAAAATCGCAGAGGAAGACCAAGAGATGGATACAGTAAGCAGATTCAGACTGAAGTAGGTTGCCGTTCTTATGTGGGGATGAAGAGGCTTGCTCAGAATAGGGTATTGTGGAGAGCTGTATCAAACCAGTCTCCGGACTGAAGACCACAACACAACACATTATTTGTGTCCGAAATGTTTGCAAAAAATCATAAACCTACAGGCAAATCTAAAGTGGGCTCTACAACACGACAATGGGACTTTTTTTCTAAGCTAGCTGTCTACATCACATCAACTACAAATTCTGTCAAATTCATCTTCTATTCCACTACAGTCGCTCAACGTCGAAAACTTCCGTACTCCATAGCATCATCACCAAACTGCCGCAGATTACTAGCCCTCCTATCAGTCAGATTCAACGTAAATAAAAAAAAAATGAGTGCTACTATCACACTTCCTTGTGCCATTCCTGACGATACTCTTGTCTCATACGAGAGTACCATCATTGCACGGAACCGTACAACGCTGGCAGGAAAAATAATTAATCTGATACGCATGCCAATTATTAATCCAGTGACTCTGTTACAAGTTTAAAGTGTACAATTTCGTTGTGTATGCGTCGATGCACATTTCTTTACCATGTGATTAACTTCTGTAATTACGTTCATAAATGTACATAACAATTAGCATAACTGGAAACAGGATAGTAGTGCTTTATGAAGTACCTTTGCCAGCCGCGGTGGCCGAGGGGACTGAGGCCCTTCAGTCACGGTCTGCACGGCCACTACGGTCGGGGATTCGAATCCCCCCTCGGGCATGGATATTTGTGGCGTCCTTAGGATTAGCTAGTTCATAAGTAGTAGAGTTGGGCAACACGATTCTTTTTTAGGAATCGAGTCTTGCGATTCAACCCCACATTGTGAATCGATTCCTGCGATTCGTTCACGATTCTTTCGCGATTCTTTAGTCTGCTTTGGCGCGATTCTTACTTCAACATCTTGCTCATAGATAGCAATACATGTCTGTGTCATGGATGTTGGAATCTTAACCGTTTGCATCTGTTCCTACGATTCGTTCACGATTCTTTCTCGTCTGAGACGGCACGATTCTTACAAAATTCCGAAAAGGTGACAATATAGGTATCGCATTTTTTTTTTTTTTTTTTTTTTTTTTTTAATATTTATGGTGCGTAAAGTTCAGACTTAAAATAAGGCAAAGCTATTCGATTCAGCTCTCAAAAATTCTCGAGTAAATAGTCTGAAGTTTTGCGAACGGTTATAAATACATATTACACTACCAACTATTTCTGCTGTCATCATAGCTCATTTAGTAGCGTTGTAGGTTTAGTAAATGTAGGTCACTTATTTCGAATCCTGCTGTAACCTTATAAATTATTTTTTCGTTCTGTTTGAATACTTCAGCCATTTAAATATACATTTAATTAAATCTGTGGTAATTAACAGATATCTAATCATTATAAAATAGTTATGTAAAATCATTTAGTTTAAGGAAACACGAAATAAACATTAAAAATAAAAAATCCGTCTCTAAATATTAAATTTCTTTCGAGATGCAAAAAATTCACGTTTATTAAAATGTTTCTTTTTTGTAAAATCTGTTTCTTTCAGGAAAGCTGATAACGTAAAAACCGAGGTAAAAAAGATTTTTGAGGTGGCTTTAAAAACATTTAAAATCGTGTTTTTATGTAAAAAGGATATTTCTGTGAAAATGAGTTTTTACAAAAACTAAAACTACCTAGATGAACTCGAAAAGCTTAAACCTCTCTAAACACTCAAAAGTGTAAGGATTGCTCATTTAAATACATAATATGTAAACTGTATAAACGACGTATATTCGTATGTATTGGCAGCTGTGTATTTAGCTACGTTTTGTTTCTGTCATCTGTAATTCGTGAATAGGCTAATAATTAACAGCTCACCATCTTCGTTCTCTGCTTCCCTTGTTCACACACTTTCTGGCTTTCGCAAATATTCGGCACGATTCGCCACTTGCTTTCGAATCATGAATCGTTGGATCTTGGAATCGTCACGAGATAGGCGATTCTTTTGAACGACGATTCGTCCCCCTCTTCTCTCCTGCTTTCGGCACGATTCGGCAAGATTCGGTAGTCGCCTTCGAATCGTGAATCGTTGGAACTTAGAATCGTCACGCGGTAGACGATTCTTTTGAACGACGATTCGTCCGGATCACGATTCGATTCTCACGATTCTTTATTTGTATTCGTTCAAATGAACGACTCATTGACGAATCGCCACAACTCTAATAAGTAGTTTGTAAGTAAGGGACTGATGACCCCGTAGTTAAGTCCCATAAGCTATACAAACATTTGAAGTACCTTTTTTAAACAGCAGCCAGAGGAAAAAGACGTTATTCTTCGCCTAGTAGTGCGAATATTATCATGTACATCATTCTGATGAAAATTGGTTCTGGGTGGAGAATTGTCTGCTACAATGCAGAGTAAGCTGACGTTTCGTGAGTGATTTGTTTCGACAAATTCTTGACATCGTAACCAGTGATGAGTGCTACAGACAAGGAATCTCAAATCGAGTCCATATTTCTACGCTAAAGGTAGAAAATTCAGAATACTTTCAAAGCTATGTTTGTGTAGCCATCTTCCGCCGCAGCTGTTACGTTTAATTACCATCGGTTTTTCGTCCTATTTTTAATGCAATTAAGGACAATTTCTGCATCAGACGCGATCTACTTTTCATTTAAAAGGCATCCCGAGTGATTCTGTAAATACGGATACACATGTATGTACATTTTCTTTTTTATAAAGTTAAGAAACAGTATGAACTTTCTTACACGTTATGTATTTGAAAAATAGGTAAATAATTTACTTACTGTGTGAATGTACCTTCTTTACATACTACTGCTATTTCCTGTCTTGTTGCTGAGCTTGATGTCGATTTTTGATGTATGCCAATATTTGCACTTGGCAATGGAAGAAAAAATGCGATAAAAATGAGAAAATAATTGCCGACTGTAAATATATTCCTACGTCGCAAATCGACATCAACCTCAGTCAACAAGACAGGAAAATACAATTTGTTGTAAAGAAGAGACATCAACACCGTAACAAAATTAAATGCCAACTTTAGGAATACGAAAATACGAAACGTGCACAAAAAGATCGTGTTGTTTCTAATCTAAACCTTTTGTAAATATAACTTTTAAAGCTATTTATTTAACATTTCTTTCTCTGTTGAATAACATTTGTTTCGCTCTTGAACAATGATAAATACAAGCAATGAAATGAATTTACGTTACTGGAAAACGTACATTACGTTTGCAGAGCAATCTGTGTACCCTACACGGCCTCCACAACGCTCCAAGCATACATTAAAGTGTACTATCTGATGATCTCTAAGCGATTCAACATAAGTCGTAGTAAAAGTAAATAAATAATAGAAGGATCACAAAGGCGATAAAAAGTGAAAATATTAGAGACATGGACATTCTGAAACCATTGTTAACAATTTCTCATCCTCCACTACCATTAAAATTACTTTTTTCATTTGACATGCTCACTTGTTCTGCTCTCCAACCAAATAAACCAGAGCCGCTTGCGTCCCTAGCGTCAGCTGACGCACCTGGTGACAGACCCATTTAACACCATCTGTAGCAACAGACTGCGGAAGACGCATAACAGCAGATGCATGCGTCGCACGCAGCTTCGGAATCCAACCCAAGGGCACGGTGTAAATGCAGTACTAGCAAAAGTCGCTAGATCGCGTGGCGATTGATAAGTCGATGAGAGCCCGATATTTCCCGTAGTATATGTGTAGCTACCAGCCTTATCAGTCCACCAAATTTGTTAAAACATTTAAGACATAGCATACGTTAAAACGCTATATACAAAGCACACATATTTGTAAAACCTTATAGACGTAGCATAAATAAGAAATTAAATATACTTCAGCGTGTTATGAGTATTACACAAGTTTAAAACTAGATTGGGGCTTCATTACCTAGTCTCTTTCTCTTTTGGTGCTTACACAAAAAGTTCATTTCGCTGAGAAAAAATAACTCTGAAAGACAGTACTCCACGATATGTTGAAAGAAAAATGATTAAAATTGTATAAATTATCGTTGTATTGCCGGGAATACAACAGCACGAGGGTAATTCGAATAATTGTAGGTCGTAAAGCATTAAATAAAAGTATGCTGTTATACTACCGTATACAAAGAATCAACAAAACGAACACTAGTAATTATTTTGCAGAAATATATTATTTAGCCTCCTTGACGTTATTGCACTGTGGAAAGCTCATAAGCATGCGTCTATGGCAGTGATCTCTATACAAACTGGATGTATAACTCTGGTGCCTAAGCATTGAATATCAGCGTGCCTGCACATGCATATGTTCTGCACACGATTTTGCATTGTCCGCCATGTTTAAATTTGGCAAACGAGTTTCCATCAGTTATTACGTGACAAAGAATTGCTTGCTTACCTCTTGACTTGGAATGTAATTCAATATTAGATGTTGTAGGCTGATATGGGAACGGAATCGAAACATTTTTTCTTCTCTTTTTCTTTAAATGCTTCTTAGCAGCCATGTTTGAATTTGGCAAGAAACTAAATATGAATATCTGTGGCTGGCACGTGAAGATAACTGAAGTTCAACATCCAGATAGTATAGAGATCAATGGTCTATGGATGTGAATTGAATGTCTTTGGTAAAGTCAAAGGCATTGTCAGTATGAAGTCTTTGATCAGCATTAATGTGTATAGTAATTGAAATTAATTTCTTTGTGAGATCTTTTAGTGCCACGTATGTGTTTCTCGTAGTAAATATCAGCTAGAAAAGAAATCAGAAATTGTTCTTGGGACAATGTAAGTAAAAAGTGACTGCATTGTTAAGTACGTCGTTTTTGCAAGTACGTACCGGTAGCAATTTTTCACTGACATTCGAATATTGCAAGCCTAAAATAGGCAATTCGCAGGAAAGTAATATTGATTCCAATTTAAATTTTCACTTCGTCTTTTACTTCTGTGACAGTGTTGCGTTAAAAAAGCTCTTGCAGTACTTTTAAGAGGTAATTAATCTTCGAACGCATATCGTGCTTATCAAACTGCGAATTCGAACTTGTAACGTGACAAACTTCGTTGAAAACGTATCTAAGTACGTCTGTCAATTACTTACCTTAATAACTGGTTTATTGCAGCCTAATAACTTTCTTAATTATCTAAATCTATTTTTATACCAATCCTCAGAATAAAACTGCTGTTTAGATTACAGATTTTGTGACTGTGGAATCTGGAAGCAAATGATGTTTCAATAAGCGGACGACCAGTCGTGCAGCAGTATGCGATTAAATGAATGGCTGAACGTGTGGTAAGTGAAGCTTGGTATAGTTGGTCATAACAACTTTATTTAGTATATATGTTGTTACCGTATCGGTATTGTATCCTTGCAGTATTTAACTGCGTAATTAAATATAAACATGGTGTTCACCCAGCGATCGTACCGGAGACAATGTAACACTGCACTGAAGTGCTGAGAGTTTTCGTTTAGTCAGTTAGTTTTTATTTGCATTACATTTTCTTTGTCTTTACACGCTTGCTCAGTCTGCATGGGTTCCCGAAATAGCAAAGATGAACTGCACAAAATTTCTGATTTCTTCATTTAAACCACACCCGGCCTTCATACAGCAGTGTAGGATAATTTTCCATCTTTTCTGAAGAAACACATTATTTGTTCCCTAAGACTCCCAAGCATTTTTCTGCTATTCGCTTTAAACAGCAGTACGTATGAAAAAGTCTACATCGCCATGGTACTGAGTTACATTTGTACACTGTTAAAAACGTGATTTTCTTCATGCCCTATAACAGAATTTAACAGCAACTTCCTTAGTTCCATCATACATTCAGTAAATTGTTAGGATCAGTTTTAAAAATATAAAATACACTATCATAGAATTCCTGATAGTTTGCTGAAATTCGAGTATTGTTTAAAACACCATTTTACACTAATATGTTCTGCATAATACATGGAGTAAATGTATTCTAATTTTTGTAGTAATCGTTATGTTCTGCTGCAGTGTTTCTTGAATAAACAAAGATTACAATTCAGTGTTCTCCTATTCAAAAAATTTCGTCATAGGTGAGTCCACATTACTTAATCGGTTCAAAGAATTGTATGATTTGTTCTACCACTGAAAAAAGAGATAACCAGCGAATCTTCCCATGCTGCAGCACTTGCTGATACTGAATTCTCACAAAGTCACAGACTGTTGTTGTCGTTTAGAGGGGACTAGACTGCTTGGTCATCAGTCGTCACAGAATGGATTACAGACAAGTACTGTATAATGACAAAGTGATATATCTTGCCGAGCGGTCTGGAGCCCACGTATACGCCTCCCGCGTCGGAGGATCGCATCCTCCCTCGGGTATGGATGTGTTTGTGTGTCCTTAGGTTAGTTTAAGTAGTTTGTAAGACTAGGAACTGATGAGCAACGTAGTTTGGTCCCATATGATTACACTCATTTGAACATATTTTGCAACATATATTGTTGATGTCAACTGGTATTTTCTTTGGCATCACGGAATGCAATGCGCTATGAATAATATGTCCAACATCTTCTTAAATGCCTTTTTCAGCATAGAGATTGCACTGTCTGTAACAAATCAATTATTTCTTACAGCACATAACATATTAAAACAGATTGAATATGTTCTGCAACAGTCTCTGTAGTTTCATTTGCAAGAATGCACACTCGCAGAATTTCAAATTGTACATTTTATCTGGGATGGTTGAAAATGTTCAGAATCTAATCAAAAGAGGGAGAATTATTATTATATTTTTTTCCTGATTGTTGTATCACATGCTACTAAGACGAAATTCTCTCATTTAAATTTTTAATCTTTCTTCAAAATAGTTTCGCTGTATAAAATCTTTGTACTACAGTTTTTTATTTAATTCTTGAAACATAAAGTCGCCTATCATATGATTTGTTTTTTAGATGAGCGCATGATAGCCCAGACACGAAAGATTTACATGAGCAACATTATATGATCACACGGGTTCTGTGTGTTGCAGTTTGAGATCCTCAAAATACAGTTTTATCGAATAGACATTTCTGACCTTGTTTTCAAAGTCGAACTTTGTTTTAGTTTTCGGTTATGCAGTGATATATTTAAAAGCTGCTCAGCATCGATTTTCCCTTTGTTTTGCATTGAGAAAAACCACACAGCTTTTCAGTAGTAATATTTAAATCGCTTTATGCCAGGATAGTCACTATGAAAACGATCGCGGCGCGGGGATGGCCGCGCGGCCTGGGGCGCTGTCACGGATTGCACGGCTGCTCCCGACGGAGGTTCGAGTCCTCCCTCAGCATGGGTTTGTGTGTGTTGTCCTTAGCATATGTTTTTATAAGTGTGGGGATGGGAGTGTGCAGCCCGGCGACTCGAGTGCAACGGGAATTGCTAACAGCGCTCAAGCAGCAGTTGTCGAGAAGCTCACAAGCGGAGCGTGTCGCTGGTTGACTGGGGCAGCACGTCACGCCACGCGCTGCGGTTATATGTATCGCTCTATCGCTCACTGTGATTATCACTAAAATACGGGCATTGGTTACACGAAAACCAAAGTCACGGAGCTGCCAGTACTTTACGCAGGATTGAGAGGCCTGAAAGCTCCGTAGTGTAAGAAAAAATACATCAGGCATAATAAGACATTTAAAATTCCACAATAAAATCTAGCATTCAAATAGATACGTTAATGCATAAGTGCATTCTCATGTTATTACAAGTTAGACAAAACACCCAGTTATTATGTGTGTTATCCATTCAAAATAAATTAAAAGGAAAATCTGTAAAAATATTGGATAGTGTCTGAAACAGTCCGCCAGTATCGGAAAAGTGTAATTCATTTATTTGGCTCCAATAACAAGCAACATGCATCAAAATTAACACTATCCAAAATTTTGAACTGAATGAGGACATAACAACCAACATTCAGTGTTGTAGTTGTAAATTGTGGTGGCTTTGTTGCGAAAGTACCAGAGATTTAAGCTGAAATAAGGACGGAAACTTATGTACGTAACGCTGGCTAATACTGTAAGCTCAGCCGATTTTTTTTTTCTAATCTTAGTAAATGTATGTAAGATGTTTTTGGGTGTAACATGTAGTATTTTTCTCTCATGTAAGTGTAAATACATGCGGAATGAATATTTGTTTTTGGTAAAAGTGAAGTTCTCGTTTCGTGTAAGGTCTGTGTTTTTATGATAGTCCTATGATTTTCGTCTTCTTAGAATCATTCTCCTATTAATTTTGTTTCGTGTGAGATACGTGCTTTTTAATAACAGTCCTCTTATTTCTGTTTTCTGGGATTATTTTGTTTTCCTGTACTGGTATTTTCAATTCCACAGTCGGCCCGGTGGTCTTCGGGTAAAGTGCTCGACTGGAAACCGAAGGGTCGCGAGTTCGAAACTGGTCGGACCTCGGATTTTTCAGTTCGCGTTTTAACTCATACTTCACCTCTCAACGATGGGAGGAGTCGCCAGAAACAACTTGTGGTTCGGGTTCCACGTTAAGCTGTAGGTCCCCTTTTCCCGGTTGGATAACTGGGGTAGGCTAGGGACAGACAAGTCGCCGAAGTGGCGTCCAATTGAAAGACTTGCACCAGGCCAATGAGCCACACGAAATTATTATTATTATTTCAATTCCCCCAGTTTGGGGAGGAGGTGGCTGACAAGCTACTCTTCAGAGGGTTTAACACTAATTATCGACAGCCATGTACACTTAAAAAAAAGAGAAAAGAAGACTCTTTTGTTTGCGATGATTACAATTCCCCCCTCCTGGAGGTCTTAGAAACATTCTGCAACTACTTTCTTTCGTAATAATAATGTTTTTATTTCGTGAGACGTACGTGTTTTAATTTATAATAGTCCTATGTTTTTTTGTCTTAAGCGAAACATTCTCTTCCTCTTCCTCCTCCTCCTACTACTACTAATTCAGTTTCTTCCTTGCACGTGCGGAAGACAACGATTACCACGAAAGTACTAGAGAATTTGTCTTAACGTCGCGGGTTTCTCGAGCGCGTTCCTATCCCATCCTTATGTACGTGTAGGAACCCGTGAATTAAGCAGTTTGGTCCTATGATTACATGAACTAAAATAAAACAAAAATAAAAATAGAAAGTATATAGAAATTTACACTTCAGAGAATCCATTTCAGTTTCTTTTGTGCTCTGATCGAGTGGGTCATACACAAGCCCCAGGGGGGAGGGGGTTAGCAGGAGTTAATGAAGATAATCACATTTGTCGAAAAAAAACTAATTTAACAAAGCCCCACACTGTTCGGCACATGTGGTATGAACACTATACTGTAATATAAGCTTAACAATAAGCAGCAATGGCTGGTGACTGTGTGTTCTGTAGAAAAAAAAATTCTGCAACCATGTAACCATGTTTCAATAAAAAGAATTTCCGATGATTTGATAATGAGAAGTGTAATTTACATGTAGAAGAGAATAAAAAAGAGCAATTGTACTCTTGTTAGAGTAAATTTGGCCCTTCTGCCTTAACATAGAAGTAATAACTCTACATATAAGATAAATCGCATTCTGCGTTTCTGTTTAGATTGGATAAATGAATTCAACGCAATTCCGCGTAGTGATTTCAGAAACATATTGCTCGCAAGTCACTCAGTCGCTTGTTTGTTGAGCGGGCAAAGTGAGCTGTCTAGACCGGCCACAAACGGGTGGGGGTCGATTGATACTCGTCACGGGGGCGATTCGTCTTCGACGTGATTCTGCCCCTTTCGACTCCACACGTAAATTGATGGCGGCCGCACACGAATCGACTCGTAGTTGTCTCGTCTCTCAAGTTCGAGTGTGACGAACGGATCGTATATAATGTATCTTGTTTGCTCGTAATTATTTTGTGTCTCTGATGTACGGAACACTTTAGAGCCTATGGAATCTACGTGCAATAACTGAAATGAGCGTTCAACAAATAAACAAATACCGGTAAGCATATAATATGATGTGCCAAATGCACAAATTTAACGTTGTGTTACTCCGAATCACCAAGTAATAATTTAAAAGATTACGCGCCTGGTAAGTCAGATCCCACCGAGAATAATACTGATTCAACTTATGTAAATTAAAATCCTATCAAAAACATAAAATGTACAACAGTGCAAGTCTCGCGACGAATTCTTTCCAATGTAAAAAAATCGTGAGATCTCGTGGGAAACCAAGTCGGTTATTTTCGTTAGTGTTCATGGAACAACCTGTTCAACACCTTGCCATAATTTTTATCTAATTAGTTATCTACCAACATCTGTAGTGACTACATCAAAATTATACATCTTTATTTCTATAATAAATATAATGGATAATCTGACCATAATATAATGAGATAAGAATAAATATAATGATCTGGCAATTGCACATCGTCATAATGACATAACAATAATTTATATTCCATTATTTAACCAAACACAATCATGTAAGAATGAAATACACTCACATGTGCATAACGTTTATGTTGCCATGGGAAACCAAGTAGGTTATTTTAGTGTTCATAGAACCACTTATTTGTTATATAATTAGGAATCTACCAACATTTATAGTGACTATATAAGTATTATACATCCTTATTTCTATAATACATACAATAATTTCGCAATGTCACCATAATATAATGACATCCGAATGCATGTAATGCATGTAATGATCGGGCAATTACACATCGACATATAAAAATAATTTATATTCCATTATGTAACCAAACGCAATCACGTAGGAAGGAAAAAATTACATAAAGTACCTATTTTAAATATTAGTTTACGTTGTCATGCGATTGCCAAGTTTTTATATTTATTATAGAAATAAAGATGTATAATTTTCATTTAGTCACTACAGATGTTGATAGATTACTAATTAGATAAAAATTATGACAAGGTGTTGAATAGTTGGTTCCACGAACACTAACTAAACGACTTGGTTTCCCAGGAGATCTCACGACTTTTTATGGTGGAAGGAATTCGTAGCAAGACTTACATTTTTGTACATTTTATGTTTTTGATGGGATATCATTTCTTTTTATAGGTAGTCCTTTTCTGTATTTCTTTATTTTATTTTATTTATTTTTTATATCAGCCACGGATTTTCCTAAAACCCATTCCCTGTCTCTCTGGTTTGGTTCGGGAAGTCCAGAAAGTCGATTACATTGTTATTGTTGAATCCTTCCATCATGTTAAGTACTGCAACATGCGGTGGATCACTATAAAAATATCAACAAGTTAGTGTTGTATATCGTATCAGTTTGTGAACTTAATAATACCCGGAAGTTGCGGATAAGGTATATTTTTCTGTATAAGTGAAAGTAGTATTACACCAGAATCAACAAGTTTGTCTAGAATACGATAGAATTTTTCTTACGGCAGTGCTGACTTAGTGTGCTGAAGTTGGCAATGACCGACGAATGTGAGACTTTGTAAAAACCAGTCACGCAGAATGAGGGAGTCTTTCATGTTGACGATGAAGTAAATAATTAATTTTGTTCCTACTCTGTAGTTGACAGGTTTTTGTATGTACCCCTCATAAAGCGAACATTTTGTTGCCAACATTTGCATACTACGCCACCGCCGTAAGTAAAATTTAGCCTTTACGTCAAAACTCCAAATGTGACGAAATTATATCAGTTTATACCTGTTTCTTACTACTGTAGTATCCATACACAAATGATTGTTGATACATTGTTTAAAGTGACAGGGAGACCAATAATACTGTATTCGGTAGTGGCAGTCTAGTAATGTGTGTCAGTGGTTCTGCCGAGGGCTGTTTGTTTCTGCACCCAAGACATTGATATTCTCGGACGTCGAGGTTATCCTTTCGATGGTCATCGTATATCGACTTTTTTGAGTTGATGTGAACATTGATGTTACCACCGATGTTTTTCTAATATCGATCATCCCTAGGGCAGTAATTGGTAGCAGTTCAATTTTTGACGTTCACTTTTTATTAGAGTTGGAAAATGTAAATCGTGATCCGAGAAATTGATTTGGAAAAGTCTACTTCATTTTACCACTCTTAATGGCGAGTACTCTCATGATTACTGTATTGCGCACATCTATAGCAAACCATCTCCTGATAAAATTATCGTAGAAAATCGGATGTTTGTGCCGTCTTTAGTATAAGCTAGTTCATAAGTAGTTTGTAAGTTTAGGGACTGATGACCGTGTAGTTAAGTCCCATAAGCTCTACAAACATTTGAACATTTTTTTCAAGTTCGGGTATTTGTGTAATGATATCACGTGACAATCCCAGCTTAATATTGATATCATGAGCAAAACCAGCACCTCATAGAGAAAACAGAATGCAATTGTCACTCCAGAGAGTTTCTAATCTGTGGCACAGACCATAGATAACACAGACCATAGATAACACAGACCATAGATAACACAGACCATAGATAACATAGACTGCGCGTCTTCCAGATCAAGGCATTTCCTTAACTCTGCCGTGTTATGGTTAACAGTTTGGTTCCCGGTCTAAAGTTTTTACCCCGCGTCATGTGACGGTATTTTCGACATTACGAGCAACATTTTTATAGCTGAAATCAAACTAGAATGTAGGTGTCATTGACACTATTTCCATTTGCAGCGATTTAAGCTGTATCTTACCAGTTATTCATTATTCGCTAATCATGCGCCTTATATCATTTCTGAAAACGCTTCACTTAGTAAAAAAGTGACGGCTACGTTAAAATTAAAAGCAAAAACATAAAGGTTACGGCACCAGGAATCGAACCCGCCATCTCTCAGTCCTGAACCTATTGCTATACCACAAGACCATACCAACACAATCTCCAGAATGTCACGATAGCAGATACTCTTCCATAAAGCGAAAATATGTTCGAAAGTGGAATTAATATTTAGAGATGTTCGAATTTTTCCTTCCATTACAGGCTAAACACTATCTGAATACAAAGTTTGACATTTGTGTGTCTCCTAGAAGTACCTTAGAATTTTGATGATCGGTGAGTCAGTGAGTGACAGCGATTTTCGACTACTAATATTTCGTAAACTGTAAGGTGTAGAATAGTATAATTTGAAAATGTAGCTAGTTATAGTAGATTCTCTTGGTAACCGAACATTCAGGCTTCTAGATTTATCCACAAACGGAGATAAAGGTGTTTGAAAGTGCCGTGAACTGCTTCCGGAAAAGGAAGGAACGGCCTTCCGCTCGATTTGGCGGGGGCACTCTTACCTCAAGTATTCTTTTTTATGTGTTCAGACATTCCGTCATACTTGTATTCGTGTGATGAATAGCTAGAGCAATATTTTCACTAAGGCGATGTAAAATTCCTTTGACATTCTGTAGACTGCTAAAATTTTTGAATCACTCTCTTGCAGTTCCGTTCACCAACAGAGGAACTATGATGAAAATTCCGTTCTATGCGCGAATGTACCCACAAAGTTATTTGTGTCTTCCTTTTATTCCGCTGATGCCAGTAAAACATCACAGCGTTCCCCTCATCATTCGTACTCTTCATTACACAGGTGGTTATTGGCTGAAGGAAAATCACACGCAGGACGAGTGCCAATCGATCCGTGTTCGGATATGATGTTACACATATATTTATCCATGTTATGTGGATTGATATGAGGTCTGCGAATGTATTATGTATTTTTAGAAATAATTTATACTGCAGCAGCCACTTTTTACTGATATTTTTATTAGCACGACGTGTTTTGGCAACAAGCTGCCATCATTGGGTGCATTTTACAGTTCCAGGTTTATTAGTGTTTTGTTATGTTTTTTTGTTGTGGGTGCGAGTGAGGTTATGGTTGACGTTTTAACCTGTTTGGGAAGATACAGCTATTTTAAAATGTATGTTTTGTGATTATAGCTTCTGGGTTATTATATTGTTGTATTTACTTGCAGTTTTGTTGATAAGCTTGTTATCTGGCACACACAACACAAGAAGACAGTTATGTACACACCACATGTAGACATTTTGTATTGGATGCTTACACTGTACCAAATATCTTTAGAAGCTAAGATAAGCTGCTTATATCAATATTTACAGTGAATATGCCATAAAATGTGCATGTGTAGATAGCATGTATTGAAACAGATGTTGCTGGGGACATACTTATTTTCCTACATTATTAGTTTTTACATTTTAATGAAATTTTCATTAAATACATTATTATTGCAACAAAAATGCCACAGATATAGAAAAGTTAGGGAAAAATGAAAAGACAGTTACAGCCCAGAAAGCAATGAAAGCCTAAACATTGAACTACATAAACAACATACAAGCTACAACATTCAGTTAAATGACAGGAAAACACAAATATAAATAAGATGTTACAGAACGATGAAGCCATAATCACCAAAGCAGATAATGGAAGTACCCTATGTATAATGAAAGAGGAAGAATACATTAATAAAACATTAGAGGTTCTTCAATGCAAAAGGCATTAGTGAAATTCAAAAGGACTCCACAAAAGCGTCCAGACAAAACTTAAACTACAATTAAGAAACACACATTTCCTCCTAACGGAATGGGAAAATAAGTACTTTTCAGCCATGAATCCTCAAGCACCAAAACTAAGATCAGAACCAAGGATACACAAAATAAACTGCTGGATACTCCCTATAGTTGATTCACGGAACAGCCCAGGATACAAAATTACTAGTAAACTAAATGACACTTTACCAGAGATGAACACATACCCTGAAAATTACTCACTAAAAACAGCAAGCAGCTGATAGAAGAAATTAAAAACCTCAATATTCCTCATTCTGCTCAATTAGTATCATTTGACATCATAAACCTATACACAAATGTACCTATCTCAGAGCCACTCAAAATCATCAGGTCAAACCTCATAAAATATAAAAAAAACTATCAATGGCTGAAATTGAATTCATAGATCTTCTGGAACTAATGCTTAACCACAACTACTTCACTTTCAACAATATAATTTAAAAGCAACATAGAGTTCTTGTAATGGGCTCAAGTATAGCCAGTACCACTGCCAAAATATATATTAGCAACCTAGAGCAAAAAGCTCTTGCCATTAAATCGAATTCCATGGATAAAATCATTTATTACAAACGGTATGTGGACGATACTTTGCTCTTGATAGATTTTGACAATAATGATATCAACAATATCCTCAATACACTAAATAACCAGGACCAAAATATAAAATACACGGTGGAACATGAAAACAATGGCAGTATCAACTTTCTGGACCTAACTATTAGTAAAGTAAACAACGCACACATCTTCACAATCTACAGAAAATCAACAACATCAGATTCCACCACACACAACTCATCCTGCCATGCGTCAACACATAAGCATGCTGCATACAGAGCATTTGTTAACAGAGCTAACAACACACCAATGGAGAACAACGCAAAACTTGAAGAATTCAATATCATCAATCAAATAGCTGCAGCAAATGGATATGATGATACAATGGTTGACAACCTGGCACAAAAAAGCAAAAACAAAAATAAACGAATCCCCACACAGAAAACAAAAAATAAACCCACCATGTGCACCCCTTTCATTGGCAAACTATCCTACAAAATAGCAAACATTTTCAGACTACACAAAATCAACATAACCTTCAAACCACACAATAAATTGCAACACTCTCTGAGACACAATGTAAATACTCTAAGAGATAAACACACACACTCAGGCATCTTCAAAATAATATGCAACACCTGCGAAGCTTTATATGTAGGCCAAACAAGAAGAGAATTCAATACACGATAAAGTGAACACATAAATGCCTACCACACCAATAACTTTAGTAAATAAGCAGTGCCACGGCGGATTAGCCGTGAATACTGAGGCACCTTGCTGCGGTGCGCGCGGTCGTTCGCCGTTCGGGGTTCGAGTCCCCCCTCGGGCATGGGTGTTCGTGTTGTCCTTAGTTTAATTTCATTTAAACGTAAAAACTAATAATGTAGGAAAATAAGTATGTCCCTCGCAACATCTGCACGCTATCTACACATGCACATTTTCTGGCATATTCACTGTAAATATTGATGTAAGTAGATTATTTTAGCTTGTCTTCTTGTGTTGTGTGTGCCAGATAACAAGCTTATCAACAAAACTGCAATTAAATACAACAATATAATAACCCAGATGCTATAATCACGAAACATACATACTAAAATAGCTGTATATTTCTGAACAGGTTATAACGTCCAACCATAATCTCACTGGCAGCCACAACAAAAAAACATAACAAAACATGTACACGTTTTCTTTGTTTTTTAAGGTAATTTGACTACTTCTAAATAAAATAATACTTTTACCATGAGTGCCAAGTGTCAGACGTGCCGTAGAATTGTTAGTTCCGGGTTATGGCGTGATGAGTGCAGCAATTTTTTTCATTGGGTGACTGTAGCGGCGCGGGAATTGGGCAAGTGAGCGAGACTCATCAGTGGTTTTGCAGGCTGTGTACTAGGGATAGGAAGATAGTGGAACAGGAGGGGAAAATTGCTGCCCTTCAGGCAGAGTTAGATCAGGCTAAGAGGGATCTGAACAGGTTAAAGAGGGAGGACAGCAATCAGAGGTGGGAAGTGGCAACAGGTGGAAAGAAAAGGGCCAGAACTCAGACAGCTTTGTGGTGAATGTAAAAATAAGTTTGACCTGTTGCTTCAGTTAGAAACTGATGAGCCTCAGATTGAAGTAGATGTAGACAGGGCTGAACAAACTTTCAACAGGAATTTGAATAAGAAGGTAGGGAAATCAGCAAATAGGAAGAAAGTTTTGTTATTAGGTAGCTCGCATGCCAGAGGTGTGGGCCAACTCCTGCAGGATGAACTAGGTAAAGAATACAAGGTCACAAGTTTCTTCAAACCAAGTACTGGTCTGGGTCAGGTGACAGAGGATTTAGGTTCACTGTGTAAGGATTTCACCAAGGAGGACACCGTGGTTATTGTGGGTGGTCTGGGGAACAGTATTGACAGAGATCTGGGTTCAACATAGAGTGTGACCTGGCAAAGATTGCATCAGCATCGATGCATACCAATGTTGAGTTCGTGTCTATTCTGGAGCACCACGACCGACCTCATTTGAACGCTTCTATTAGGAGAGTTAATTTGGAGTTGGAGCAGCTGCTTGGATCAGGTGTGGGGTCACACATTGGTGTGGTTCCTGTTGATTCACTCAATAGGTGGGATTACCCTAGACATGGCCTACATCTCAATAGAAAAGGAAAGAGTAAACTGACTGGGCTAATAGCAGGAAATTTAAGGGGGGGGGGGGGAGAGGCACTGACATGAGTGGTAAAATACCAGTGGTTACAGGTGTCAGAGCAGTTCCTTTTTTAGGATAGGCAGGACAAAAAGAAGTCAAGTTCTAAGAGAGGTCAATATTGAAACAAACCTTCAGTTAAATAAAACAACTAAACAGCATAACTCTGACAAATCAGATCAGCAAACATAGCCGTTAGTTAAAACTCATCACCAATTATCAGAAATTTTATCTGCACCAAGCTCTGCAACAGTCAATGTAATATGCAAATTATCTTTAGTGCACCAAAATATTAGAGGGCTAAGAAGCAAAATAAATGAACTACTCATATGCATTGATGAATTAGAGTCATCCAACCCGGTCGACATAATCTGCCTCTTTCAACATCATGTGACCACTGGTATAGATTTGCTAAGTATTCCAGGATTTATGTTAGCTTCCAATTTTTGTAGAATGGAAATGGAGAATGGAGGAGTTGCCACATTCATTAGAAATTGTTATAAATTTAATACCATAGACATTAATAAATTTTGTTTAGAGCAGCATATGGAAGCATGTGCAACAGAAGTATAATTTCATAATAAATCATTTATAATAGTAACTGTGTACAGAGTACCAAATGGTAACTTTAATTTGTTCATAAATCAATTTGAAGCTCTGTTGGCTTACTTGATAACAAGAAAGAAAGAATTAGTGCTGGCTGGTGATTTCAGTGTAGACTTCCTTGAAAACTGCCCCAGTAAGAAATTATTTCAATCTGTAGCATTGTCATTCAACCTAATTCATACTGTTAATTTTCCAACTAGGATAGCTAAGGGATTAAAGACAGCCATTGATAATATCTTTATAGAAATGCCAAATGATCAAAATTATGTTATAGAACCAATAATAAGGAGCCTTTCAGACCATGGCATGCAGTTACTTTTACTAGATATTAATACTAATCAGAATATAAAATCTATCAAATCTGAGTTTAAGAGGGTAGTCAGTAAGGGAAAAATTGATCATTTTAGAAAACTGCTCAAAGACATGAATTGGAGTGATGTCTACAGTGCTAATAGTATGGATGAGAAACACAACACTTTCATAAGTAGTCCTCAACTTATTTGAAAACTGCTTTCCCCCAAAACTGACACAGATTAGACCAAAGTCTACAAAGAAACCATGGATTACTCGAGGAATAAAGGTCTCCTGTAAGACAAAAAGGAAACTATACCTGTCAATTAGACACAGTTCAGATGTAAATGCTTTAGATCATTACAAAACATACTGCAAGATATTGAAGGCAGTAATACTGACATCAAAGAAAATGCATTATCAGAATAGGATAGTCCTTTCAGACAACAAAATAAAGACAATATGGGATATAGTAAAGGAGGAAACTGGTAGAACCGGATACAAAGAGGAGCACATAGCATTAAGAGTAGATGACAAACGGGTAACAGATTAGTGCAGTGTTACTGCAATTTTCAACAAGCATTTCTTAACTATTATCGAAAATATGGAATTATCAGCGTCAGTAACTGCTGCAATGTAATATCTCACACCTGTGACTACAAATAACTGCAGTAATATGAGTATGACACTCAGAACACCACTAGAAGTAATGTCCACCATAAAATCCTTAAAATCAAAAAATTCCAGTGGCTATGAGAATATATCAACAAACTTGATTAAAAATGTGCTTATGAGCTTAGTGATATTTTAAGTTATTTGTGTAACCAGTTTTTTTATCAGTGGAACATTTCCAGAATGGTTGAAATATGCTGAAGTTAAGCCATTACACGAGAAAGGAGATAAAGAAATTCCACCCAATTTCACTTTTGCCTGCATTCTCAAAACTTTTAGAGAAGATAATGTACATTCGTCTTCTTAAACACATTACCACTAATAAGCTATTATCCATGTCACAATTAGGGTTTCTAAAGGGTTCTGATATTGAGAAGGCTATCTACACATACAGTGAGAATGTACTCAATTCATTAGACAATAAATTACATGCCACTGGTTTATTTTGTGACCTGTCAAAGGCATTTGACTATGTAAATCACAATATACTTTTAAGCAAATTAGAATATTACAGCGTAACAGGAAGTGCTGCAGAATGGTTCAAATTGTATATCTCCAATAGGAATCAAAGGGTGTCAATCGGAAAGAGAGATGTACTGAACTATCAGGCTTCATCAAATTGGGAACTAATAACATGTGGGATCCCCCAAGGCTCTATCTTTGGCCCCCTGCTTTTTCTTGTATATATCAATGGCCTTTCATCATCGACATTATCAGAGGCCAAGTTTGTTTTATATGCAGATGACACAAATATTGAAATAAATAGTAAATGAAATATAGCCGTAGAAAGATCAGCTAATGAAATTTTCATGGACATTAATAAATGGTTCTTAGCCAATTCTCTGTCCGCTAAACCTTGAAAAAACACACTATATGCAGTTTAGGAGTTGTAAAAGGTTTCCTGCCAGTATATGCCTAGAGTATGACAACAAGAAAATAGAAGAAGTTGAATGTGTCAAATTCTTAGGATTACAGCTGGATAATAAATTTAACTGGGAGGGGCATACCACAGAACTGCTGAAGCACCTAAACAAGTCACTGTTTGCTATGCGAATGTTGTCAGATATAGGAGATATAAAAATAAAGAAGCTTGCATATTATGCATACTTTCACTCTATGATGTCGTACGGGATTATTTTCTGGGGCAACTCATCAGGCCAAGCAAAAGTTTTCAGAGCACAAAAACATGCGTTACGGATCATTTGTGGTGTCAACTCAAGAACATCATGTAGATGGCTATTTAAGGAACTGGGGATACGTACTACTGCTTCCCAACACATTTATTCTCTAATGAAATTTGCGTTAAAAATATATCTTTTTTTCAAACCAGTAGCTCAGTCCATGGGATCAATACTCAAAACAAGAATAACTTGCATAAAGATTTAAAGTCACTTACTTTGGCTCAGAAAGGTGTCCAATATTCAGCAGTACACATTTTCAATAACATGCCAGCAGCCATAAAAAATTTAACTCACAATAAAGTACAGTTTGTAAAGAATTTAAAGGATTTTTTGGTGGCCAACTCCTTCTACTCCATTGATGAATTTCTTACCAGAAATGATTGATTGTAACTTATTGTATATAATATTCACAAATGCGAATACTGTATTCAGTTTGACTTCAGTACAGGTCTTGTGCAGTAATGTAATCATTGTAGAAAAAATTAAATAAAATAATAAAGTAATTGCTAAGAATTTTAATATGCACCTAGTAATTTAGTAAGTAGTAATAAGTTTTTGTGTCCTTTAAAAGTAAATATTCTTAAGATAATTGTTTTTCCTGACTAATTCCACATCCACTAGGGCAATTACATTTGGGGTCTGTGGAAGCTACATCAACAAATATGCTCACTTTTTGTAAGTATATATTGTGTATTTTGTTCTGACATGTTCTACATCCAAGAGGATTCCCTCAATCCGGATCTACTGGAACGAAAAGTATATCTAATCTAATCTAATCTCACTAATGAACCTGTAACTGTAAAATGCACCTGATGATGGCAGCTTGCTGCCGAAACGCGTCGTGCTAATATAGTAAAAAGTGACTGCTGCAGTATAAATTATTTCAAAAAGTTTATAATGGTACTGTTTGCTAAAATTTACACGGTGTTAAAATGCAACAATTTGTGCTTGAATCTGTTGTGACATGCACTGCTTTAGTGAGTGTTAACAAGTCTGATAGTTCCGTTTCATTAAAACTACAGAGGAAAGTTATCAAAATCGAACCAGACCATTTTGTTTTTATTTAAAAGGTTGAAAATAGAAGAAATTATATTTTAAAATCATTCCATATTTTCCATGTTTCATTTATAATCTTATGAACAAATTACATTTTACTTATAAATATTTACTGTAGTCTTTACATTTTTCTGTAAGCAAATATAATTGTAAATCATAAAATTGTTTACAAAAATCCTACACTTAGCTAGATTAAAAAATATATGCTAGAATAGGAGCCATGTAAAGAGAGTGAAGATAACACTAAAAAAAGTTTCATTAGCAGTTCCAAAAGATTAGGCAAATTCTTGTTCTTCTCTCTGTTGAACAGATAAGATATCCGCCTAGGCTTTAACTCTGACACATAGAATTGTGGCGTTTAAGGAAATGGCTAACCCAAGTTTTTCCCACCAATTTCGTCTTTAGAAAGATGTTCAATATTATTTGGCTCTGCAAGTTCTACAGCCATTCTTCACAAGTCTCAGCGAAAGATGTTCCCATAGCAGTAGAATAATAAACGTATTCTTCTTTAATATATTTACCCCATGTTGTATGTCTACTCCTTTTTGTATTTGCTACGTTATTAGGCACACCATACTTGGTGTTGGACAACTTGACAAGAAATATTTTTGCAACATTGAACTGTTTCTTCCAACTCTCATCTTTTCCTGGACGCGTCAGTATCCTATCATTTTTCGTCCCCTGTGACGATGCGGTCCCACGGGATGCTCGTCCCTCACTGTCATTCCGTCAAAGGCTATGTTTCGGAGTTGGAAACTCTCATCATCCTCCGCACAGCGAGGATCTTTCTCCGTGTTATTTGTACGTCTTTGTCGACCTGAAGAAAGACGTATGGCCACCAGTTTCAATCAGGCGAGGAAGTGCAAAAGTAGGCGTGGTTGTGGATCCGTCAGCGGCTGATCGTGTTCTCCGAAACAGCAAGTGATAGTCTTGACTCCCAGTGAGATATGGGTTTTGTAATGTGTGATGATTGGATCAAATTAGATTAGTTTTTGTTCCATATATTATGAATACGACATTTCGATATATTGTGGAAAATATTTTAATAAAATGTATTATTTCATGTTGTTACAAGACATGCAATTTAATACAATTTTTCTATTTTTTTTGTAAAATTACTTATTTTTATCTAAAAAATAAACTTCTGAGTAGAAGGCGTTTTAGTTCAAAAATTCTTTGTTTTGAAATGGTAGTTGGCTATCTGTCAGACTTTTTATACTATTTGGTAAGTGACAACAGCCTAATGCACCCCTTCTTAGACCAAAATGAAATACGCCCTTGAATAGTAAATATCATCCGTTTCTCCCATTGTGACAGCTTTGAGCGCTGTTATTACTCTTGAGTTATGTTGGGTTATTAATAACAATTTAAAAAGTGATATATATGTATATATATTTCAAGTAAAGATCTCTTGTTCTTTAAGTAAATCTGCATGGCGATTTTGGCTGCACTACAGCGTTTTTTTCTGATTATAAACTTTGTGCAGTGAATACTTGTTTACTCAGTGATAATTACTATCAAATATTATACCATACGAAAAAGTGAATGAAAATAGGCATAATGAGCTTATTTACTGAGATTTTTATAACCAAAATTAGCAATAGCCATAATAGCATAAGTGACAGAACTCAAACGTTTTAGCAATTCATCAGTGTGTTTCTTCCAAGTCAAACTCTCATCAATACACACCTCATATGTTTGAATATTACAGAACTATGTATACTGTGTTTTATCAAAATTTAACGAGAGTCCATTTGTAGAGAAAGACATTATTTTCGATTTCATCAGTTACTTCTTGTTTGTCAGGTGTGATTACAGTTCTTGTATTATCATTAAAAAAGTACTACATTTGCATCTTCGTGGATGTAGATTGGCAAGTTATTAGTATATATATAATCTCAAAGGATTCAAGACCGAGCCCCATGGGATCCCATTCTTGTTAGCTCCCCAGTTTGAGGGAACAGTGTTTTTTGCGCGTTATGTGAACCACTTATTTCAACTGTCTGTACTTTTCCCATTGATGCACTGTCCCACTCATACTACAATACTTAAGCTTATCTAGAAGAATTACTTCTTAATGTTACCATTCTAAAGTCCCATTGTTCTGAGTGTTTGGTTTGAGTTTCCCCTCACACAGAGATATACCTCCCAGGGGGCCCACAGCTCGTTTGCGGGTATGTGTGTGGCGCGCATGTGTCTCCAAGCCATTGCAACCTTTCTTTCTATTTCCCCAGGCTGCATTTCCTCTCCCAGTTCCCTCCTTCCCTTTATAATTCCTCCCTACTCTCCGCTGATCTCCCCTCTCTAGATGCTTCATTTTAATATTTTATAACCAAGGCTATTCCTATGGTACCGATGACGGCTTTCACAATTTTGGTCTCCTTTTAGTTTTCACCTGTTTTTGGCCCAGTTTGATCCCCTTCAGAGTTTGACCTCCACTACAAAATTTCCGTCAAGAGTGTCAGCAGTTAGGGGAAGAACTTCCTACCTAGCTGCTATGGCACAGATCTCTCTCTTTTCCTTTCCCTGCTCTCTCCTCGCCGTAGCCCACTATGCCCGATAGATCTCCAGCACGTGTAGCCAGTCTGTGTGTATGTGGGAGGGGGGAGGGAGGGGCTGTTATTTATCCTTTTGGTTGAACCATCTGACACGACAGGGATGAAATTGCTGGTACCAGTGCTTTAAGTGCCCCATGTATGACTGACTCCCAGCAACGACATTCCAGTCAGGTGGTCATTGATTATGGCTGGGTGGCACCCATTGGACGAACCCCCGACTGGAATGGGTGGTAAAAGTGCGAGCGTCCTGCAAGTGAAACGTGTGAAAGTGTCCGGCTGCTCTCCTGCGGCCAGACTCTCGCTAGACAGGAATACTTCTTCACCTCCAGTTTTGTCTTCCATGGGCGTGTCCTTCTTGACTGCACCCTGGGAAGAGGGTCAGGCCTGCAGACTGGATGCAAAGCGACTGAGTAAGTTGCGCTCCGGCTCTGTCCTGATTCGAACATTTTTTTATGCCGCCCAGTTGGCTGCACTTCGAGCCTGCCAGCAATTGGGAGACATCCCAGTGAGCTTCGCGCCTCATCAATCCATGATTATGACACAGGGCGTTATCTTTCACACAAACCTTTTGCTACGATCAGACGATGAACTCATGGCAAACCCGGAATGGTGTAGAATTAGATTCGTACGACACGTCCAGAAAATATCAAGGTAATGATATGCAGACGTGACATCAAGCCATACATTCTACCACCTGGAAACATGTATTACACACGCAACACCAATCCAGTTATGGTGATTGTGGCCGCGCTCCCCAAGTAGAGAACCCTTGCGCTCCTCACCTAGCTGTATAATTGCCGTGGAACATGAAAGTTTTTCTTTATTTTTAGACAAATCAACTACAGTATGCAAATACTTGAAAATTGTTCATTATGTCATAAAGAAATCAATTATTTGAAACAGAAACGCAGCCATATCATGAGGTTTTCAGTTCAAAATTGATATTCTATACAAGTAAGGATAACACCTAATACACCATCAATATATTATCGTAGTCTAATGTCATTCTGCACATTGATACATTTTCCAAAGATAAAATTACAGTTTATGTAATTCCTTTTAGACACCTAATGGTTATCATTGTCTGTAGACTGTACTTTGCAGTCTGCACAGTCGTAGGAAACTACAGCAACGCATTTCTTGCAAACTAGTTTGTCACACGATGCAAATTTGTGTGAACGTTTTTCCTTCTCTGCAGGATTTTCGACACCTATCAACGGTGGCGCCTCTCGCCTTGGACGTGAATGGTTGAGCTCTGACCCTGATTTCTGTACAGTCTTTGGCAAGTTCATCTACAACCTTCAGAAGGAAATCTCGTCTTGTTTATAGTTCGTCACCACTTTGTAGATTACCCGAGCATTGATTCCTGCTAAATGTAGAATATTATAAAAGTATGAAGGGGACACCATCTTCCACCAGCTTTCACTTGGTTAACGTCTACTCCATACTTGGATTCATTGTAACTTGCCACAGTGTCAGGCTTTGACTTCGTATCATTTCCAATTTGTACACCTGGATGCAAGAAACTGAGAATTATTACGTTTTCCCCTGGCTTTGCTTGATGCACTGTGGGGGTTCTCGCGAGCTTCCTTCACGCACTCAGGCAATTTTGTTCATGTTACCAAGCAAGCTGCTTCGATATGCTGTCAGCTCCTTGTTAGTAAAGGTGAAGTGAAGAAGTTGTCATAAGTAAAATTTCTTCCTTTACTTGGGAATGGACCTACAATTTTCTTCACCAGACGTTCACCACCAGGAAGAGTTTCATCTTTACCAAGATATGGATAAGCGTTTAACATATACTTGGCATTTTTATCGCCAGCCATCCAGAATTTCTACCCATAATTATCAGGTTTTGAAGCCATGAATTGAGTAAATCGACATCTAATTTTAGATGGGAACAACTGTTAATCGACAGAAGTATATGAACCAGGAATGACCATCCTTTGGCAGTTAGCAATGAATCTGTACCTCTGACATGAGAGCAAATATGTCGCTTTTTAGTCGCTCCGATCGTGTCGTCCTCATGTCAAACCTGAGGAACCTCATTATTTCTCTGATGCGATTACGTAAGATCACAGACTTGTAAAACTGCATTCTCCACTTGTCTGATCAAAGAAAGTTCGCTTCTATTCATTTGGATTCAGTGGCACCCCTAACATACATGAGGTCAAAAAACGCATCCAGCTCTTCTAGTGGTAAAGACCACTCTGTTCCAACACTATACGCACATTTGAAGGTACTGCTACGGTGGCCGTTGGAGGGCTGAAGCGATGCTCGGGCGGTTCGACCCTGCCTTATGAGTGACTATGTCGCGCCCAAATTGCTTGCAGTGCTTTCCGGCTTGTTGAATGTAGCAGACACTTACTACCTTAATCTATTCCTACATGTAACAATTGTACAGACACTCTAAATGCCCCTCATGATGAGATATAGGACTAGAAACTCGGGTAATGCATAAAGTATAAAAAGTTTTAAATTAACAACTATTGAAGATAAAATTATTGAAGAAGAAGATAGACGATTGTGGATGTCCCGAAGTCAAATAAGTTTTGAATGTGTTTGAGAATAGGTTTGTCTATAAACCGAAGTTTTCAAATGTTAGTAGGAACTACTTCCCACTTTGTTCCATAGGGAGCTTCAATCTCTGAACCGATACTCAAATTACTGAAACTGCATCTTATTACTGATCTTTTTAATTGTGTATGGCTCATTTAAGCATTAGTTGAATAATTGCCTTTGCCTATAGATGTAACTGCCAACCCACGTTACTGTGTAAAATGTCAGCCATAGCATCTCTGGCAGAACTACGCTCCTGATAACGAGATTGCTCTTCCCATGAAACGGCACCTAGATATCAGTGCAATGAAAGTTACTCTTGGAATGATAGTAGCAGCAATGATAAAGAAGGAAACAAAAATATATGATATCAGAAACATTTAATTTCTTACATTGACCACTATTCTGGACATGCGGAAATATAAAGGATGCATGGATGCATTCGAGATCTCCATCGTACTTTCTTTTCCATCATAATCATTATTAGTTCTGCATATGCTCCTACATATTGATCTTATTCAATACTATTTGGCAACAGTAACAGCTGCTCATCTGAGAGACATGCCACCCCCTGACTCCCTGCCCACCCCCTGACTCCCTGCCCACCCCCTGACTCCCTGCCCACCCCCTGACTCCCTGCCCACCCCCTGACTCCCTGCCCACCCCCTGACTCCCTGCCCACCCCCTGACTCCCTGCCCACCCCCTGACACCCTGCCCACCCCCGACTCCCTGCCCACCCCCGGCTCCCTGCCCACCCCCGGCTCCCTGCCCACCCCCGGCTCCCTGCCCACCCCCGGCTCCCTGCCCACCCCCCGACTCCCTGCCCACCCCCCGACTCCCTGCCCACCCCCCCGACTCCCTGCCCACCCCCCGACTCCCTGCCCACCCCCCGACTCCCTGCCCACCCCCCGACTCCCTGCCCACCCCCCCACCCCCGACTCCCTGGTTGGCCTTGTCTCTGCCTCCAACTCCCTGCTCTCCACTGACCCCGAGTCCCTGCCCTCCTTTGACCCTGACACCCTGCCCTCCCCCTGCTCCCTGCTTTCTCACTGGTTCCCTGCTTGTCCCCTGGCTCCCTGCTTGCCCCGTGCCTTTCTGCCCGCCACCCAAGTCCCTGACCACCCTCGACACACTGCCCACCTCCAGTGTCTCTGCCTGCTCTCTGAGTCCCTTCCTGACCTCGGGCCCCTGCCCTCTTCCCTACTCCATGCCCGCCACTCGACTCCCTGCCCTCACCTGACCCTGACTAGCTGCCCTCCCCCAAACTCGATTCCCTGCCCTCCCCGACCCTGACTGGCTGCCCTCCCCCAAACCTGATTCCCTGCCCTTTCCCAACCCTGACTCCCTGTCCTCCACCGACCCCGACTCCCTGTCCTCCCCCTGGCTCCCTGCTTGTCCTGTAGCTCTCTGCTGGACTCTTTGCCCTCCTCTGACCCCGACTCTCTGCCCTCCCTGACCCAATCTCCCTCCCCTCCCCTGGCTCGCTGCCTGCCTCCTGGCTTCCTGCCCTCCCCACGACTCCCTGCTCTCCCCCAGCATGTTCCTGCCCTCCCTTGACTCCCTGCCCTCCCCCAACTCTGTCTTCCCCTTGCTCCCTGCCTGGTCCCTGCCTTCCTGCTCTCCCCCGACTCCCTGTCCCCCAACTCCCTGCCCTCCACCACCCAGACTCTCTACCCTGCCCCCACCCCAACTCCCTGCCTCCTTCCACCCCAACTCTACCCATACCCCACCCCGACTCCCTCCCCTCCGTCTCCCCACTCTCTCTGCACCCTCTCTTTCCGGTCCTGCTGTCCACCCGGAAGCGTCAAACACTGGCCGTGTTTCTTGACTTGGTAAAGGTGTACGACACCTGTTGGAGGTAGCGATCACAGAATAACATAGAGAGGCTATATCGCCTAGATCAGCGTATAGGCAGTGAAGCCATGGCAGCCATCTTGGATGGGTGTAGAAACGGAGTTGGACGGATAAATGATTCGTTCTTCAAATGGCGCTCGCCTGAATCATAGTGTCATTTGAACCCCTTAGGATAGGAAAAAATTACCAAATTTTTCACGCAGACAGGTGAATACTGAAGGAATGCAAGAGTGTTCTTAGCAAGTACAATACGTATTGTTCTTGTATAAAAATAATAAGTGAAAATATTACTTTTGTATGATATTAAAATTGCGACATTGAAAAGTTAGTCGCCTACCACATTTTTTGTTTTGTGGCCAGGAAAGTTGTGGGTAAAGAAATGAACTTTCATTTTTATTCAAACAACTATTTATAGCCCCCCTGGTTTTCTCTCAAATTTTGATAGAATAGAGCGGAGGAATCTTTCAAATTATACTCGTTACTTTCAGCGAGCTTGCCCACTAGTGACCACAGGCTCTGTTGCCCATTCATCTTGTACTTTGTGATCAATTTCGATAAACATTTTTTGATCTGGGATACAATTTTCGGGATTAAATAATTATGACTTAATACTTTATATTTATTTTATTACTAACTAGCTGAACCCGCCCCTATTTTGCAAGGTTAATCTTAAAAGTTCTATAACTGTAGAACTATAGAACGTATCGTGATGCGTTTTGTTTCAATTTCTTCGTTATAATTCTGAAATCATCGTAGGTTATATTAAATGTCAATCCAAAAATGAGAAAAAATTGAAATAAACATAATAATAACGTAGAATGATTTACCACTTTTCCACTTTCGTGACCTCTGTAGCGTAAACTATGAGAGCCGCGCCAAAGTACATAGTATAGAATTATAGAACTAGGACGATTATTTTTGTATAAAGTGACACATATAGGTGGATAGAACTTTTCTCCAAGTTTCGATTCGCAAAATGCCCCAAAGGGTTAGTTACACAACAAACCACTGGGAGGCAGGTGTGTCAGATCACGAGGCTAATTATCGGTCGGAAGTTTCTCATCCAGTAGTTCGCGTCTGCGGATAGGTGTCCAAAGCACTAGGTATCGAAAACCAGCTTTTGTCTCGTATTTCCGTGTTTTCGTGTCAGCGACCTAAATCATTATACACATAGACTGAATTTGTTACATCACAAATACTGGTCATTTGAACACATTACCCGCACCTACTGAAATTATAACATCAAAGATGGTGCTCATATTGAGCACTTTATTCGCATATACCGAATTTGTTACATCACTTATGGTGCTCATATTGAGCACCTGTATTGTGTTGCAAATATGATCTCGCCGCTGATATGAGCGTGTTTCTGCATGTCCTTCACTTTTCATACAGTCGTAGTTATGAATAACTCTGTACAGCCACACATACTGCACAAGAGTAAGTGGATAGGTAACAGTTAATAATACAGTGTAATAGGCTGTGCTACATACTGGTTGAGATATCTACTGCAGTTGTTTCAATTGCCACAAGTAACGCAGCGAAAAATGCCCCTATCGGAACCCAAAAAGGAGAATACGGTCCTCTTTAAAAGCCATCAGCTGCCTCAGTCCTTGTGTCGTCTTTCTCGCTAGAAATTGGCATGCGAACGTATTAGTAGTCTGCTAACGCAGAACATTGTAAACATTATTATCTAGTCTCTCTCTGCAGTTAAGACTTCGTAATCTACACCTCCCCCTCACTGTCACTGTCCAAACACGTGTCCCCCACTCTCTTCTTTTCTCCCAGTCGCAATCTCCCTTGCCACTTCTTCACTGTCTCTTTCCCAGGGGCGGATCCAGGACAGCCTGTTGGGGATGGGGGAGGGGGGGTGTGTGAAAGAATTCTCATTGTCAGCTAAACTCAGGCTTAGTAGAAAGACTCTAGTACCTGCCACCCACTTTTACCCCACCAATACAACACAACAGTCTCGCAGTTTTGAAGACTTGAAGACTCAGTGCAGCGATAGCACACTAGTTTCGCACTCTAAAAAAGAAAAGTACTGCTGGGGGGGGGGGGGCAAAAGTACTGCTGGGAGGGGGCAAAAGTACTGCTGGGGGGGGGGGCAAAAGTACTGCTGGGGGGGGGCAAAAGTACTGCTGGGGGGGGGGGGGGCAAAAGTACTGCTGGGGGGGGGGCAAAAGTACTGCTGCAGGGGGGCAAAAGTACTGCTGGGGGGAGCAAAAGTACTGCTGGGGGTGCGGGGGCGGGGGGGGGGGGGCAAACGACCCTTACCCCCCCTCCCCTTGGATCCGCCTATGCTCTTGCCCTCATTCCCATTGTCTTTTCTCCATTCTTTTTCTTTGCCATTGCCTCTGTATTTTTCTTTCTCGATTACAGTATGCAGACTTTATCTCGACACATGTCCTTTGTGTGTGTGTGTGGAGGAGGGGGGGGGGGAAGAGGGAGTGTTTATAAAGATTTTTACTCTTAGAGTATGAAAATTTAACACGTGAGTATGGGGATAGGTCAAATCGGGCAATTTATTTATGTTAAAGTTCGTCGGTCTGTAGGTTGTGAGTGCGGGAGCAGAGAGAACTGTGCCCCATCCCTTCACGCAACCTTCCACCACCCTGCCAAGCCTATGTAAGGTGTTTTGTTCCTGTCGTTTTCTCCCTCTACACCTGTCCATCACTTTATCCTTTTACCTGCAGACGTCTTTCATTGCCTCCCACTGCCATTGTCTTCATCTGTTCCTGTTTCTCATTTACGGCCACTTACTTCCTCCCAACATCACTGCTCCCTTTTCCTTTTCGCTCATCTGGCACTGTCTCCGCTCTCCTCCAGTGTCGCCTCTCTCGCTCAGTGTCACTGTCTCACTGATACTCCACTAAGCAGAACAAGTCCAAATATGGTTGCATACCAAAATTTTTGGTGAAAACCCCGAAATGATGTTGAGACAGTTGATTTTCTTTTCAGACTTCCTGTCTGAGTCTTTCCAAGAGAAATAATCTGCATGTTTTTGCTTCGACAGGAATATTTTTCTGCTGGCTCCCCTGCTGAAATAGGATACGCTACTTATATAAAACTAATATTAAAAGAAGTAAGTACAAAAAATTACTCGCATGCAATGCGCGTACACCCTTACTACTTTACATATACGCATCATAATTAGACGACAGCAATATCAGAATATACGGTATTCGACGTGCAAGTACAAATAATTTCATGGAGCAGACCAATTTATGCCACAAGGTAGTGCCATCGAATAGTTTCCAGATCAACGCATACTGTACGAGCGTGAAGAGACCTTGAGTATCATCAAATTTTACTGCTGAAAAAAAATACATACTGAACATATAGTTTGCTGACTTAATAAGTATTGAGATGACTTCAGTACATGTGGCGTATGTTTCAGGGGAGATGTTTGATTATTTCCTGATGCTGTGCAAAGCACTGCTGAATCTGTTTTGCTGTGTGTGTGTGGACGCGTTTTCATTTTGAAATAGGGCAGTGTTTATTAGCAATATGTTAAGCCATGGCCGGCCGCGGTGGCCGAGGGGACTGAGGCGCTTCAGTCACGGTCTGCACGGCCACTACGGTCGGGGGTTCGAATCCCCCCTCGGGCATGGATATTTGTGTCGCCCTTATTTGTAGCTAGTTCATAAGTAGTTTGTAAGTTAAGGGACTGATGACCCCGTAGTTAAGTCCCACAAGCTTTAAAAACGTTTGAACGTTTTGTTAAGCCATAGTAAGCGGTTTGCTGACAAAGATGGTTAGATTTCATTCACGTTATCCATTATCCGACCAGCAAGGGTAATGATAGAAACATCTGAATTCCAAGGTATAGATACCCAAATCATGACACTCGACTTTAGGAAATTAGGCATGCCGCATATTAACCCTTTAATGCATAGTGTAGCTGATCAGCTACATACCTTACTTTTTTTCAATTATCTCTCAAACTGTTCAACATTTTACCACAAATTCATTTGTAGCAGCTTGTATACATAGTGTTACTTATCCTAGTAGCTCTTCCTAGAAATTGTAAATTGCAGAGTGCTACTGAACCATTTCCACAGTTAGCTGCATTGAGTTACGCCCAACGTGTGCGTTTATTTTAATATTCCTCCTTTCCCATGTAAAAGTAGTCAATCACACACTACTGTTGCATTATGAGTTATTTTTTGGAAAGATGAGAGGCATAACAGTGACATTTACTAAATCGGGTACAACATGGAAGCACTATACAGGGTGAAAATAAATTCGCGCACTCGGGTTTCGCAGCGCGATTCCTCACATGCTAGCAATAAAAAATGTCTCTCACAAAATTTTGTTTCAAAATGTTTCAAATGTTTGTATAGCTTATGGGACTTAACTACGGGGTCATCAGACCATAAACTTACAAACTACTTATGAACTAGCTAATACTAAGGACGGCACAAATATCCATGCCCAAGGGGGGATTCGAACCCCCGACCGAAGTGGCCGTGGAGACCGTGACTGGAGCGCCTCAGTCCCCTCGGCCACCGCGGCCGGCCAAAATTTTGCCCTGCGCATATTTCCGGCAGTAAATGGACGCCAAAGATTGAGATAGGTGTGTGTCCCATACGTCAGTGTATTTCAGAATTACACTACTACACCATCAAACTTCTAGGGGATGTGGGAGGTGTCTTGAGGATCAAAGTGAGCATAGAAACCCATGACGGAAACGTGATCCAATAACGCCACAGAGCGTCGAAGTTGCAGGAGGGGGGGGGGGATGTCTAGCGGCAGAAGCTGGTGCATGTCAACACATGAAAATTTGCGCCGGACCGGTACTCGAAACCGGGTCTCCCACATTTCGCGAGCGGTTGCCTTAACTACTCGGCCACCCGTGCACGCTCCCCGGCCCGACCCAAACTTCCATGTGTTGCACTTGTCTCTATCCCTCATATGCTCGTACACGTTATAGTGTGAGTACCACAAGAGGGAGAGAGACAATTCTACCACCGTAAGCCTGTCATGGTGTTGATGCTAATTATTGGCGGCGATCCGCAGCAGAGATAAATATATCCATATATTTCGCAAATCGCGAAATTTTCCGACGTCTGCTGCTCCTATAAAGAGCGGTTTACGAAGTATGTAAATGGATATATTTATCTCTGCTGTGGATCACCGGCGACGTCTGTTCCTTTGGAACAGACGTAATAATAAACATCAACGTCATGACAGGCTTACGGTAGTAGAATTGTGTCTCTCCCTCTTGCGGGACTCAAACTATAACGTGTGCGAGCATTTGAGGGATAGAGACAAGTGCAACACATGGATGCTTGGGTGGCCGAGTATTAAGGCGACCGCTAGCGAAAAGCGGGAGACCCGGGTTGGAGTCCCGGTCCGACACAAATTTTCATGTGTTGCAGATCGTTTGTCCATCTTTACAGGAGCAGCAGACGTCGGTAAATTTCACGATTTGCGAAGTATATACATGGATATACTTTAGGGGTTTTTCGATATATAAGCCCGGTTATTCATAGGAAGGAATGTAAACGACAATTCATCGGACCATTCCATAATCTTCCAGTCATCGGATATCCAGGTTTTATGATCGTGGCATTACTTCCTTTGCAGCTTTGCGTTGGCTTTCGTTATTAAGGTTTTAGCAAATACTGTACAGCCTTTCCATATATGTTAATCTCCAGCCGTAATGTTTTTATCGAAACGATATGACTTAAGTGAATGTTGAATTATGCAGTCGCTTTTGCCGTGGTAGATTTATGTTGTGTTGGCACAATCTGTATTAATGCACTTCGCTCGCTGACTGTTGACTTGAAGTTTTGTCCACTATTCCTCTTCGCCATTGATGTTTTACCTTGTTTTGTGTACGCTGTCGTTACCTACGATACTGTCGCTAATGAAATATTGCGAATTATAGAGTTGGCCTCCTTGGAAGTCTTGAGATACCGACCATTTGTATTTATCGCTGCAGAACAAAACGCTAGACAACGTCCACGCCTTCGTATGCGGTCGCATCTCAGTGCTAACACACACGCAGTGGTGCCAGTTCGCGGCAAGATGTAGTATACTACACGGTGTTCATATTATTGTTTCAACCTCCTGTATGTTTACACCTCAGGCTGGATATTAGGTGCATATACGGTAATACTGTCGTAAGTACTAGGGGCTCTCGCAAGGGGGGGATGGGGAGGGGAGGGGGGCATTGGGGCAGTTGCCTCTAGTGAGAATTCAGTTTACGAATATAAAAAAGGCTGTTACTTTGGGGCTGTATGATTTAAAATATCTCTAGAATTACCAATAAAATAACCCGAAAATATGCATAAAATGATGCAAAAATTAAATAAAATATGTAAACTGAGCTACAAAATGAACTACAGCTATGAAAAACTTATATAGACTCTATAAGCACACAAAAAACATTTCGACCAGTCTGGCTGTCATTGTATCCACGAAGTTTATTCTAATGCAGTTAAGGGTGCCTTCTGCAAGTTTTGTGTGCTTTTCCGCTCACGCATAACGCATGGCAGTCGTCAGGGCGCCTTCGTCATCCGCCCATTCACAGGCTTCGAAGAGCTTCACGATTAAGCAAACAATAAAAAAAGTCAAATGATTTTAGTTCAGACTAATCGCACAAAGTTGAAATAAATTGTTTATTGTGTATTGATTTGTGTATTACATGACTTGCGTTTAATAGAAAAAAATCAGATGCCATATTTAAAGATTTATTGCAACTTAGAATACAGTGTGGTGACGAAACATTGTAGCAACATTTTGAGAGTGCTCCTAAAATGCTATCTATATGTCTCATAGGACATAAGAAGTACCAAAAATTGATTCACAGCATCAATAAGAGCGAATCATTTTCAATTTTGTCAGACGAATGGATGTTCCAGGCACTGAACAACTTTTCCTTGCTGCATGTTATTTTGAGCCTGCAACTAATGTTGTTAGAGAAGACTTCCTTGGATTTACATCATTAACAATGTTAGAGCAAAACATTTCTGACACAATAATATGTACTTTATCAGCTTAGGGTCTTCAAAATGTTTGTAAAGCTTATGGGACTTAACTACGGGGTCATCAGTCCCTAAACTTACAAACTACTTACGAACTAGGACGGCACAAATATCCATGCCCGAGGGGGGATTCGAACCCCCGACCGTAGTGGCCGTGCAGACCGTGATTGAAGCGCCTCAGTCTCCTAGGCCACCGCGGCCGGCGCTTAGGGTCTACATCGAGATAAAATGGCAGGACAGGGTAATGGTGGGTGCAGTACGATGGCCGGTAAAATTGGCAAAGTACAAAAAATAATTGCTGAGAAACATAGCAAGGCTCGCTTCTATCATTTTGAGCGCCATAGGCTTAATGATTTGAACTTCTTACTAGAGGTTAGAAATGCATTTGTACTATCAAAGAAGCTATTTCTTTCTTCCGCGAAAGCATGGAAAGTCCTAGTTTGGAACCTTCAGAAACTGTGTTAGGCCGCTGTTCTGAGAAGCATAATTCTATAAGGAAATTTTAATGAATTGTTTTAGAAATTGTGAAGCATTAAAAATTTTACATAGTGACGGAGATCGTGAAACTTCACTGCACACTTACTTCTGCAACATTTATTGTTACGATAAAAGTGATAGCTAAGTATTAACACAAACTATAAACTGTCACCAATATCCTAAAAATAGTGAACATTAACTTGTTAGAAGTTTCAAAATATATTCAAGAAATTTTAAAAAATGTTAATGGATGAAAGAGAAAATGCTGAAACGGAATTTGAAATGATCGTGAAAAGTGCTGAAAGCAAGTATAGCGTACTTGGAATAGATGTCACTAGCATTCGAAAGCCGCAAGTTGTTGCACGTTAACAGCATCGTTCGAATCATCCAAAACCAATGTTTCACAAGGGGCACATGTGTTTTCAAATGTTCATATGTTAGCGTAAGGGACTTAACTACGGGGTCATCAGTCCCTAAACTTACAAACTACTTATGAACTAGCTAATCCTAAGGACGGCACAAATATCCATCCCGAGGGGGATTCGAACCCCCGACCGTAGTGGCCGTGCAGACCATGACTGGAGCAAATGTTCAAATGTTTGTATTGTTTATGGGACTTAACTACAGGGTCATCAGTCCATAAACTTACAAACTACTTATGAACTACTTACGAACTAGGACGGCACAAATATCCATGCCCGAGGGGGGATTCGGACCCTCGACCGTAGTGGCCGTGGAGACCGTGACTGGAGCGCCTCAGTCTCCTCGGCCACCGCGGCCGGTCGTGACTGAAGCGCCTGTCCCCTCGGCCACCGCGACATGTGTTTTGTTTGGGTAATAGACCCCGGACGTGTTGGTTTGCAAATTTAGGACAAGAATGATAAAAATTGACTTGCAGACGTGGCCAGACAGAACGTGGCCTGCCTGTGAAGAGTGCCTAAACGACTGCAGCTGCCATGGACGAAACCTCACCACCTAACAGCCTGCACATGTAGCTGGGTGGTGCGTGCGCTACCTAACGTCTGCTGTCGAATGTGCCAGCAAGCGCAACAGCCACTCGGGGCAGCTGGGGATCTGTCGACCGGTGCGCCACCAAGAGGGCCTGCTGTGTACACAACAAAGAGCGTAGCTACTGCCTGGCCGTTGCTCTTGAAGGCGAGAGGAAAAAACCACTTCTTTTCTGGCCAGCCCCTTAACCCTGAACACAGGATAAAATTGGGAACATAAATCTCACCAAAAATGGAAACAATTTTTTTCAATGCTTAATTCGTCGATCAGCATTCATAACTCAGTAGTGTCCAAAATATTGGTTACCATCAGTGGCGTATATACCAGGCGAGGGGGGGGGGGGCAGGAGGCCTGCCCCCCTCTCAAGTAGTTAATATTAAGAAAAAAATAATGAGTACGGTATCTGAATTATTTTAATGCCGTGCGTAGGCATCGCCGTGGTAACCGGTCCTACTTCCCTATATTGGTGACAGAAGTGGAGTATAGTGTTGTGAAATTCGCACCAGCTTTTTTTAAATGGCTATACTTTTTATGATTTAGTGTCAAAAATAAAAATTCTTGATCTCATTAAAGTAAAAGGGGCTTTAGGACAAATGATCCTCTGAATAAGAGCATCAAAACTGATACTATTTCATGGGGTCTAAACTTAAAATTACTTAACTTATATTTAATCTTCCTCCCCCACGAAAATACATGCTATATTTGCCACTAGTTCCCATACCCCTAATCTGATTCGTAGCTCAAATAATCAGTACTTGCTTAGGAAGTTTTACAATTTTAAATAAAAAAAATCGCACTGACGTGTTTTACGGCCCACTTTAGATTTGTAGTTTTATAAGTTTTTGCAAACATTTTGGACCAAAATAATAATCTAAATAATAAAAAATTAATTAACAATAGTGTCTGAAACCCTTGTTGGAAAAAAATAGGTACTGGCGGGTTCCGAACCACAGTCCGAAACACTGGCCACTACGCTATAGCTAACAGTACGGAGTTCCGTTCTTTAATCTCATACTATTGATGGCCATGGTTAACTGATGCAAATATGGCATTTGTTGACACTAGATTATCATTTATCGTACGAAGAACGACGTCTTTTTGTTAATTCTTCAGTTCGTCATTGCTTTGAAATGACAAAGTGTAACTTACAATATGAAAATCATCAAATACGCAAGGCAAGATGGCGTATGCCAGAGACAGTTCTGGGCGAGGAATGTCACGTGACATCTGCGAACTGCTGGTTTTCGTTAATTTAATGAAGGGTGTCAAAACTCGGTTATTTTTGCAAATATCTCTGAAACGATACGAGATATGAAAAAAACATAAGGGAACAAAGTTGTAGAGAATTATCTCCTCTAAAAATTCGTTTATTCAATTTTCGCTTCAGATGAACGGTTTCTTTGCAATTAAAATTACATTACAAACGGCTTTTTTTGGTAATACTACCGTATTTTTTGTCCGAAAAATTTGAAAAAGGGTGGTTCTGGTTTCTGGCGGCCTACAATTATGTGTACAAAATCTGGTGCTGATCGGTTGAACGGTTCGTCTTAAAAACAGGGAACACGTTACGGACAGACATACATCCCAAAATCGCCGATATTTTTGCAAATATCTCTGAAACGATACGAGATATGAAAAAAACATAAGAGAGCAAAGTTGTAGAGAATTTTCTTCTCTACAAATACGGTTTATTCAATTTTCGTGTCAGATGCATGGTTAAGCCGTTATTTTCATTTAAATTTCGAGCTGTCAAAAGACATTCGCAAAGGCCCACTTTTAATGTTACTACCGTAACCTAAAGTGGGCCAAAACTATAATCGCTGTGACAAAGTGTTCACTTTGCATTTTATATCACTGAGAAAGTGTCAGAAGCATAACGGAAAATTTTTCCAGAATGTGCAAGTCATGACATATAATTCTTTCCTTTGAAACAAAATACATCTAAACTTATTACCAACTGTGTTCACTGCATGAATAGTAATCAGTATGAAAAGTAAATAGTAAAATAAAATTTCTTTTAAACGCTTACATTATTAACGGTAAACAATTTGTTGACAGATTGCCCCTACTGAGACAGAAGCCTGCGGGCGTCCGTGATAAGTACGGTAACTTTTAACCTCTCGGTCGCGGGAACAGATAGTTATGTGGAAAGTTTCTAAGTCTCTCGAGATAATCATCTTACGAACAAACTGAAAAAATCCAGAACTTACCATGTAGTTGTGTCCATCTTCACCACTAATACTATTGATACCCAAAATTTCTTCCACGGTATTATTACGTTCGTAAACGGCGCGTGAGAATTCGCGATTTTTCAGAGGCCCATATCTTAGGTTCTATTGGTCACAGAGTTAAGTGGTAAACTGTTCTAGATAGTCTGTGGCCTAGTGATCATTAGTATACATATTAGAAGAATGGCAATATTGTAGCTGTCCTACAGTATAGCGTCAAAATTTTAAATGTTACACTTTCTGGAGCCCATCTGAACTGAGAAAATCGCTTGGGATTTGCACATTACATGTGGTCTGTGGTGGACTTTATACGGCTTACAAGAGCCTTATTCCTTGGGCGGTTCCGCAGAAATTCACAAAAAACCATGATTTTTGGATACTATCACGAATTGTGGGATGGACATTTCGATATTATCTATTCATAACAAATCGTCGAAATTTTTACAATATAGTCTTAATATGATATTCTCAAAACACTTGGTAACTTTTTTCAATTCTTTGTCCGTTACAGATGAAGAGGTTCAAAGTTATCCCCACTTTTGCACAAAATCACAAAGCCCGATCTTCAGCCGCTTTTCCACCGTCAGTCACAAATTCCAAATAACTAACCGTGGAAAATTGTTGAAATATTTACAATACATCCTACAGACATTTATCTAGAAACAGCGCTTTTCCGTTTTCGACAATCTTTTTCCGTTGTCAAGATACAATAGAAAACCCGTGAAGTTTTCTAGCAAAAGTAAGTATTGTACTTAAAGACGGCATTCAGGCCGCTCTGAAACTTACAATCCGATTAGTAAAAATCTACTCGCTGAAAAAATCTCATTTTTGTACATCTTACAGATTATGTTCACTCGATGAATGGTTGATTTTAATGTCATTATTCATCACAGTTAATGTGTCGCATCCCGTTTAGTCAAGTATTGCGACATATTGTTAACAGTTTGCAGAGGTAAAATCACACTGCGTAGACTTTTCGAATTGTTGATTTTAGGTCAATACATGGCTGTGTATGAAATGTAGATAACATATTGAAATTTTATCCACAGTTGACAACAGAATGATGAATTGTTTGGTTCAGGAGATATCCGTCCGTTTGCGATAGCAGGGACTGAAATTTGTTCGAAAATGCGATTTTTAAATAGTCGTATGTTGGAGACTAGCAAATGACTCAAATGTTATCTCTACGTTGTTTTCCAAAATGTGTATTCGTTATCACGATACGCTAGAAAAATCATAATTTTACTATAAAAAGTACCAGTTGTGTTGACTGGCACATCTATACTTTGTATTCACGGCAAATCTTCGCAGTTTTTACGATATGTTCTTTAGATGACATTGAAGCATTGAAATGTTTCCCCATAATACTGTCCGTTACTAAGGTCAGTAGGTTCCAAGTTACCGTACATATGCACATAAAATATGCACGCAATGTCGGGTCTGACGTGTAATTGTAGTTTTACCTAACGTAGGAAACAAACAGCAACACATCTTGGTTCAGACGTCACGAAACCTATTTATAGCTCACCAATCTTACATCCTATAAAATAGGCTGTATGTGTGTGTGTATGTATGTATGTATGTATGTTCCACATCTCCTCCTAAACTACAGGACCGATTTCAACCAAACTTGGTACACATATTCCTTAATACCAGGCAACAATCGCTGTCAGGGTAAGAATCACCTGCGACACATACGTAAGGAGATATGACAACATAAACAATGAGATGCGCGAGAAACTGCTGCGCCAAACGACAATGCTGCACATTTCCTCCTAAACCACTGAATCGATTTCAACCAAATTTGGCACACATATTCCTTATGTGAGATAACAATTACTGTAGCAGTACGAACCACATACGACATACGGTTCAGGAGATATAACATCATAAACAATAAGAGTTGCAAGAAACTGCCAGATTATGCGACGAGACTTTATGAATACACTATATAAGAATGAGAGTACTTAGCGCCTTTCATCAAACTTTAAAAATAATTTAAAAATTTTTTTAAACTTATTTTCGCTGACAACTATAGCAAAATGTTTAAAGGAAAAAAGTTTCTCGCTTACTACTTTTCCGCTGTTTATGGAGTAAAACTACGGCATTCGGTATGATGTTACAATTTATAATTTGTAAACTACAAATTGTAGCCGCAGGAAATTTTACAGACAGTCTACACATATACAATGTATCTTCGAAATTGTGTCACAATACGACACGTAGTTCATAAGATATGAGGACGTAAGAGTAACGTCCATGGAAAACCGCCCCATCAAGCATCACGTTTTGATCTATTACTTCTTTACTACTAACCGTATACGCAACAGATTTTACCGACATACAGCACTTATACAAATCAATATTTTCCTGCAAAATTTTACAATTGTACAACATATCTATACTAAAAATAAATCTGTAAATCTAGGCCTGTCGCTGTTCAATCTTCAAAACTACTGGACGAATTTTCATGCGCGGATTTCACAGGAAACATGATCGAAGATAGGTTCAGGATCTAGGCATGTTTTCATCAAAATAGAATCACGAAGTGTTTTCATAGAGCGTCGTGTCTGTCTGTTCATCTAATAGAAACCACTTCTCCAAAACTACTTCACGAATTCGCACGGGGTTTTCGCAGGTAACTTCAGCGTACCTTGGGACAACATATAGACTTAGCTTAATAAAAATCTGATCACGGAAAGAAGAACATCATTATTTAACGTATTTAACGTTTTTCATCGACACCGCGACACCGTCATGTGTATCTTACTCTTTCGTCTCCAAAACTAATAGACGAATTTTCAGTTTTTTTTTTTTTTTTTTTTTTTTTTTTATCTCGCTGCTACAGAAACGCTTAATTTCACAAAATCGTACCAGAAAAAGTAAGATATCATAATTTAAACATTTCTCTGAAAGCAATCGCATGTGTCTATTTGTAGAGAGTAGTCTCCAAAAGTACTAAATGAACATTTATCACAGATAAATAGAGAATATCCTGGGGCAACATAGAGGCTTCATTTTATCAAAATCAGATCAGAAAAGTAAAAGATATCGTAATGTGAAGTTTTAGGTGTATTTCATACTTGGAAACAACGGCGTAATGCAGCAAAGAACTAATAGATAGCGCTGTGTGAGTTAGTGTGAAGTTCGGGGCTGCGATCGGGTTATTACCCTTGTCTTTTACTTTTCAAATTTACCATATTTCTCAAAATCGTTTACTTCGTTGCTATGTTCTACGAAATATGATTTAACGCAATGAATATAAAAGTGATACAATCCTCGCCGAGTTTAATCCATGTATTTACACACTGATATCACAGACTAATGTATATATACAACTGCTATGGAAGTTTAAGTCTCACGCTTGGAGCGACAATAACGCATCTAACGGAAAGAGAGCCAACCGTAGAATAATAATTTTTTTCAGCGATATTTCTACTTCATTAAGGAAATTCTTATTACTTATTATAATTCAGCTTTCCATGCCTCAGCACAGTGTCCAGAGATATGAATGATCGTGAAATAAATGTTTTAAATGTCGAATACAACTGATGCATGTAAGCTACATCTTATTCAAAAAGATATGCGTTTCACAAACGTATTAAAAAAAAGAAAACTACTGACACATTTTCATGCAGTTTTCACAGAAAATTTGAGCTAAGATTGGGGCAACATATTAGGCATGATTTCATCAAAATCAGATCACAATCTTAAGTATTTTCAGTAAGTGTCCGTTTATCCATTACAAATACCTAATGTCCTAAACTACTTCACGGATTTGAATGGAGCAACTTCGTTTCATATAAGCTGAATCAGGGAAATTGTTTTAGATGTAGGTTATGTTTGAAGTGTGGATTGCGTAGTACAGCAAACAAACGATAGAGGCTCTGTAGTGTACCATAGAACTAATAAACACCGCTTCTGCATAATGAGTATGGGGTAGTACAAAAAGGAAGCGAACGTCTGTGACAGAATTAAGCAATCTTATGTCTACGAATACCAACAAACATTGAACATAGTGTTACTGATTTCGCTTTGTGTATTAAATACTTAACGACATTTCTTTGCATATATTGGCACTTTTCACCTGACTTTTACTTACTTTTACTTACATTTCACAACTTTATGAAGATACATAGTTTCGGACAATTGCTTTTACTTACATTTGACGTCTTGGCTAGGAAAACTGAGTTTATTGACAGAGCGATCCAACAAGGATTCTAAGGAACCCTAAAAATCCATGATACACACAAGCCCTTCTTCAACAACTGTTGCGAAGCACGGGTATATAAGCTAGTAACATTTATAAAAATCACAAATAACCGTAAATTTTGTAGGTAATTTCTCAGTTTTTACTGGTATTCGTCGCAAATCGCCGTACATTGTGCCTGTGACAAAGATTTTGCATTTTTCACAGATAAACTAGTAAATAGTGTCTTTAATGGAAAAATTGTGCAGTTAAGACGGTAAACCCGTTGCATATTGACATTCATTAAGGTTTTATTGGGTATGACATAACTTATTATCGTAAATTTTATCTAACAGAAAACTTTATATTTGCATAATTTACATCTTCGGTCAGAGAATGCTTCATTTTATTTTCGTTACTGTGCAACATAAAATTAAGTATTGCAATATATTTTAAAGAGTTTTCAGAAGTAAAAATACAATGCTTAGACTTTGTATATAGCTTACACATAGCAGCGTATCAAATTCAGAAGCAATATTGCAATTTTATTTAATACTAGGAGCACAATAATGTCCCACATTATTCTCGAGATATTAGTTTCATATCCGACGGACGATGGCTCGTGGCGTGCCCGTATCTTTGTAATGCGAAATACTTATAATTCCATTCCGGGAGCGCTGTTTGTGAGATATTTTTTTATACAGCGCCTGGTCTGGTATCTCCTCTCGATAAGCTACTGAGTTTCTTTTTGTTATTTGTCATAACTAGTATATAAATGTATCGAGGCGTAGAAAGAAATTGTCACATCTTTACTGATACTCAGAATTTGTTGTATGTAAGCAGCATATCCTGCTGTTTCAAGGGAAAGAAGAGAACCGGCTGAAAAATGCTACTGTCGGAGCATAAAAATGCCAAATATGTCCGTATTTAAACAACCCTGACCGAAAAGTGGGGAACCAGCTGCCTCCGTTCTCATTCCGGCGTCCTCACCAAAACGTTTGACATTAATTATACCTGTTGCTAAATATTATACATAGTGGTGTAAATATAAGTAGGTCAGGGAACACAGATAGTGTAAAATAATGATTATTTATTTCCTTATTCCATTCAGCTGTATGTACCTATTATAAAACATGTTTGCGGGTGTTGGTGTAGAAAGCTGTTGAATACAAATGAAACCGAAAATATGAGCTCTGAATAAATGGTGCAGTTCTGCAGTTGTGTGTTGAGCAACTTGAATCTTCCGTAGTCCAAATAGTACTGTCAGGAGCATCTACTGGAAATGTAACTTTCTAGCATGCGTGCTTGATTATGGTGTTGAATATGGGTGCACTGAACTGATTATGGATGAGTGCATGAAGGTTGATAGCCTTGCGACGATGGAGTTTAATATCAACGCTGTCGAATTAAACTCGCTCACCAAAACGTTTAGCGATTTTTTTTCCACTGTCGAAAACAATATACATTCAAAGGTTGCGCTAGGTGAGATGGTTGTTTCCTCTGTGTGTGTTTATATGGAATTACGAAAACATCCAGTTGACTGAGTGAAAATTAATCCAGAACTAGACAACATTTTGTTCCAACATCGGAAGAGAGTTATTTATCTCGCTGTTGTTCAAGAATACACCTGTACACTTTGTCTAATTTTTGGAGAACGGTTCCTGTTCTTTTGCACAAGGGGACCAAATGTACCACTTGGTTCACGGAGCCGCGCGCTCTAAGACGCCTTGCTACAGTGTGCGCGTCTGCCCGACGTTGGAGGTTCGAATTCTCCCTTGGGCATGGGTATCTGTGTTATAAGTTGGGTTTAAGTAGTCTGTAATTCTAGGGACTGACGACATAGCTTTACAAACATTTGGACGTTTCTTTGTTCACGGGAGACAACGAGAAGTGGTGAAAAAAGTCTACCTTCTGTGGAAATAAATGGCTGAATTGTATACGAATGTGATACACTCAAAAGTTTATAAATTTATGGGACCAAACTACTGTGATCATCAGTGCATAGATTTACAAACTACTTAAACTAACCCCCCCCCCTCACACACACAGGTATTAATCGGTTCAAAGAAACGGTTAGTTTCGACGTTTTGGATCTAATTTTCGAGACTGTATTTTATTGAAATTACCTCTTAAGGCTGTCAGTGCTTTTGCATACTCGTATTAACGTAATCTGTAGATATTTAGTTTCGATTTCGTGTCTCTTAACATAATTGTTTCGAAAAATCTTAGCCATATTTTCCAAATGGGGCAATGACGCCATAGTGGAGAATTTAGGCAAAATAAAGTGTAATACAGATACATACATTTTGTGAAATGGGCACTTGCAGAATGTAGAGAATGTAGTAATTTTGAAGTAACAAAAACTATATTTCTGACTTTGGCGGTGTCTTAATCAAGCCTAAATTATAAAATGTATTTTTATTCCAATTTTACATCAGGTACTTAAAGCCTTCTAAATGTCTAATACGGAAGAGTGATAAGTATAAATTACAACAGTTGTAACACTTCACCGTGTAGGTTTATCCTTTTTGATTTTCAAATGTATCCCCGGAACCCAGGGTAATGTCACCACTGTGTATACTTTCACAATATATTTTTTAACCGTAAAAGTTAACAAGATACATGGCTGAAAAAATTATAATAAGTAATATTAGCTGGCGAAGCTGTAGTATTATTCTGTACGAAAAAGACACACTTTTAATAAGGTAAAAAACTGAACTGGTTTTCCTGAAGGTGGCACCATTCCCCTTGTCCCTACTATATCTTATGTGTCTGAAGGATGTCGATTTTTACGATTACTGACAACTGACTTGAGCCAGATGTGGTAGTGCGGAAGGTATTTCTACTTTTCTAATCCCTACAGCGATTACTTTTGCCCTGAAAATTGGGCTTATTCTGTATATAATGGTCAAATAATTTAAGGGAATATATTTGGGCAACGTCTTCGACAAAAGCCAGTATTTCGGCAGGTGAACGCCCATCATTTTCAAGGTATACCAGAAAAGGCTGCTCTTCATGTCTATAATCTTTTTCAATAACGCTTAATTTTTATATCAACTATGCACAAAATTTTCCAAATTCATAGAAAAAATAGCAAGTTTGTTTCATGCCCGGGGGGGTGGGGGGGGGGGGCGTGGGAGCGGCGGCATCTCAGTTTTGGCACCTGTCAACTTTGCAAGGGAACCTCAATATAGCACTGTCTCCGCCCCTCCCCCGCCCCCCAGAGGAAACATTTATCTATGCCCCTGTAATAACTTCTACATACACAGTCGTAACCATGTAAAATTAGGCAGTATGTAATTTATCTTAGCATACATAGAATGGGAAAAACTTACAGAATTTAGAAAGAGCTCACAAGAATCTTCAGTTTCCTTGATTTTAGAACAGCGAAGATTTTTACCAATTTCTATTGCTATTATGGCAACTCCTTGTAGCTTGTAGTTGTTTACTGAAGGTCTCACACTGTATTTAAAGATTTTTAATTTGTAAACGCTTCGTTCAGCCGAGGTTACAAGCACTAATCATACTCAAAAATACTCTTAATTTCGTGGAAATGTCGTAAAAGTTCTCTTAGAAGAAGTACCGGACTACATTGCCTTGCATTGTAAGCAACAAGACGGCACCGCAAGGGTCGGCGACATGAAACGACAAATATGGGCAGACTAAGAGAGAAGTGAAACTTTTGTCGTCGTTGATAAGAACAATTGCCTCTGTATTCATTATAGTTCTCTAGGTTAAGATAAAGTATAATCAGCAATGGAGGTGCTCTCGACAGTGGGACTACTGTAGTGTAAATGCCTATTAGCGCTAAAATTTTGAATGCCGACTTTTTTCATTTAGTATTTAGCATAAAAAATTGATATGATTTATGACGGCGCCCCTCACAAATACTGGAGAGAGCACTGGTATAAGGAATCGGTTCGTGTTATTTATTGCTACGCGTACCGACAACTCGAGCGTGAGTCGGAAACACGTAGGTGAGTAAGCACTGAATGGGATACGATAATCCGTGCGGGAAAAGTCGTGCGATCTGTGAGGCGTCTTGCACGGATTGCGCAGCTCCTTCCCGTCGGTGTTAGTTTTCCCTCGGGCTTGTGTGTATTTGTTCTTAGCATAAGTTAAAGTAGTTTTTAACTTTAGGGACTGTTGACTTCAGCATTTTATTCCCTTGGTTTTACAAACATTTGAACGTTTTTTGACAGTCGCTGAGTTAACTGAAGTCAAGGTCAGGAGGTCAGTGAGGTGACCACAATGTTGACCTATTGGCCCCTGCGAGGTAGGCAACCAGACGGTCAAGAGGTTAAAGGTCAAATTTGGCCCAGAAGCCCCCAGTTTATATCCAGAAGTCCTATAGAATACCTACTTAAACTAATAATAACAAGACGTGAAATTTAATATTATTTCCATTCACAAAACGCTCTGTATAATAATAAACACAGCTGGACACAGTCGCTTGCTTTTATGATGGAGATGTTGGTGCCAAGAAAGTGATATCATACCCTTTCTAGTAGTATCTATGGTCAAAGTTGAAAGTCGTCAGCTTACATAAAATTCGGACTGAAGACCAGCGATGACTTTTGACACTATAATAGCAAAGAAGTTAAACACAGCGAAACGTGATGCACATTCTTCAGTTGTTTTTCTGTAACAGTCGTAGAAATAAAGAAAAATAGGTGCATATTGCAGTTTGAAAAGTAAAACTACCAAGAAAGATGCCAAAGCGTGAGAAAGAAATTTCACGTTTTCGATCCGTTTCTAAAAGTCAGGAAACGGCGCTGAAATGTGCTGACGATAGAAACTTGAAATTTGTAGACGTTCTTTATCTTACAATGCAGGCAGGCGTCAGCGATTTGTCGATATTCCCATCCCTAAGGGGGTGAAATAGAGGATGAACGTTTATTTGAAAATACGTTGCTATTAAGGCAATTTTGAGGCAAGAAATACATAACTTCGGATTTAGATTTTTGATTGGAATTTTAAAAACACGTTTTTCAATATTTTTGAAAATTCAACCATTAAGCGGTTGAAATAAGGGAAAGTCTTTTAAGGGTGCTACTAAGACTATTTTGAGGCTAGAAATGAGAAAATATGGATTTGGAACCATGGTTAGAATTTAAAAAAATGTGTTTCGTGATGTTTTGAATTGTCATCAATACTGCAATAGGGGGTGGCAATTTGTATCAAAATGCTTGATTAAGAAAGCGTTTTTAAAGCTAAATCTATGAAAATGTATGTTTAGAAGTAGAAACAACCAATGCAGACTATCCAGTCCACGCGTACAAAGCAGCGGAAAGTAAGCTAGTTCGTGTTAAAATTTTGCAATCATGAGTTATTAAATTTATCTGCTGATTCTGTAATTTTCATACCTGTCTGTGCCTGCTTTCTTTGGAATTGCGATTATTAAATTTTGCTTGAAATCTGAGGGTATTTCTATTGACTCACACATGTTGCATACCAAATGGAAGTTTTATCATAGTTAACTCTTCTAGAGTGTTTCGTAGTTCTGAGGGACTATCGTCTACTCCAGGGGTCTTGTTTCGACTAAAGTCTTCCAGTGCTCTGTCAAAGTCTACTCTCAGTATAATATGCCCTATCTCATCTTCGTCTACAATATTGTCTCGAAGGTCATTTGGTTTGTTGATGCCTTCTATATATTCCTTCCACCTTTCATCTTTCGCTTCTTTGATCACTACTGGTTTTCCATCTGACTTCTTGATATTCAATAGCTGCTTATTATAACGCGACTACCATTCTGGCCCCTCAGCAGCCATAAATGAAAGCATGAGATTCCGCAACACACGATCACCGACGGCGGTATCCGGTCGTTAAGTAGTCTCAAATTACGTGATAATTCGAACAGAAAAGACTAAATTGAGTGCGCAATAAACATTTTACTATGTTTAAGAACACTGTAAGCGATGTGAGATTTGAAAATAGACTGCATTTGCGGCGTCCTAACTATAATTGAAAATTGAGATTAAGAAATTTCCAGAAAGAACAGAAATAATTAATACATAAATTCCGTATTTAAAGAGAAATAAAAACTGAATAAATTAACTATACTTGCGAACAGGACCATCAAATTATATAGACCGCTTTGAACAGCAATAGTCAGTAACATTAAGGTTTTGGTAATTAAATATGAAAAATGTCTAGAGAACTGTTGTTCGGGTACTGAAAATTTATTATATTGGCCTAATCGAATGTATCGTTCCTAACCGAAATATTCATGGAGGCCTTCGAAGTAACGACACTTCATTCCGCTCCTTTACGCCCATGATGCTGGTTCAGATACGTGGACGACTCGTTCGCAGTATGATCACGCAGATGGAGCTATACAAATGTCATGACCATCTTAACAAATTCCACAAAAGATATAGTTTACATTAGAAATCGAAAAGGATGACGCTATTCCATTCCTAGATGTGGAAGTCTACAGAACTAGGCATGGCACACTAGGGCGCAGGGTATATTTGAAGCCTACACATACTGACAGGTATAGCTCGTGCAACAAGTCGTGGCTCCTGCCTTATCAATTTGGGCGAGTCCATTCCTTTGTTTTGGAGGGGCGGCCGCCTCATTGCGTGTTGCCTGCTGGTCGCGGGACGCAGTTGACTGCCGACTTAACAGACGAACTGTACGGCCCAGCAGGCAACGTGGAACAGCTATTTGTTGGAACTGAGCCGGCCGCGTCTCAGAAACAAACGAAGGGACAATGCCCTGCACACAACTCGAGAATGCGTTACTGCGCACGGGTCATGACTTCTTGAACGAACTCAATCCAACCACCACCCAACACAGAACTCTGTCATCTGCTCACTGGTAATTCGCGCGCAAAGCCTAAGTGACAAAAACAATAGCTAAGGAAAAAAATCAAACAACATTTCTGGCCAACAGCTACAACTACAAAATGATCCACACTGCCATGGTAACAAAGAAAAGAAACCGCGACCGGCAGGAAATCGATAAAAAGCAGCCAGCAGTGCGCTTTCCGTACGTAAAAAAGTCACAGATCGGATTGCTAAAAATCTTCGCCGAGTTGTTGTACAGCCTGTCTTCTATAGTAGACCACAAAATCCAGGATGTGCTAGGCTTCACAATGGACAAGATATATGCACTACGCGCTGCTGGAGTATACGAAATTTGACTGAAAACCCTAAGAGGTTTTGGTCATACGTTAAATATACTAGGGGCAAAACACAAACAATACCGTCACTACGTGATAGTAACGGCGATCCTGCCGATGACAGCGCTACTAAAGCAGAGTTACTGAACATAGCTTTTAGAAACTCATTTACCAAAGAACACAAAATCAATATCCCAGATTTCAAATTACGAACAGGCCATAATGAGTAACGTAGAAGTAGATATCATCAGAGTAGTGAAGGAACTAAAATCACTTAAGAAGAACAAGTCTTCTGGTCCGGATTGTATACCCATTAGATTTCTATTTGATTATGTTGAAGCGATAGCTCTCTCAAAGAAGGATCTGCACCAAAAGATTGGAAAGTTGCACAGGTCACACCTATATTCAAGAAAGGCAGTAGGAGTAACCCATTAAACTACAGGCCTATTTCATTGACTTCAATTTGCAGCAGGGTTTTGGAACATATCCTGTATTCAAATATTATGAATTATCTCGAACAGAATGATCTATTGGCCCAAGGTCAACATGGATTTAGAAAATATCGTTCATGCGAAACACAACTAGCTCTTTACTCACACGAAGTGATGTGTGCTATCGACAAGGATTCGCAAATTGACTCTGTATTCCTTGATTTCCAGAAGGCTTTTGACACCGTACCTCACAAACGACTTTTAATCAAATTGCGTGGTTACGGTATACGCCCCAAATTTGCGACTGGATAGGGGATTTCCTGTCAGAGACGACACAGTTCGTAGTAATCGATGGTAAGGCATCGACTAAAACAGAGGTGATTTCCGGCGTTCCACAGGGTAGCGTTATTGGTCATCTGCTGTTCCTTATTTACATAAATGATTTAGGGGAAAATCTAAGTAGCTCTCTTAGGTTGTTTGCAGATGACGCGTCATTTACCGTCTGGTAAAATCATCTGATGATCAAAACCAACTGCAGTACGATTTGAATAAGATATCTGTATGGTGTAAGAATTGGCAGTTGACTCTAAATAATGAGAAGTGTGAAGTCGTCCACATGAGTACGAAAAGAAATCCGTTAAACTTTGTTTACATGATAAATCAATCAAATGTGAAGGCCGTAAACTCCACAAAATATCTAGGTATTACAATTACTTCTGACTTAAATTGGAAAGAACAGGTAGATAATGTCGTGGGAAAGGTGAACCAGAGACTGCGTATTATTGGCAGAACCCTTAAAAGATGCAACAGAACTACTAAAGAAACTGCATAAACTACGCTTGTCCGTCCTTTTATGGAGTATTACTACCCAGTGTGGGATCATTATCAGGTGGGTTTGACGGAGGACATCGAAAGAGTCCAAAGAAGGGCAGCTAGTTTCGTGTTGTCACGATACAGGGGATACAGCTTTACGGAAATGATACGGGATCTGGGATGGGAATCATTACAACAACGGCGCTTATCGCTGCGGCGTGGGCTACTTACGAAACTCCAGTTGCAAAAATTCTGCTGCGAATGCAAGATATATTGTTGAGTCCCACTTACATAGGTAGAAATGATCATCAGAATAAAATAAAATACGAGAAATCAGAGCCCGAACGGAGAGATTCAGGTGTTCATTCTTCCCGCGCGCTATTCGAGAATGGAATGGGAGATAAAATAGTATAACGGTGGTTTGATGAACCCTCTGCCAGTCACTTAAATGTGATTTGCAAAGTATGTAGATGTAGATGTAGATGTAGAATGCTAGTGCGGGGAAGTATATACATAGGTGACACAGGGTGTGGTAGTGGCAACGCGCATATGCGAACATGAAAGGTACATTCGATTAGGCCAATACAATAAAACTGCAGTAGCCAAACAACAGCAGGATTGCAGCAAAAAAAAAAAAAAAAAAAAAAAAAAAAAAAAAAAAAAAAAAAAAAAAAAAAAAAAAGAAAGAAACACAGAAATAAATATATAAATTAATTAACGATGCCAAAATCTGCGCTAAGCAACCAGGGACGGTTAAATGCAAGATACCGCATGTCATCGAAATTTTAAAACACCCTAACAACATGAACAGAGAAGATGGACTCGTGCTTGCCCACTTCTGGCTACCAGTCGCATAGATAACAGCACGCGAGCGCCACCAGCAAGCATCTGCCCTCGCACGGCCCTCGGACAGCTGGAGAGAAACGGAAGCCCTCACCGAATTCGCCGACGACCACCAATCATGGCTCGTTATGCCAGAAGCAATAGACAACGACTGATTCGTATTCTTTTCACCTCAATACCCTACCATAATAAAGTTTCCAAGGTTAAGGAAAAAAAAAAAAGCAAAAAAAAGAGAGGTCACCAATAACGATGATTTTAAAATTATGACGTAAGGTTAAAATTAGCAGTAATGACAAAAATAGTGACACATAACAACCAGCTAACATCAGTATACTCACAAGAACGCCACTTCACGTTGGTTATTAAAGTAATAGCCATCTTACATTATGATGTAGTGTAACAACCAGAAAACTTTCATATCAACTGACTCTGGCCACGATAGCTTACGCAATTATATGGTTGTGTTTGTTGACAAATACATTCATTTTATGTCCATTTCATGTAAGCATATGTTCTATATGTTGATACACGCAGTGTAGGTCACTCCATTTCAGGAATGTCATTGTTAATGAATCGTTGCCTCACAGATGTTTGCATATGATGTGATGCATTGTGATGGTGATGCAATCATTCATGTTTTCTAAAACTATTCCTCTACCGTAGGTAATGCACATCTACATCTACGTGTGTACACCGCAAATCGCCGGCCGCGGTGGCCGAGGGGACTGAGGCGCTCCAGTCACTGTCTGCACGGCCACTACGGTCGGGCGTTCGAATTCCCCCTCGGGCATGCATATTTGTGCCGTCCTTAGTATTAGTTAGTTCATAAGTAGTTTGTAAGTTTAGGGAGTGATGGCCCCGTAGTTAAGTCCCATAAGCTATACAAACATATGAAACACCGCAAATCACATTTAAGTGCCTGGCAGAGGGTTTACCATACCGCTTTCATAATAGTTCTCTGTCGTTCCAGTTTCTAATAGCGCGCGAGTAGAAGGCACACCTAAATGTTTCTATACACTTCTGTAAATTGTGTTTACATCCTCCCTAATTTAATAATCTTTACAACACCCCTCCCCCCCTCCACTGCAGTGATCTGTGGTCCGTGTCCGTCAGTACATGGGATATGCCTAGACTTGTTTTAGCTGTGGTTGTTGCTTGTGTTACCAGTTCATAGCACATAACCAAGAGTACTCTTGGAGATCTTTTTCTGCTGAATTTTGTTTCTAAGGTGATGTCGAATGACTAGTTCCGTTTGACGTCACATGAGCCACCACATGAGTACACCATATCTGACGCCATGCGATTTTTACCTTTGGTGGTTCATGAGGTGATATAACCGACATAAGAAACAGGATTAAGTCGTTGCAACAATTGCTCAAGACACACTGATCAATTTTTGGGATGAACTTCTCTGTCGACTCGGATGTGTTCCGTGTGACGAACGGTGCTCACGTGAAACAAGTGTAAGAAGAAACCGTATGCGTTGATATTTCATTTGTTATTTTATTAGTAATTGCAAATTAAATGTAATAGATGCTGCAAAGCCTTAAAACCCCGAAATTAATTTTGAAACACCCATTATAGTATTTTATCATAAAAGTTGGGAAGTATTTTTTCTGTTATATCCCAAGCTAAAAACTTCCATCCATTAGTAATGGATTTAGAACTCATGAAACACCGGCAAAATTTGTATGTTTAAATAAATATCATAATATTTTATTGTTTTTATTATTTATAAATTATAAATTCCGGAGATTGCGTCAGCTTCTGGGGGACGATCTAATTTATTTTATTATATGCAAAAATCATGCTTGACCAAGATCGGTTCACAGTCTTTACCCATGACTGGTTTCAGCAGATCTTGCATATATCACCGAAAGTTCATGATTCACAAATGTCGCATTGATATTGTTTAATTGCATCCATACTGGGTGTAGATGGTGGAGCTTCAGCTGTGTATATTGTGAATAACAATAACAACACCGTCATCTGTGATGTCATTAATTATTTTTATTGGCTCCCAGTTTCCGCGGGCCTTGTCACCACCTTCAGGCTCTTTCTAAATGTTCAAATGTTCGTAAAGATTATGGGACTTAAATGCGGGGTCATCAGTCCCTAAACTTACAAACTACTTATGAACTAGTTTATAGTAAAGACGGCACAAACATCCATGCCCGAGGGTGGATTCGAATCCCCGACGGGGAACGGCCTCGCGCATCGTAGCATAGCGCCTCAATGCGCTCGGCCGCTCCGCCGCGGCCAGGCTCTTTCTGTAAAGGATACCTACATCTTTGTATAACTTAGGGTTATAAAGAAAATAACCCGTAACGCACATTCGTGGATGTTGCGAAGACTATGATAGACCATAGTACCAGTTATTTTAATTACAAGTTATACGAAGAGGCTGAAACTCTATAGAAAGGGCCTGAGTATGGTGGCATGACCCACTGAAACTGGTAGGTAGTAAACATAATTAATGACATTACAGCTGACGGTTTCTTGTGATTCTCATTGACATTGCGTCTTTTTACAGTCGTAGGTTGTCGTGATATTAAGCGGATAAGTATACGGGAACATAGAAAATGATATGAATTTTATATGGGTGCCTCTTTAGATATGTTGATGTTGCTGACAGTCTGTTACTGCAAGAAAACGCAATATCGTTGTGTGACCTATGAATCATCATCTTCGGGTAATATGTGCAAGATCAGTTGATGTCTGCATAGATCTGCCAAAACAAGTCAAAAATAAAGTTATTGAAGCGATGTTGGATGAGCCTGATTTTTGCAGATTTTGAAATATATATGAATTGTTAGTTCCTTTAAAACTTGTTCTAAATGTAGAAGATAATTTCAGGTAGAGAAGCTCCCTCAGGCGGCATGCGATAAAACGTGCGTCATTGTCAGAGCTGCAACTGTAACGCCATAATGGCACATTGTTACATGTGTGCCAGCGTATTTCAAACACGTCATAGGAAAACAAATAGGAAAACAAAACAAAAAATAACTCGTTCTCATTTACTTTTTGATACTTGTGGAAACACTGTATTATGTAAAAGGATTATAATATATCTTGAGTAAGTCGATTAGTTTTTTTCCAAATCTGTTTTGCGCTTCGATTATTGACAGCCTTTAATTTTACTCTGTTTTCAATAGTAACTGTAATATTCATTTAGGAACATTGGTAGCGAAAAAAGATCTGAGTTGCAGCTCGAATTAGAGCGCCAAACATGATATTTAAGAACTTATTTATGGGTGAATGAGTGAATAAATGAGACGCTGTTTTTAGGTAGTGAATATTTATTGCTTTACAGACTCTTTTTAAATACACATAGAAGACAAATTATCTCCTCCCGGAGCCCCTCACGTGCCAAGATACGAATCTGTACAGAACTTGGCACGCTCGAAGAACATTATTATGCGGCGCTTGTAAGCCACACGCACGCACGCACACTCTGTCTCTCTCTCTCTCTCTCTCTCTCTCTCTCTCTCTCTCTCTCTCTCTCTCTCTCTCTCTCTCTTTCACACATACACACAGTAATACATTGACGCAGGCTCTCTCAAACACACACATATCCACAAGGATAAAAAAGAAACAAAACAAGCGAGGAATGTTAAACTATTCAAACAAGTCTTGGAGCATAAGCTAAGATGTGCTGGCCTCACAAGAGTTGCTGGCAGGGAAAATATATTGCGAAGGACCACCAGCTCCTGTCTCCAAGCGGTTCCTCGGCCATTTATAGCCGTATCCTTGATCACAGTAATTGTTGTCTCTAAATCATTTTTTATAACAACGTTCTGTTTGTCACTTGACACTAATTACAGGTTATTGACGAAAATTAATATTTAAAAAAACAGAGATCGGATAAACAGAAGCCACCCGGGTGGCTCGACTTCTTAACTACATCTAACTAATACTAAGTGGCGGCCATTAAGTGTAGTAATGAATTAGATAGAAATAGTAACTTTT